>JAUMTR010000012.1:4532478-4550215 GCA_032270685.1 Microctenopoma stevenorrisi
AGGATGCTGTGGGTTGGAAGGTAGCGCAGTGGTTAGATGGGGAGGGGCAGTGTAGTTGGTGGAGGTGTGTGTGTGTGACGAGCTGATCCACCAGCGTTACAGCTGTATCTTGAGTGTTGTTGTGGTGTTTCTGCCTGTACAGGCATCTTCGCCAGCAGATTGATAGATCGTAGTTGAGTGGGGACATAAATGTGTCGCAGGCGTCCACAGGTGAAATAAACAGGTGTGATAGTCAGAAACTCAAAATAAGCATGTGGTTGTATTTAAATCCTGCTAAATGCTGGTTAGGTTTGACCCGCTGGTCCTGCTGAAGCTTCTTTTCATTTTCAACTGGGGGCTTTTTTCTTTTAAACCATTTGTCTTCTTCAGATCTCGACACTGAAATTAAATGTACATGGTAAATGTTACAACTAATAATTAAACCCAAGACCCACACTGTAGAAGTCTTCATTTAGCTTCAGAGTGGAAAAGCCTGTGAAATGTTGTGGTCTGGGGGATATGATACAGTTTGATTATGATTTCTTTTGCTCAAGTAATGAATTCTGCTTTGCTCGTCTTGGAAGCTAATGAGGCTGCATGAGGCAGGACGGATTGAGAGCCGTTTCAAAGGATTTTCTATCTCGGTAAATTAAAGACAGTGTTTTATAAAGTTTTTATTTGGGTTTTGATGAGACATTTACAATGACCATGGATTTCTGAAAATAAATTTCTGGTATCGGAAAAGGAAGAAGAAATCTAGCCGTGCAAAATCTGCTGCTGATAATTAAAAAAGTCCCTCAAAGTAAATAAATGTTCTCCCAAAAAGAATAATGAATATTTATAGTATTCTGAAGCCAAGCTTCGGTTATGTAGGACATTTAGGGCCGGGGCCTTTTTAAAACATTTCCTTCATGCTCCTGTTCCACTTCACAAAGAACCGATCGGCTCATTCACAACTCGCCAGCGCCGCAACAATATGTCTATTCACAGGCGCTCGATGCAACTCCAATGCATGAACAGCGACGGCATGAGCAGTGCTGTGCATCAGTGTCTGCACGCTGTGAACGGTGACTGGACGTCTGGGGTCCCAAGTTGGCTTGCTAACAACAACAAGAGGGTTGGATGGTCTACATAAGACCCACACCGAGGCCCATGTTTTCCACACGCATATAGAGAAAATGTTGTTTAATTACTCTTTATTCTCTGTACCCTTCTCCCAGACGCTTCCTTCCTGTTGATTTTATCACATCAGACTCTGACTTTAGAGCCGTATTAACCATCTGAAAGCTAAGCTGAGCTCTACTTTCTCCGTAGAAGCTCACATCTACCGTCACTCCCCGGGGGCATGAATTATAGGACTGTGTAGGTTTAAAAACGGTCTGTGTTTAAATGAATCCTTTTGATCTCGGCTGAGTTCCTCTGATGTTTTCTGTGTCAAACGTATTTTTTTTTGAATAAATCTAATCCGAGCCGATGTGTCGGTATTGCAGGCCCGTCCTTCTCCATCGCCATCCAATCGGACGACACCAGTGTTTATCCGTCGAAAACGGCCAAGATGAAGTGTTCGCTCAGCGTCTCCGGATCCTCCCAGAATACTGGTACAGCGCACACATACGCCACACATACATATGGATGTTGTCTCACACACACGCTTAAACCACGGTGAGTTACCGTTTCTGTTTTTTTGAGCAGTTCTGTCTGCTTTTTTCTTTTCTACACACGCATTCACACACTGTCTCTCGAAGACTTTGTACTCGCACTGTTGCGTTCTCCACCTGCCAACCTGTCAGCAGCACTGATAATAGGAATGATGTGACTTTTGCATTTCAAATGGTTTTACAGATAAATAGAAATAGATTCCCTCACACGCGCACACACACACACGCACGCACACACGCAGTGCTGTAAATTCTTGCACTTTCTTTTGTGGTTGTGAGTCTGCAGCTTAAAAATAATAATTAGCTATTGTGCTGCATCTGAACCCGTGACTTTCACCTCTGATATAACCCTAATATTATTGGATGGCGATTTAATTGAATGATATTAACACTAGAGATTTGAAACTGCAGAGAAACAGAGATCACTTCATTGCATCAGAGCACAGGTACATGTCATTTAGATGTTAAATTACTCTACCTTCACTTTTTTTATTAATACTGATGCAATATCATGTAAATAGTACTTTAATGCAAGTAGTTGAATATGAATCATATTTTATTATAGGAATAAATGTGTTTCTCTGGAATATTCTGAAGAAGATTGGGTTGCACAATTCACATTTGTTCTTCAGTAAATGTACTTTGTAACTTATGAGCCACTAATATTCAACTCAAGCCCGATGCTGTTGATTATTTCATTCAAGTGCTCCCAGGGTAACCTGCATCACTCCACCCCTCTTTGGAAGAAATCAGCGGGGAAAGCTACTACTGCACCTCTTTCTGCTCCATTCATGCATAATCTGTGCTCACTCTTCCTCATCTTTCCGTAACATGATTTCTGTATTACGACCTTACAGTGAGTAGATGAGACCCATTGTAGACTTGCTACTTCAGTGTGTGTGTGTGTGTGTGTGTGTGTGTGTGGAGCTGGTTTTCTCAGTGAAATTTGATACAGAGCAATTTACTGCTATAAAACAAGCAGAGTGAATCACTTTTCTCTGCAGAGTTTGGACATAGCTGAACATATTTCTTTGCACCGCTGCCTTTCCAGACATGCATGCGTGTGTGTATTTATGTATGTATGCCCATACATGAACATAAATGTTCACTTGCAACGGTGAAACACTGCGGGGTTCGTGGCTGTGGAGCGTGCACTCAGACAGCTGCACCATAGGAAGTAATCCCCCCCCCCCAGCATCACAGCTGACAGTGAAGTTACACATGTACATGTTTACTGTGAGAAGAAGGAAGGTGGGGTGAGGGGGGGGGTTGTTGTATGTGCTGTATTAAAATCCTGTAGGACTAGAGGCCCGCGGTCTCCTGATCCATCCATGACCGTATCTACAGGAGGGGGTGAGTGGAATTTAAACATTTTTACTGAGGCTACTTCACGTCTCAAAGGAAGAAAGTTCTTCTAGTGGACATAAAAGCTCCACAAACATCTGAGAACCTTTGCATACACTGGATTTTGCACTAAATGTGAGTCACTTTACGAAGTTAGGAAGGGAGGACTGCTGCCTGTGGTGTGTGTGATTTCTCAGTTAACCCCTACTAACTCAAAGCCGCAGGAATAGACGATGGTGTGAGGAGCGCGGATGACACACGGGTTGAACGTTAGGTAACTGGGCAGTTAGCAAACGGGAATTACCAATGACATGTATCAACAAAGGTGCGGCGCTTATGTTAGCTCAGTCTGGACAGCAGCCAAACCTTCGCTTCGTCAGGTGCTCTCGCCCACATGTACACAAACAAAGCATTTTCTTTTTTACTCGTCGTTGGGTGTGACAGGATCTTACAGAGTAAAGCTTTGTCAGAGCAGGTGCCGGCGTCCACGTCATGGATCTATACAGGTATCCCACCTCACTGTTTCACATTCCTGAGAGGTGGAGGAAAACTGCTCCCCTGTTCGAGCTTGTTTTTATGATGGTGAAACAGTGTCCCACATTATTTCTCACTGCTGAGTCAGTTAGCGATCGTATTTACTGTGAGGCTGATTTAGCTTTTGATTAGTCGGGCTAATATCTACCCACAGATCAGTGTGTGTGTGTGTGTGTGTGTGTGTGTGTGTGTGTGTGGTGCTAATCAGCAAATGTAAAGAGGATAAAATGACGTCATGAGGTAACGAGCGTTGTCTTGTGAGGATGTCGCTCCTGTGCCTAAACTCTCATTTAGGCTCCCGTAGATCATTAAGACGTAGTTTATTCTATCCAACTCTCTCATATCGCAACTTTTAGAGACTTTTCTCAGCGCTTTACACTTCTAATCGTGTTTATGTTTACTGCTAAAATAGTGATTTCGCACAGACACCCTCAGGCAGCAGCTGGTTAGTAACCGTTTCCCAGAAACACAGCGTGGTGTTCGGGTCTGGCAGAGGTTCAGACATCATTAGTTCACTTTTTTTTTCTCCCCCCAACACTCTTGGTTGAAGATTTCCCCAATGGTGACGAACACGTAAAATCTGAGGAAGTTTTTTCTTTTTTCTGTAGCTATGAGAGATAACGTTAGAGCAGAGGACCGACCTTTGTGATGTACAGCGACCGGATAATACTGGGTCTGACCCCGGCGTTTCAACAAGCTGCTGCGTGCGGACACACAGCATTCATTACCGCCGGAATGACGGGCATGTTGTTTGTGAGACACTTTTTTGAGATGATGTCACCATCGGAGATATTTTTCACTCTGCTGCTGAAACTGTGACAGTTTGGTTCTTTTTTTAACACATTTTAAGTAACAAACCATTTGTTTTTTGGGGGAAACAATAAAGCGTTGTTCCTCTCTGGTTCACACTCTCCAAATCGTGTTGCCTCCTTTCAGCCTGCAGAGACGCCATCAACCAAAGGAGAAAGGTGTGAGCGTTGGACAGCTGTGTTGATAAGTGTCAGTCAAGACGATGTAGTTTCTATTCAGTGTAGAACCTGTGTTATAAAAAACTAATCACCTTCACACACACGGAAGCCTAAAAAAGCTTCCGTGTGTGTTATCGCTGTGTTGTAATACTGTGAAGTTGTTGTTGTTGTTGTTGTGGTGAATGGGATGTGTTTCATATGCAGTACACCTTTTAGAGTGTCTCTGAGTAAAAAGTTGGAGAGAAGGTGTCGTCAGGCTGAAAACATTCAGGACTGTGCATAATTAATCCTGACGTACAAACGATCTGTAGTCATTTGTTTGCTTTAGTTTTTTTGTTCCTGCAATCACCCAAGCAAATCAGCACAAGAACAGTTTTTCCATTTTGGAGTAGGCTATGCATCCAAGGTTATGATTCAACTTTAAATACTGTCAGCTGGTGTTTTCATGGAGCGGGCGTCGTTAAATTTCAGTATCTTTTAATAACGGGTGACGTGAAAGTGAAGGATCATTCATACACTTAATTAACATGAGCACAGGAACAGGTGAATAACACCTGGCGACGTAAATCAGATTTTAAAATAACTTTGTGTAAATAGAATGGATACATTGCTCTCTCCTCCTTTGGCTCCCGTACTCCGCATTTTCCTCCTCTACTCCTCTCTCCCTCCTCTCCACTCTCACCAAATTACCCAGCTGTCTTTGCAGGGCCGACAGGCAGCCGTTAATTAGCCAATCTCACGCTCCGTTAGCCGGCCAGGGAGACAGAACGAGGTAGAGAGAGAATAGTCGGGGAGATGGTGTGAGAGAGAGAGAGAGGGATAGAAGGTGGGAGTGAATGGAGGGAAGTGCAGGGAGCTAAACAGATTGTTAAAGTGGAAGAGAGTGAATAGAGGAGGCAGTAAATGGAGGAAGGGTGGCTCGAGAACAGCATGCAAAGATTCCTAAAGAGAGAGAGAGAGAGAAAATGAAGAGTGGATCGTAACAAAGTGCCGAGAGGAAGGGTTTGTAAATAGAGGAGGTGAACGTGTTGAGTAGATGAGGTGTGAGGCGATGAGAGACTGAGCGACTCTGACTCGATTAACTGTTTCTGGTGATTTCTTTCAGGACGTTTGTAGAGGTGCACGGGTTTAATAGCGCTGCTAAGATGCCTTTAGCTATTTTCTGTAAAGAAGAGGAGTTTCTGGTGACGTCCTCTCAACCAAAACCCTTTACACTAATCAAAAATGTCCCAACAAAATCTCCATGAAGCTGAAACAGACGCGATTAAATCCAATGGCACATGTGTCACTGTGAGGTAAACTGTTAAATAAAAGCGCTTTGTGTTTGGTTCCTTCAAGATCCAAAGGTACTGAAGTGAGAAAAGATTCAGATAAAAGTTTAAGGGAAGTTATTCAGCAGTCAATTATTCACTTGTTGTCACAAATCATTTGTAATATTCAGTGGCCTCCAGATGACTGCGAAATAGCAAAACTACGTCTTCTCTTCAGGTGTTGAGCAGAAGAGAAAGATACTTCGCTGAGAACATCAAAGGGAAGCTCATGCTGGAAAAATTTATACGATAGTAAAAACTGGAGCAAACGTTGCAGAGCAAACGTAAAGAAAGGAGGGTGAGGGGGGGGGCGAGGACGGCGAGGAAGAGGACACGGTGACGGTAAAACACAAATTGAAAATGTTGAGCAGCGGAGTGGTGCCATCATTTTCACTCCATTAGCTCCTCCAGTTTAAGTGGAGAGAGGAGGAGAGATCCTGGTGCACTTACACCGGAAAGAGTGGATTTCCATTGTGCAAATAATAAACGCGACCGCGCGCGGATGTTTGGGTCAGTGGAGGGTAGATTCACGTTCCATATTCCTCTGAAACAAATCACTGTTGACCCATAATTTAATAATGAAGCCTGGTATCGGTTGCCAGGGACGGCTCTGCATGCAAATCATATTCAGCGACAATATTTAACGGCACAGATGTAAGACGGCGATGCCACAGCACTGATTCACCGGGTGTTCAGGCAAAATATAGCGCCGTGCTGATGGTTCCAAGTGGTGGTCAGGTGCCGGGTTGCAGGACCATTAAACACGATGGAGGAGAGCTTGTTTTAGTAAAGTGGTGTCTGAGTGGTGTTGTGAAAAACCAGTTAGACCAAACTACAAGGGCTCAGTGTCCCGTTCCATTTAGTTTTCAGTACAGTAACTGGTCACATGCAAAAACAAATCGGTAAAAATTAACAGAGAATTCTACGAATGTAAGATTGTTGGCCCGATGAAAAGCATCGTCAGTGCAGCTCATCCAGCTCCTAGTCGGAAGACATCTGCAAGTAAAACGCGCCTGAATTCGTTTAGCAGAGGTGTTATTAGGCGTGCAGCGAGGAGCGAGGGAAACTTCGCTGCACAGCGGCTGTGAGGCTAAATAGTGTTTTTATAGTGTTTAGTACTCTGCTCTTAACATTGCTGTCCTGCTTTATGGAGCAGAGAACACACACGGCTTCATTAGAAGCACTGGTGGTAATTGTCAGTCGTGTGTGTGTGTGTGTGTGTGTGTGTGTGTTTGTGTGTGTGTGTGTGTGTGTGTGTGTGTGTGTGTGTGTGTTTCAGGCAGTTTTACGCCTTGGACTCTCCTCAAGGGATTAATCCAGAGAAATCCAATCAGACTGTCTTCATTTCCACAGACAGCCATTTTTGATTTATTAACTCAGACAGGAGCCAGATATTCTATTAGAGATGCGCCGTAGTTTCTCCACCACCACCACAACTCTACAATCTTATTTAAGCTCCTGCAGTAGTGTTATTAGTTGTGACATAGTTTTAAAGTTCTGACCCGGGTGTCATCAGTCAGTCGGGCAGCTGCTCAGCTCCTGGTGGTGCAGCGGTGGAGGCACTGTCCAGTGGAGACGGACCCACGTGACCTAAAAACAGCCTTCATGTAGTTTTTAAATGTTGCTCAGACTCATTCTGGGACACTGGCAGCTTTCGTTGTTGAAATAACGCGGCGGCCTTAAACGGTGAAGCCGCTCTGCTTTCATGTCGGGGCTCTGGCAGCGTAAGTGCTGGATCTTGTTCTGCCGCCTCCTTGGCACGTTCGGAAACGGGATTCATCCTCCCGAGGAACCGTGTTGTTTTTAAGTAATTGCCAGTTTGTGTGGATGTTTCTGAGCCCTCTGCAAACATAACAGAAGTTTAGCGCAGGCGAGAGAGCTCCGCCGCCTGCTGTGCAGCCTGCAACGCATTGTTTTTTTAAACCTGGTGGCTTAAGGCTTAAGGTTCAGCGAGGCCTCTGGGTTTTTTTTTGTGTACTGAGACCTCATGTTAGGTGTCATATTGTGCACCACTGATTACTTGTCATGGTCACAGGTTGAGATGCGTTCACTCGCTGTAGATTTATGGCCGTGCGATAAACAAAGTAATCTCCTCACTCACTAAGTATCTCAAATCCCCTTCCCCTCCCTGCTTCTCTCGCCTCCTTCTCTGTCCGCTCTGCCGTCAAGAACAAAGAAAGTAAAGGAAGGAGGCTCGCTCTGAGAAAGCAGTGGCTTTCTAATTTTAGCTCCACTCCTTGAATATTGGTGTCGTCGTTTGGGGGAAGAAAAAAAGCAAAGCAACCAGAGTTCACGAGTCAGTCCTGTGGAATTATGCAAAATGTGTTTTTGATCATTAAAGGCAGCTTGGCAGTTTCTGAATGATGCAATTATATAATATAGTCATAGTGATTATATAAGGGATTCAAATAGTTCTCGTGCTGTACATGACGTCATCACACGTTAGATTTGTTTGTTATAAGTTATATCTACCTACTTTCGCACAGAGATTTTAAAGAGAAACCAAGTGGGAGAATGCGACCTCTGAAACGGTCATGACGGCGTCTTCGCCCAAGAACGGGCACAGGTGAGAGTTGAAGCAAGAGAGCCTGCCAGCTGCAGCAGCAGCAGCTGGAGTAGAGGACTCTGTCTGGAGCACAATATTTGCCGCTCTCTGTGGACGTCCTGCTGTGCATCAGTGTCTTTACGTTGCTGCGAGGAACCATGTGGACTTTCCTCAACATGTTAATGGATAAATGAGCCTTTTCTCATTGTCAGAACTTTACTCATCAGTTTATTCTGGTCAGCGAGTCTGGAGGGGTGTGTGTGCGTGTGTGTGTGTGCGTGCGTGCGTGCGGTCACTCGACCCATTCACCTTCTCCCTCAGTGTCGCCTCGCGTTTCGTCCTCTCTCGTTGGAGTGGGCGCGCGGCAACTCATCTATGCACAAAGAAAACGGTTTCCCCTCTCTGTGCTGTCCAAATGAATCTTCATCATCACATCATCATCGTCACCATCGGTTTAGTCACATGTAAGAATGCGAAGGGAAGTTTTCGGTCATTCCTCCTCTTAGATTAGGAGCTGCGGGATTACAGGCTGTGTTTCTTGTGTGACATGAAATTATCCCCGTGCTTCTTTAAAACATTCCAGGTCACGGGGAGAAAAAACCCTTAAACCTCTACAGCAGGTTGGAAGCTGCCTACATGTTTGGGTTATTCTCAGAAGCTGAAGCTCGGGTTTTACTGTCACCACTACTACCTGTGCTACTTCTGCCACTGCTGCTCGTACCACCGCTGATTTTTTAATGATGTAGCACTTGAATATTAAAACCATTAGGGAAGCGAGGGAGAGAGAAATTGAGACGTGATTCATTACTCTGCTTTGGGTGAGTTCACTGCTCTCCTCCTCCTCCTCCTCTCCTCAGTCTCTCCCTTCATTACATTCGCTCCATTCTCCCCTTTCTTTCTCCTTGTTTTTCCATCTCTCACACTTTTCGTTTTCTCCCCGTAATTGTTTTTTAACGTCATTTGTCTTTTTTCTTTTTTGCACGATTGTTGTTCACAAATGTTCTCTTTATTTTTTCATCTGGATCCGCTATTTGTCTCTGAAATGACAGAGGATGACTAAGGCTCCATGGGGTTGTGTGTGTGTGTGTGTGTGTGTGTGTGTGTGTGTGTGTGGGAGGCGCTGTGCTAATAGTCCCCCTCTCCCTGACAGACTAATGACTAGTTTGTGCTTCTCTCTGTCTCTCTCACTCCCTGCTTCTTCTTTTTCTCTTGTGCGCTCTCCCTCTTTCCAAAGATTCTATTACCACAGATTCTCTCTTGTTCCCAGTTGTATTTCTTTTGTCACCACTATCCTCTTTTTTTGTGACGCATGTCCATCTGTCTTTTTTATCTTTGCTCTTACTGTGGGGAAAACGGCAGCGTGTGTGTGTGTGTGTGTGTATTTTAATGCAGCGATCATCAGTATTCTGGTGGATTCTACTGAGTCTCCTTGTTTTTGGTTCTCTTCTTATGTTCTGTAGTTGTGCTCATGTAATTACTGTACATCCAGACACGGCTTGTTCTCAGGTGCAGTTACTGCGTAGATGTTGGTCACAAACACATGTGAATGCACCACACGTCCCATCATGCACCTGCTCTCATGCTTTCTCTGTTAAATAAGACCCATCTGTAACTAACATAGCGCTGGTCACATGTCGGTGACCTGCTCGTAATAAAATCCTCTCATAGGACTTTTAAGGAGGAAACGTGTCTTTTAACTCCCTCCTAATTGATGCAGGTGTCCTCATTGATGCTGCCAATGTCGAGCTGACTGTAAGGTCTCGGCATTTAACTGATGTGTTATAGGCTTTGTGGTTTAAAAACCCTGTTGCACGTGACACGGGGCCATCTCTGGACAACTTCAAACTGCCACTGCAGTTTCTAACATTACTCCAAACGTGCATCTTAAATACCAGATAAAATAGTGATTTTACTATTTATTTAAAAAGTGTCCCTCTGTCCCTCTCTCAGACGACCTGGCATACGAGGTGCGTTGGCTTTTCACCAGGCTGCGCGGTGGACAGACGACGACCCAGGTGGCCAGCGTCAACCGCTTTGGCGTCGTGAAGATGGAGCCCCGTAACTCATCCAGCGAACTGTCAATAGAGCGCACAGACACACACAGCTACATAATGAACATCTTTGGCACTGAGGACAGGTGAGTGTGATGGATCTAATCCTCTTATTATCTCGCTGTAGCAACCTAAATCTCACCTGCTGTGTCTGACCGTGTATTTACACGTACTCTCTTTCCTCTAGTGACAGCGGTGAGTATTATTGCGTTGCCACTCCCTGGTACCTATCGGCCTCAACAGGAGCTTGGACTCAAGCCGTAGAGTTGACATCATCTCGAGTCTTCCTCACTGTCCAGTTCGCTGGTGAGTAGTTTTACCTGGATGATTTTACACTTAAATAAACCGTTGTTTTCTAACATTAAATACTCAATCTTCCTCTTTCTGTCTTCTCCAGTGTGGGACTCCTTAAAGATGCCTCTTTTATATGGTGCTGCTGCCTCATTAGGTAATGTACCAAATACCCATTCTCAGGTGAAAGCGGTTTTCTATACAGTGTCCTTAAGTGCAGAATATAGACATCATGTTGGAGGTTTTGCAAAAAATAGAAGAACTGGAGGTTTATTAACATCAGGCTGCTCGTTGTTGTTGTTGTTGTGGGAAAAGACAACTGTTACGTTGGCTAGCAAACTTAAATGTTGAGTTTTAAATGGAGCCTAGAGCCGCTCTTCAGAGCAGTGGTGCATCTGCAAAATGTCACAGGAACTAGATTTAAAAAAAAAAGAGAGAGAAAGAAAGGCTCGTCTAACTGATGCTCGCTGTCAGTGTGGACGCTCACTGAAAATGCAGGCCAATAGACTAGAGTTGCTCTTTTTTTGCGCTGCTCAGCACTTCACTAGTTGACAGCGCTGCTTATTTAGGACAAGTGTTTGACAGCAGGCATTGCCAGTGCACAGTGGATTTAAACAAGACAAGAATCTGAATTTGATTAAGCTTAATATAGCCACAAACTGTGAATAAATTATGCTTTAATTGGCACGCACACTAGGGGTTGGGGACATTTCTAGATGCTTTAATGAAGATCACAATTTACAGACACTTATAGTCTCAGTTAGACAAATACCTACTAATAGTTATCGTCAGCAGACCATCTTCCTCCTTTATAACAAGTAGCAGATTAAACGGCAAAATACTGATGCTGATAAAGTCGACTTTTCTTCTTTGTGTATCTTCAGGTGTGGGGTTCTTCTCTCTGGTCCTGGGTCTGGTTTGCGCCCAGTACTGCTGCCGCAACACCTCACACCTACCACGCTCGCGCAGCAAACTGAGCGACATGGAGATGGACTGACAAACACTTTCCCCTGCACCCATACACTGCAGCACCCATAGGAAGCACCACGCCCACAAACACACGCCTATAGATGATTTCTGGGACACCCAGTTGTTTCCAGGCGATGGACGTTGGGAGTAAAATGACGCGTCGCTTTGGAAACTGAAGCCAATAACCAATCTCAGTGCTTCAAGAGGTGCCCGGGATCATAAAGCTCTGCAGTGTAGTAGGTGCTGGGGATGTTTACAAGCACCAATGGGGAACTAGCCTTTGAGACTTCTGTTTCTATAAAGATATAATGAAATCTGTGGCGCTTCCAGTGATTTTTACACAGATATATTCACTCCACGTTAAGACCATACCACTACAGGAAACTCCGAAGAATCCAGAGGTGAATTTTAGAGGAACGGGAGACATTTGAGACATCACTGCCACTTGGGAATAAAGGACCACTAAAAAGATTTTCTGCCTACAACCAATTACACATAAAGTGCTCAGGCTGGACTACATACTTTATTTTGTTTGTTTCTTCCCTGCAATGTGTTCCTGATGGTAAACCAGTGTCTCAGACTCCAGTACACAAGTGCTGAATTGTCCTTTTTTTTTGAGGAACATGGATGGTTGGAGTTTGAGAGAAGAAGAGAACCATGATCTGCAAAAGTCACTCGGACATCATCTGCTAAAGCTGCTCTGTGTCTGCGGAGTCTGAGGGTTTAGACAGCCTGAGCCTTACGTCTGTCATGGAGGAGATGGATGAAACATTTGGGAGGCAGAAGTTCAACAAAACATAAGTGCTCTGCGTGTTCTACCCACGACAGGTATTGCACTAGAATTACCACCCCAGAGTATTCCTACCTTTAAAGGTCCATATATACCTTTATTCTCAACTCTAGTTTTTTGAAAATTAAGAGATTTTAAAATGAGAGACATTTTTAAGCTTTACAAGGAGATATGCAGTTAGTGTGTCTGTGCGTGAGATATACTGTACCTGGTGCCAATATTTGAACTAACGGAGGTGTGCTTTAGTTCATCAACACTTGAACAGTCACTCGGAGTGGTGACCGCAAGCACTCTTCTTTTCTAGATATTCAGAAATGTATCCAGCTGTTATTTTTTGCCTGAGTCTCGTGTGCGTTTCGTACATTGTGTGATTGCCGTGCTACAGTATGTGAGACGAAGAGTTGCATGTACCGTTTTATAATGAGACTGATGTCATTCATGAGCAGCCCACTTCTTTTTCCAGTTTCTTTCCGATGACCTCAAAGCCACCTATGCTGTACATCCAGATTTTTAAACCTGTCAGATCTAAACAACGCGTGGGTGGTGCAATTAACTCGGTTGCGTCCCTGACTTGCAGCTGTGAAGTTGTGAACGAGAAAATCATGCATGCTCCTCGGTTTCAAAGTTGCATTATAAAGGAATTGTTTAATAATTTTGGGAAATACACTTATTTGCTTTTTATCTGAAGTTGTATACAACTGGAGCTTAGCTTAAAGACTAGAAAAGAGGGAATTAATAGCCTTGCTCTGTTCGTCATGAAATGCATATTCAAAAGCTCACTAATTGACATTTTAGTATATAAATAACAATTTACAGTTGTTTTAGAGATCATTTCTTTTCTATATGAATATTTATTTCTAACTGTTCAAAGAAATAGATGTAATGCAAAATTCCTCCTAAACACATTCATTAGTGAACTTTAACATGTGCTAAGCTAGGCTAACCATGTTTTTGTTAAGACAAAGTCAAACTCATGTTGACAAGAACAGTAGTTTAGATGTTTAATTAATATAGACTAAAAAAATAACTGGAAGCCAGTGGGATCTACTAGAAATTAAATAAATGTCCTTTTAAGCTAAGCTATCAATTAAGTCAATTTCTAGTCTTTGTGCTAAGCTAGGCTAACTCCACCCCAGACCTAATTTTAGCCAACAAGCAGATTTCTAACAAGTCTGACCGGTCCAGGGGATGCAGACTTTTTTTTGTGTGTGATCGTTTGAGATGTTTTCTCTATTCTTTTGTAGAAAAGTTGAATCGTGCACTTAATAGGCAAAACTGAAAGGTAAATGAAAACTGAACTCTGCTACAACAAAGAAGAAAATCAGCCATAACCAGCTCGATTAACAAAGTCCAGGTTTTTTTTATAGCAAATTAAAGAACCTATGGTGAGTGGTGTCTCACGTTGGCTGCTGTGTGAACACACACTCGCAGTTCCAGCACCAACACACACCAAGTGAGGAAGTGTCTGTCCAAACCCAGCACGACCCGAGCAGACCTGTTAGGCTCGTAACAGGACGTGCCAGGCTTGGATGGGACTTTGTTTGATGTGTCTTAAATGGTTTTAAATGGCAACTAGCAGAACTTTGAGCAATATCAGGCTGTAGCCACCTTCAATCACAACCCTCACGTTGCCAAAAAGTCCCAACTTTTGCTTCCTGTGTAATTCTAAGTTTGGTCTGAATGCAATTATCTGCAACTAAAAGAAAACAAAATCTGATGTACTCATTGGATGGCAGGAAGTTCCTTGACCGGTGCGGCTGTTCCCAAATCCTTTTATGTGCAGATATGAACGCTCCATCTTGGAGCATAGCTCTGTAAATCGAAATTTAATAACAATGTTTAATGTGTAATTTGGCTTAATTGATGACAGTGACTTCAGACACTTCCAGTGAGTCTACATAAATCCCCTCCACAGACATGTGCCTCTCTGTGAGATTGCTGTTGCAGTATTCACTCAGTCATTCACACATTCATACACATTCACAACACTCTTAGGTAAATATTAAGCTGCACACATAACGTAGCATCGATGCCACTGAACATGTTTCTGCAAGACTTCCCCAGTGTCTTTTTATTTTGTCATTTTATTGCAATGATGCAAATGTTTTTTTTTAAATAAATAGATTTGTAAGATGTATTCATTTTGTAAATTATTTTATGGGTTCTGATATAGTTGTCTTGTGGTCGAGGGGAAGAATAGTGATCAGTGGTGTTGGTATAAAAAACCACTGAAAGTATAAAGGTGATTAGATGTTATTTTGTCAAATATCCTGGCAATTGATCAAATATAATATCAAACAACCAAACAACAACGCCACCCCTAGAGCCATGTAGCTAGCGTGGCTAAAACAAGTCATTACAAATGAATTAGGACAGTATTACTTTAAATGCCTAATAATAATGTGGACGCTAAAATGGAAGATGCACTTCTAGGTTGGCTCAATGTTGGTAGAGCTGTCAGGGCGTTGCACATCTCCACCCAAAGCAGTGTTTGTGTGTTTGTATAACATGTTGCTGCTGGTATAGTTGATTTATTGATGGAATAAACCGTTTAATTGTGGTTGTAGTCCTGGCTGCCCCACATTTGCCCTCCGTCTGTTGACGTGTTGCCGCCGTATTTCTGATGCGATCGTGATCAGAGTTTCTGCTCAGAGACTTGTGACAAATGTGGGCCAATTTGGTTTTTTCTTCTCCGTCTTTGGGCAAGCCATCAGTCAGGTTTTTCTATGCTTCCAAACATCTGAGAAAAAAAAACAACTTCTCGCAGCATAAATGTTTTATAATCCAACGTTGGACTACAGCTATATCTCTTCCTCTTCCCTCCACGTCTTTCTTACTGTGTCTCCCGTCTCCTTGTTCGTCTGATAGGATTTATTTTCACTCTGTCACCAATTTATTTTTCACTCCTCTGTTGTTTGCTCCATTTCTCTTTTATTTCTCGCTCCATCTCGTTCCACCTCTCTCCACTCACCCTCATCACACCAAAATCTCTCTTTCTCACTCTTGCTCTTGATTAGAAATGCAGATGAATTAAAACCTTCGCTTGCTCTACAGGGTTCTACATTTTACACCTCTGGAACAAAACAGTCTCTCTATCCAACTCTCCCTCTTCTCTCTTTCTCCATCGCTCTCTCTCGTCCTCTCATCTACATCTCATGTGAAGATGAGAGGAAAGCAGATGCAGTGTCGATTGGCTCTGGATCTCTCTGTGGCTTTTCTAACTTGCACTCATCGTCTCTCAGGGTCCATTTGACCCAGTTTTCCTGTCCCTGTGTGTGTGTGTGTGTGTGTGCCTCTTATGCATCACTCGATAATGTGGCCTTGTCACAACTTAAACCATTGTCTTTCCTAATTGATTCGACTGTGTGCGTATGTGTGATAAAAACATCAGAGGATCCTTTTTTTATTTATTTTTTCGCTACTTGCACAGTCTTGCTCTTCTGTAGATGGCACATTTGCTGGTGTTACCCTCTGCTCCAACTTGAACGTGTCACAGCTTGAGGGTTGCTCCACATAACAAAAATTTCAGACAGAAAAATTTAACAACACACCGAGGGGAGTAAGCAGCCTGTTCTCCCCAGACTCTACCAGAGGCGACACGTTTCCTTGTCTTCATTGTAATCAACGCTGGTGTTTACAGCAGCGCCGAAAAGCTTTAGCCCCGTCACTCCAGGCCGCTGTCTGCTTCGTTTCCATTTAAAAACTGCAGTTTACTGTGTTTTCACTCCTCGTCAAAGTGACTGCTTTTCTTCCAAAATATTTCTGGCTTAGATATGAGCACATCTGTTTATTTAAGTAATTTTCACTCCCGATTTCATCTTCTTCAGCACCCAAAAGTTGTTTCCTGTTGTGATGATGTTTAGTAGTATTGGGCAGAAAATGCAAATGTATTTCATCTGTGAAATACATTTTTAAATCAGATTTTATCAAAAAGAAATCCTGTACAATAGAGGTTCCCTATTCCCAACACACCCCGAGCATGTCTCTACAACGCTGTGAGGAGATGGTCCCAGGCTGACTGAGCAGAGTGGACAAACGGAGGGTGAGATGCTGACGGCGTCGCAGTGGCCGAGTCACTCTCGCCAGCAGCAGGAGGTTCAGTTCAATTAACTTCCAATTCTGTAGCATTGAAAGGTGAAACAGATGCTGTGCTTCCTCGCACCAGCTCTCATTTCATATCTCCCCCACTGGGCTTCTGCATCTCCCATTCTAGCTGTGATGAAGTTCACTTGTTATCCACAGTTCACCCACAATGCTCCACGGTGTCTCCAAGTTGTGTGAAGCTACTGTGAAATGTTAGGGAATACAAAGTGAAGTACTGTATTTATGCAAGGTAAACCCCTCAGCTTTGGCTTGGTTGGTCGTGGTTAGTGCAAGTGAAATATAAACTGTAGCATGTGTTCACAGCATCAACACATACTGCTGTAGGAACCAAAGTATATAGTAACCCTTCTTCTTAGGTGGAGGTGGAGGTGGGGGAAGATCCCCTGGGCCAAAAAATAAAAAAAAACACAGAAGCCAACACATCCCAGTGAGCAGGCTGAAGTATCAATACCCTTCCAGGCTAATGCAACACACTTAGTTGGCCTGTGGGTCATTGTGTGTGTGACTAAGTCACAAATGGACATATATGGTTGACACAGTAAGTCTGACTGTTAATAACCATAACTAAGCCTGAGGCAATAAGCGGAGCTCTCTTATCTATATGGCTCTTTACGGCATCTGATGAGTCAAACTCCTTTCAGCCTTATAGGAAGACAACACAGCCCGGTCCGGCATTACAGCTGGGCTCCAGCGAGATGGTGTTGTAGAGCGTGACCCAACTTTTGCTGTAACTCCACGTCTGCCAGTGATTCACAAAACTTCAGATTTACAGCCTGCTAAATGTATTTTATTGCCTCGGCAGTAGCTGAAGCAACACCCACCTACCAGTGCAACCTCCTGGGTAGTTTAATGCCGGGACATTTACAGTGTGAATGCCCTCTAGAGACTCGGGGCACAATGAGTAGAAAACATTACCATTTTCTGAATTCTAGTGTGTAACAAAGAAATAGTTCTCCCCTAGTTGATGTCCTACATAGACATTTTAGACCCCACTCAACAGTGAGGGGTAACGAAAGGACAGCATTGAACCTAGAGGACACGGAAAATCTCTGCATTGTGTTTTAGTTTTATTGAGGCAGCAGCAGTCAAATATTGAACCTTGCCCCCAAGAGTAAATGTTAATAATAATAATAATAATAATGAATACTTTATTGATCCCCTTGGGGAAATTGTTGTTTGGACAGCTGCTAGACC
>JAUMTR010000012.1:4551035-4598066 GCA_032270685.1 Microctenopoma stevenorrisi
GACATGTAACCTGGTGGGACTGGGAATCGAACTCCGCACCCTTGGGTTTGAAGGCGACTGCTCTACCCACTGAGCTACCATGCCGCCCAATAATGTGTGTGTGAGAGAGATCATGCTGTCAAGAACGTTGAGACGAATTGTCAACACCTCCCTTTACCATGGAAACTATGTCACCACATGGGTTGGGGGGCGGGGAGGGAGCGAGGGTGTGTATCTGAGATGGGAGGGTGGCTGTTTGTGTGTGATTTATTATTAGGTAGAAGATATTTGACCTCACTTCTCCGTAAATCTCTCTCGTGCTTTTCACTCTCCCTCAGAGCGAGCGACGGACTTCAGAGCAGTTAGATCATTTTTTAGATTCACTTTCATCTTCTGTAGCCGCTCACTCAGTTGATTTATAAAACATTCACCGCAGAAACATTAAGAGCGAAGCGCACACTCCAAGGCAGAGAGCGGGAAAAGATGCATGACATCGAGATTGTGCTTTTATTATAAACTGAATGTGTTGTCTGCCATTTTATTGGAGAAAACGTAACCATAATCCCATTTGAAATGAAAAAATGTTTGAGAATTGCAGCACAATTAGAAACTCAAGCAATTTTCTGCTGTTAAAACGATAAAGTTGCATTTGTTAAATAGTTTTTTATGATATTTTATGTTTTAAGTTGTTGAGTAATGTTGTTTACTTCCGTAGATGTGTTGGATCAGTACTCCTACTATAGTATGGCTGACATTTAGGTTTGTTAGGCTTTGTTGAACACAGCAAAGTGCATTTCCCACAACGTCAGACCCTTTTTACCGATGCTGAATCCAACCCACATCATCATCATCATCTATTAATCTGAAATATCAGTCTAAACTGCCCCTGGGTTGAACCATCGCAGAGCTGCAGCGCACACGCACCCTGCAGTAGTGCCAACATGCACGCAGCCCGATCCTTGAGCCTGACTTCGCCTTGTATGGTGCTGCGTGTTCAGCGTGGCACAGCTCCACCTCTTCACCATTCACTCATCCACATAAATGCAAACACATCCAAGTATACACAAATAGCTGGTACTGTACTTATGACTCCACATTGTCGCGCCTCCCCCTCCTCCTCTCAGTGGCGTGTTGCCAGATAATATCTCTCTGAAAGACCAGGCTGGAGCAACTGCTGCGCTCTGAAGCTCCAAATACTGTTTACCTCAGCCTCCAGATGGTAAATCAAACTCAGGGAGTGAAAGGTAGGAAACCATCTCAGGTTACCGAAATTCACTACTCAAAGATCAATTATTGTGTATTTGCTGTGTTGCTCCAATGTTAATGGAAAAGTGTCATCGTGGAGATGAGGGGCCTCGAAATACAACTCTGCCCATGTGGATTCTAATTCTAACGTTTCATGATCGCAGCTCTTAAAGTATGAGACGCACACTAATCACTAACAATGCGTATTGACATCATCGCTGTAATTCCATGGCTGCAGGGATCTAAGCTAATGCTCCACCAGGGAGCATTAATGCAAAAGAGATGAGGGAACTCGGAGTGACTTTGAAACGTCTGCTTGTTTGAAGTTTTCAGTCTTTTTTTAATTGCGCAAGAGAAACACACTTGGTGGCGATACGTGTGAGTTTATGTTATAAGGCCAACTAATAACTGTAATGTCAACAGCAACCACACAAACATTTCAGGTTATTAAGATAATACAGATATATTTATATAAACATAATAATTAGATCAAAGTTCCACAGGCAAGAATAGCCTTAAACTATTTCTATTTACATCCAAACTAACGTCATTATTCTATGACTGCAGTATTTAAAATGAAATCGACTGTAAATAAAAGCAGAACAAAGGGCGAGCGTCTTGAACTTAGAGGTCAGAATTAAACCTCGTCCGTATCAGCTTGCCTCCTCATAAAAGTCGCCTCGGTCTCGTAAACCTCCAACAGGACTCGCCTCTATCACTTTAAAGGGTTTACAACTCATCGGACAAATGTCTCGAGCTGGATATCTGCAGAACATCAGCCTAGGTGTCTATTGTCGGCGAGTCTCAAATTTATTGGAGCCCATGCAGCATTCAGGTCGTGAACCCAGCACATTACTTCAGGCTTTGTGCCTTCATCAGACAGAAATGAACCATTGATGCAACCAACAAATATATACAGTATAGGACTTGAAACAGGATACTACTCACTTCTTAATTTCCGTATTACTCTAGATGATCCTCACATATATGAAAGCTACAGCACTTATCAACACACTTACTGTATCCTCACACATATTTGAAAAACGCAGGTTACAATTTGGGTTAACTGACCCTTTAACAATATTAAGACATTACGTCACTGACTGTTACCATGGCGACGACTGTAGTAGTGTTAAAGTGAGGGAGTGGTGTCTGATCGCCGTGCTGCAATGATGTCTGCTGCCAGCGTCTGCTCTGCAGATTAACACACAGCAAAACATGGTGTGTAACCTTGTTTGACCGCGATCTGCTGCTCCTGCCACATTTGGATATCAGGGGGGGGCAAACATGGGTCGAGTCATCCTCACAAGGCGTTCGTGTGCAAGCGTACACGACGTCGCCGTCAATCACTGCATTTCACGGTCGCACAAAGCCTGAATGTGCGGGGCGCGGGGAGGGCGGCGAGCAGACATGTCACACTTCAAACACAACCAGCAACCATTAAATACTGCATGTCAGTACACACATATTACACCGGGTGAGTATGTAAGACGCATGCACATAGTAAAGTTGGTACATAAGCACAAACAATATAATGCAAAAATAACAACCACCCTCACCACAAAAGTCTGCGGTAGGTGTATCTCCCAGGATTTCAGACAATCTGATGTAGCTCTCACAAACTAGAGCCACTTATGGAGACACAGTGTGCAGTTTCTCTCCCCTTTTTAAGCTTCGAGAGACCGAGCGAGTGGACTTTAAAAATTTACAAAAAGAGAGGCCTTTTATTTACCCCAAAATATTAATGTGGCAAAGCAAAAGTGAATATTAACAAGGCTGAGTACTCTGCAACGTCATGAGGGTTGAATGCAGCCACAGTGCAAAGATCAGACAAAAGCATCCACAAGGACCTTACTTTAATACATTACAGCAATTATATTACTTTCTTCATCCGCTCCAGTTTACACCTCGCAGAGCAGTGTATACGTACGTATCGCTGTACACATCAAACGTCAGATCCCATCCTTTTCACGTAGACCATTCTTTGTTCTGGCTGTTATGATACACTGTGGATGCTTATCCTGAGCCCGAGGCTGTCTTACATTAACCTCGTTTCCACGGAGAGACATGACGGCCAGTGTTTGACCCAGTGCTGCTTCTTCACATAAGAAAGAGTCCTGGTGCTCAGCGGGTATCAAGGCACAGGAATCTTCTTGTCAAATAATCTGCAACTAATTTTATGTACTTGTGTATGAAGAAATTGTGCTGTTGCAAGTGTTTTTCTGTTTGTGTGATTTCTAAAGCCAGTGTTGGGGCCTGCAGGCTAGAGCTAATGCTAAGCTAACGTCAACTAGTCACTGGGAGTCAGGTTTATTAAGTAAAATAAAGACTATATAAATATAAATATATAATTTGGTGTTTAAAACTGCAAGACACAGCCCTCCTATGGTCAGCTCTTCAGTCATACAACCACCGTTAGTTGCCCAGTGACGTGAACTCCCATCCCACCAGAACGCAGAATTATTCAAGGAACTATATATTTGAGAAGCGTCCATCTCCTGTGTGGGAAAATCAGCTGAAGACAGCAAGGAGTTCTCCACAACTGAACTAATGTATTTGTTGAACAAATCAATAAGCATATTTTGGAACTCCGAGCGCACACTCCTCTTCACGCAAAAAGGAAGGTTACTGCAGTTCAGTGATGTCGGCTAAACACGAAGCTCAAGAACTGGATGTTTTCACTCTATCCTCTGACAAACCAGGAAGTAATGAGCAATTTAGAATCAGAGATAAAACCAACAGCCAAATGTATAAATTAATTTGCTGTGCTGCAGCTAACGCGCATGTTTTTCAGGTATCTGGTTAAGTAGTGACTTTTGAACTAATGATGATCGACGTCAAGCCATCCATTCGAAACCAGTGTGCCAAATTCCTCTGTACTGCCTAACAGTGGCGGGTCTGTTGGCTTGTGAGTGATCAAGCAGCATCTTGAAGAATTGTCATGGATGGATTTTCTTTTCCTTCACCAGAATAAAAGTCAAGCTGTGCCCCGGGGTGGAAGATACATCGGCCTCCTTTCTCCCACTAACATCCATGCTCTCCATGTCTGTGCTGCCTGAACTCCTCTTGTTCTCTTGGGTCATCTGCTTCAACTCTGCACTAATACTGCCTGCAGCTGTATTTCAAATAAAAGACCATCTTTATATTTTTATCATCTGCTGTAACTGTAGAGCTTCATTCATTCCTGTCCACATACGTGCTATGGTTTACATTGAAGTCATTTTAATTTTCATTCTAGTGTCGATGCACAAATGCTATTTCACTACACTTTTATTTCTGATTGTAAAGGTTTATCTGAAAAAAGGGAGATTTGGGCAGGTTTCAGAGGTCCAACCTGCAATCAGGTTAATGCAGTGCTTCCTGAATTGGTCCCCAGGCCCTGCTTGTTTTTCAGATATCCCTTCGCTATCCCGTGCTGATAACCTGAATCAGGTGTGTTCAGAAGCTCGGAAACGATCACTGGCTAAAAGCCTGATGTAAGTGATGATGTTTGTTTGTAAATAACTCTTTATCATGTTTATGATTATTATTTTTTTTAAAGCAACATCATCGTAAGACTTTGAGAGATTTGGGAATAGTGTTTTGCTGTAACCTCTTACAGCTTCCACTATTCCAACAAGACACCTTATGATGACTGATGGTTCAGTGTGGGACGACCTTGTTCGTACACTGCATTCACTCAACACCCAGGACGAAGCAAGCCGCTTCATGATGCTTGTCTCCACAGCGATCGGCTCCCGTAGCTCTCTGTGAAGAAGGGAGCATCCTCACAGGTGCAGACGAACACGGAGGTAAGTCATGCATTTTTCATCTGTGGTAAACACATCCAGTGGTTTTTGTGGTTTACAGAACAAGCCGCTGCTTATTCAGAGTCCTAATGAGGAGAACCACAGTCACTTCACAGTATGTCAGTCTTTCAAACTCTCATTTAACAAACCACGTATTTACAGCAACAGCCCGGGGCGATAACTTCACACACTCTCAGTAATAATCTTAGATTATTGGCTGCTGGAGGTTTCCTGTAGTTTTACCAATTTCCAAATGACCAGAGGACATGTTCTAAACATAACTATAACTCCAGTGATGCTCTGAGACCTGCACATATATCCCACAACTCCCAGCAGCCTCCGTTTTTCACCGCGTATGAATCATTCAGCTGCTAAATGCTGGTTTTATGTTTTCCAGGAGTGTGAATCACTAAAAGGTATTTCCTTTGGGTGCTGCACTTAAAGGTTCCTTTGGAACAAACTCCCATGTTCAATTACATTATGATATACACAACCTGCTCCACATTATTAATGCAAATCTGGAGGCAGCAGTGGAAGAAGTATGCATGTATCTAATACCACAATGTGCTGAGTGTTAGTTAAAGTGTTTTCATATATCTTCACTTTACATTACAGTAGACATGCTCATCATCTTCTCATTGCTAGATCATTATTTTTAGATACTTACAGTAAGTGTGATAACATTTAGAAAGCATTTCAGTGTTTTATACTATACTATAGGATAAATGTACTTTAATGTACTTACACTGATGTGTTTGTGTGACTAATACCAATTTAAAGTTCAGAGAGGTTTTGTACAGAAGTTTAAAATATGAACCTGCCAAGTAACTAGCATTCGAGTTAATCTATTGGAATAAAAATATAATTTCTATACTGGAAAAGGAGCTTCAAGTAGCGGAAAAGGTCATTTCTAACTTATCTAAGGTGAAGAAGCAAGTTTATTACTGTACAAGTGAAACACTGGACACAAAAAATAGGTTTTGTTTTATTGTTCCAGATGAGAGCCTCTCTGTGTCAGTGTTTCTGTGTTACCTCCCGGCTCGTTGGGGTTGGGGAAGCAACATAATAACCCAGATGTTGAGGGTAAAATGTATATATGTTTATTGCAGTGGTTAATATTGCAAAAAAATGTCTCTAACAACTAAGGAATAACAAACAGACAACAGATCACAGAAGCGCATGTAAGTCTTTGGCAATCGAATCGCTGCTGCCTGAGTGGAGCGAGGAGAAGAGGGCCTGTCCCGTCAGCAGCAAGAACACAGCGCCGGCGTCCTCAGCACCAACTCAGGCGGGTGTCCTGCACACGTGAATAACCATACAGGTGCACCAGGAAATGAGAAAAAAACAAAGACAGAGGCCTTAACACAGCGCTTCTCCTTCAATTACTGGATACAGTGTGAGTATTACAGAAGCTCGACTCTATGGTTAAAACTGAGAAACAATAACTTGTGTTTGCAGCCTGAAGCTCACCGTGTCTAATGTTTTACTTTCTCTTTCTGTCCTGCTCCATGAACCTGATCCTGGCTGCAGAGACAGTTTATTTAAGTCCACACACATTCAGGGTGATTGAGGTCAGGCTCTCCTCACACACCAGCTGACGGCCCTTCATCACTCAGATGTCCTGAATGACTGTCTGAACCCACGACTTACCGCTGGATTACCCTTCTACATATACAAACGCTCACACATAATGGGCTATTGGACAGTGCTGTCAAAAAAGTAGCCACTGTAGCTCTTGCCAAACCTCTATGGATGGCTTATTAGTTTTCTGACTGAATGTGAGGTGATCACACAAACGCACAGTGATATTTGGCAGATATTTTTTTTTCCTACCCTGACAAGTCTCAGGACCACTCTGGATTTTATTAAAACATTTATTTGTAGCCTGAATACTGATACTGTAGTAGAGTAATAATAATCATTTAATATCTATTTAATTTGTATGTTCTAATCTCCCTATTAATTCGTCAAGTAGAGGAAATTATCATCCATAAAGTTGAGCTATTGGGCCATTAGAAAACCTGTTTTAATAGATAATTTGTTGGAATTCGAGCCCTGCTGTGTAGAAATATCATTCAGTTAGAACAGAAATTAGTTTTTGTGGTATTTGATGGTAAATGAATTGCCACAGTGGGAGTTGAGGCGAACCACCAAAATCTACCCCGAAGATTAAATCAAATTCTTAAAGTGGCTTCCATTGATACCTATCAAAGTAAAGTGTGTATCATGGAAGAGGTCACTTTTAGTTTTATGTCCACAACTTTAGCTCTGCAGTTCACTCTCACAGCACATAGCCAAAAAAAAAGACTCAAAAATCACATTGCACACTATCTGCTCAGCATCACATGGCAACAGTAGGGCAGCACTAGTTTTCCATTTTAACTTGTGCAAGAGGTCCTGACACTGTCTTTGGACGTAATTGCAGATTGCCTTCCAACAGAGGTAGAATCATGGCAACCTGTAGCCAGGTCCTTCAGCAAAGAAGATCACATTGGACAGCTCACACCAGTCAACAAAGTTGTCCACCACCCCCATGTACTCTGTGATGTCTCCACCCTGCATACATCCCACCACTGCAGAGTCATCAGAGAATGTCTGAAGGTGGCAGGAGTCAGGGTTGTACAGAAAGTCTGACGTGTACAGGATGAAAAGGAACGGACACAGGACTGTCCCCTGAGGAGCTCCTGTGCTGCAGACAACAGGACAACCAATGGATGCATCATCCCAGGACAACTTTCTTCTACGTACATTCCCCCTTTTTATTAAAAAATATGGACTTTCAAATATCTTAATACTTCTGCATTCATTATTTTGCTGCACAAATTTGCAGTTTGTAGTGGAAATGCTGGAAGCTTTTCTTTCCTCATTTATTTCCATTAAGAATATAGTTATGTGCAATGGATTTAAGCACACGCATACATTTCCATTTTCATAGGTTTAAATGCTGATTCACTGCATCAGCTGCTACTTCAAAGAAGAAGAACAAAATGAAAAACGGTATAGAGGGAAAGATGGGTTTATTCCTCATTCATCCATCAAGTTTCTCTCTCTCTCTCTTTCACTCTCACTCTCAAAAAAATGCTGATCTAGCGTTGGGTGTCAGCATGTTTGCGAATGTGTCAGTGTGTGTGTGTGTGTGAGTGTGAGGATCAAATGTCCCCCAGACAATAAGTCTCCCTTATTTAAAACAACCAGGAGAGCGACAGAGAGAAGAAACATCAGCCTCTGTTTGCATGTGTCTCTCTTATTTGTCTCTTATTTGTCTGCAACTTTACACTGGACTCAAATCTTTAATTGAAGAGGAGAGCTCCTCATGCTAACTACCCCAGACAGAGTTGTTTAGATGATCTGTTTACTTTTCTTGACTGCAGCTATTTTACCACGTTGCTGTATTTTGGCGATTAGGAAACCCTAATCGTAGTTGTAATAGAGTGGAGTTATCGTTTAAACAAGCTAATCTCCTCTTTGTCACATCAGCTTCAGCCACACTCGGCTAACTATTTGTCCTGAAACGCGGTTGCTATGACCCTGAACACGTGATAACCTCTTGAGTGTTTCTGTCGGAGGACACACAGCTGAAGATTAGTGGTTCCTCTCTAAGAATTTCAATTTGACCTCTTGTGTGTTGAAATTACTCAAACACGAACAGCTGGGCTCAGAGTGTTTCCCTAAAAACCTCTTTATAAGTTTATATTTTATTATTACTATTATTATTATTATTATTATGCCTATTTGGAAGATTTCAGTTTTAAAACTACAGTTCCACTAATTCTGGCAAAGGAATGCAGTCAGTTATATGTGTTTACATTTGCAAAGTTGCACCATTAGAAACAATTTCTTGCTATTAAGTTTTTATCTATATATATTAAAAATGAATGAATGAATTGATATATTCATTTGCTGCTGCACACTGTTTTTTATCTAATTCTCTTAGACTGCAGCAACTACTATGCAACATTACAGACTATTACAGCTAATTGTGTTTCTCTTTATTCTTTGTATTTAATTGAAAAAAGAGCTTTCTGTGGCAACCTAAGCGTTTTACTCTCTTTTTAATTTCCTCTCTATCTTTCTGACAGACACACACACGCACTGAAATCCTCAGACTGTCTGCTCACGCTGTCAAGAGTGTTTGTCGGGGTCACAAAGTCATGCCGGTTTCTCAAGTTTCTCAGCCGCCTCTCTTTCTATCTGTCTCTCACACACACACACACACACACACACACACACACAGTCTGAAGCATGACATACACTAATGTGCTATTCCTGCACATATGCATCACCACAGCAAGACCTTTCACTTTCACCAATTCATTTACCGTTGTCACTTAAAGATTCCTTCTGTGCTAATGTACCTGTTTTATTCCCATTGTGTTCATCTTTAATTAGACAACATAAAATCATTTTAGTGAGGTTTACTGTTAATCAGCCATTTGAAGACCTAATTTTATGTTCTAGGAGGCTCTAATGACAAATGTAACATAAAATGTCTGACATTTAATGTCTACAACAGATGCACATTATAAAATCCAGGTGAACAACCTTTCTGACATCATGTCCCATGTTTAGCTCGTCTCTGTGAGATTCACTAATCAGAAATAACACACACCAACACACGCACACACAATATGAAGCCTCTCACACCAGTGTTAGCGCTAATGTTTTTTGAAAATCCAATCCTATTTTTCATTAACCTCGGGGGAATCATCCACCCTCACACACGCACACATGCGCACACCTACATATACACATACACTTCTTGACAATGCTAAACATGTTGGAAGTGATTTTTCCATCTGCCTTTCATTCCCTTCCACCATCTGCCATCGCCAGCAACTCTAAATGCTTCAGCTCTGTTTGTGGTAGAAGAATGGTGCCCTCCTCCTCCTCCTTCTTCTCTGTGCTGCAGGGAAATATCTCTTTTTCTATCCTGCAAATTCACACCAGATCTCACGAAGTGGCACCGGGGCTCCCACTATCCCCATATCGACCCTCCCATTTCTGCTGCTCTCTCTTCTGCTGTATATTTTATGCCAAAGGAGTCAGACACAAGTGCTTTATGTGTGCTGTATTTAATACTGTTTGCTCAAAAACGTACTCTTATACCCCAGCATTTGCAGCATGCAAGTTCATTTAAGATGATTTGATTGAACACAAATATTGTTTAAGAATTATGGATCTCATGGAACAAAATATGTAGAGATGAAATCCCTCTAGAAGACAGAGCCATAAAAGAGTAATTGTATAGTCAGCTTTGGTAACAGGCTGCTCCGGCCACACATTCAGAGTGAATGTAAATGCATGCATGAAGAATTGAAATGTATTTCTACCATGTGCATTTCTTCATGGGTGGAGGTACTGTGGAGGATCCTCAGGCTAAAAAGTATAGTTTGGTTTTGCAGGCAGATGAAACAGACAGCACACGCGCTGTAAAAGACTGTGAAAGATGTTATTACAGAAACACAAACACAAAAACTACAGCGACATATATTCCAAGTGGACATTTATGCAACTCAGGAGCCTGCTAAATAAAGAAAATAATACAATTGAAGGTACAATATACATTGAAATAAATGCCTTGGGTGGCACACATGGTAAAATACAGAGTATTTCTTTTGGAGAGCAAAAAAATATATATATATATATATGGATGACTGTCATTTCTGAAGTGTTTGTGTTGCTTTATAATATGTAATCTTATTAAAACCTGAACAACATCAGCTCCCCAGCTTCAAAACTACTGATTTAGAGCCACGTTTAACCGTTTGTCTCTCTGTCAATCAGCCGAATGCAGGAATGAAGACTTGCGGGTATGCTGAGGGATGAGATTAAATAGAGTCTGTAAAAACAGTCTTTTATGTGATGTTTTGGTTTTCCTCAGCAGGGACACCCATTTGTGTATATTTGATTGACAGCGTGGGTTTTTGAAATCTGTATCTGTATTTCACCACAAATAAAATGGTCTATTAATATTTGATGAGTGAAGAAAAAGAGCCTCTCTTCTCTTTCTTATTCTATGTGAAGAGAGATTTCAGACGGAAATGTCACAGTAGAGTCTGAACTTATTTAATCTGATTATTCTCTAAATTTGATCATAATTTACAACATCATAATTTACATTACTATAATAATTCCAAGCAGTATTGTGTTATCACAGTTAGGTGACGTGAAACTGGTCCAAATAAGAAGGCAGAGACACTTCAGATAAATTAAACAAGAAGTATTCAGAGCAGGCGGGCAGTGGTGGTTATTGAGAGGACAAGTGGCTCCATCTGCTGTACGCACAATAACAACAGCTTTCCTCTGATTTGTGTGTGCGACAACTTAAGCTCAAAGCTCCATAGTCTACAGTTTCTGAGTGCTACGTTTTATCCGCTCAAAGATCATATGTCAAGCACTGGAGTCAGGTTTTCAAACAGGATACACTGCAAGGGTGTTGTCTCTGCCTGTTGATATCACTTCACAATCTACTCATATTTTCTTTAAAAATTATTAATACTAGAAGTAGATTTTAACTTTTCAAGGTGAAGCTGTGCAGGTTTATCACCTGCTGTGAGGTGTGTTTTAACTTTATTAGACCGAGTTGCTTTTCTTTTTTCTTTTCATGGTTTTGGGTTAATGTTTTTAGAGAGTTTTGTAGTTGTATTGTTTAGTTTTGATGGTTTAGTTAATCTGTCCTTCTCTCTTTACAGTACTGTGGCTGGTGGCGGCCTCCATCCATGAGATCTGGCTGGGCCCAGGACAACAAAATATCTCTGTGGAAACTAAATTCTTGACATTAAAGTTCAATAGACATCAGAAGTTGCACTCCATCACTGAATTCAGAGGTTCTTCATTCACGCACCTTCAGGTAAATGTATAATTCAAATCAGTAATTAATGCAGTGGATGTAAAGCACGTCAAAGGAATAATATTATTGGACAGTTGTGTGAGGGTAACAGGTAGCAGGAATACTTTCGGTTCCTCCTGAGCTGGTGAAGCTGCTGTGGGCGGAAGTTTCCGCCCCTGTAAATATTCTGAGGACCTTGAAGGCACCGGGAGACGCTCAAACCAGCCTGACTGTAAACTTTCCTGTGCAAACAGAAAGTGGTGCACGACACGAGAGGAAGGAGCAGGTAAGCCTGATGTCATTCATTGTGTGAAGTGCTACATTTACCAGTTCTATATTGTGTCGGGAATAATTTGTTCAATTGATTTAATTGTACGTCAATTGAATATTGCGGGAAAGACGATTAATTAATTAACGAAACAATTAAAAAGCCACCAGTCTAATACAGTATTATAAGAATGAGGTGGTGCCATCAGATGTGCTCTGTTCCCGCTGAGGGACAGCTCGTCTGTAAGACTGAAGTGTTGCGCTCACACAGCACCAACAGCTGTCGCTCCTAACCTCCTCCTCCGTCTGAAAAGACTGGAGGCACCTCCATGAAAGCCTCTGCTGTGCGGGTGCACCGGAAAACACGACAGAAAACAAAAGAAACGCGTTATTCTGCGCTCACACAGCGTAGAGACGCAGGGGATCCACTAATAAAAACTTCACATCATTTCCCAGTGATGGGTGTCAGCTGTGGTAGGAAACAGTGTTGGGAGAAGTAAAGTAAAGTGAAATTATTCGTTAAAACAGAAGCAGGTGTTTGATATTAACTGATGGAGGTGAGTTTTAATATTGTTGTTGTTTTAATGTCTATAAATGTGAAGGCAAAACCTTTTATCTCTCTGCGACCTATTGTCATCTTATAAGGACTTTTTTGCAGTTATTGTACGTTAGTTGACAGCAGTTAAACCGGTTTCTTTCAGAGATCTGTTTCCAAATTAAATCTTCCTATGGAAAACTTATATATCCTCATTGACGCTTCTCTTAGCACTAGTCTGGTAATAACATCCATTCTCCGTGTCTGTTTGTGTTTGTTGCAGGTTCTGGTTGGTTTAAAACCATCTGTGTGACATCATTCCTATGATCTAAGATACCATGAACGGCATTGACTCCCAAAGCTGAGGCTTAATACAACAGTCTAAAAACCTGAAAGACTACTTAGAACTTCTTTGAGACGGATGCCCTAAAAAAAATGTATGGCAGACTCTTAATGACGTAATGACTTTCTGCCCTACACTAACTGGCCAATGTCTGTCAAACAAAGATAATTAAAGAAGGTTAGTGGAGAGTTTAACTACTATCATTGGTGACAAAGCCCGTGCACCAGAATACATTGTTGGTCTATAAAAATCTCGGAAGGTATTTGAGTTCTGTTGAATGCAGTGTGTTGAAACATGGCTGCTCCCACCACCATGGAGGCGGCAGACATCATCGTTGTAGCCCTCTACTTCATCCTGGTTCTAGGAATCGGTTTCCTCGTCATGTGGAAGGCCAATCGGAGCACGGTGAGCGGCTACTTCCTCGCCGGTCGCTCCATGAATTGGGCAGCGGTAGGAGCCTCGTTGTTCGTCAGCAACATAGGGAGCGAGCATTTCATTGGTCTAGCTGGATCAGGCGCTGCCAGTGGGGTCAGTGTGGCTGCGTGGGAATTCAACGCCCTATTGCTGCTCCAGTTGTTAGGCTGGGTGTTTATCCCCGTGTATATCCAGTGTGGAGTCTACACTATGCCAGAATACTTGTCCAAACGGTATGGAGGGAGGCGACTAAAGGTTTATTATGCCACATTATCTCTAGTCCTTTACATATTCACCAAGTTGTCTGTGGATCTCTATTCCGGAGCCTTGTTCATCCAGGAATCTTTGGGGTGGAACCTTTATCTGTCAATCATCATCCTCATCGCTATGACTGCTTTGCTGACTGTCACTGGAGGCCTGGTTGCTGTCATCTACACAGACACGTTCCAGGCATTCCTCATGATTGCTGGAGCACTTTGTCTTACAGTCATCAGCTTCCTTAAAGTGGGAGGACTTGAAGGTATTTATTTACCCCATTTCCTTTTTGCATTGGTGCTACACTGTTTCTACACAGCAGTTGACTAAAGTGTGGTCCTACTTGCCTAATATACCATGTGCTGCCATGTCATTTGAAGGGGTGAAGTCCAAGTACATGCAGGCTACTCCCAACGTCACTGCTATAATGCTGTCTTATCACAACCTGACATATTCTGAATCCTGCTACCACCACCTCAACCCAAAGCCAGATGCTCTGAAGATCCTGCGAAACCCGCGGGATCCAGACATGCCTTGGCCCGGTTTCTTATTGGGCCAGACACCTGCCTCCATTTGGTACTTGTCAAGATCTTTTCTTACTACCGAAATCATTAATGCAAAAAACTCCCTCAAAACTAAAGATGTGTGTTCCAGGTACTGGTGTGCAGATCAAGTCATAGTACAGAGGGTTCTTGCGGCAAAGAACATTGCCCATGCCAAAGGTTCTACCATCATGGCCGGCTTCCTGAAGATACTGCCTATGTTTATCGTTGTCATCCCAGGTACAGCCAATAATTAAAATTAAATGCTGTGTGTAAACTCACTAAATGCCTGATTTAATTGTGGTGATGTTCCAGGGATGATTTCCAGGATCCTGTTTGCTGATGAGTTGATGTGCATCAGTCCAGAGCACTGCAAGGAGGTGTGTGGTTCTGCGGCCGGCTGTAGCAATGTGGCATACCCTCGGCTCGTAAAGGCAGTGCTGCCCGTCGGCCTCCGCGGCCTCATGATGGCCGTCATGATTGCAGCTCTAATGAGCGACTTGGACTCCATCTTCAATTCGGCGAGCACCATATTCACGCTGGATGTTTACAAGATGCTACGAAAGCAGGTTTCATCCAGGGAGCTGATGATGGTCGGGAGACTGTTTGTTGTTTTCATGGTCATCGTAAGCATTGCCTGGGTGCCGGTTATCATCGAGATGCAAGGAGGCCAGGTGTTCTATTACATTCAGGAAGTATCTGATTACCTGACTCCACCCATAGCGGCTCTCTTCTTGCTTGGTGTCCTGTGGCGTCGCTGCAATGAGACGGGAGCGTTCTGGGGTGGGATGGTTGGGTTAGTACTTGGAGCGCTGCGTCTTGTTCTGGCGTTGGTTTACCGCGAGCCTCACTGCGACCAGCCTGATACGCGGCCGTCGTTCATTAAAGATGTTCATTTCATGTATGTTGCGGCCATCTTATTTTGGGTGTCAGCTTTGGTGACTGTGGTTGTGAGTCTCTGCACTCCTCCACCCACAAAAGAACAGATTGGAACCACTACTTTTTGGGGGTTAAAGAAAAAGAAAGCTGAAGGAGACATCAGTATTTTGCAGCCTCTAAACCTAAATGGGAACAGTGAGCTTGATAAAGCAAAGTGTGAAGACCACCCAAACAAGCCTAATGGCATCAAGACAAGTCAAGAAAATGCTCAACCAAGCAACGCTGAAAGTATCAGTGTGATAGAAACTCCTCAATCGGCCAACAACAGATGTCACACACTGATTTGTGACGATAAAGTGGCAGAAGGAAACGGTGTGAAGGGTGGAGAAGGCTGCTTTGGTGTGGAGGGAATTGAGAGTGGTAGGTGTATGAAGGTTTTGGACTGGTTCTGTGGCATCCAGCAGAAGGAAGAGGTAAATACAGTTGAGGAACAGAAGACTGTGGATGAGCTCCTTCATGAACCTTTACAAACCAGGATCATCTTGAATATAGCCCTGGTGGTGATATGTACTACGGGGATCTTTCTCTTCATCTATTTCTCTTTATAGGCTTTGTTAATTCCAAGCACAGAGCTTTCAAAAAGCCGCTAGTGGGAATGATCTGCAGGTAAGCAGAGTTCAGTTTTCCCATAATAAATTATTATTTAAAAGCACCATGAACAGGAAAACTGCAGTTTTCTGTCATGAGAGCATTTTGCACTTTCCAGGCTCAAGAATCAAGGTAAGGGCTTTTTTAAAAGGTCGTGGGGTTTTAAAGGAATATTGATGTGCCAGTAAGTTAATACAGCATGCACGTGAGAATAGGTCTCTGTGGCTTTAAATATATAAACTGTACAACTTACATGTCGCACTGGCTCTTTAATCAAGTTGCAGTGTTTTAAGAATTGAAATGCCGCTTCCTAAAGATGGACTGTTATGTTTGCCTGTAGGTTAATTTAAACTAGTTTAAATTAAAGTTAAACTAGTTTAAATTCAAACAGTTCCACACGTAAACTGTTTTTGTTATTTCTAAATTAAGACATTTTTTTAAGGCAGATAACTTACTAATGTGGGTGGTGGGGGTTTTATTATAGAATGAACAGCTAACTTTATATAAAACTCAGCAGTATTGCTTTTCTAAAACTGTTTGTGTGTATGGTTTCAAGGGAGTTATATTAAATACACTATTTGTGAAGTTACCAGTTACCCAGTTCTCCATGCTGACACTTTTTATGTTTTCCGATGTAAGTTGTGAAACTTTTCCAACATACTGACAATACTAACATCATTTTCTACATGACAAAAGGTTTTACCTTCGACAGTTTTGTTCGTTTGTTGTGCACAGCTTCTATGACATACTCTTGAATTTATCCCCAATGGGATGTTTTCATAATACAGAAATTCATAGTGAATATGTCTTTGTCTTAATTTTCATATTACTGGAAATGTGACATTTGTTTTTTCTTGGCTTCTTATTGTAGCAAATGGTACATGTGTACTAATGCTCCAACAATTTAACATTAGAGCACTACATGTTTAAAAGAAAGACCCTTGAGCGGTTTAACTAAACATCCATAGAATGTATTCTGTGAAGCCTTACTGGCATTTCTCCATTTCATGATGAATATACAGGAATAACCTGAGGTGCAAGTTCTAAGTTGTCTTTTCATATGTGACTGTTGACAGTTCATACACCATCCTGTTTCACAAAATAAAAAAAATCGGTGGAACTACCTAGTTTGGTCTCTTTTTATTTAATGTCTGTCCAATCTGATACCTCTATCACCTTGAAACCAAACATTTTGGTCCACTCAAAGGTCTCCAACAGAATCTGACATTTACCTTCTCCACTAAATTAATAATAAATCAGACAATCATAACCAAAAAAAGGTTAATAGCCTGACAAACACCCACATAATTTAACTCTGTGCCCTAGGTTTGTAATGCAATGTGTTTTCCATACAGGTTTGACTGTTTCTTAATGAGTCTGGACGTAAACCAGCTACCTTAGATGCCAAGAGATCAGTATGCTTACATTTTGTTCTCCGTGAAGTGATCATGGTATAAGCAGAATAATCTTATGTGGATATGGAAAGTAATGAATTTCACAGTCAACTGATAAGATATTATGTGAGCTGCACTCACTACAAGCTACTGTTTACTGTTATACAGAAATAAATAGAAATACATCAGGAATGTAGTTGTATGATATAGGTTTGTAAATATATTAAATAAAACAAAGCACAAGAGGCTGTAGAAAAATGTAACTTACACAATAAAAGACCTGAGGCGACAACATATTTTAAACCAGTGTGTCAGGGTTTGTGAGGAAAACCTGGCATAGTCTGTTAAAGCAAATATGCTACCTGTTACGTAAGACGAGATTAACAACGGTCTCTGCCGCATTGAATAGTCACGTGCAACTGGAGTGTATTACAGTCGTACAGTAGCAATGTTGCTTTATCAATTGAGAAAATCACATCATCGAACCTGACAGGAAACGTTCCGAGTATCAGTGTAGAGGTCATTCTTGGGATATAAGTAAATTGAAATGTCGAGTAAATTAAAATGTATGGAAAATATGACGTCATCTGTAAAATCAGAGCTCTACTTTTACCAGCAGAAAACACAATGCCTGTGTTATACTCAAGTGTCTCGGTAGGTTGTGGCAGTGAGTCGATCTGCACAGTGAGTCTACCTGAAATATGTACCTGAAAGTGAAAGCAGCTAAATGAAATTCAACCATCATTCATTTTATAATTCACACAGGTACATTTGTGGATACTAGGATTAGAAGGAAGACATAATCATGCATAACAGGGGGAGATTTTCACACTGAAGGCCAACCACATGCACAGGATAAACTACCACCTTACAGTATGTACCTATTCATAACGTAGTTTGATATGTGCAAAGGATGGAGACATTTATGTGATTACTGTGGGACACTTTGGTGCTTTGTTGTTCAGTAAAGGTGACCAATGGATGTGATGTGCATAACAAATCTTAACAGGATTGCAGTGAATGATTGAAAATGCCAAATATACATCCCCCTACTTTGTCAAAGTACCACAGACTAACTAAAAAAATCTACTTTTCTACATTAAATATATCGGTGATGTTTGACATCCAAATTTGCAGGTTTGACCACTTGCAGAGTACGGTGCCTGTTCTCAGTGGAAAGCAGAGCTGGAGAGTCCAGCAAAAGATGCTTTCTTTCATGCTGCACAGTCCAATTTTATATAACTCTGTGCTGCTTTTGTTTCCTTTTTAGTATGAATGAAATGCAGTTATAGAAAAACATGTGTGCACAGTAATAATAACCTGGTTCTCAACAGCGATCAGTATTGTGTGTGACCAAACCACATTAGGTGTGTGTGTAGAGGAATAAAATTAACATGTATATTTTGTGGGTGTTGTGTAGGTGGTTGTGTGAAGCTTGCTAGGAATTTATAGAGTTGGTAGACCACTGCCGCAGACCTCCGTAATATTAAAAAAAAAACATTGCATCTTGGAAAAACTCTGCACAATACTGTGTGATTGACAGCTGGTGTGTGATATGTGTCACTAAAACCACTACAAAAAAACGTAGCAGCAGAACTTCCTCTTGAGGTTTATAATTTAATTGAAGGTTGAAAATTGGGTTTTAGTTGATATGGATTTATAGTCTAGCTGTATTAGCTGTAGATGCTACATTAGTCATTAAATTTCTGTACAAAAAACTGAATGTAATCTTTAATACATACCAATAAAGATAACATTTATTTAAGTGTTCTATGTATTCCTCATAGTTAACTGAAATGACCTATTCCAATGTGTCACTTCTTTCATGTTTGACAGACTTGTTAAACATTTGTGAATAACTTTGTCATATGACTTAATTCCCAGAAATGAAATTAACATTTTGACTCAAACAATGACCCCATTTCTGTGGGGCATGTGGCATTACCATGCAATCTTTATCAGGTGTGATTCACAGCCTTTCAGGGCGAGGGTTCTGTTGCATGAAAGCTCTCTGAACACAAGGTGAGCTGTGCAACCAGTAGCCATGTGTTTTTTCACATCATCCTAATGTTCGAGCGTATTTTCTCACTAAAATGCTCTCATGTTGGAAACACACTGGCCAGCATTGTTGGGTTTCTCCATGTGCATAACTATATAAAAAGTAATCAAACAGTTGGGGTAAATAAGACAGCATTGTTTCTGTACTGTGCAGTGGCGTTATCGCGACAAACCGTTGTCAAAATCTCGTGGTGTCTGGCTTAATAACGTTTTTATGCGTGCGGCAAGTTGGCATTATTTGACGGGTGGAAACCGGAAATTAAGTTGCTTTGCAATTGAAGGATTGTAATATTTGTTAAAATGTATATTAAAAGGTATAGGTGGAATGCGCATCACGCGGAATTAAATGCATTAGTTAGTAAATTAACTATTTAAAGTGACTTTTATTGGCACGTTTTGGACAAGAAAATTAGCCGTCACATTTGCTTAACCGGATTGGTTTTGTACAAGCAAAGAGAATAAAGTCTGTTTTATGAAATATATATGTAGCTGAAGATGATGTTACAACTGGTGCATAAAACATTTAAATATGACACTGACTGGTGACTTTTATTTTGGCGTTACCGGAAGTTTTGCTGTAATATTGCTACTAGCTTTATTGGCACGGCGCGGCTTCATCCCAGCTTCAGCTGAAGCGCAAACAGACATAAGCTGAGTTTGCATGAAGTGCCGTCCTTGCAGCTCAAATACAGCAATTTAAAACCACCTGAAATTCAACAAGCTGTTAATCCAATCAAACAACTGTCATCTCCCGTGACCGCAGAAACGGGTTAGAGGCGAAGAAAAAGTAATATTACATCAAACCCGGCAAACAAAGAGGTCCTCTTTTCAACGACAACATTTTTCCTCCATATTCAATAGTTATGAGTCATGTGGCCGTCGAAAATGCCCACGGTCTAGAGCAGCAGGTAAGCAGCGTCAGTTCAATGTGTCTTGCAGTATGAGCTGATAAAAAGTGTAACGGCAGGGAGAAATGTTAGCTTACCGGCTAGCTTAAAAGCACCGCTAATGATGCTACGGTGCTAGCTAGCGGTGGGTGCGCTTCAATTTCACGCCTGGGTGACCTAAAGTGGCTGCGGAGCGGGGAGCGGAGCGTAGGACGTGCCACATAACTGTCGAAACCCGCATCTATGTGCATGTATTGGCGTAACCCTTTGAAGAAATTAAGTTAATTATTACTGCTAAATGCGACACGTAGCTTAGATTGCAGACAGACACAACAAAACGAGAAATGACCACCGACTGGTCCGTCGGCTCTCTCTTGTCGACATATGAAACGCACCTATCAACTATTATCTTCACTGCGTTTGTTTTGCAGCCGTGTACAATAATAAAAATGGGGCATGCGGGGATTGAGCTAGCAGAACGGATACAAAAACAACACGGTGTTTTATAGTTTAGCCAATCGGCCTTCAACTAACACGCAGTATTGCACATTTTTCATGTTTGGCTTGACTGCCTCCTGCTTAAAATTCTCATTTTATCTGCGTCACCATCAACGTAACGTTAATGTAGCTGTGTCTGACTGGCCAGACAGTTGGATAGCAACAGAAAAGTACTGTGTGTTCTCGGTTCATGTTTTAGAGAGGTCTAAGTGACCCAACGCGTGCAGGGTAATTTGATGCATAACATTGACATCTTTTAGCAAATTATGCACCCGGTCTCAGCTAAAAATTCAAAAATGCAGTGGGAGTGGTTGTTGTAGAAATTAAGTCATCCTGAACCCATAGTTAGTTAACTAAATGCTGCTGCAGTGTGGAAGAGCATCCCACCCCATGACCCAAATTCTGTTTGTGCAAATGAGAGCATAAAATTCAAAGTTTCCTGCACAGCAGGTTCTGCTTATAAAAGGTGGACACGTCACTGTAAAATCTTTCCCCTCTCATCACTTTGGTATCCTCTGTTGTAAAGTATTTCAGACCAGCTGAGGCTTTGTAATTTGCTGACATTAATGGAACAGGATTTCTGTATACTGAAACTCTAGTGTGCAGAGATGTCATTTGCTTACCACTTGAGAGTATGGATGGAAATTCACATTGAATGAGTTCCCATCTGCCTGTTTGCAAATGCACTTGCAAAAATCCTGCAGACTGAGCACACAACTTAATTAACAAGAATAACAAAATTTGCCCTGATTTTGAAGCAGCAATTAAATGGCACAATTTTGACCCTTGAGTTGTTCAAGTAGAACCATCCTCATGCTCTCCTTTTTTTTTAAACTAGATCTTGTGTGTTTATCTTAACATTTGACTCTGTTTCTCCAGCTCGCTGTCCTAGACTTGAGTGCAGCAGACGGACAAGGTGGCGGCACTAACAGTAAGCCAAATGTTTTTGTCAGGACTTTTCATTGTCTCTGGTTGACTAATGAGCATAGACTCATAAACCATTCACATATCTGAACAATCTTTAAGTTACTGTAAAGCATGTGATCTTCTCAAATTAATAAATTCATTGAAGTGAACACAATATCTTGTAGAGAGTGCAGGTGATTCATATCAAAATTGGGCGGTTTTTGTAGGCTTGTGAACATATATACAGTACATACACAAAACATTTTTCTGACTCTGAGGCCAATATTTTACCTCTGATGCTAATGTTGTCTCTGTCACTACAGGGCGATACATTCCTCCACATTTACGGAACAAAGACACCTCCAAAAATGGTGAATAACCTAAAATGTTAACTGTACCGGAAAGCTACAAGCAAACTATAGTTATGTTTATGTGCAATGCATACAAATCAGCAACACTGTGATTGCTTGAATATTAAACCATGTGATGCACTTGACTGTAGAAAACGATCCCGCTGGGTATTTACAGTTGTTGGGTGGTGTTAGCTCCCAAGCAGCGACAGGCTGAGTAAATCAGAACCTGCACGCTTTTTAGGTAACATCTGCAGCTTCATATTTAATAGAGCTTGTACCTTAGCGTAAACGCAGTGCTCAGATCAGAACCTTTTTGCCGTCTGAACCCTGTTGTACAAACAACCTTTATATTCACTTTGAGACAGCCACAATTAGGTCTCTAATTATTCTCATATTTTATCCATGTCCAGCAGTTATCATACAAGTTCCTCTCAATAATCCTGTAACTTACTGTTGTTTCAATGTCCATGTTTAATAAGTCAGTTTTACAAGATACAGGTTACTCACGCAGCCTGAACCCAAATGATTTTAACATCTAACCAATGAACACATGTACATAAGTCATGATATACCTTGTAAACTAGTTTCAGAATGAAACTCAGAATCAAGCCACTCTGCTCACTGCTGCCATCTTTATCCCTGTAGTTAGATTAGTTTCTGTACAGTCCTATCTACAAATGTTGATTAAAAACTCTACCATTTACCTCTAAAAGAAAACTGTTGATACTGAAAAAACACACAACTGAAATACTTTCTTCCCATCCAGCAGGAAATGCCTTTGCTGTGGGTCGACAGGGAGGCTACACCATGGCACCGCCGGCCAGCTGTAAGTTCCTCTCAGCTCAGACACTGCTGTAATCTGTATTGTCAAAATACATTTCTTTGTAATCATACTTATGTTGAATAAAAACAGGACTGATTTCTGAGTGTGTAAACAGATGAAGAGTTTAACAAATTCACTTGTTCAAATAATTTCACATAAACACAGACTACTATAGACAACACCATCTTCATAGAACAACAATGATAATAATTTGCCTCCGTGAGGCACCTAGGTTCAGGGTGTTGTTGACAGGTAGCCTGCTGGGATTGGTAATTGAAATATTGGCAGCACTAGTGGCAGATGGTAAACCGGCAGATGTGGTGTTGCTCTTACGCGTCAAAGTAAGATTGTTGTTTTCCTCTCTCCCTGCAGATGGTTGGGATGGTGGGCGCAACAATTTCGTTAATGGCTACCATGACAACAGGTTGACAGGCAACTCCTTTAACCGTGGCCCGCCTCGGATGGAGCGCGGACGAAGTGGGGTCGGGGGTGGTGGTTACCGTGGCAACAGGGGAGGAGCCTTCAACCCTATCAACCCAGCACAGCCATTGGCATTTACTGGTTTCGCAAATAAAGGTGAGATTTAGATGATCTTGATCTCAACATAGTATTTTATATTTTCAGAACCAAGTTTAACAGTTTTTTGTTTGCTCTGATGTCAGATGCAGGCACCTGGAACACTGTCAAGGACGCATATAGCAGTTTTGGCAACAATCGAGGGAAGTCTGCATTCTTCAATGACAGAGGCAATGCTAATAGGGGGAGGTGAGCAGATGAATCACAGAGACAGGCTTTTCTTTTTTATATACTTTAATGATTAGACCAAAACTACTTCAGGTTAATGGACGTTAATCAGTATTGATAGTATAAAAAAAAACCTGCAGCTGTGTATAATCACCTTTGTGTTTTAAATAGGTTTGAGCATGGTGGGTTTGGTGGTGGTGGAGGAGGAGGAGGAAACAGCCGCTGGGTGGAGGAGTCCAGAGATGACGGAGACTGGTCCAAACCAATGCCGCGTAACGAATGCCTTGAACAGTAAGTCTGCGCTTCTGGGTGGTCATAGTGGAGACATAGTCCAGACAGGAAAACGGGATAAATCCGCTTGACGGGGAGAAGAGGGAAATTTCTAATTAGGAGTAATAATAGTCACACTTAACATGTGAGTTTCATATGATCGTGACTTGCACTAACTACACCATATTACCTAATTGTTGGTTATTATTGAAAGAATGTTTTCATTTATTCAGATTCTTGCATGATTTTACATTATTTTGTCATGTAACATAGTGGTTATGAAACCACAACACAATTGTTCAGTCTTGTTGTAAGAAGACCTATGTGTGTGGGCTTGACACTAAGAAAGTAATAAGTCTTTATTATTTAGCATTTAAGCAATCTCATGAATATGGGGGAAAAAAACGGACTTGTCAAAATATGTCTGTTAGGCTTGTGAAAACAGTGAAGTGGTGTTCATAGATTTACATACATTAATATGAGAATGATCAATAAATACTGCTGTCAGATAACACAAGAGTTTCCTTAACTTGCATGATGTTGCGTATTGTTTCTGAACACTGCTCCAGAATTATGGACCCTTTCTCTCCTGTTTTGCTGCTCTGTAGTGAGTTGTTCTCCGGCAGCAACACTGGGATTAACTTTGAGAAATACGATGACATTCCTGTAGAGGCCACAGGACAGAACTGCCCTCACCACATAGAGAGTGTAAGCTACTATAGATAACTATAAATATTAGCAGCGTTGTTATTTCATACCTCTCTTTTAAAAATATGTCTATGCTGTGTAGTTCCAAGATGTAGACATGGGTGAGATCGTCATAGGTAACATTGCTCTGAGTCGCTACACGAGACCAACTCCAGTCCAGAAATATGCCATCCCTATTGTAAAGTCCAAGAGAGACCTCATGGCCTGTGCACAAACAGGTAGGACACATTTACATAACACACAATATGTTGATGGTGTTCGTTTGAGGTACTGCTATGAAATGATGACTCTGCTGAACGTACCTATAGGTTCTGGGAAGACTGCAGCGTTCCTGCTGCCCATTCTCAGCCAGATCTACACTGAAGGACCAGGAGAAGCTCTTAATGCAGCTAAAGCCTCAGGACAGGTGAGAACAGAAAATCCCATTTTCTATATCGTCAAAGTTAGTGTCCACTCAGCCGGAATGCTCTCGTTGCTTTGAATTCCTGCCTTTACTAACTTTTTGGTGGTTTCATGGTTTCACAGGAGAATGGGAAATATGGCCGTCGTAAACAGTACCCTATGGCTCTGGTACTTGCTCCAACCAGAGAGCTGGCGCTGCAGATATATGATGAAGCCAGGAAGGTATAACATGCACATGCATGGACACATACCAGCTCGAATAGCCGGGTCAACTGAAAAACATTTATCAATTCATTTTTTCATCATTCTTGTTTCCCTTGAAGTTTTCGTACCGGTCCAGAGTGAGGCCCTGCGTTGTATACGGAGGAGCAGATATTGGCCAGCAGATCAGAGATCTGGAGAGAGGCTGCCACCTGCTGGTGGCAACTCCAGGAAGACTCGTGGACATGATGGAGAGAGGCAAGATTGGACTGGATTACTGCAAGTAAGGCGTGGTCAAAGGGAGGGTTTTGGGTTTTCTTTAATAACATTGTATGGAGTTTTAGCTGCTTTTTAAAGGCTACAACATCTTTCAATGTGTCTCTTCCACTTCAGCTACCTGGTCCTGGATGAGGCAGATCGGATGCTTGATATGGGCTTCGAACCACAGATAAGACGCATCGTGGAACAGGACACCATGCCGCATAAAGGCATCAGACAAACCATGATGTTCAGTGCTACTTTTCCAAAAGAGATCCAGGTATGTTGGCATGAGTCCAGTGCCGAGTTTACTCCCACAGTTCCTGCAGCACTTACTCCATGTGACGATTATTTGAATCAGAATTGAAAACTAGCTGCACGTTTTGCCTGTTCAGCACTGAACAAATGGTAATAAGCACATGGTCTTCTCCTGCAGATCCTGGCCAGGGATTTCCTGGAGGAGTACATCTTCCTGGCAGTGGGCAGAGTGGGTTCCACCTCGGAGAACATCACTCAGAAAGTGGTGTGGGTGGAAGAGAGCGATAAGAGGTCTTTCCTCCTGGACCTGCTCAGTGCTACAGGTGAGACAGTCGCACAGCAACAACTTGCATCCTGTAACTGTAATAAACTGTCTACAACCTGAATTAAATTTTCTGTCTGTGTCCAGCCACAGCAAACACTCACACACATTTACACATTAGTTTTATTTCGCTTGTCCTTTTGCCATTGTCATATTGTCGTCCTTGCATTTCAGCTAATGCATTACTGTGTGTCTTATGTTTAGCACAGCGTGTAATGCCAATCAATGCGTCTTGTCTGGCAACCAATTTGCTTCAGAACTTTAACACAGTTCTGTTGAGTTATTCCTTTAAATTTTTTGGCATGATTTGATTTTCCAGTTACCATCAGAGTAGATTTAAAACATTCGATTTTGGACCTGGATATGTTCTGTATTCATATTCTGTTTTTCTCTGGATTAGCAGGATGTGTTGAGCAAGAAACGCCTAGCTGGGTTTACACATGACATTACACCCACCTATAAATGTTTTTGTCTTAGCCTCAGGAAGGCAATGATGAAGATGTTATATAAAAGGAAATGTCATTCCTACCTCGCTAGAGCCAGCAAATATTTCTTCTCTCCAGTTTACTGTAAAAAGCTATTCACATTTGTGGCTTGGAAAAGATGTTTTTCTTCTGGTGTAGTGAGGTAAACTGAGGCAGACCGTTTGGTCAATCATGAACATTAAGCATACAGAGTTGGTTTTCAAATGGTGACTGAGTAAGTTTACATGTTTGGTGGTTTGGTGTGGTTTTATCCCAAGTCATCCCCAGCGAGGTACAGGACAATACTGGAGACAACATAGAGAAACCTGGTAAGATCCTCAATCAAGAAACTTGTCATTCCATGTTTGAAGTAATTTTGCCTGTTTTTAATATTTATTTCTCTGTGGGTGGCACATTTCTACTTATTTTGTTATTTTTAGTTCTGTGTGCCATTTCAGACTCTTCAGCTTAAACCACACATGCCTGTCGTGTTTTGTTTTTGTTTCAGAGTTTTTGTGGCATTTCTATGTACAGTATGTTGCTGTGGCGTCTTCATTTCAGACCCAAAGCCTTGATGGAGAGAGTCTGTTTATATTACACTGAACAGCTAACAAGTGGATATAAATGTGTGCCAATGGCCTTCACTTCATAATGAGGTGGTAATGGTAATAGAGAGGGAGCATTGAAGACGAAACTCTTTCCACCAGCGGCTCTAGTCTCAGTGCTGATGATGTTTTTTTAGTAGTTTGGATGTTTTCTTGTGATTTATTCTTTTGTTGTTGTTGTTTTTTCTCACTGCGCCACCTACTGCCCGTTGCATTATTCTGTTCACAGAGGAGCATTCATTGTAAAGTGACGTGAACGTAAAGAATTGACCACTAAAAGTGCATGTTAGCTGAAATTACACCTGTACACTAAAAGATTTATATGTCAATATGTAGGTTTGATTTTAAAATTTTGTGTTTCGATTTTAAAAGATTGTGTGTTGCTATTTTATGCAGAAAAGGACATTTTTATTCCAACATATGTGTTCAATTACTAACCTCAGGTGTCCTCTCTCTGCATTGACCAGGCAAAGACTCACTGACTCTGGTTTTTGTGGAGACTAAGAAAGGCGCAGACGCCTTAGAAGACTTCTTGTATCGGGAGGGCTATGCCTGCACAAGCATCCATGGTGACCGCTCCCAGAGAGACCGAGAGGAGGCTCTGAATCAGTTCAGATCAGGAAAATGCCCCATTCTGGTGGCAACAGCGGTCAGTAAAAGTCCTAAGACACTGATATGTAATCGTGAGAATTGTTGAACCTCCAATGATGTAACAGATGTCTTTCTACACAATCAGGTAGCAGCTCGGGGTCTGGACATCTCCAATGTGAAACATGTTATTAACTTTGACCTGCCCAGTGACATAGAGGAGTATGTCCACCGTATTGGACGTACAGGACGAGTCGGAAACCTGGGTAAGACTACATCTGTTGTTAGTTATCCTGTGACATGTTGCACGTTTAGGTGAAGTGGTCACTAAAGCTTATTGCGCTGTCATTCAATGATGCAGCTCTTTCCTGTGTTTCAACCTGTAGGTTTGGCCACATCATTCTTTAATGATAAAAATGCAAACATTACTAAAGACCTGCTGGACATCCTGGTAGAGGCCAAACAGGAAGTTCCCTCATGGCTCGAGAGCCTGGCCTATGAACACCAGCATAAGAGCAGCAACAGAGGGCGCTCTAAGAGGTGCAAATCTCGTCTGTGTGTAATTTCTCCATATGAATAATCTGTCTGGTCCACTGTGTATTGATATGTATTCAATTCCTCCACTAGGTTCTCTGGTGGTTTTGGAGCACGTGATTATCGCCAGACGGCTGCAGGAGGCACTGCTGGCTTTGGAGGACGTGGAGGTCGCAATCAGGCAGGACATGGAGGAACCCGCGGCTTTGGAGGAGGTGAGGATCTGCACTTAAAATAAGCTTAAATGTTTTCACACCTTTTATTGTGTCAACTCACTCTTCTATTCCGTTTTCTCACTTCTAGCTGGTTTTGGAAACTTCTACACCAGTGACGGCTACGGAGGCAACTACTCACACTCTCAAGTTGACTGGTGGGGCAACTAGGTTCCTCCATCACACTTACACTCATTTTTCTTTCTTCTGTGAACTTCACCTCCTGTCTGTGCACCATCTTCTTCACCTCTCCATTAACCCCAACAACCTAAATGCATGTTATTAACCTATTTATAATCATTTATATACCCTCTCCCCATTCCTATTCACTAAAATGTTTTAATTCACCCTTAGTGTTTCGTTTTTTTCATCCCCACCTTCATCTTTACAGTCCCCTGCCCTTCCTTTTTCGATTCCTTAATTCATGATAGTCTCACCCCTTAAAATAGACCCCACCTTTTGGGATTTTAGTTGGTTAATTTTAACACTAGTACCAGATTTACTTGTTAGCTTCCAGCTAGTTACATCATTTGGTTTTGCTGAGGACTTTTCAAACAGTTGTTTTTCTCTGTGACAAAAATAACCAATTAAATAAAAGTTGTAGGTGTTCCATTCAGTAGTCGGATACGTACCGCTGTAGGAAACCATATGGGGGGTATGCATTACTTCACCTCAGATTTGAGTTTTGGCTTTATTTAATTTTCATCTGTATTCACTCAAAGCCAGCCAGGCTCCTTGTGTATCTTCACGTGTCATCTTTGTATGTAACATACGGCCATGTTGTAAATCACAGGCCCAAAAGATTTTTAACATATAACTCAGAAACGGGCATGATGTCAACTCTGAGCTATATATGTTTGCATATGGTATGGGAACTGGCTGAGGTCTCCTTCAGTTACACGACAAATGCATAAGAGGGGGCACAGAAACAACAGAATGGTTTGGTTTTTTTTCACCTTTTTAAGACCATTTTGAACTAAGTCTAACTGAAACATAAAGGACAAGACTGGACAAACTGAAAGCAGGCAGTGTCGCCCAACAGCAGTGATGCTAGCAAACAGTCTTGAGACTTCCATCACAACTACAAGCAGCATTTTTGTTTGAAGCGAAAATTACGTAGGATCTTTTGTTTCTGTACTGTGCCTTTAAGAATTTGGAATTTGTCCCCTATTTCCATTGTTTTTATTGCCACAAAATGTAACTGGCTACAAGTATTGGCCAACTGTGACAAAAAATGTATATTTTATGTCATGTTTAGGTTTAAACATGCTTTTCTTTATTATTATTTGGAAGGAAACTAACTAGGCTTGAACTAAATCAAACCTTGGCAAAAAAAACTTAACAAAAACTGCTATGAGGAACCTCAAAGCTATTCCTTTTAAGTCTACTGCAGTTTAAATTGGTTAGGTCTCTGATGAGCGTATTCCCAAACGCATATTACCACATTATGTAGATACATCTTAAAGACATCCTCATTCAGTGCCTGTAAAATTGGTCAAAACATTACATTTGGTATTAAAAAAAAAGTTATGTTGATAGCAGAAACAGACCCCATTGCCTTTCTAGAGATAACAGCAGTGGTATTATGCTTTTGGGAAACGGAGTCCTACTCATTGACCTCTATGTTACATATACAGCTGTGGTTTGGGTTTGAGTTTCTCAAAATCATTTTGACACTTTTCGTTGGGTCGACGGATGTCAGTAGCGCAGCCACTGAGAAAAGCTCTGGTGTTTTTGTACAGCAGCTTTGTTATGTTGCCTCCCTTACTATTCAAGCATGTGTTTGTAATTGTTCCTGGTAAGTTATTGTAATGAGAAGTGAAAGTCTGATGCAGCTTTCAACTCATGTTAGGCTAGGAGTAATTGTTTACTCTTTATTGTTCTATACATCTGGCACATCTACCGCGTGTATTATTTATATATATATATATATATATATATATATATATATATATGAGTATCACCAATCGCAGAGATGTTTTCATACAGGTTGCAAGCATAGCATATCTATCAAGACGCAGTAATGTCAAAACAATGCTACAACATTTATGGGGTGTAGAAGTTATCGACGCTACATGCTGCTGCTGAAAACATCTGTGAATTGTATCAGTCGCTGTGACTCTCGGTGCCGCCATGATCTTGGGAAACTGGCTCCTCTTCCACCACAAACATTGAGACCCTTGTTTACCAAAAGCTTCTTTTTAAGGGACACACAACTAAAAGGCTATATGAGTTCAAAAATGTCTTGCTCACTCTATCCTGGAGAGTTACATGAAGCGTCTTCTTGAAATTAAGTCATTCCAGTTTAATCGTTAAGTCTGTTGAGGTCAGGGATGAAAGTTAATTGGATAAGCTAGCCTAACTAATTTCACAGCAGAGGCAGCGGGAGCCAAACCTCTATAGCACACTGTAGCCATGTCCTGTCTTGCTATCCGTGATTAGAGAAGAGCATCTTCTTTAGTCAGATTTTTAGCGTTCTCACATGCTAGGATTTCAGGTTCTGTTAATTTAGTGGATACTGTGCCTCACCGCTTAATTTGTCTCATCAGGATTCTGATGAAGCCAGTTCTTCTGCTGCAACACGACAAAACAAACCGACGGCTTAGGACACGCATCAAAACACACTGTTAGTTCCACAGGTACATGTACGTCATTTCTTAGCATTGGTTCGCGTTGACTCTCCAGAAAAGCAGCACCTGGATTGGCAACCTTGACATTTATGACTTACTAGCATATCAATGAACACATTGAACAGCAGCATGGCTGGCGTGTCTAAGGAATGTCTTGCGTAGCACAGTAAGACACGGGACAAACAAAAATGTGCTACTGAAAAAGTGGCATAACAGACATGAGCACCTTTAGCTACAACTTGTATTTTTTGAGACGCTTAATACCTGCATAGCCCTACTTTACTTTACTCTGCTCTGAAACCAGACCCCACGGGGCAGCCGAACTACAGCCTGTACGATAATGTTTCACCCCTGTTAAAAGGAACTCCACTGTGGGTTTGGACAGTTCGATGTCGACTAGCAGCAGAATGAGCCACAAAACTGTTCCGTTGCTACTTGGTGGGAGAAAAGTGTTTTACCTTTTTGTTCTTTGAATCGTGGTCTTAATTTATTTCGTTTACATCAACAGTTTGAGGGACATTAAAAAATATAGAATAAGTGTAAATAGTTGAACTGTTGAAAATAAAAGAGGTAAATCTCCACTGAAAAAGTAAAATAAGACTTCAGGCAGGTTGCAGTGAGTGGTTTGTTGGGTGTTTTCACTGGGCAATTTAAACAAGATTGTCACATTTATTTATTATGTGTAGTGTTTACAGGAAGTACACATGCTTAAACACAAACTAATGAGGAGAATAAATCAACTAGGTAATGCTCTGGATGCGTATTCCCTCTGATTGCCTACTGGCTGTGTTGCATAATGATGAGGGGCCAAGACTTCCAAAAATATGCAAGTGTTGTTTTTTTTTGGTCACTAAGTAAATAAATCGAATTGTACAGCAGGCTTTGGTTTAGTTAGAAAGTTGGATTCTTACCGTCATTTATGATTTTCCATCACATTAGAATCAGAAGTTGCTTGGTCGTTTGGCTTTGGGTTCAAATCGATTTCCCTCGAGAATGCTGGGACGCAGAGTTGGCTTTAACACTAACGTAGAGGGCGGAGTGTCAGAATTACCCAGTGATATGAAAATGTCAAATAAAGGGAAAATGCTAAGTTGGAGGACAGTTGTAACAGGAGGACAGAGATGGTATGTTTCATCAGGTCAGGCAGTTTTAACATGAGTCCGTGGCTGTTTAAACCAGACACACTTGGTATGCAGCCAGTGCGGACAGGACACGCAGTGCAGAGACTAAACACGTGAATGAATCTGGTTCACTGTGCAGACGTTGTAGTGCCTTCTAACAGCCACTAGGGGGCAGATGTAACATCCGTAATTAATGGACAAACTGCTTCAACATTTCAATCCCAGTGTATTGTTGATGTTGCAGCTTGGGCTGCTGGGAGTCATGGAAGGTCAAATTTCAGTTTACCTCACTTCCTATCTTGTTCAGAGATCACGTAAAGCGTAAATATGCAATGCATCGCAGTCTAAGTCAACGTTTTCTAAGGCAGACAGATTATCCGTCAGTTGTAATCACTTTTCAGTTGTGTTGGAGCAGCATTACTTACCACTGTGCTCCAAACCCTCACCACAATTTGTGAGTTTAGTTACATCTTTTTTCTCTTGGTGTTCGATTTGGATTCAAACACAAGTAATATCAGACCAAATTCTAGTGTGTGTGTGTGTGTGTGTGTGTGTGTGCGCGCGTGTGTGTGTTTGTGGTGCCTTGACATGTTTGAACCACCGATTCACAAAAGACTGAAGTGTGCGTGTTTGTGTTTGTGTTAGGGCTGGGTATTTTTAAATATAGATGTAAAATTGAAACTATCACATGCATAAATAAAAGTAAGTGCATTATGCAGTAGCGGGCGTACATGTGTTCAGAGTGGAACACGCAGACAAGTGTTGAGTATGGCAGAGTTGCTTCAAACATTGTGTCCGCGTGTAACAGAAGTGCAGTCGATGGCACAACCGTTCAAAATCAGCATGTTAACGTTGTGAGCATGTTATCCACAGTGATTCTTGCTGTTAGTCCTACCAGCGTCATCAGTAGAGAGGCATATAAACGGACCATCATCTTTAGTTTTTAAAAGTAGAGGATGTTCAGTTTGTTTCCTCCGAGGGGAAAACAACTCAATTTGTCGTTTAAAACTGTGGCACTTTAGGTTTTGATGCCTTAAATTCAAGGGTAATACCCAGCCCTAATGGAGCTGTACACTGTATACAACGTTACCTTGGTGACGGTCACCATGGAAGATGATTCTGCATCACTACGGTGGTTACCAGCAGGACTGCTACGACAGTCGGTGAACAATTAAAGGTGCTATGCTCCCATTGCTGCGGCCTGCAGGCCCCCTCTGCTGTAGACGCCCCACTTCATTTTACAGGAAGTACTTGAGTTACTGAGTTTAATGTCAGCAAATGTTCTCTGTAGCACACGCCCGTTAAAACCTCCGAGAGGCCTGAGTGAGTGAGTGAGAGAGAGTGACTGAAGTGTCACACAGCCGAGCATCAGAGAGCAGTCTAGTGCCAGAGTGTGTGTGTTGTACGGAAAGGTTCGTCCAGATACGTAGAAACTGTTTAGTTGGTTTCTTTTCTTTTCTTTTTCTTCTATCTCCTTTTCTTTTTTTTGGGGGGGGGGGACCATGTGGAGTTCTAGTTAACAGCAACCATAGGATTCAGCTGTTTGCACACGGAGTTCTCGAGTCTACTTTTGCTGCTAGTTTGTGTAATTTATCAACCATTTTTGAGAAATATTTATTTTTATAAGCCTAATACAAAAGTTGATATTTTACTAAATGACTTGGCCAAAAGACGGTAAACAAAAACACTGGCACTTGAATGTTGAATGTCATAGGTATGAGTGAGATTTTCTATTTTTCTGGGGTAGTGTGAGCTTTTTAATGTTAAAGATGCAACGTGTAGGAGTTTCTCTTTGGATATGTCACTGTAACAAACTTTAACAATGTGCAAATGCAAAAACGTTTTCAAAATCCCAAATGAATCAGCTGTTTGGTAGAAGCCAATACAAAGGTACCCACACCACACGCATCCATACTTTTCTACTACGAATGTTCTGAAAGTTTGTCACAGCAAACGTAGACCTTAAATACCTCTATTAAAAATGCAAGTTGTGTTATATTGATATTGTGATATTTTGAAGGCAAACTAAATCCAGCACATATGTTTAATGAAGTGAGCCAACCACGCATGTTTGCATGACCGCTGTGAGAAATGTTCGCTTACTTGACATCAGAATTTGAGTACCTCACACGCTAGCATGGCTGTAGCCTTTCTATCATACACTGTGAGTATCAGCAGGGTACTGTATGGCTAAAATATCCTATCGCAGTATATGTAATTTTGTGATATACATTAAATAAAATTGAGAAACCATCGACATAGAAGAAAGAAGCAGTTAGTAACTGTCTGGTACAGCTAATGCAATGAATCAGGTTCAGCATATAGGGCGTTGGGTACCACGCCTCGTCCGTCATAATAGTACATGAATATGTGCACGTGGTGTCACATGTCCCTCGTGTTATAGTTAATGTGACCTATTAAGAGAAACCTCCTACACGGGTTACCTTTAAAGTCACATTGGACTCAGTATCCGATCCGTATACCTGTCGTCTGTGCACAGGTTCCATTTGCCACAATGGTCAACCATACACAGACATTTTTAATTGGCAAGTGAAATTTGAGACCGCACACCCTATATGCCAAGGTTTGGATTAAATAAATTAAAACATTACAATCGAAGACCAGTTTGTAAAGCAAACAAAAATGACTTATTAACATACAGTACAAAAAGTGTCCAGATTCTCTCCAAGTCAGGTTTTTATTTTATTTGGTTCATTTGAGTCTTTACACTTTTCCTTCCTGTTAACACCCTTGTTGTGAATGTCTGGCAAGTGGCGATCTTTAAAGTCTTCGTAACACAGGATTAACTGTGGTTCTATTGCTATGTTGTTGTGATTTGCATATTTTCAGGCTTCAGTGTGTTAATGCTGTCTAGGGGGAGCTTCTGGCCTGTCAGAAATGGGGATGGATCCTGGTGTCTCTACATCAGAGTGAGTCTTGGAGTAATAAATGTAGAAAAATGCAACTTGTATTTCTGCTGCAGGTCCACTTAGTACAGACACTGTAGTTGTACTGAGACGTGTTGATTTGTCCGGCCGCTGTAGCCCCAGAATGGAGCCAATGCACAGCTGCGATCACCGACGGGTCAAACATGTGTCACATTGGTAAATAATCACATTTTACTGCCTTTTTTCACAAAGTCCTTTTTTTTTATTGCAACCATGTTTGTGTAGTTGTTCAACAACACGACAAGTTCTGTAAAACACTACTTGCTCACTTGCTGTTTAGTTAATATATTGCTGTGAAATGGAGCCCAGTGTTATCTCCTTTACTGACAGGCCAGACCCAGCAGCATCGGCCTGGTAGTTAGTATTTGCTTTATGTATTAGTTTAGCAGTTGTGCACGAAGAGGAGCACTGCACGAAGAAAACAAAACTGTGTATCTATTCTGATTTTACCACAAATAAAGGTTTGGATTTGCAAATGTAAGCTGGTGTTTTACTGCTATTTCTGTTCAGTGCATGTTTCTATTGAGGAGAATAAACTGTCGGATGCATCAAAGTTGTAGAACAATGTTTAATAGCAATTAAAAGTATTGGATAACATGATATATACATGTATAAAATGAAAAATGTTATGCCCTTCTAATTGACTTAAACTGGAATCATCTTTGTGCTCCGAAAACTTAAATATTACTGTTGCTGAAAACTGCAGCTCTGGTTTGATTTGTTTGAAACAGGTTTCATAGCACATCATGGTCTCATGTCTATTGCTGAGACATCTTAAACTTTATGAGCACAACAGAAAATAGTGTGGAAATCTGACACCTCTGAACATTTAACTAATCAAACTGCATATTGCACCATCGCAACAATTTCACAGTACAGCTTCCAAAGTGAGGTGAGCGAGCAGCGAAGAACCCAATGCGTAATTATAATTGGGTTACTGCAGAGCATGCAAACATGTTGCACTAAATGTAATAAATGCATCTCTGACGTGTCTGCTGCCACCTGAACTTCATGTTTGTTCACAGAGCCTGAAACCTTCCTCCTTTTGGAAGCGCGTGAAACTGAACGCTCCTGAAAGTTACTTGATGTGGCACAAATGTGATGCTGAACCAAAGGTTAAGCTGTATTTGTCTTATTTCGGTCTGCACTGCCCCTCGGTAACTATGATCAGGATAAGGTGCTTTCTTTTCCAGTGGCACTCAAGAAGCAGTTGGTCCAAACAAATATTTAATCATTTAAAAATGATGATTGCTCGTGTCTGCGTTGTTACGTGAGCTGTGAATCCACCACAGCCGCCTCTGCTACACAAATATTGTGACGAACTGTACAAACATTGCTTTGAGTCACTTCAGTCGAGACACGGGACACGCCACAGAGGCCACTTATTGGTTGGAAGTCTTTTGAAACTTGCCTCCGATTTGTTCCTGGTCCTGCTTCCGTCCAGAAGTGTGGATTGTCGTGGTACCACTCCACTATAACACGCAGGAATTAGCAATATACAGAAGGAAACAAAAAGTGTCATACAGAGATTTGTGTGTGTGACTGTACCAGTTTGTCTGATGCCTTCAGCCCAGGACACTTCAGCTCTCCAGCCCAGCTGCTGCAGCTTGTCACATTTGATGGGGTAGCGCCGGTCGACCCGCGGCCTAGCAGACATCAGCACGTTCAAATGTTGCGTATTTTTACAGTACAGTATGAGTTACTAATGTTTTAGTGCTGCTCCGCTCACCTGTCGGGCACAAACTCGAGCCAATCGTTCACCTCAGAGTCCGGCACGTTTTTAACCTGACAAACACCATGGTAACGAGTGTTAGAAATGTACTCGCATGATTTTATTTAAATTTTATATTCTGTGTATCGCCCTCATTGACATGTGCGTCAGGAGAACACACCCCTTTAATGAGCTCCCTGGCCAGCTGGATGATGGGAATCTCGCAGCTTGTCCCCACATTGTAGATTTCTCCCACAATGCCTTTCTCCAGAAGCAGCAGAAAGGCACTGATAGCATCATCAACGAACAAGAAGTGGCGGGATTTAGGGAGGGTCCCCTGGATGGTGCTGCAACACAGGAGAAAGACAATTCTGATGATGCACATCAACCGTAAATGAAAACTTTCCTAATTTAGGTCAAACCTACCATTTCTTGTTCATCCTCAAGAGGGTGAGAAACCTTGGAATGACCTAGGAGATAAAGATGTTTTTTGATTATAGTTTGCGCGCCTGCTGGAGATGTGGTGGTGCTTGAGGAAAAGGTGGAGAGCTGTACCTTCTCCGTGTACTGTCTGGGCCCGTAGACGTTGTTGCTCCTGGTGATGATGACTGGAAACTAGAGAAGGTATAGATTTTAAAGAGCCACATTTAACATGCATGTATTTGTTAACAAAGATATTGTGTTTTATTACATTCAACACATAACAAACCTTGTATTTGTCCCAGTAGGATCTAACCAGGTATTCTGCAGCTGCTTTAGTAGCAGAATACGGGTTTGAGGGTCTCACCGGACTGCTCTCATCAAACATCTGCACAGAATAAACACCCAATATCCAAAGTCAATAAATGACCCAATAACCCTTCAATCCAAAACTTTAGATCTAAATCTGTTTGGGGACCTGGTCCAGACTGGCTCCGTACACTTCATCCGTGCTGACGTAGATGAAGCACTGCGGCTGATGTCGGGCCTGATGCGCAGCTCCCAGTACAACTCTGGTTCCATCGATGTTCACCCACTGGAAACTAGTCGGAGTCTCAAACGATGACTCTTAGGTAACAAACAAAACACAGCGTGAGCATGGAAGACGCAGGGAACATTGCGCTGGTGCACAAACGCAACCTCCTGCGGCTCACCGACGTGTGTTTTTGCAGCCAGGTGAAAGATCACGTCAATGTTTTCTGTGTTGAAAATGTGGTTTACCAGCCGTGAGTTACACACATCTCCCTGGTAAAGAGAGGAGTAGATTTAAAAACTTATAATGATGCAAACAGTCCCCCTAAATTCATTTAAACAGAAAGGAGAGAAAGGAAAAGTTTATCATGGTTGTCTGAAGCCACTTGGCTTTGAGAAATGCTGCAGGTCCAGACAACCGCTCTCAGAGGTTATCATTAGTTAAAATGTTATATCTTACCCTGATGAAAGTGTAATTAGCTCTGTCTTCAATGCTCTCCAGGCTCCTCGGGCTGCAGCAGTAATCGAACTGAAAGCGACAAGACACAAAATGCTACAGTACACACAACATACCCTAGTAATGTATATTTGCTAGAAACTCATTTGATAAATACTCAACAAGTAAGTATTAAAGTCAGTATGAAAAAGGCAAAGGCTTACAATATCCAGGTTAATAACTTTCCAGTCTGGGTGTCTGGTGACCAGTGAGCACACAAGGTGGGAGCCACTGGAGCGAGAGAGACGAGTTTCAGGGAGTACAAGTGTCTATCTGGTATTATGGGTTATATGTATGGTCTGAACTGAATTAAATGTAATTGTATTGTGTTTGTGAAAATGAATTTCAGTAACTGAATCTACGTTGGACATGATCAAATTTACATTTCATTATCAAATGCCACAGAAACCTTTTGGCGTCTTGCTGTGTGTTTCGTAAATGATCATTTCATTTATGAAACTTTACGATTAGCTTGTAACGTTAAGTTACACCTTTCTCCCACTTCTGACATGACACTGAACTCACATGAATCCAGAGCCTCCAGTCACCAAAACAGTCCTTTTAAAGTCCATCCTGACACGTTAGTCATCGCAACACTGGATCAGATCATGTCAGTTTACAGTAAGGTCCCCTACAGGCATAATGCCAATATTTTAATCGTTTCTGTTCTCCGTTATCAACCCTGCTAGATACAGAACAGGGAATGCACTACAGAAGTCTTCATGTTTTTCAATACAGTGGAAGTATTGTGCGACGTACGACAGCCACGTCTGTTTTACGGCACCGTTGACACGTTGAAGAGGGGTGGGACCTTTACGCCAGTAAACCACTTTCTACTTTCCGATTAGCTGTTTCTGCGTGACGTGTGATATCGGTGCGTTCTGATTGCGCGAACCTCACATCAATCAAACTGTCAACAGTGCAGACCGGGCGCGTCAATCGTCTCAAGTACACGCGAGAAGTGCGTCAGTCCGTAGGTGTTTTTCAAAATAAGAGTTTGGTGTACGTAGTTTGTCCAGATGTGCCTTGAACTATATGACTGTACTTGAAGCACATGAAACCAGCGTCACTGAAACTGTATTCTCTACGCTAAAAATACTTGTTTTTTATCTATTCCCCATAATAAAACGTGCTACAATTTATTTAGGAGCTGAAACTCCTGACATCCGGTCAAAGCTTGAGTAACTTGACGCCGCTGATTTTGTTTTGGCTTCGTGGTTCATTGAATCGATTAGCTACCGTTTAGTTGCCGAAACGCTAAACTGAACAAAGGAGAACATGTCGTGTTTATTAGTCGGCCTTGTAGCCGTGACACTGTTCAGTTCGGAGGCCTTTGGGAAAACGGTGACGGGACTTTTGAGCAGCGAAGCGGCGAGACAGCAGAACGGGCAGTTCATCACTAAATTCATGTACCAAGGTAACGACGCCGCTGCAACGTGTCACTTCAGCAGCGCATCTCTTTCTCCTGCTAACGTGCCGCGATGGCAATCTGTACAAACAAGCAGCTGTTTCTGGTTCGTTTGCTAGCTTTAAAAAATATGTTAAACCCACCGGTGGGTGTAGCTAGCGTGTCATTGTCACGTTATCTGATAAGGATGTTTGGTACTTAGTTTTTCTCTGTGCTTATTGACTTCCACTACATTGCTGCCTGGGATTTTGAGATTGAGCCTAAATATTTTGAGGACCAAGAGAGACTGCCCTCTCTCCAGTCCCTCCACACCCATCCTGAGAAAGGTCAGAGGTCACCCTCAGACCTCTCTGAGCTGCCTGGCTGCAGAGCTCTCCAGCAGTAGTTTACCCGGCACGTCGTGTTAAACCTGAACCGTGGAGCTGCAGTAATGTCAGTGCTTGTGTGTGTTTCTCCTCCTGGTGGTTTAGGTGATAATGGTCTGCTGGTGTGCCGGCTGGACAACTCCGCCCTGGCCAACGAGAAGGAGTCCAGACTGCTGCTGTATCAGGACGTGGACCTGGACAACCTCAGCTGCTCCGAGAGGCTCAGCAAAGCTCAGTTCACCAGTGAGAACTAGCGTTCAGTAACATGAAGTGGCGATTTCTCACATGACAAATTCGTATCAATATTCGTACTGTTTCTGTTTTTCTTCCGCTCTTCAACTCGCTGCCCTGTGTCAGTTTCACTGAGTAAAGACGAACACAACCAGACGATCCCTCGTCAGCCAACTCCTACGGGGTGGCAGGCCCTGTATGCAGACAGATATACATGTCAGGTAGGAAACACAAACAGTACGTGGACATTGAACCCGACTTAAATCAGTGCTACTAAAGACTTTTATCTCGCTGCTTTTCTGTCACTTCAGGAAAGTGCAGTGATTCCTCCTCAAGCCGATCTCAGTTTCACTGTGTTGCTGTTTAACACGGACGCAGCGGGAAATCCTCTGGAGCACTTCAGTGCCGAGGAAGCAGGTGTCATCTCTAGTCCCTGCAAGTGATCCCCATCATTCACGTGGGACAAAGTCTCGACAGCATGTTTTATATTCCCTCTCACTTAGGTCTCCACAGTTTCTACTTCCTGCTGTTGCTGGCCTACTTTATAGCCTGCTGTATCTACATCCAGCCTCTGTACCAGGCTTTGAGGAAAGGAGGCCCCATGCACACAGTCCTCCAAGTCCTGACCACAGCGCTGGCGTTGCAGGGCTGCTCAGCTCTGTGCAACTACATCCACTTATCCAGGTAGATTTCTCCTTCATGCAGAACGTGTGTAGATGGATGGATAGATCCCAGCAGAAAATGAAATGACACAATATTATGTCCTGTTCTCTCCTTTTGTACTTTTCAGATATTCTCGAGATGGTGTTGGTATTCCTCTGGTGGGCAGCCTGGCAGAGGGTATGTTACCTACTGTTGTGTATAATACATTAATGTATACATAATTAATTACATCATAACATTTACACCACTGCCCCCTTTAATTCAGTCTTTTGGTTTCCGTCACTGTGCAGTTTGGGATATGGTGTCCCAGGTGTCCATGCTGTACATGTTGCTGAGTTTGTGTATGGGCTGGACTCTGAGTCGGGGCAGGAAGCCTCAGTCCAGACCTCTGCAATGGGAACAGTCTCCGGCCTCCACAGCTGTCGCAGTTGGTGGAGTCATCACACAGGTTCTCAAAGGATTTCACAGAAACATTTTCAAATTGATCATTCCTACTGATAATGTGTCGTTTTAATGAAACCTGGACCAGAAAATGTAAAGTTTAATAAGGCGAAGGATCCACCTGACCATAACGGAGCCATTAATAGCTGCTGACCCTCGTTTTCAGGGAGTGCTGCTGCTGTGGGAGCAGTATTCAGAGTCCGGGAGTGAACACCACAGCTACCATGCTCAGCGGAGTCTGGCAGGTCTCCTCCTCATGGCTCTGAGATTGGGTCTGGCCCTGCTGCTGGCCTCTGTCCTCTACCAGATCATCTCCACCGAGAGAAGCACCCTGAAGAGAGACTTCTACCTCAGCTTCGCCAAGGTAAACTACACTGTGCACCAAACGCACAAACATGCACCTACAGCTCTTCACGTGGTCGTGTGGTCTTGTTTGCAGGGCTGCTTCCTGTGGTTCCTCTGTCACCCCGTCCTCGTCCTCACGTCTGTGGTCTTCAACGAGCACCAGAGGGAGAAGGTTTGCACAGCTGTTCAGCCGAAGATGTCAATGTTTTGTTCGCGCCTTACATTTTCTGTGCATCTATCCACTCTCTGTTTGGTCTTCGTCCTCTAGGTGGTGACCATCGGCGTGATCCTCTGCCAGTCCATTTCCATGGTGATACTCTACCAGCTCTTTCTGTCTCGTTCGCTCTACTGGGAGGTGTCCTCTCTCTCCTCTGTGTCTCTGCCGCTCACCATGTCAAGGACGAACCACAGAGGACGCTACTGAGTACAGCCACTGTCACACTTTCACCCAGTTATCATGGGAGAGGGAGAACACGCTACGACAACGAGGCTTCTACTCCCCGAACCCATCTCGTCCTGTCAAAGGAGGGAGAGGACGACGAAACAAAGAGACACACAAAGTGTTGTACGACGGCAGGAACCGGTCTGCTTCTCTGTGTCCTTGGAGATTTATAATATCTACTGTTAAACCGTTTACAAGCATCGTCAGAGGCGGATACTTACAGCAACTCTACCAGACAAGCTGAACTGGAGTAGAAGTCATTAAATGCAGCACCTCATAGAGAAGATACAACTGTTTTGTTTTGTTATCTACAACATGCAGGATGTTCTAATGAACTGTTAGCGAAGTACAATTTTAATTGATGGGAACAAAGGACACGTCTGCTGGCAAAGAAAATGTTCAACTTCTGAGCATGGACTCCAGCGTGCAGAATCTTTTTATGATGGAGATGGCAGTAGTTTGTAAGCATAAGTTACCAAAAGAATCGTTTGTCAGTGTTTATCCGGCTCAAAAAGATGGAGTTGGTTTAAGTTGCCAAAGAGAAAGCTCCTAAAAAAAAGAAACAAGACAAGGCTGCTCTAAGGTTTTGTTAGAAGTAGCATGTGGTTTGGTTGTGACGGCTGATGTGTGGGTGAAGTTTGGACCGATGGGAACAGTAGGTGAATTACATGCATTAGTTTATTTGTTGCATATGTGTGTGTGAGTGCTCGCTGTGTAGTTTATTTCTCACTCCTGACATGAGAGCTGGAGACTCTGCATGATTGATGATGATCTGTTTTTGTGCTGTGGTTTACCTTTCATATAAAAAAAAACAGATCATGGGAAATCAAAGACAGCTTCACGTGGAGTCCAGTGTGATTCCAATGCTATTCCTAGTTTCACATGTTCATGTTTACTTTTTTATCACACAGCTCTGGACCCAGCGTGACTTGTGAGGCTCACTGACACCAACACTGACACGTCATTAGCGTCGTATAGTATCCCTGGTAACACTTAACAAACTGATGGTTAACACTAGTGTTTTCTATTGTGTATTTATTTTTCAGAGGAAATGGTACAATATACAGCAGATAACTTTGTGATGTTTATTAATTCTTTGATTTCTCAGTGATTTTTTTGGGGGGGGTTAATGAAACAGAATATTTTTACATTTTGGTGCAGTAAGTTATAGCCTGTGTCCTCACGTAGTTAACAGGAATAAATCACAACAACTCCTCACTATCTGTGTCTTCTTGATGCTGTTTCCATTGTGCTGCTATAACTGCACAATCAAGCAACAGTCATGAAAGCTAAACAGCACTTTGTTGTTATGAAAAAATATTCCTCTTGATAAAATCTAAATAATTATTCGTCACGGACAGGATTCGAACCTGTGCGGGGAAACCCCATTGGATTTCGAGTCCAACGCCTTAACCTCTCGGCCACCGTGACTACGCATGTGTACAATTAGGTGTGTTCATCTATTCACCTAAATCTCTGTCTCAAAGCCATACAAAACAAGTATATTTATATGGTAATATTACACTTTGATAAGCAGCGGATTTAGCTAAATGTGCCGTTAGTGAAAAATTGTACGTTAAATTAGCCAAGGTGCGCATTCGCTAAGGCAGGAGACTTAGCAATACAAAAGACTTAATACTAGTACCATTTTATATATACACAACATTTTAGTAGAATACTAGAAGGTAATATATATGCTAGAACCGTGATCAAAGCTAATAGATTTGCTGAAAACAAATATTGCGTTTACATGTGAATTTGCCCCATGACCTGTGAATGCAACTCAGAATACGTCAAACAGAGATTGCATTTCGATAGGTTCGTTAGATCAAGCCCCGCCTCCTGGAAAAATGCATTAATACCTCTGGTTCCTACAGCGAAGAACTAATTTCAACATTACTGAAGCTAAAATGATCAACTGGAAGGTAAATAAGAGGACATATATCATTTGTAGATACGCACGCATTAGCTATTCGTTAAATTATAGTTTCTTTGATACTTTGATGATTGAAAGTAACGTTAGGTTACGTTAGGTTGCCTGAACTATCATTAGCATAATGCTAATGTTACTACAGCAGTGTAGATGTTTACACGCTGAGCAAAGTACCTGCGAAACTCAAATTTAGCCACAAGAGCGTTTGTATTGCTGACATTGCTGCCCTTTTGTTTTTCTCTGTATTTGAGCGACACAAAACACGGGAATAGGCAGAAGAAATGGCAAGTAAGGTCGCGAAACGGTGACACATTTAACGCCAACCTTAAAAACAGATTGAGAGTAGCAGCTAAATAGTCACATTTCTAAATGAAGTATGTAAAACTAAGTTGTACGTGCGTGAACGCCGTACAACTACAAGCCCAGGATGCACATGGTGTGCAGCTGCTTCTCTCTTTCACCCACCACCTACTCTATCTGTGACCAAATTAACTCCCACCTCACATCTAGACAGCTGAGGGGGGTTGACTGTTCCAGAGCTTTCTTAACCCTATTTTATTTCTCATTGAGCAATCAACAACAGTAAATGTTGTCTAGTCCAGTGAAAAAATGCTTCTATGTCAGTCATTTCAATTTCCTCAGCAGAAATATCTGTGTCTTTACTGTTATCATAATTCAAAAGAGCTCAATAATAAATACATTTTTATCTCAAACTTTGTCAAAACAGGCTTTGGACAATGTCCCCGTCCTCCTGTACATCCTTGCCCTGAAAACACTGCTACTGTGTTTGGCGTTTGCGGGGGTCAAGATCTACCAGAGCAAGAAAGCAGAGGAGGCCCTGAAGAAACAGCAGGCTGAGAAGAGAAGGTTGGCTCGGCAGACACAGGAGCTTATCAACAACTCGAAAGAAGATTGAGCATAGGAGAGGTGGTGCTGTGCACAGGTACTGCAACAGAGCAAGAAATCTTGGTGAAATAATTGTGGCTACAGTGACGAGTACATCATGGTAATTGCTTGCAAGTTGCTTTGGATAAAAGCGTCTGCCACTAAATATTACCTCAGAAATACTTTATACAGTTTAATACCATCATTGCATTGCGTTATATATCTTTGAAGCATGTATTGGTTATATTATTTATTGGTTAGATCATCCATCATAATTTTTTCTTTATAAGATCTTGATCTATTTCTCTCATTTTGCTCTTCTCCAGATTAACATTTTCATTTCACAAGCTGCTTTCTCCAAATATGAGCCAGCTGTGTTGCTGTCGGCAACTGAAAGACTTTGCTGTGCTTCAGGGCGTACTTTGTTCACTAAATCAGTTTACATATGTTTTGTAAATGCATTGAGCTGCAGCAGAAACCATGTCGACTCCTGAAGATGGACTGAGATCAGGGAGCGTTTTGACCTCAGCGAAAGAAACATGTGTCATTTACCAGACATCCACTATCTGGGCTCGACGTGTCCCTTTGTGCACCTGATGCTTTTTAAAATCTGCTTATTTATATGAACACAGTGTGGTCTTTATTCTGTAACACTGTACATTTTTCTAATCATTACATTTCTTCTACATTTTTGTTTATCATCAGGTGATAAATAGAAAGTTATTCCAGTGAAGTGCTTCTTGATTTTTATTCTATAAATACAAATGAGTACAGTTAACGTATTTCTTGATCATTACTTGTTCTCTTGCTCAAAATGGTATTTTAGCCTTTGCAATAGTTTTTCACGCACCAAAAAGTTGTTCAAATGAGCAATAATGCATCAAATTTATTATTTTACACATGTAATATTATGCTAACCATACATACCATACCATACACACTGCTTAAAAAAAACTTCACTACTTTAAGTCTCACGTCAACACACGTTAACGGTTTTCGTAGTGTAGTGGTTATCACGTTCGTCTAACACGCGAAAGGTCCCCGGTTTTCTGAGGTTAATGTGTACAGTGTAGGGTTAGATACATTCTGCTGTGAAATGTGTTCTTCTGCATTTAGTTAAGGGACCAATTTAGGAACTGTGCCCCTGGTGGCAAAGTGGCTATTTAGCAAGTAAAGTTACAAAGTAAAGTACAAAGTAAAGTTACAAAGTAAAGTTACAAAGTAAAGGTTTTAAGAGAAAAGGCTGACCTGTCTGTTCAAATAGCTCAGGCTGATAGAGCGCTGCTTAAACACACAGAGGTTGTGGGTTCAAGCCTCCTGAGACTTTTAGAAGACTGGTGTCCAAAGAAGTGATAGAAGCTCTGAGAGAAACCCTTCAACAGTCCAGTCCATTAGCTCAGGTGGTGAGAGAACTGCCCAGGATGACACGCTCTAATCTAACAGATGTGGGTTTGATCCTTATCAAACTCATGAGACTCAGTGAATTTTGAAGTCCACCACTGGGAGTGTGGACTTTCTGAAGTGTGAAGTTCTTTCACACGTGGGAGGACTGAGTGATTCCTGCCTGTATTAAACTTGTGCTCGTTTATTTTTTATTTTAAACTGTTCCTGGAGAGTTTGCAGCTTGAGTTAAATGAAAGTGGGCAAGAGCTACTTGCAGCAATGACTAAAAGTCAGTTCAACACAAATACTAATTTAGACACCTTTGAATATGTACATTTATATATTTATATAAACACACTTTTGAAATCCCTGAGTTGACTAATTTGTTCTCTAACTTTTCAGCATATAACGTGCTGAAACGTGGTTCCATTGATCAGTAAAAAAAAACAAAAAAAAATGAGTCGTCACACCAGGCTGAGACAGAAAGAAAAGAAACCACATCAAACCTCTGACTGTGAGATGATCAATAATCTGATGTAAACGGATGTTTACCCTGAGAGTGACGTAGGCATAAGAGACTTCATCGGGGCTGCAGGCTAGTGGATAACTGTCCAGCTGACCAGCCTGAAATAGAAGGTGGAAGAAAAACGATACACTTTCACACTTTCTCCCTTTTGTTCTTTTTGCTATGATATGTACTGTCAATACATCTGATGACTAATATATTTGACAAACATCTTTCTTCATCTACTAATGAAGACTGCACTATGAATACATAGTGTGTAGTAGGCGGCCCGGTAGCTCAATGGGATAAGCATCAGACTGGGACGCAAAAGTCTTCTCCTTCTTAAATTCATTAATAATAATAA
>JAUMTR010000012.1:4607735-4640382 GCA_032270685.1 Microctenopoma stevenorrisi
GTTAATTGCTAATGTTTCACCCTTTTATTCTAGAGGGCTTTCTCAAGGCTGACTCCCCAAACATTTGGTTGCTGGACACTCGGTTTGAACCCAGGTCTGCAGGACTCCAACTCCATCATCTATATGACCAGACACTGATTTGACGTTGTATCCTAACTAAACATCAGACACCTTTATTAATTAATTGCATAATCATGCGAAAACAAAGCTTAAACAACTTAAGAATGACTCTTTTATTTTGAAAAAGAAATCTTTTAAGTCACTTGTAGCTTTGTCTTAAACACAATCACCTCCAGTTGTCATGTATTTTTCTTTAATTCCTTTTTATAAATTAGATTGGTATATCATGCATGCAATACCGCATTAGCCACTTAGGTTTTCATCTTCCACAAAAAAAAACACAACACAAAAAAATTCCCTTCAAAGTCCAGATGAAGCTGCTTGGAAAAGGTTGGTGAGAGAAGCCACAGCATGAAGCGATGTACACAGTTTGCGGTTGCATAGTACAGTACATGAAGTTCCTCATTTTAAAACAGCATGCCGTTTTGTATTGCACATTACTGAAACTTTGTATACTGGACCTTGCAGTTGTTACATGTGTCCCACATGGGTAGCTGTTGTCGTCGTCTCATTTCAGCATGTATACAGCAAATAGCATCTCTCAAAGACATTATGTACATTTATTTGTTACAAAAATAATTGCCAGCAAATATTCATCTATTACTTTTCTACTGGAATAAATGTTTGTTCTTTTTCTTCTTTTGTTTCTTGTTTGTCTTTTGTTTTAGATTTTACCAAAGAAAATCCTCCTGATAAGTTCTGTATTTTGTGGTCACCTTGAGATTTAGTCCATGAAAAATAAAACAGATTGTGAATTTAGTTTAGACACAAAAGTTCTTTGAGGTCTGTGACTAAGCGTGGTGATATTTTGCCCTGACCTAATTCCACAGATCGAAAGGGCAAATACTGCATCTCTGATGAGATGCTGATCTGGAAATCCCTTCTGATTGTCTCAGCCAGCCCAGCTCAACATTGGTTGGTTTGATTTCAAATGGAAAATGGCTCCCTGTTCAATCAACCAATGAGATTATGCCATGGGGCAGAATGAGACAGGAAAGCGTTTTTGTAAACAGTAGCATAACACACTTTTTCTTTTTCCGTGCAGCCTTAATGTTTGAGTCCATAAACAAACAGTGCATAACAAAGAGATAAACAGGGAATGCGGGCAAAAAATTCTGGAAATAATTTGTGCCCTTGTATCAGATTCACATTATAAGAACACGAAGGCCTGGTAGCTCAACGGGTTAAGCGTCAGACTGGGATGCAGAAGGTCGCAGGCTCAAACCCCGTCTGACGCCTAGTCCATCTTCCACCAGGTGTGTCCTCGAGCCAGACACCCAGCGCTAGCTCCCTGTAAGTCGCTTTGGATAAAACCTTCTCTCAAGCAAAGTAATAAGAACAGTTGCTCCACAACAACCTTTGCATTTTAGTTTTTTTTGCTTACTTCTTTGTGCTACACAATTTTTCCTTTTTATCCAGATTTTTACAAAGCAATTGACTGAGAAAGAATATGAAACCACAGTTTTTAAATTGTATTTGATCTTAAGCCAAGTCTGACATCATCACTGAACTCAAGGGATGTTTTATAACAAATTGTTTTGTCTTTTTCGGACTCACATATTAAAAAAATAAATAAAATAATAGAAAGGAAGATATATATAAAACCATAATACTATATAATAATAAATAAATAAAAAATATTAAACTAATGAAATAAATTATATTAATTATAACATAATCCAGAGTTTTGAAGGTTCGTCCAATGTTAATTTTTTGGTGTACTGTAAAAGACAAACCCTTAAACCAGCAGTTCCCAACCTATAATTTGTTTTTCTTATTTCAGATCATTTAAATAAAATTAAAACTTTATAACTCTAAACTGTGTACAGATCACAGACAAAAAAGATATAATAACTCACATTAAAAGGACTAGATAATCTATTTAACCACTATTTATTTGCTGAGGTCCTTTCACTGTTGTAAGGCACCAAGCTAATCTGGTGCTGCAGCTGTTACTACTGTACAACATATCTGACAGAAGGCGAAGACGTCAAGCAGCTTCGGTGTTTGTGTAGTCGTAATAAAGAAAACTGTTCTGATAAATCATACCACTCATATCTGACATCAGAAAAAAAAACTGTTTCACTGTGATTCGCTTCCAAACGTATTTCCCTGGCAGTGAATTGGAAATATGCATCAAATATTATACGTTAAGTTTGGTCCTTCGTTCGAGGAAAGAAAATGATGTGATGCGCTGCCTGAACACTTGGCATCATTATATCCTGTCATACAGGAGATTTAGTCATTTTCGTTGTAGCATAAAAACCTCACGTCGTAAAACACACAAGGACGCATTAATCACTGCCAATGAAATACACTAATTAATAATCCATTTTTCACAGTTTTAGCTGACACCATCTATGGAGGCCAAAAGCAACCAAAATCTTAAAAGCATTATTAGAAAATGTGGAGATAAGTTATGTTTTAATGATTTATGACTTAACTCTTAGAATTTCATGATAAAAAACGAGCTCATATTGTTAGAAAACACAGATTTTTTTCCCCCATTTGGCCAAAACCGATTCTTTTTTAAGGTTTGTTACGAGGAATAAAATTGTTATCTGGAAATAATAAGATAATTAAGTCAAACTCACTTGACAATTTAATGTCTGAATAAAATGAGATATTATAATAATGACGATAACGCACAGAAAATAACAGCAACCACAGCAGCTCTTTGCTTCCATACAAGCACCGTGTTCGTTATGTTAGGTCAGTAAACCATTTCCCTTCATCTGAATTCAGCTTCTCGGCCAGGGCTGGCGCTATATCACTGTTTGACAGTCGTTTCTAACATGTAGCACGATTCTGAATTAATATAAAATATTATTTTTATCCTATCCCCTTAATATGAGTCATGCAATGCACTAAAACTTGAGTGACATAAACCAATAGTGTAAGTTTCCCGTGTGCCATTTCTGCGTGTTTAGTTACAGGACAGGGTTCCAGAGATATCATTCATAAGTATTTTGGGCCTTTTTCTTTTTCTTCTCTTTTATCGTCTCTTTTTTGTTTTCCTGGGAATAATGTGCCCTATTTTTCTACAAACATCAACTGGACTCTATTTTATGTTTGGAGTGAACATGCTCTGCAGTCAGAACAACATGCCAGCTACACAGAGAATTAACATAATGCAACCGACCCCGCCATGTCACAAGTTTAATGCTTTAAACCCCTAAAACAAACCGACGGAGCTTTAATAGCAATTAATCAATCACATGACTTAGTAAACAATATCTCGTTGGTTTTATTTATAACTTACCTTGATTTCATTGCTATCAAATGATAAACGACTTGTGGCTTCGGCAGCATGTGTGTAAAACTAAAAAACAAAAGTCTTCTTCAATTCTTCAAGCCCTCCCACAGAATTAGTTTTTCCACATCTCAACAACATCAAATGCATCTCAACTAGTATTTTGCTATTGTATTTCACTACACTACCTGACAGACTGTCACAGCTATTGCCTCCTCTAACTCTCTAAGTGCTAGCTGTTTAGAACAGAAGCAGCGTTGCCTTCTCCTACAGTGTAACCGAGGTCCGATCCCAGCACCATCAGAATCGGTTCTGCTCGTGATGGCGAGGGTCGTCGCCCAAATTAAATCGTAACGCTATGCTACAGAAAAGCTGGCCTTGCTCAAAGTGACTTTCAAATAGCAAAATAGTCTGGGAATGTGAAGCACCAGTTTTCAAAACTAGCAGCCAGATCACATCTGAAACCACAAACCCACCACCCACCACACCATCAGGTGGTTTAGAAGATTGGACCTCTGTATCTACACTCCATTACGGGAGAATCCCGAATGCTAGGTACAAAATATCAGTGAAATGGATGCAGAGGTTGATCATCTATCAGCATGCAATAAGATAAATGGTGAGAGGATTTATACACGACCCAGGATAGGGGTCAGCAGACTTCAGCAGTCTGTGTGCCGTGGACCTTCCGCCAACCTGGAGCGATATCCCAGACACACCTTCACCGTCTGACCACTATCCATTATTAGCTTGCAGACACAGGCAGCAAGCGCGACCTGCGCTGTGCGTCTGCTGAGCATCGAGGGGGGACAATCCCAAAATGTCCCCGAGACATGAACGAATAAGTAAAGGAATTCATTTTACAGCGTTATTTCGTGTTGGTGTACGTATCCTCCTGACTACTGGTACTGTCGATTGATGGGGCTGCTCTGGCAGTTTGATTAGAAACAAATGTTCCTTTGACTTTAAAACAGAAAAATAGGCAAAACAATTGAATCAAACCCAAAACTAAAAAAGGTACAATTTGGGACTGTCTTGGCTCTGTTGCAGCTTTATTTTGGGTGGAACATGGGCCACTGGGACCAACTCGGTGGTGATGGAAGTGGGTTCAGAGCCGGTGCCGGGAGTCATGGCTGTAGCTGCCCGGTGAACTGCGATTGCGATGTGGCTTATATGCATCCTGATAGGGATCCTGGTAGTCCTGGTAGGGGTCCTGCTGCTCTCGGCTATGCTGAGAGCCGGACGACATGCGGTTCCGTCCCTTGTGCGCCCGCTCATTGTGGTAGTTTTCGTCTGATGTCATCAGGTTGCGCCGCTCATTCGGAGTTGAATGGTCTCCCGTGTGGTTGCTCTGTCGCATTCTTTGGCTCTGTTAGTCACATGAACATAACGACACAGTTTGCACATCAGGTCCAACAAGAGCTGTGGGAAATTACGCTGCATAAACTCTACTTTGTTGTATTTTCATGCAGCTGGCTGAAAGAAAAGCCCCTGACCTCCAGCTGCCATGATGATATTTTGCTTTTAATGGCTTTATTTATTTCCATAAGGGGCCCATGGATTAGTAGATGTGTACCTGCAGCCCAGAGATGCTGGTGGGGTAGGGGGTGAGAGTAGTGGGGCCCAGGTTGCGTCCCAACAGGGGGTTTAGTGGCGTCGCCATCGAGGTGTGGGTCGCTTTCCAGTAGGCCTCGAGGTATTCAGCGAGATGCTCACAGGCGTCCTCCAGCTGGTTCTCGTCCAGGATGACGTCAAACATTTCCTGTTAGCAGATGGTTGGAGGGAGGAAAGTCAGATAATCGACCTCTACCCTGAGTAGCATATGAGCGGTTCTGTTACTGTGTAAAAATATTATTACATTAGTACTTTATGTTGGTACAGACAGTATATAAACGCGTGGAAAGAAGGAGCTAGCGCATGAGAACAGACACCTACTGGAGGACACTGTGCCAGTTTGTCTGCTGCCACCAGCTGGACGTTCAGGTGTTTACTCTGGGACTTCCCTCTGGACTTGACTAACCTCTGCAGGACCTGGATGAGAGAAAGGAAAGTAGAGGATCAAGATGATGATTGGGTTCATCTACGTCGGGTCACTCAGTACCCTCATCCACACATGCAAACGTGTGATGGAGGTGGAGGGATTTGGGAATTCTTATTCATAACATATACTTTTTTAGCCAGATAAAAGTGTTATTGTTTTAGTATTTCTAAAATCCGGCTCCTGGTTTTACAGGCGACACTACTGCATCCTGAATTATTTGCACACTGAGCAGCCGCGGTAGCAAAACTTCAGCATCATCAGAGTGACCCGGTGTAGAGAAAAAAACGTGCAGCAGACGTACTTGTCCATGCACTGGTGCTTTGGTGGCGATTTAAAAGTCTCGAGGCTTTAAAACCAAGTATGTCATGCTGGGGCTGAGCTGCTACATCACTGGAGGGAAATTATCAGCCTAATCTAACAGAGGCCGTTACCTTTAACATGTCTTCTATGTCTTCACCAATGCCTGACTCTGTAGGACAGGATCTGTAGAGTCATTATGTCATTTGCCTAATTTCCTAATGCTGTGTTTTTTATGTCCAGATGTGACACGATGATTAGATTTTAAGAGAGACGCGTCTTTGTCCTTTCACTGTTAGGTACAACACCTTAGGCGAGGAGACTTTCACATGGACAATGATGGGGGCCAGAGAGGTCTTCAGGAGCTGGGCCGGGTGGTTGATGGTGTCAGCGTCAAGCACCACCAGCTGCAGGGAGCGAGCCAGCTCAAAGATCCTCTCAATCTCACTCTGCACCTCAGCTGATGAGACAAAACCAAAACAGGAACTGATCAGCCTCATCCATCTAAAAAATAATACAGTTGATTATCTTCTTCTCGGTTTTCTTACCGAGGCTCGAGCGAGTGTTGGATCTCTCAATGATGGCCCTCTTACTGGGGTTGTTGAGAACCGAGCGCTTGGCTAAAGATATATCTGCCGTCACACGCGTGATAGTTATCCTGTGAAAAGAGTTTTGATACAGATTCACCAAAATGAGTTAGTTAAACTGTTTTTGCCTCGCCTTGGCGCAGTAGGTCACAAACATTTCCATTTGTTTGCACACTTAACAAGCGCTGCTGTTTGCGCCTTGTACAAATTAATATCACAGCAGCACTGTCCTATTTTCCTGAGGATTCACACATTGTGCAGAGCGTGTTGTTACTTCATTATTGCTACACACATGGTCTCAGGTAGCTCTCTAAACTCTCAGGTATGAACACGCACCATTCGCCTACTTCAATCTAAAGCCAGGTGTCAAATATGTAACTTACCTGCCATCAAATCTGTGCTTTAGGAAGTCGAACAGTGCTTTCTGCATCATATCTGTGACCTGAATAGGAAAAGAGAGGACAGTGTTTTTTTTTTGGTGAGTGTAACAGTTTATTTCAAATGGAATCCATCATGTTAGAATCGCTTTTCTGTTTGTGGTATATTTTGGTGAAATCTAACTCATTTCACTACTAACACACCCACATAGAAACATCATTAATCGTATCCACCCTTTCCTGGTCTCCTTTAAGTAAAGGTTAATAAAAAAAATAACTTGTTGCATTAGTATCTCAGGCCTGGTTCTGTCTGTGGTTTCTGGAAATAGTTCAACTGAACTGTGGGATTGAAGACACAACATTGAAATACATGTGTTTGACTGTTTGGATTGAGATACACTGACAATCTGTCCGTAGTGTTTTCAGTGCCTTCTGACTAGTGCATGCTGGGATGAGCTCCAGCTCCCCCATGATCCTTAATATGAATAAGCCTCCGTCCATCAGGCAAATCTTAAAGACCAGGACAGGTGGCCTTTATTCTGCTGCTAAAAAATGACATATGATGTCGTGTTGGACTGAAGAGGATGTGACATCATCGAGCCGAGTGGACATTTCAGCTTGTTCTGTTGCAAGCAAATGGTCTCCGTAACTTCCAATGGACAGATGATGCGAAAATGAAAAAACAATATTTATTACCATCTGCCTGAATGAGCATATTTCCACCTCCAACCATAATTATCAGGCCCCGCATTCACTTCATTAACTGCATCATGATAATAATAGTACAGCATTCTGTCCCCATATTTAATGCCTTACTCTCTAACACTGCCTTCTTAGAATGTAACATGATGCTTAAAACTCTTCCCAGAAAAGCGTCGATGTGTCAAATACACAACATATTTTCATCTGACCTCTTCTTGTTAGTCTGGCTGCAATCTGGATGTTATGTGGGCGGTGACACACTCACAATTAACTGCGCCAACAGGGAGCTATTTTGGGGGACTCAGGAAAGACGTACAGGACTCATCTCCCCCCTGTGGACTGCTCCTTCTATGCAGCATACGCGTAATCGTCGCTATTTTTGGGGGTTTTATTCATGGTCTCCAAATCAGTGACAAAAGTAAAAGACGATTTTGTTGGCTCGATGACTGGCAGCTCACCTCGTAACCCTTGAGAGAGGGTCCCACCAGCACTACGGGCCTCATGGAGGGGACCACGTCATATGGGGGGATGTGCTCGGTCTGTTAACACAAAGATGATTAAACAGCAGCAGTCGACTCATTGCAGCAAAGAAATTTGAACGAACATGAAACAAAGGTATGAGAGTGTAATTGCGTGTGTGACTGGTGTATCGTCATGTTGTTTCATGCAGCAAATTATTGTAACTTGTCACGATGTAATGAAATACACTGAATATATTAATGTAAACAACAATTCCTGTTATTATTTTACTAAATTGACCAAAGAACAAGTAATTACATTAATACATGTAGACAAACTGATAAATGTTATTACTTGCTACAGAGATGAATGGATGTGATTAGCTGTAAAAAAATGACAGCACTACAAGTCTAACCCATTAGCACAGTACCAGACCAAATATCACAATAAAGAGCACTGTGACACATACCATGCCAAATAATAATATAGAAATACTAGATATGGTGTAGTTATGAAAATCCGTTTCAAGTAAAAGCACAAAAATCAACACGATGACAAATAAAAATACTTCAGGCACCTAAAACACCAGCTTCAACGATGAATTTCTAAGGCCAGGTGTAAAATGTTTTCTACTTTTCCATCAAAACTGTGACAATCAAAGGTGACGGTACAACACGTGGCATCACAGGAATGCTGATGGTTTGGCAGGGTATACTTCAGTAGGACAGAAGTATTGTGTGCCTCAGGATGTTGCACGGGGCATTTACTCTCTGTCAGACAAAATGCTTTCCTGCTACCTACGTCTGGACTTTCATGATGGCAGCACATGTAGTAGATGGTAAGGTAAATGAGTGGCTTTTACCATCACCAACTTACCACTTTCTGTTTCTGCTTTCCTGTAGGAAGGGAGAGAAGACAGTGACAGTGTCGTCAGTATCTGCAGCTAGAGGAGGGCTCGCCAGAATATCTCAGACACACACAAACACGTCTCACGTGAGCACCTTTGCATCAGAATTCTTACCACATGAAACCTATCGAAGATGATGTGAAACAAATGTATAAACGTATGTCTATGTCCTAAGGTTATATTCACAAAGTCACATGAGTGCAGTTCAGAGGGGGGGTTCATAGCCTTGTCGTTGGGTTCACACTGTGGTAAGCCCCAGTCTCAGAGCGCCTGCAGTCCTCAACTGGAGGAAGAGGAGGATCATGGGAAAATGTACCAACAACTCTACGCAGTGAACTTATGCTCTATGCAGAGACATGGGAAGGCTTTGGAGTCTTATTCTCTCTATGTTGTAGAAGATTGGCTCTAAGCTGGCAGTTGGCTATTAACAGCCCTCTCCCCCTGTCCGACATTCTCACCTGCTGAGGATATGAGGGGTCGGATAGAGGCAGATACCTCATCCTCTACACTGGAAGATGAGTTCCCCCCAGACTTACTGCAAAAGACAAGAGGGGATAAAAAAAAAAGACAAAAACACATCACAGTATTAATCCAGAAAAGTAAAGTAAAAAAAAAGAAAGAAAGAAATAAAAGAACGAGGCTTTAACTGCAGAAGAAAAATGTGGAATAACACCACTTCTAAATGACAGGAATCACAAAAAGATCAGAGTTAATTAGTTATATCATACCTGTAATCTATCAACTGCACAATGCTCATGTTACATATATTGTAAATATTATTGATGGTGCCCGATTTCTGATTTCTTCACTGATATCACATGGTCGTATCATCGTGGACGTGACAGCAAAGAGTTCCAGTTATAGTCACAGTACCACAGACAACCTAAGAAGGCCTGAAGCCTGCAGTTGCAGATTTTTTTCATCCACACATAGCATTGTAGATTACTCGTCTTTTAAGTCCACACTTGTATGATTACTATTCAGTAATCCAGTTTATAATGTCTGTAAGGCTCTTCAAATCACATTTTACAGCAGCAGAAAAGCTCATGTTTTCTCTGATAACCACACTTAAAGCAGCAGAGGAACATAAATTATACATTTTAAGTTCATAATGAAACCTTTAAACAAAAAACAAGTGCAGAAATGATAAACACACATTTCATTACTATACTATGTGTATAATTAGGTACTGCATATAGTCTCTTTTTGTTTCACTTCTTTCCTTTTCTATTTACTTATTTCCAATTTAAAATTTTCACAGCACGTTCAAAATCTGTTTTAAATTTCACACATCCCAACAACTCGCCGTCCTAGAGATACAGGGAATATAATGGTCCCAGTTAATGGGGTTCAAATCTCTCGACTGCCTGACTGAGAGGCTAGCTGACACAAAGCCATGGAAGTCAAGCTCGTGTGTGAAGCAATAAAGCGCTCGAGTCTAGTAAGATTAGTATTCAACTCAGTAACAAGGCTTGTGGAAGTGCATGTGAGTTACTGTACAAACGCTGGATGACAGAACCTTCAAGACACATCACGCACGCAGGGGAAGCAGGAGGCTGATAGGAACGCTAATTACAGCTGCTGAAACCGTTTCCCTGGTGCAGCAGGCGCATGTGGAAGTGAAGGAGTAAATAGGCATGAGCCATAAACACACCTAGGTCCAGACCTAGGAGTATCTTCAGATGTATCCACAAAGTATTTCATTCATCTGAAAATCTGTCTTTTTTATTGATCATCACATCTAAAACTGTTCTCACTTTGATTATGCAACAAATATTTACAAATTGTATTTTTCCTGTTACTTACCCTTGGACTCGTCCCCTCTTTTGCTCCTGCTGGAGCCGGATGTTCTCGAGCTTCAGAGGGCTGGGGATGAAGCCGATCTCACAGCCCTCTTTCACTAACCGACCGATCCACCAGTCATTGTTGAACTTCTGAGAATGTCAACATCAAAAATACAAAAATAAAATCACATGGTTAAAAAAACAACAACTTGTGAATAAGTTAATAGAGCAAAACGCTGTGTTTAATTAAGAATATCTTTGTACCTCTTTAATGTGCAGGAAATCCTTTGCGTCGAAGGAGATGGCCGTGGCTGGTACTGGAACATCCTCATCCAACGCACCACAGTAGCTGACATTTGTCCTTACAGCAAAAGCTACAGGCTTCGTCTGGAGTGTGCAAACATATTTACGATCACATTACGAACCCTAATCACTCTCAGGGATTTTACTTTACTTTGCTTGGCAGAAACCAAAGCAACTTATAGAGAGCTATCACTGCATGTCTTGCTCAAGGACACACCGGGTATGAGGGATGGGCTACGACTCTGAGCTGAGACTATCCTGACACCTTCTGCATCCCAGTATGATGCTTATCCCATTGAGCAACCATGCAACAAAACCTCTGTACAGGCTAATGCCGAGTCCATGCATTCACTGTAGGAACAAAGGAATTTGGTGTCGCAGGGCGTCTACCTTGGCTCTCTCCAGTTGAATGGCGGCCTGCTGCTCCCTCTCCTGACGGCTCTGTCCTGGTCCTTGGCTCTGGCTTGGGCTCTGGCTCTGGACCTGGGCCTGCACCTCCCGCTCCTCCTCCAGGGAGACATCTGAGTCTGATGGTCTGCTAGTATATGAATCAGCTGAGCCCTGCAAACAGAAATCAACCTGTGAGTTACTGAACTCACATTCCTGTGGTTCTTTACATGAACGTACAGCACGACTGCCACATCACTCTGAGACAGTGAGAAAACCTTGAGTCGAGGACCTGACTCAGGAACTGCACACATGTTATAATAGGTTTGAATTCTGTAGACTCGACTTTCCTGCCAGTCAGAGATGTGGTAAAATTTTACGCTGCATAGTCAGAACAACCAAAGCTGCATTTCGACTCATGGGCCATAAACAGGACAGTGAACGTGTGATCAAGCCATGGCTAATAAAGATGAGCACTCCACTTGTAATTCACTGATGATTCAGTGTTGAAACTCCACTTACAAAAGGGTAGCTGGAAGTCACTACACTTCAAATCTTTCCACACAGTGAGACCCTGACCCAGAATCAAATACTAGCTTTGCAAAAGAAATCTGTGGACAGATGCACCCAAGTGATTAAGACTGCCTCCCTGACGATACAAATACCTCAAAGCTTTCCGTATAGACAAGTCAGGACATTGGCCATAGGAAAAAAGCAGAGAAAACTACTTTATGGCATTGCTGAATGCATACGTTTTGGTTTGGCAGTGCCAAGACATCACTCTGAACCAGGTGAAATGGATGATGTAGAAAAGAGCCGACGGTTGTCAGCAGTTTGTACAAATATAACGAGCCAATCTCACGCTGCCAGACAATTCTGGATAGTGACAAATTTAATTTGTGTTCCTCATGACTTGACTCATCACAGACGGCCGTCTTTCCAAGCCTTGTGTACAACTTCAGCATGTGACATAACCCAAAAGTCACTAAAATCAGTGGTAATATAAAACCAAGACCCTGGTGAAGCCAGAGACACAAAACAGGTGATTTTTTTAAAATAAAACTACAGTATATGGGTCAAACTGAATTAGCTCAAAACCAGAAGACATTCCACAAGACATTCAAAACCACAGATCACAGAATCAAAAACAACCAAACAACCACAAAGAGACAAAAAACTACTACCTAACCTGCTATTATCTTCCTACTTTGAAAACCTTTCAAACCAAATTAAGTGTGATTTAGCCTGATGTGACAAAGTACTGAAAAGGGCACAAACAACAAAGTTTAGAATGTTAATACAATTAGGATTTACTGAAGAATTCAAATAGAGCAAACACTGTAAAATAAAAAAAAACAAGATATACAAATGTTTGGGAAGTCATTGCCAAGATTATATTTAACCATTATATTAACCAGACCTGATTTTCTCCACCATGCCACAGTGTGAAGATCCCAGGAATGCAACATTTTTGTGCTTGGACATGACTGAATCAAGTGCTTCCTTCTGCTGCGTTAATCTAAACAATCAGCAACTAATGATGATTCAATTAGGCAAGACCATTACTCTCGAGAAGATCAATCAAGCTAGTCATCACAGCTAAGCATTTTTTATTTTTTCCCCCCACAAGCTAGCAGTAGCAGGACCTGACCTCAGCACACTGTTGGCCTGCATCGTGCAAGTGGCACATTTAGGTTAAAAAAACGTATTATAATACATTTAAAATACAAAGAGGTCATTCGGAGATTTTTGTACAACAATAACAGAATATTTCTACAGGACAGGAATTTTAGATGTGATTAAAAGGGGCATTCCGTTTACTACACCCATCAAAGCAGTCACGGAGAGCAACACTCAGAGTTTTGTGAAGTCCAGCAAAATTACACTTCTACTGGCACCATAGTGTTATTCTGTAGTGTCAGAGTTATCTCAGCCTCTCTGTACTGTTTTAACACAAAGCCAATGCTATTAAGAAGAGTGCATGTGGAGTCTGAAAGATGCGGAGATTTACCAAATAGATATTGCCTAACAAAAGATGTGTTGCATTATGTTAAGGGTTTGGGGGTTTAACCCGTACGGAGCATTAAACGTCAGAATATCTCAACCTCTGTTGCTTTGATGAATCATACGGTAAATGCACCACCTTGGTGGAGTAGTCATTTACAATCACAAACAACCACTCACGGTTTGTGGGAGCATGATCAAAGCTGATGTATTTTTTCTTCCATTTCTCAAAATCATTCAGTCCAACGTTAACAAGCCTTTCACAATATCATGCCATGTATCTTTTTTTGGGGGGGGGGGTGCACTGTAGCATCGAGCTATTATCCAATGGAGTAGCTTCAGCATGTGACTCATCAGCATCAGAATCCACTTAATGACATCACGACGCATGTTTCGCAGAGCCTATACAACACACAGCCGCAGGGTCAGATATGAAACACTTTGCCGCACGTTTTTTTAAATGTGGAACAAAAGGATTCATCATTTGAGTGTGGCTGTGTTATGGGCATTAGGGAGAAATTAACCCCTTCCCATGTCACTCTATACATCAGGGCTCGGTCCATCTCTGAAAGGTACGGAGCGTGATGAACACTAAATGGTTCCTCTCGGCTGTGGTGGGTTCCTGACCAGCTAATACAGCAAGTACAGAACCACACATCACAAACGCATGTCTATCAGGAGAAATATATATACAGAAATGTGTGAATGTCACACATCGGAAGCCATCTGCCTAATGTGCAAACCTCCCGACACACACACACACACACACAGTAACACCCACCCACTCACCCAACCCCCTTCCAGCCGAGCATAGCCTATGATCACGCTACAGTGTACAGTTGGCTAACCCATCAAAGGCCTCGTATGTGTGTTGGTGTTTGTGTGCACAGCTGAACTACTTCTACCAATAAACACACGAGCAAGATCCACACACACACACACACAAACACTTACCGCCTCCGAGTCTTCAAATCCATGCAGGTACAAATTGTCATACATGGAGGTTTGATATTCCAAAGAACGTCTTCAGAAGAATGAGGGAGAAAAAATGAGAGTGGAGGCAGAGGAGGAAGGAGGAGGCACCACTGAGGAAAAAAAGGATGGATGGGGGGGTGACGACAATCCCGTCTCTCCACAGCAGAGAAGAATTTTTTTTTTTTTTTAAAGCTCCCCTTCCGTCGGATCACGCCTGGTCCTCCGGAGGCCCGTCGCTCGATAGATGCAGCTTCTACCTGATCCCACAGTGCTGCTGGCCGGCTCACATGATAGAATAGAGAGGTTATCCCTGGAGGTAGCCCAATCCTGCTATTTCATATCAGCAGGTTTGCACGCACACACATACACACATGCACACACATATATATACACACAGCGAGAGCAGAAGAGGCAGCAGCAGAGCAGTGGATCCTTCCTCAATATCCAAGCCTGATGACAGAGCCGGTGTGCACGAAGCCGATTGGCTGGCTGGCTACCCACTCAGCTTGGATGTGCGCTATCCTTGATTTTTTTTTTTTAAGTGGCAGGGATCGGGGGAGGGAGGAGGAGTGAAAGAGGGGAACAGCATCCTCCATTTCCCCGTTACCTCTAAAAATTCAATCTGCTCATTTATTTTCTAGACGCAGCAGAAAAACGCATACAATTTGGTTTTATTAAATTAAGGTTTTGTTAATTTATACACTTGCCCATTCATTCACATGAATGAATGATGTTAATTTCCTACAGAGAATGAAATCATCTTGGTGCACCTATAACTCCATAGTAAATGGTCTAAAATAAGTCATTAATTAATAAATAAAAGACATGACAAATTAATTAATCACATTTTGTAATGAATGACCTGTCACTTATTCTTGTATTGGAAAAAGTATAGGTGCTGTGTACAAAATTGTTTAGGCAACATCATCTATGCCCAGACCTGCTTTTTCAGTTTTTATTTTTGCTGTCTTAATACTGTGATTAACAAACATGGCCATCATGTAGCCTCTAGCTAAAGTCCAGTTACACCGAAGACATTGAATGAGATTGGAAAAAAAAAATACGCAGATGTGAAAATCTGAATATACTCTTGGGAGTTGGGGAGTTGTTGGGGATGGATCACTGCTCCTCTAATGCGATATAAAAAAGTGCACCTTCAAGTCTATTAATAAATACCTTATGGCAAACTTAAAGGATGTTTTATTTTTAATTTTGAATGAATTTGGTAAGCAACGAGGTGATGTTAATTCCCTTTCCTAACACTTGACTTCAACAGCCCTAAATATTACAGCAGTGAACAATACACAGGGTGTAACACACAGCACTCGTACAGAAGGTCTCACTGCAAACCAACACAGAATACAGTCAGCAATCTGCATATCCTAAAACCTACCTAACCTAATTAGCCAGGTAAAATCTTACTCTTGAAATATGTATATCACTGAGCTGAACTGAGTTCTCTCAGACGGCAACTACCTCCACTGAACTACGGCAGTTTAAAACCTAAATTAGATACACTTTACGTCTGTAATCCTGCAATTAACACTCTTTAAAACCTGCACAATAGTTCACGCCTGCATGACCTCTCAAAGAGTAAACTGAAACAGTCAGTTTTCCTAAGAGTGTGTAGTAATGTCAGCTGTGTCTGTGCTTTTTTTTATAATATAGGTCCCCACCACATGTCACGTATTCCTTGCCTTCATTTGAAGAAAAAAAGGAAATCTATTCCAGCTTTGTGTACACAATAATTCCTGAGCACAAACTGACCCTTTGAGAACACATTACCATCATCTAGTGTATATTACAGTTACAAATAAAGTTATATTGTACAGCTCTGAATTACTCATCGTAAATATTGTACACTATCAGCACCCTACACTCGTTGCAGTGGCCATATACTTTATGTTTGCGAATGGAGCAGTCTGGGTTGGGGCTAAAGATCTAAAAATAAAAATACCATAAACTAAAAAAGTGAGGATTTAAATACTGCTGACAGGCATCATACATGCTCTAAAATGTAAAAACCTGGTATCGATTTTTACTATTATGATAAAGAAAAGCCAAATAGCTACAGCTGCCCCTATGATATGCATTACGCATCTATTTTTTAATGTGACACATGAAAATACACAGTCACATCTGTGAGATTTTCTGTGAGATACTTGATGATGAACAGTGTTTCGAGAGCTTAGACAGAGGAATTAAACCATGCATAACATAAATGTACAGATTATTTCACTTCTAATTGTTTTCCCTAATACAAGCATGCTTGTGAAATATAAAAGTTTAACATGTGCAATTATTACTGCAAATTACTGCCCTCTGCAGTCAGCAGTTAAATGCATCAGATAACCACTAGCTATGTCAAATTTAAGTCCAACAACTGTAAAACATACTCATCTCTGTAAAAACTCCCCAGCATTACTTTCACTAGAAACATTTTGCACAGGGGCATTTTGCTAATATAGCAACATCTGACTATTATACACCTAATTCCTATGAGGTTCGGGATTACACACTCTCCTCGTCTTTCCCAGCATTCTGTTTGTCTAATGTTTATCAGAACCTGGACACCCAGGCAACACAAACAAGGTCAGTCCAAGGCCTTTTGCTGCAGTTTGCTACCTGTCTGAGGATGAAGCTGGTGGAGGTGGTGCTGCCATCAGACCTCTTCAGTCGGCTCCTCCGAGAATAAGTGCCTCGGTTCACCTACACACACACACATAATTAACAATACTAACACATTAAAGAAAGAACATATTTAAACAGCACAATAAGGAGACATAAAGTAACCTTCCCAAGCATCTAGCCAAATATAAATGGTACACCACCCAAAACACATGCGCCACCAGCAAATTACCACTTATTGTGTGGTTTTGTGTTGTGTTTGTCTTTCTGCTTACTTTCCGACTTACCTCTTAGCTTTCGCTTTCTTCATTTTTCTCCTCCAAAAACCCCAAATATATCTACAGAGTTTATCTCAAGGGAGCTAAATTAATTATCTGCCAGTGATTTGGCCCATTTCTGTTCAAGTCTCCAGAGTTAATGACAATGTCACCGTTAAAGAGACAGAACCTAGTTCCCTGAATTTATAAAACAGGGCCATTAATCTGGGTCACCATCTCTCTTCTGCCTCTCAATTCAAGCCAACAGCCCAAAGCCAAGAAAAGATATGACAGATAAAGTTAGCTACGTCTATAAATAGCAAGTCATTAATATTGGCAAGTATCCTCAATTGATCAACTACAACATAGAAAACCTTTTAATCGTTTAACAGTCTAATACATTTCCTTATCCTTAGATATATAACTGCATCTTATAAACCCAAAACTCTTAACACTAGTTTTCTCATACGTGTTTAGTTCTTCTGATATATTTGTCACTAATTGTGCTGCTAACCGTCACCTTCAACAGTTAATACACTATCAAAATACATGATGCACATGATGTAGAGCAGACTTGTAGGGCTGGTTTATAGCCTTATATTTGAAGTCACAAGATATATCATAAAGATATTTGAAAAGATATCTTACAAATATTAACAGGGAAACAGTTAGTGGCTTTTTATCTTGATTTTACACCAAATTATTCTGTGAATAGCACAAGTAACAGGTAAAGATTAACTATAATTATTTATTACACGTGTTTTTCCAGATATAAAATATCTGTGGTTAATATGTGTTGACACAAAGCATTTAGGAAAAAGATTATACTAGATTTTATACTACAGATGTGAGGAGACTTACAGTAAGTCATTGTGACAGATACGTCTTCATCAACTATGCACTTTACTCATTTAGCTTTTTATCCATAGCTACACAGATACACGTCATGTGCAACATGAGCTTTAAAAACAATTTCATGTCATTAAGGTAATTTGTATATAACTATACAGAGGCGAATCACACCACAGAAGTTTTTTTTGTTTATATTTATTATTTTAAATGAAAATCAAACTGCTAACAGTCAGAGGGGGTTTATTTAGCAAAAAGGTACTGATAATGTTAATTAGCAAGACCGTAAATACGCTTTGTTCCTGGGTTTTTACTACTTACTTGAGAGCCCCTGGTATAAAGTGTGTCGTTAAAGTCTTTTCGTAGACGTGTCTGAACCAAATAAACAAGGAAACTTGGGTATTTTGTAATTTAAACCAGCCTGGAGGCGTAACGTTAGCTAACTTAAATATGTCCCACCTGAAAGATGGGCGCCTGGATGCCCTCGCCTATCTTGTTCCGTATGTAGATGTGCCGGGACATTTCGGCCAGAACATCGGTCCAGAGGGCTGGCTGCTCCGGTCCAGCCCAGCGGAGGGGCGGCGGGTTCCGGGCTGCGTGCTCCAGCTTCACGCCACACAGCAGAACATGTGCGCGCGCGAGCTCCTCTCTCTTCACGGTGCACCTCGAGACGGGTGCTCCGCTCGTTCTGCGTCTGCACGCGCCGACCGGAGGTTCGTCGCGCACACTGCTGCACGCGCGCGCCACTCAAAGCAGCTGAGTCTGAGTGATGGACGGAACTATTTTCGAAACCAGGGGAGGAGGGAGGCTTTATTTAAAGCAGGAGGAGGATAACTGTCGTTAAGAGACACCGGGTGACTGTTTTAAATAGAACAAGACACTATTTAAGGATCAAACCACCAACAGGGAGAAAAGAATTATGAATTTATACATTTTAATGCACAGAATATGAGGCCACACGCATGGAGAATGGTCTTGTGGATGGATCCGACAGTTCCTGGGGTCATGACCAACACACAAAACAGAAACAATATTGCAAAGTTTCTTTACACCACATGCAATAACGCAGAGGATTACCAAAAAGCACAACCAGTCAGTAGAAGATGGAAAACAACAACAAAAATACCAGCAAATGTTTGAAGAAACAGACTAAGCAAAGATACCCACCAAATAACCAATAACCAATAACCAATAACCAATTAACCAATTTAGCAACAGGCTAGCAAGTTTTCTAGCAAAATTGTGACACTAAATTCGTTACTAAGTCCAAACATATACAGATTACAATCATTATGACAACATTGTGCAATATACCCTATTGAAATCATGTATGAATGCTCAGTTTTATGAAGCCCAGTAACTTTAATTTGTACAATGTCCCCACCCTTCTTTTAAAATATTAATGTTTCTGGTTTTGAAGTAGGCCACTAGGTCGTGCATGAGTTCTACCCACAAGTTATCTATATAACTCAGGTATAGGGAAGATGAAAGCCACTGCAAACTCCTACTCTTTAATATGTAGAGCATGATTGTGTCTTTGTCTTGTAGATGCTGTTCTCCTTCACCAGGATATTTTTCAAAACGCATTATTTCCTCTACCTGCACTGTTTTTTTTATCCAGGTCTTTAGTTTTTCTCAATATGTTGCTAAAAGCATTTTCTGATGAACTGAGATCACAGATAATGTTTCCAGTACATCGCGCTTCCAGTGTTAGACAACAAAAAGGCTTCCTCTGGACCCACTCTAGCAGACCATTGCAACATAGTATTAAGCAAGATCCCGATCTTAGTCTAGTGACAAAGTGATGATGACATGAAAATGTATACATGGAGGTAAAACTAGCTTGGGGGGGAATGTCAGTAATTAATTTTAATTTTATGTAATGAAGTGACAAGTTACATAACAGCCAGAAATTTGTATGATATGTGCTTCATACAGTTAACGTGGAAGGTTAAAAATATAAATATCTTTCACTCCATAGTATTTTCTCCAAGTTTCCCTCCCTTTGCCCAGCAGATGTCAGCAGTATCAAGATAAGAAAAGTGGAAAAGCATCACAGCATGTTTCAAGACCCATTGGTGTTTCTCTGTTTCAGATTTAGGGGGTGATATTGTCCCACAGATGCCAGAAACGCCTTGCTATGGAATATTGTGGAGGAGGAACTACAAAAGTAGACCTGAGACAATTAGTAAAATAAACAATTATTTGATATCCAGACAAAGAATTAACTATTTTGATAATAATTTATTGAAGTTTTAAGAAAACTGTAATGACTCTGTAGTGACATTTGCTTCTAAAATCTTAAATACATACAGCAACCGCCACCATAAGTTATAGACGAAGAATCACCCCCAGCTGTCAGAACTCAGACTGGTTAAGGGTTAGGGTGAACATGACCATGGCCACAACACAGCATCCTCTTTTTTATCTTGTTTTAAGAGCCTGCCACTGTGTGTATGCCAGTCTGATGCTTATCCCACTGAGCACTGACAATAAAGAGAATACTTTACTTCACTTTACTTGGCAGACGCGGGCAGGGCAAGTGATTCCACCAGCCAGGGACCACAAAGGAGAAAAGACTGGACTGTGATCTGAGACCTCGTGAGGATGGAATTTTTAGCCTCATTTCATTTGCAGATCTGAAAGAGCGTGTAGGACTGTATCTTACCAGTAGTGTGTCAAAGTAAGATGGAGCAGATCCATTGCGAGTCCTGTAGGCAAGCATCAAGGATTTAAACTCGATGCGATATTTTACTTTACTTTGCTTGGCAGACGCTTTTTTCCAAAGCGACTTACAAGGTGCTAGCTTTCCTAACAGTTACATCATTACACATTACTGTGCTTGCTTAGTATATCACTCTCAAAACAAGATCAAATCTGGGTGTGGGGTCTGTTTAGGGTAGGTATTACCTGGTCCACTGTTAGTCCAAATTATGGTTAGGTCATCGTTAGGCTGCTTGGTGTTACGATGTCAACTGGTGTCATTCCGCCATTATCCACAAGGCTCCCAGGTGTCATTTAATTCTACTAAAATATTTATTGATTAATGTTTGTGGGCCCCCTAGTGGCCGCGGGGCCCTATGCAACTGCATAGTCCACATAGCACAAAAAACGGTACAGCTTTGCAGGTTGACAGACACTTTGATCAGACAAATCCTCAAAGAAGTGACCATAAGGGATTAACAAAGTATGAGATTTTCCAGAGAGATTTTCTTGCCCCTAATTTGATCTCTCAAGAAAAACAAACTTATTGCAGAGGTCAGGTTTTCTATTCACCTCAACAAAACTGAGGATATGGAAACATTACTGTATTAAATTCAGTGGCAGCTTGCAAGTCAGATGCACTCAGATGACCACATATCACCACTAGAATAAGCAAAAGCACTATTATCATGCATCACACTGCTATAAAATGTGAAATTTATATGAAAATACAGTCTGTGTTTTCAGTTATTTACCATTTATTATACATTTTCCTGTCTCTCCTTCAACTGAGAACATGCAGTAAAGCAGCTCATTCTGCACTAACTCAGATGTCCTGTATTCGCAGTATCAGTGTGCAGGTACTACTCCATCAAGAGAAGTCCACAAGTCCCATGAAAAGACCAGTCTATGGTTAAGATTTTTGTGCCCCAAAGGAACAGGAAATACATCACATGACCTTTTGCTCTAGGTAAATGAGTGAGAGAACAAATTTAAACATTTCATTGCAGATTATATACATTACTTCACAGTGTGTATAATAATTTAATAAATAATGTTTTTCTAAAATTATCTAATGTAATTCCTATTTTCTTTCTCTTCTTCTTCCTCCTGTGAGATTGCACCGGCCCAGCAATCAGCACTGGTTGTTATTGCACTGTATTGCAATAGCACTGTTATTGCACAGGTATACTGGTATCAGTACTGGTTGTTATTGCACTGTTAAACCATCTGCCCACTGTAGATGGGAAACATAAACAGGATTACAGCCTTGAACACAGAAAGCAGGTCTAGCGTTGTCTGTTGTGTCACATGAGCATCAATCCAAGTGGCAGCAATATATACAGTTTTTTCAACACTGCTGCCAAGTAACGCAACATCAAGCAGCATGGAGTCCATATAGAAATATGTCCCATGGGCTGTATGAGTCCTACTGAATAAGAATAATGCATATTACCTTTAGGCGTCCATTTACTATACAGCAACTATGATTCTGGGCTAAATGTGGGACATCCCCTGGGTTGTGCGCATTTCAGTTTCAAAAAAATATTCTATGACATCAAAATATTGGCACCAAAATCGATTTATTCAACATGACTTTTTACGGTGTACATTATACAAAAATATAGAGTACCAAAAGTTCACAGTGTCGAAAAGTCAGCGTTCAGTCTAATTGACAATAATTGTATTAAGCAGTATTGTGTTTTGGTGAACAACAAATGCTCAGAGTGGGTTGAGGGTATACTGAATACTCCTACATGTATTGCATTCTTATGTAAAGGTGCATGCTGTTACTTGTATGCAAGCACCGAAACATGAACAACACCTTATAGGGGCTACATGACAGACACCTGACTTAATTTCTTGGTATTTACAATTTAGAACAACAAACAAAAAATTGTAGGCGCTATAGCTGGGTTTCACAGCTCATACTCACTTAAATGTGTCATGGAAACTAACAGAAAACTCAGAGGGTAAATATCTGAACAAGGGTAGCAGCGTTGTGCAGCTTTCCTCTGTCACATAAGAATTATGAATTAATCTGCTGTAGTTTTATTTGTTAAGAATTAACAATTTGGTTGTATTCATTAATTTAGAGCAATGTATGGGCTTTTGTTTAATTATTGTGAGTTTTCACATTTACACTCTGCAAAACCTTATTTTACATGTCTATAATTTTAGATTAACTTAAATAATTATGTTCTATATCACAGGGACCATGAAACACATTTGACTGAACAATGCCTATGTAGTGTAATCTCTAACTGGTGGAAACAAGCAAAAGAAATGGGAAAAACATTTCTACAAACACAGGGATGTTAAACTAGCTGCATCTAATGTAAGCAGTGATACCTCAGATGGATAGAATTCACATTTAGAAAACACGGAAAACAGACGAACACTCCCATAACTCCCACAGTTTAGAGTATCCAGGTTGCTTGCTACCTGCATGTTTTTGGATTATGTGAGGAAACTGGAGCTCCCGGAGAAAATCCATGCAGTCATGGAAAAAGGTAAAAGGTCAAATAACACGTCACCAAATGTGTTCAATATTAATTATATTCCAAAGAGTAAGAAGAGAGAAGAAAACATTGTTGTAGTCCATGAAAATCATGCTTGCATTGTTTCTTTTCTTGGTGGTTGTTGAGCAATAACCTCAATGCAGTAACAGCTACATAAAAAGGAATGTGAATGTCAACAAGTGGCCTGTCTGAAGTACAGTATCTTCTTAAGCTTATACAAAACCCCTGGAAATAATTAATAAAACTTACTGACAGGAAAGACAGCACATTCGCATCTTCACTGATGTGCAGTATGTAGTGAGACCTGCCAAAAGGTTCTATTCAGTGTTGTTTTTCCATGGTAAAAGATGCTAAACATGAAAATTAAAGCAAAAAAGGCAGAAATCTGCAAGTCTCTCTGCTCACTTGATGTAAAGGACAACATGCATGTTTCACAGATGTCAGTCTGTCCGGATAGCAGCTGTGTCCAAGCCTCCTGCAGAGCATGATGAAGTGTCACTGAATCCAGCGCTCAGCCATCTCTGAATGCTGTAACAACTTCATTAAAAAAAGAACTGTTCATAATGCAGGATCTGCACCATGTGCAGTCCAGTAACGTTAAGCTTTCTTTGCTACCGAAAGAAAACGACAGACATAAAGGGAAAACAAAACTCTCTGCACACCTCCACAAACCCGTTAGGGATTCACCAACAGATCTGAAAATGTTACCGGAGCATCAGGTTGATTTTGATGTTTTAATTAAGACTTAATTAAGGTTGGCTTTCCCTCAGCTGTGCATGTAGGATCTGCAGGGGGAGTCCTGATGGAAGTCGTACTTGCTCAGGCTCGAGGGGTAGTAGGTGGTGGTGAACATGTTGCTGGAGGGCAGCGGCGAGGGGAAATGATTGCACGTCTCGTCGTTCACATGGAGATTATTTTTGTTCAGCGTCTAGCGTAGTGTGTAGACACAGAGAAACATTGTGTTGTCAGGCAAAGCCCCAGAGTAAAGCAGGCGTTTCATAGGAAATACAACAACTGGGCCGGTTTACCTTAAACTCCATGGGGATGTACTTCTCGTTCTTTGGTGTGGCGTTTCCCTGCTTGTTGTAGGTGAGGTGGTTGGGCGTGCTGGGGTGGATGACTGCCGACTCTGCTGATGGTCGATTCAGGTGGTGGCAGTAGGTGTAGACCAGGGCTGACAGTAGAGCTGCTGCAAAGAAACTAGCTGATCCCACAGCTACCAGCTGAAATAAGGTGAAGGCTGGAAGCAGTTGGGTGGAGGAGGAGGGGAAACAAACAATGAAACCAAATTGAATACCACAAATACCAATAGCTAGTAAATGTGATGCTGCTTTGTACCAACACATATGAAGAGCAAACAGTAACAAAAGTTCTAGAGGAACAGGACAGGAAAATCCTTCATAATACTCGCAGTCTTCTATCTAACTCACTCAGGCCAAGAACAACACCAATCCCCTGCCACAGGGGGGCAAAGACACAGACAAAAGTCAGTATGCTACCAGACTGCAGTTACACTGAGGTGACATTGATTTTCTTTGGATACGTGCAAAGGAACAAAACCAAATAGAGTTTCTGCTGGGAATTAGAGGGTACACACTTGTACAGTACTATAACTAATATGGGGAGACTGCATGTCACTTGTTTTCACCTACTTCCACAGCTCTGGTCCTCTTGTCCAGGTAAAATGACTGAAGAGAGACAGAACAGGGAGACAGAAAAAAAAACGTAAATGTCATGAAAATCAAGATCAAACATCCACTTTCTTTCTCAAAGGCTCGACTGTTAACGAGATGAGCAGAACGCTGACATCCACATTAGTTTGTCCTTTTTAATTTCTACACACCCGCCGTTAAAAAGTCAGCATTAACCTGATTAAACCTTCTGTGTGACAAACTGGATTTTTCCAGCTTGTATCAGCACCCGTCTGCAGCAATTTATTATGTGCTGAAAAGTTGTGGAAGCAATTTACTAAAACGAATGTGCTTACCTGGCACCTCATGGGGCTTGCATAGCCTGGATTGGGTAACGTTGCCCTGGCAGAGACTGGGCTCAGCCTCATGGCCCCCACCGCAGCGCCGGGTGCGATGCTGCAGACCCTCCTCGTCACAGTCCCCCCACTCTGTCCATTCACTCCAACCTGATGGCCGAGAAACAGAGACTATTTCCTTTTGCAGAGATGGGTTTGTTTAAAAATACGTCTTGTTAATTAGTGCATGCAGTATATACATACAGCAAAAAAACATAATCTGTTCATCTCACGAGGAACTCTGTGGAGGATTAACAAGTGTGTAGGGTGAGAAATGTTGGCTACAGTTCAATGGTCGTCATTAGTCAGCAGCCAGTTCAGCCTCCTTGTCCGTCTGCTGGAGATACTTTGTTTACTAAACAAAAGTGTGAAATTAACGAGAAGTAGATTACACCGATTTGCTTCCTGTGTCTCTACTTCTCCTTCAGACACCCGAGAAACAAAGTTAAGGAGAAACGAACTGTATCCGTGAGGTCAATTTCAACATTTCCGGCTATTTTATTCACTGTTTTTTTCTGACTTTGAGCCAATGCCTGCTGGGATGAGCTCCAAACCATGTTGTTTGCCTTTGTAACACAAATATTGATTCACCACTTGCTGTGTGGAGGTGATATCCGATCAGTGCCCCATACAAACACCATTATTTAATCTAGGGAGACTGAGCGTTTTTTATCATCTAATCACGATGATAAATGAAAAAGTTTGTGGAGCATTTCTGAAAACATAGTTACAAAGTGTCACACAGGAGAAAAGGTTAATTAAAACATTAATATAAAGTCATGATGATTATTACACATAAACTGTACCAAACAGGGCACAGAACTTAACATCAAATTGACGTGTAGAAACAAAAAAACTGTTTTTGCCATAATGCAGCTTTGGAGCCATATTTTAATTAGTTTGTCACTATAGCTTTTCAGTTTCTTCCATACCTTCACAGGCATGTGTGTTGCAGAGGGCTTCTTCAGTGTGAAGACCTATACAGATGTCTCCTCCATTGGAAGGTGGTGGACTGCTGCAAGTCCGAGTCCGCTGGTAGTGTCCCCCTCCACAGCTAGACGAGCACTGGGACCAGGAGGACCAGCAAGACCATGCCCCACTCACTAGAACCCACACAGAAATAAATAAGATTTATTTATATTACATACATTTTGTAAACAGTTGTAAACTATTATTATTATTGTTACCTGGGCAGGGTTGAGTGTTGCAGTCCTGATACTCCACCGGAGACCCTACACAGGCGCTGGGGTTAGTCCTGCCCTCTGCTGTTGAACAGCTGCGTTTCCGTGTCCGAAAGCCTCTGGAACACTGTTGGGAACAACTGGACCATGTTTCCCAGGATCCCCAGCGAACATCTTGGGGCTGGGAGAGAGTTCGGCCACTAGTCTTTGCCAAGTCCTCAACCAGGGCTAGAAAAGATTTTATTTCCTTTACTAAATTATAAAAGCACTGTTAACAAAACAACATTTTTTCAGTCCCCTTTACGGGAAGACTCTATACTCTACCTAAGATTCTAAATGTTTCCGAGCTAAATGAGATATTTATATTGTCAAACTCAGCAGACAACATTTGTTGTTTAGCATTAACAGTGCAATGTGAGATGTGTTGAAAAAAACCCTCATATTTCCAGTGTATATGCGGGCACCCACAATCACAAAGTATCTACATAAATCAAGACTACGTCCTAGCATTTCAATTATGAGGACCAAGGGCCCAGCCACAGAACTCACAACAGGGGGGAGGGGTTAAGATCAAGCTCCTAAAGTACAGTATATGAATTTCTGGCCCATTCTCAGTACTCACAGTCAGTCTGACAGGCTCCAGAACCATCATTAGAGCAGAAGCGGGTCTCCACCTTCTTCTTGCCCAGCTGCAGAAGCTGGGGGCTGGCGAGCAGCGCCCGGCAGATGTACCTGTATCTCTGCTCCTGCCGTGACCCATCTTGACTAACATTCACCGGCATCCATGGTGTCCAGGGGGTGTTGCGGCGCACCTCAGGGCAAGCCTCCAGATTACAGGCCTTATATTCCTGGAAGATGGACAAATTCCCATCACCATTAATACTGATGAAACGTGTAAACCAATCGCTGCATCAAAGGCCCCAGCTACTGTTGTCATACACCCTGATCAGTAATTCATTATTATGATGATTGATGATTCACACATCTGCTATACAATACAAAACTACAGATTTTCCTGGAGGGAGGCTATTATGCAGCCAATTACTGTGTTGAATGGGATTATTAAGCCTGGATCCAGCTGAAAACACAAAATGATGCTTCAGAGTTGGCTCTGATCGGCTGGTTTAACCACAGATAAATGAGGTGGGGGTCACACTTACTGGTTATATAAAAATGACAGATACATTTTAGTTTGACTTTTTCGTAAATACTACATATGGGCACATTAAATGTAGAAATAATTCTCATTATTTTCCCGACACAGCTTGAAAAAGAAATTTGCACAGAGAGACAATAAAAATCCAACCACACTTTTTACAGTGTATACAGAAGCTTTGCCAAAACTCTAAATTGACACGCTATGTCAGTGCCAACTTAGAAGATTGAGATTGGGCTAAAGGGAGGAGGAGCAGCATGTACAGTAACTGTCTCGCCAACAAGCTCATGCTGTTAAAGTAAATATTTGTGTTACTTTTTTCCTTTTTACAGTTAAAGCCACATCCTAGCTTAAGGTTAAATACTTATGCAGTTCAATACCATGGCACATCCAGGACAAGTGTTTCCATTCTCACAGGTTCTGGTCCTAGAATGGACCCCTCCTCCACATTCAGCGCTGCAATGAGCCCAGGGGACCCACGCTGTCCACAAAACCGGCAGGGGACATGGTTTTTTCTCATTGCACAACCTGGAAACACAGGCGCGGATATTACTGCTATAGAAAATGTGCCACACACATACACAGAGACACAGCAAGCGGCTTGCATAGTAATTCAAGAAGTCATTTCAGGAAAAAAGGAAAAATTAATAAATAATTAAACACATGAATAGACCAAGTGCAGCATGATAATGTAGTGGTCTCCAGATTGTGTGTCTCCATATGGGTTAGGGTTAGCCCTGTGATAGAGTCATTTATATTGATATATATATATATATATATATATATATATATATATATGAACAGATTCTCATCACCTCTCTTCTCGACCCTGGCCAACGCAGATTCGACCACCGTGGCGAGGTGAGGGGTTGTTGCAGGACCGTTGCCTTACTTCAAAACCAATACCACAGCTGCTGCTGCACTGGCCCCATGAAGACCAGGGAGTCCAGCCGCCGTTCCTGAGAAAAAGAGGGTGAGACTGAAGCAACATGTGTGTCTTTGCTCTCCTGCGGCTTCTAACTGTGTATCTTCAGGTGCCAAAAGACCAAACTATTGTTCTAGCAACAATTGCTTTTGTGTATGTACCATTATGTACCTGGAGCAGTTGGCCACTTGGATAGTTGGGCCCCTGCACTCGTCCCCGCCACATCGGGCCACCGGTCTGTCACACGAGCGAGACCGACATGCACAGCTGCTGATGGAGCCCTCGCCGTCATCGTGGTTACAAGGCTGCCACGGTGCCCACGGACCAAAACCACCATCCTGTGTCAGGTTCCTCACCTTCGGAGGAGATATGAGAAGGCCAAGGGTGCATGAGTAACTTGTATTTGTCTAAATGAACCAAAATGGTTTAAAATGTACTACAAAATGTAGTTTTAGTGCTTACAGTTGTTTCATCTCCATGATGGTAAAAACACATGCTGTGCTATATGTGATAAATAACAATTACACATGAAGTTCATAATAGATCAGACATTAGTCAAACTATTTTTTACAGAACAAAAACCTCCAGAAATGTCTTTGAGATTCCTAACAAAGAATATTTCATGTATATTTAGCTAAAAAACAACAACACACGGGACTAACTGTGCATCTTACTGGGCACTCTGTGATGTTTTGCGTCCACTGGTTCATGTTGGAGCTCTCTTCGATGGTGGAGCAGCGCTTCTGTTTGAGATCCCAGCCACAGTAAGGGTCCCGGGCCTCCATGCAGTGACTAATGTGAGTTCGGACAAGTAGTCAGTAATTGTTATTGCGGTTGAATTATCAAGTCTCCCTGTGACACAATCCTGTTATAAATACTGATGTAAAATGACATTAACAACTGCAGGAGTCTACCTCTACACTCTACAGATGTTCTTCTACTTCTGTTGCATTCAAGGCTGCTGGAGGGCCCAGCAAATACTTTACATTATACTGTAGAGGTTCATTTGCTGTCAAAACATTAATTAATCACCTACTTATGTAATGTCTGCTCAGAGCCTTTCAAAGTATAGACTGACAGGCGAAAACAAACTGGGCTCTTAACATAATCATGTTTCTCAGCGTTTATTGGGGGCCCTCCAGATTTGGACACCCACAGGTGTTTTTTTCTCTCCAATGCAGCGAGTTAATAAATCTTTTTAAGTGTTTTCAAGTTGAGTTAGTAAATCTGCACTTCATCAGTTGCAAACAGCAGCAGAAAACTTACAGATTGTGCAAGCTCAGTGCTACTTGGATGACTGCAGATCATGGATTCCTGTATGTTTTATACTGTCATATAATTTTCCTGCTAAACCTCACTTGTTCTTTGTGATCAGATATAAAACAAATGTCACTTGTTGCTAAAATCTCTCACAGATGATATCATATTGAACACAGCAGCCTTAGCCATGATGAGTCGTACCGTTCTGTTGGGTAGTTGGCACATCGCTCTAATGGGATCTTCACCAGTCTGTCATCAAGTCCCACAAACAGGGACCTGTTACTGTGCAGGATTTGAAGGCTCTTGATTGGCCTGATCTGCCCTTCGGGGAGGATCCGGAGCTCCTCCAGGTAGCAACCATGAAGAGTTTTATTGGTCGTGGCGAGCGCCTTCAGGACGGTACCATATTCTGATTGAAGGAGATGAGTCTGGTGTTTTACATACTTGAAGGAATACAGAGCAGCGTAAACTCTCCCACTCTTTCGTACCTGTGCCGATGTACATGACATGGTAGAGGGTGTCTCGGCCCTGCACGATGTCCACCACAAGCTTGGAAAACCGCAGATTGTCCTGTGTGAGCAGAGGATTGATGGTCACGGGCTGAACCACGTCATTCATCAGGAAGAGTCGCTGGGCGTCCTGAAGGTTGCGCTCTGTCAGGTTCCCTCCAGGTCCTCCCTCCTCGAGTGTGCCACACTGTGCCACCAGGGGAGAGGGATAAGTGTCAGGGGTTTTATGGATCAGATGTGGATGTTTTAGTGGATATACTTGTGTTTCCTGCTTCAAGTCAAACATTTAATAAAATAAATATGTTAAATAAATGCAAATCAAAAATAGCACAACTCCTGCATATGAAATGCAGCAATTATATAATTCACAATGTCCCTGCTGTGTTCAAAGGATTTTGTATATGTGTTGAAAAGTTTTTCAAGATTTTATTGTTGGTGAATTTGATGAAACTCTGCTGCAATAGTCTGTGTGCTGGACTGCAGTACACTATCTATGTACTCACACAGAGATGAAATAAGTGTCCGACTCGTGAAAACTCGGAGGAAAGGTTGCAAAATTGCTCTCACATCTTTTAAATACCGTGTTGTCAGGAAAAAACAGCTGTGTAGATGCAGCTATGTTTTTTTTTTTTGGGTTGTTACCTGAAAATTGGGAATAGGATTTGGGGTGGAGAGCCAGGCAGTGCGGGGGTTCTCCTGGTAGCGGAAAGGTCCATTGAAGGCCTGAGTGATGGAGCTCAGGTTGAAGGCGCAGACGGCTGAAGCTGATATGCTGTTGCTGAAAGATGAAAACATGTAATCACTGTTAGATCTTTTCAAATGTCAGCAAATATGAGTAAAAAAAAGTAGTTCTTCTAGTCTTCTCATTAACACAGAACAAAAACCAAGACTTACTACAACAAAAATATCCAAATAATTCATTAACTTCACTCACACATTAGTAGTGAAGATACCATAGATCACATCCTGCTCCGGTAGGTGAAAGGTGCTCTGCAGCTCGTTGTAATAGAAGGGGATTTCTCCTGAGCGGGAGCAGTTGAGTCTGGCCTTCATGAAGGTGGTCCAAGTGTCCTCCAGAAGGAAACGTCCACCCATGTCGTTCTTACAGACCCGGGCCACTCGAGAGAAAACCACCTTCCCGCAGTCGTTCTCCACTGCAGTTTCCCTCAGGAAGAAGTACGCAAACCGGCCAATTTCATACACTGACACGAAATGAGGCTCTGGGAGACACATTATGGGAAAAGAAAATAGAAGATCTGATATACACAAACAGATACTCAGGCCAGAAAGACGCGTGGGTGCTTTGTTTACCGTTGAGCCACTTGGAGTTGTACTGGGCGCTGCGCAGTGGCGGCAGGTTCCCTAGGCTTCTGTAGATGACTGGGTCACGTCCTGAGAAGTCGATCACTGTAGCAGCATACAACTCGCCCCTCTCTGTTACCATGGCGGTGGAGTTGTGGCGTGGATCGTAAGGGCACCGGGCAACACCGTTCACTGTCTCCAACACCTGACTGATGTTACCGATCTGAAGAATACAATTTATTCATTATCATGCAGACAACTACATACCATATATGCTTTTAACTTCTTTAACTACTAATTCTTAACTACTTTGTTTCTTTATATTTTTGACGATGAATGACGATGATGGGTCAAACGTGATCTTGCTGCTAATTTGCCTCCTGGTGAACTGGTGTACCAACCTGTCTGGTTATACAGACGGGGGTGAAAGCGTTGGTCCCGCACGTAAAGAGCGTCCTCCCACTGATCAACAAAACCCTGATGTAGTTTTGACATTCCTCCTGTAAACAAAGACAGTTTTACTGTTTCATGACGACTCATCTTGTGTTGTGTGACCACAGCTTGATAAAAGACTGTGTTTGACCATAGTCACGTGTTAATTGACAGTGAACTCTACCTCAGATTTGCCCTTGCTCTGACATGAACGCTTTGTATCTTCATCAGGTGCCCATTCTGTTGCCTGAAGAAGACAAATTATAAGTCAATATACTGAGTCCAAAATGTCAGAAAAACCTCAAATCAGATATAATTGTATCATATTTAAGTTATTTAATTTATAATCCATTTTGTAATAAATATGTTTGGTTTATTACTATTTTTAATGTGTAAAATTAAAATCTGATCTAGTGTTACCTGTATGAGGGAGGCGTTACTCAAACTCAGTCTGAAGATGACGTTTCTGAAAAAGAACATTTTCATGTTTTAGGTAAAGTAACAAAAGCACACAAACTGCAGTTTTACAAACTAGAAATTAACGGTGGCTTATAACTCAATGTTCCTGTATCTGTCAGTGTCATGTCTCTTCGAGCCCTCATGTGTCTTTTGTTCCTCCCTCACCTCCACTTTCACTCCCTCATTATTTCCAGGTGTTTCTTATTAGCAATCAGTCCTGTCCATATTTAAGCCTCTGCACT
>JAUMTR010000012.1:4642225-4689309 GCA_032270685.1 Microctenopoma stevenorrisi
ATAAACATCCTTTGTTTGAACCCTCTCTTGTCTCTGGTCTGCGTTTGGGTCCTCCATTTTGTGCATGTTACTGACAGTATCTACTCACATTTTCTCTACTAACACATATAATAAAAATAGCAATACTAAGTAATGCATGTAACTTTAAATATAGTTATTACCTTGCTCCAACAATGAGCTGGTTTCTGTTCAGGTCTAGCGCCAGCTGTGAGAAATCCTTCACTCCTGGATGGGAGAACTCTGACATCCACGGCCTTAACACTGCACAGAGAGTGACGAGTGGTGACAGGGAGGAGAGGGTTAATAGTTGGAGTAAAAGGATGAGCGACAAACAGAGACGGGGTGTGGTAAATAAAAATTTACCACACACCAAAATGTCTAATATTTCTACTATTTCCCAACAGAAAGGTGAAACTACTGCAGCATATTGCTGCCGCCAAGAAAAACAAAACAAAAACTTGTTATAACGTGATACGTTTCTCGATATAAAATAATTAATTTCACGTTTTTTACTTTTACATAATTATGTGATACTTACGCTAATATATTACGTTAAAATGAGAAACGTTTCACATTATAACGAAATAGAGTTTTGTTTTGTTTTTCTTGGTGGCAGCTACATATTCATTGCTTAGTTATCTGATTATAAAGACCGAATAAATGTTAAAAACACTTCCAGACGTGCTCTTCCTCTTTTTACTCTTGCTGCAAAATATATTTGTTGTTGTGTACATGTGTAGCTAATTGCAATGGACTGCAGCACAATACCATGTGACAGAGCCACGTGTTTGGACATCATATGATCATATGGCAAATACAATGTTCAAACTAATGTGTGGTTGGGGTATAGAAATCTATATCATGTCACCAAGTCCCAGTGCCGTATTGTACTTAAGGGACCTTTTTTAATTTATTATTATTTTACATTGAATTTTTTTCGTGAGCTTTGGGCAGCATTAGGTGCAACAAATTAATCCTTCCTAAACTGTTTCAGAACATATTAGTGCTGCCTCCCCCAAATAAAAAACATCTCTCGACAACTGCACCCAAAACAATAACAGCACAGTTTGCCAGGGAGCCACTTTGTATGAATGGAAACTGACGTCCAGTCAAATAAACACCACGCCTGGCGATAGCTAAAGAATATTTAATGAGGCTTCACTGCGGAGTCTTCGTATCATTTATTAGATTAATATAAACCTTTTTGTCATCTGAGAGCTTTGAGCAGTACCAGACTTTTATTGTCTCCATATTAAAGCCCTTCATCAGAGAAATGAGCAAACACACCAACATATACATAATGTCTGGAAGTTGAGTCCTGGCAACTTTCTTCTTTCTTTTTAACTCAAAACGTTTCACTACTGGTCCAAGTAGCTTCTTGAGTCTGAAGAACCTCAGCTGAATGACTAAGAATAACCAAATGCTCATTAGACACATTACGAAAGCATCAGCATTGTTTGTCCTCAGCTTCACTGGGAAAAGTGCTGAAAACAATTCTGCACCGAGGGAAACCATCATTTGAGGAGCAGTGATTTTCAGACAGAGCAAGTGAATCCAAATTGCATTTGTTCACATGCATGTGTACGTAATGACCCGTGGCAATCAAGACAAATACGGACAGATCCTGCATACACTCATATTCACAAACGCTATTCCCACAGCTCAGCAGGAGACACGAATCGCTTTCAGACTTGCCCCGACGCCTCACCCACAGCCAACTACGGTGGAATGAGACTCTCATTTGGCAATAAAGCACGTCAAATATGAAAACAGAGAATGAAAGCTTCATGCATGCCAGGAGTAGTCGTTCATATGGGAGAAGGGGACATGAAACAGGTGCACGGAGAGTGTGTTGTGTTCTGCTGCCTTTAAAGTCAATGAAACCCGGACATAGGTGCCAGATATAATGAATCAGCATTGACAGTAACAGAAAAGCAGACTAGTGCCGATGGACTCACCTTGGTAGGAAACAACAGGATGCTCCTTCCTGCTGCAGTCTGCCGGTTTGATGTGAGGCTCCTGGGACAGACAGACAGACGCACAGATGACCAACGTAAGGCCGCAGCAGGAGAGGGCCCACGCCCCCCGCCCTGGCAGAATCATAGTTACAACCACATCCAGTCTTCTATCAGGTCCTTTGGAAACACCTGTTGAGACACCAGCGATATCTTTAAATCATTTTAGCTGAGAAGCCAAAGAAATAAAATAATGAACTTGTGATCATTGTCTAAAATCCACCTCTTTTTGCCTGCCTGTCCATCCATCTAAATTAGTTTTGCTGGCCCAGCAGTCACTCTGCTGCCTCTGTCTGTTTGCTCTGTGTGTCTAGTATTTCATTATCAGCAGGACTTGGCCATGGCTAATTCACCTCAAAAGGCCAGACCCGCCAATCTTTTTAAAGCTGGCTCTCAAACGGAGGTGGCCATCAGCAGAGCTCTTCGTGACTGAGGAGAGCCATTCAGAAATGAACCCGGGCACGGCGCCAAACAGGGAGTGTGAACTCTGAACTGTGGGCCACATGAAGGGTCTTTATGTCAACATCAAAATCCATTCTACATCAAATCAAAGATGATTATCTGTTGATGATGACTGGCTGCACAGGGGGGTCATAGCAAAACCCCAAAGTGGTGCGAATATAAAATATCAGCAACATTCATTAAGCAGCTAAACAGATGCAGTGAACATTTTAAAATCAAATCTTCAGCATGCAGTATGATTTCATTAGGGTGATTGTCTTGTGTATACTTATGCATGTAAATGAATTATGCAAAGGATGTTAGGAATAACTGTTGGTCACAGACATGGATATGACAAACTGTGCAGGAACTGTTCTGATTTTCTTGCATATAAAATGTTAAAATGCGTCTTAATCTTTTGCAGCAGTCCCACTTTCACCTTACTTTTAACCCTAAAGCCAGCGTCCCTGCAGCTGCTCTGTGCTTTGGAGAATGAAAGCAACGAATGCCTGTCTGCTGCTCGCCAGGAAGACCAAATGCACACAGAGGCAGAGGTTTTTCAACCCACTGAGTCTAACAATGCTGCTTAATGAAGCGACAGGAACAGAGTCTCCACCGCTGGCCTCACTTTTGTTATGCGGCCACCACGGAGAGCGAGAGGCCTAATGTTCTGTCTATTCTGTGTGACGAGGGGGAGCAGCAGCAGACGTCAGTCAGATTCTTCGGGGGCAGTACAAAATGCAGGGACGTAGATTTTCACTCTGTGGTCAGCCGTAGCTGAAGACCAAGGGGGTCAAGTCAGACGAATTACAAAATTGGTTTGTTTGTCAGGGTGATGCAAAAGACTGTGTGAACATTTTCTGCCAGCTCCTTAGTTTCATCCTGTTCTACCTGTGAAGATCAGACAAAGACTGTGGCTAAAAGAAACCAATAATAACTGTACACCCATCCATCCATCCATCCATCCACTGAGCCCCCCAGTTTGTCCAGACTAGAACACTGGATGAATTGCCAAAGCCTCGTATGATTAATTCTGCCTCTTCGTCCAGCACCACCAGCAGGTCTAAGTTGGACACCCCCAGCTGTGTGTTCCAACTAGTGTGCTCAATGTTAACATGCTACTACACCAAACACGGCAAACATTGGGAGGAAAAAGAGTTTTCCTGCAAGCCACAAGCATTCAGAGCATCGATTCACTCACGTCCCTGCCTGCGTGGTCGGAAAACACCATTAGGTCATAACAACTTGTACAGAGATTAGTATCACAGTGTCTCCAATTCATGTGACCTGTTTGGACTTGGGGAGGTGGTGGTGGTGGGGGGACAACAGAAACACAGGGTGAACATGTGACCACCACACTGAGAGGAACTCTGCCAAGATTCGAACCTCTGAGCCACTGTGCATTAAGTCAAAGTCCTAACGTTATGACTGTATCATAAACTACTGTCAGTTGCCTGTGTTGCTCTGGTAGAACACACCTAAACATCTCGTGGAGGCCTTCTCCTCGCTCTGAAGAAACACAGACTGTGCAGCATGTCCCGGTGTATGCTGAAAGCAGTGTGCGTACTCTACAATAAACATGGTGTCACTTCATTTTCCCTCACGATGACTACAGTGTTCAGGTTTCATCTTGCAGGAATGAATTCAATATTTGTTGGGAGTGGAGCTCGCATGACACGCAAATGAGACTCAGGAGCAGATGTTAACATAAAGCGAGTCTATGTTTATGTAATCTATTCGTTCTAGAAGTGTTTGCATAAATAATACATTGTGTTGTCAAGGCTGAATTAAATAGTATTAGATGCTTAAAAAGTTGCAGATGAATCTGAGCGCTGATTGTGTAACAAGATGCAAATCAGTCTGGTCTTTAGTGAGAGGATGAGGTCAAGCATCGCAGTTGTCTTTCGGCATCAAGGACCAACCACCGCTACACATAATGAATTTCTTTGACAAAAGCCATGATCGTAGATGGTCTTAAAATCATAAATGTTTCCCTAACTTGGAAGAGCAGGTCATAATGCCTCCTTTTATGGATATGACAAAAGCAGGTCACTGTCCATAAATAGAGTGTTTACCTGCCCTCTTATTTTACTTGGACATTTATTACTGCCACTTGATTTGTTTAAGAATACCGTGTATGGTAAAAGTCTAAATATTTCCCCTATACACCTTTCTGTGCCCCCCCTTCTTCTTTCCTATTGGCTGATCTGAATTCTTGTTGCATGATACCTGGAGTTACAGCCACCATTCACTGAGCAGCAGAGTGTGTGCAACAGGTGTCTCTCCTTATTTGTTGAGATCTGGGGAAGGGGATGATCTAGGGAAATTAGTTTACATTTAGTTAGCCATAAGGTGGATATGACAACACTGGAGCATCCACTTTAAGATAATTTCATCCAGATTCATCAGTCTTGTTAACCTAGGCTGCTCTCGAAGGGTAGAACCTGTGGATAAATCATTAAATAGATGGCAGCTGCATGGATCACTATCTCTGTAGGTGGTGGGCAGGTATAGCAAAGCGTCATTTCTACTTATACCTTTTGGACGATTTTAAGATTCCTCTTCTTTTAGGACACTGATAAAGCTCTGACTCCCCCCCCCCCCCACCCACCCCTTTATGCCACAAAGACCTTTCATTACTTTCTAAATTAAAGTAACACAGAACTTTTTTCTTGTATTTCAAGACCTCTTGACTCGAGCACTCGTGTCTTCAGACACGCTGAGGTGCTTTCTCAGAAACCAGAAGAACAGCCCACCCATGGTGTGCGACGCCTTCAGCTCATAGCTTCTAGGTACGAACAAGTTGATTTGAAGGCGTCCTTACATTTTCTGTGACTATGAGTAGAACCTCTCCTCTCCGTCGTTTCTTACAAAACAGCCATTACAGGCAATTATGTGCCGTGACACACGGCTAAAAAGCACGTCTTCCAGGATTACACAGGCTGCAAAATGAGCGTGCTGAGACGCTGCATGGACATGATAAATTAACTCTAACATCCAGACAAAACCTCTTTACTTAGGTGATATATGACATGGAAATTAATTACAATTAATTATTTCTTCATTCAGAAGCCCAGTAATTTGTTCCTCCAAGACTTCAAAAATAAAGGAGGGAGTCCAGCGTCTGACCTTTGTATATCAGCCTCTTGTCTAAGCGCTCTCCACCAGAGTACTTGGACTACTTTCAAAATCATTAAAAGAAACTGTAGAAAAAACTCCAAATTCCTCCTTCAATAAAAAAAAAAGTCTCCCAAAACAACTGTCACAGAAAGCTGAGTGTTACAGAACAGCAGCTGCTGCTCCAACGCTAACTTAGCCCTCAGCTGTAAAAAGTAATAATATTAATTACCAATAAAGTCAGTTCATGGAGATTTGTGAGTTGGACCAAATGGACACTGAGGATGCATCCAAAGTCTCTCCATCAAAATATTCAGAGAGGACCATTTCCGAGGCAGCGTTCTCAGCTCCTTCCTACCGGGGTGAATGGCCTCTCTGTGCAACCTGCCAACTATCTGCCAATGGCTGCTCTCTTTTACAAGTGAATAGACTGAGTTTAGCCACAGTTAAAAAGACACACTAACGTGCCATGGCTGCGCCACAATGGCTGCTCGGGTAATTTGCCAAAACTAATGATGCCGGTTTGGCCCCGGCGAGAGGAGGTAGAGAGCAGGAATCCTAAAGAGGCACACAGCTGCACTGATCCCTCTCTTCCTATCTTCACTCTCTCTGTGTCTCCCTCCGTACTCGTATCACGAAGTCCTGTTTCTTTCACTTTCTGAAATAAATGATACAACTAATGTGTAAACCCAACTTTATACATTCCTTCATATCCTCCCTTTAGTGGCTTTCTCTGTCAGTAGATAAGAAGAAAAACAACTGGCTGGCCCACCCTGTCTCCCTTACACTGACAAAAACATCAACAGCAAATGGAAGACGGAGAGAACGATGCAAAAGCAGCAGCACACAGAAAAAGAAAGAGAAAAACACAGAGAGACCACCGTTTACAGCATCACTCCCCATTTGTAATTGTTCTATTGGTCTTATTTGTCTGTCTGAGTGATAGTTGCAGCCATTAGCCAACTGCTGGGGTAATTCAAGTTGCACGAATTCAATAATGCTTCAAATTATTACCTATACTGCATGTCATGTGAATGCTAAGGCAATGACAAAGCCAAACAATTATTACAAACTCTGCATCTTAATTTACATCTGCGCAGTAAGTAGAGCATTGAGATACTAAAAAGGGAGACATTTTTTCTTAGTACTGGAAGAGACCATAACAAAATAGGAAGGAGCCTGACCTGTAGACTGTGTCTGCTGAGGTGTGATAATTGAGATGAAAGTAAAAATCAGCTTAACGAGGCCCCAGTAAGAAGCTAAAGATACTTTAAGTGGTGTCATGTGCTGCCCTCATACATGTGCAGGTTGTATTAATTTGGCTTCACCTGACAACATTTCAACTCTGTGTGTTTTTTTTGTTGAAGCTGCAACAACAGAGACTCTGAATACACAACAATTATATTTAAATAACTGTGAAGTGTGGTGATCCACATGTAAGGGCAGATATTGGTCATCACATTATCATGTGTGAATATATTAAAGCCATTCTATTTAAGTACATCCTGTTCAGAATACATTTGGAATTTATTCTTAAATATTTCTTGTGCATGGCCGTGGTGCCACTGCAGATAATCCATTACATCGAATCAATGTTGTCATGGAGAAGAGTATCATAATATCTATTCCTTATTACAGTGTGAAGCGGGTCCGTGAGGGCTATTATGACACCATTATTTTCCAGTAATAAATACAAGCTGGCCCCATAAAAACCCTAAAAAACTAATCAACCAAAGAGCTGCAAACAATATCGTAGTCATGTAATCAAGTAGTTTGTGGTAAAATAAGGGAATAATTGCAATTTTTAGAGAGAAAATAGTGGTGGAGTAGTGGAGAGTATTTAGTATGTAAGTATTTAGAAGTGCAACATGTGTCTCCTGTTTGACAAAAGGCCAGTCGCTCATATAATGAATAGTCAAATAAAAAAATACACATTATTTCAAAATCCAGGCTGAGGCTGTTGGTGAAGGTTGGGAGTATTTTCTTCTCTCTTTCCTCTGCTGATCTTTCCTACATCATCCTCATGTCAATTCCAGCACTCATGTCTGAGACAGAACAAAGAAACTATCCACCACACATTACCTGACCCCCCCCCCCCTCCGAGCGTTAACACACGCCACACGTACTCTGTGAAGTCTGAGACAGAGGGGCATACGCTGAAGATGGGAGTGAAATGTGAGGAATAGGGAGGAGGGAGAGGTGAAGGGTCAGATTATAGATCATTACAGGAGAAATGAGCCAGAAGCGATGGAACAGACAAATCAACTGACACGCGGGCAGAAAAACAGGCACAAAAAAGTAGGCGAGCTAGACACAAAGACAAAAAAAGCACGGCACAAACGGGTAAGTAACTGAGCGGAGACAGCGTCTCTACATGGGATATGTGAATGGATGCACAGACTGCACACAGATATACATATATGCATGTATGTAGATAGAAGAAACCTACTTGTTCACCATCACCAAACTGCTTCGAGAGACCAACGGGTGGCACCGATCCAGACGCCTCACATGGTGGGAGAGAAAGAAAGAGGTATGAGAAACAAGAGAGAGAGAGAGAGAGAGAGAACTTGTTACACATCGACACACGGTTGCACGCTGACCAGAGTGTGTGCAGGGAGGTGGGGTGGGGAGTAAAGGGGTGTGTGTGATGGTGGGGGGGGGGAGCACTGTTATTTGTGCAGAGCAATCTGTTAACTCGCTGAATAGTGAGGGGACGCTGTCCTGTGTCGGCCTGAGTGTCTGCGTCGACGTGCTCGCGAGATCCAGTTTTAGATTTAAGATCAGTCACATTAAGGTGGAAACAAAGACTGCGAAATTTTAATGAACACAGTGAAGTAAAAAAGAAAGAAAGACCGAAGTAAAGGAGATTTTACCAACTTAAATCTCTTGCAAATCAATGGAGTTCAAATTTCACTGTTTACTTGCTCAATGATATTTGTGTACACTGAAAGAAATGACAAAGAAACAGACTAAAATGGGGTTGTTCTAGATTTAACTTTTAAATTTTCATTTTCACAAAGTAAAACATTTTACCTGCAGGCTGCACGAGGTCTATGATTACAACAGCACAACATGTTATGTTTTTCATAAGCCTGGTTCAATCATGCGAGCTCTCAAGTGTGACAATCAATGTCAAGAGCTGGGCAGCACACAGTGGACTGATTTACTGTCTTATGCTAGTTAATGTTGCACATTGTCACTTTAAACTCTGTAGTGACGCTGACGGCTGCTGACAAACCAACTAAATGTTCAAATCATTTGGATACGAAATGAACCTGGGTGTTGGTTGCACGAAGCTTTAGTATCATCAGTGTGCAAACGAATCAGGAGACAGAGTCAATAGCAAAAGTCATTAGCTTTGACAAACACTGTTTCTCTAGAGTCGCCATCAATGACACAGAGTGTGAAGGAAACAGAAAAAAAAAAGATTTTCTTTATAATTACATCTTTTATACACGTTTTAAAGTTTCAAGAAAAGTAAAGTAAAGAAAAGTCTAGAGACACCTCAACAACATACAAGAATAAATATATTATATTATATTTCCTTTAGTATAGTATATGTCTAAATTAAAAGATATCTTAGCAAAGTTAACTTTAACTAACATATTCTAATATTGATTCATATATCAATAATAACATATTCTCAATTCAAGAACCACATAAACCTTTATTCAATTACGTTACGTAACATTAGCCATTAACATTAGGTCTATGCGTCAGTAAAACTAGGATGAACGTTTGTGCTTGAAACAGTGCATGTTTGCCGTCTATGGACAGTACTCTACTTCCCATCCATCAACCTAGTTTCTCTGTGTCAACAGGCATGAAATATGTCAGGTCTCTGTACTGATGGCAGAGACACCAGTCAGTTAAGGCTGTAGAGGAGGCTGTCAGTCTGAGGAGGCAAAGGGGTGACCTCCTGTTTGGGAACTTAATGGTGCCAATAAATCATTTTTGCTGAAAAACGACAGGCTCGTTTAGCTTCCTGCGTACCCAGCGGGGCATAAGAGACAAATAACATTTCACTGCCTCATCCCCAACCTTTACAGAGCAGGATATTCATCTCTCTCAGCCTGGGTTTCACCGCAGCAGAGCACCAAACCCCCCTGAGAGGATGAATGGCTCGTTCCTGTGCAAACTTCAGGATGACCTCCTCCAGCTCTGTTTTTACAGCCCTCCTGTCACTGCTGAGGCTGAAAGATTACAGCCACATAGGGGGGAGGGCTGAGCAAAAGCCAAACCAGGACCACAGAAAGATGGTCAGCTCTGAACACTACAGAGGACATTAGACTTCAGGGGGGCTGAAGGGAGGCCAACAAGCCGTCAACTAAAATGAGTGAAAATGATAGCAACTTCTATATAACTTTGCATCCACCTGAAATGTGTCAGTACAATTGACGTCCCGGCATCTTTTAAAAGTTAACACCTACGCTTTGCATTTACCAATCAGCTACAACATTAAGAGCACGGACACGGCACCACAGTGTGGGATATGTGTGAGACAACTGGGTCAGAGCATCTCCAAAACAGCAGGTCTTGTGTAACGTCTTGTGTTCCTGGTGTCTTTCCCACGAAAGACACTACTATAGCGCAGCACACACTGGTTAGAGTGGCCGTGCTGGTTTTAATGTTGTGAGCGATAGCTCTACATTAAGTTGTGAAGCTGGTTACTTGACAAATCTAACATTTAACTCTGTTTTGCTGTATAGTTTGTTATGTCATGAGAAGAATCTGACTTGCTGCATGTTCCATTATGTTTAGCTTGTTACTGTCTCTAACATCAATGAGAACTGATGCTATATGGACACAAACTGCACACAACTGAGCACACTGCACACACGTACTGTCTTGTCTTTCTGTCTTGTTTTATAATTTGTTAATTTATTGTTTTTCATTTACTTGTTTTCTGTCTGTACTGTCCTAGAGAAGCTACAAATGACCAGAAGCAAATTCCTTGTATGTGCAACATACTTGGAGCCATACAAAAAAATAAGTGTTAAACATACTAGTTGGTGATATCATCCTGCCATGCTTTTGCCATTAAGAAATCCTGATGAATGAATGTTTTGTCTGCCCAGCAATATAAAAATGAAACAAAATCTGTTTACTTTTATAGAAAACTAAGAAAACTAGAAAATAGAAGATCATAATAATCAAGGAACTTGCTAATAAATGCAGGAATTTCTAATGTTTCAGTGATTCTCCACACAGTTCTCCATTAATCTATGAACAGCTGCATAGGCGAGCTACAGTGGTTACCCAACAACTCTTAACCCCCAAACCAGCACCCGACCCCCGCTTCACAGCCCTCAATGGATGCCTTGTGCAGCACATAACGCTGCCCTGTGTGTCACGAAGAAATATTGACTTTTAATACTTCAAACATTAAGCTTGCTCCGTTTAGAACAAGTCTGACTGTGTTGATCTTTGGAAACCCTGCAGTCACTGAGCTTTACTTTTCTACTGGTGCAATAAAACTGTGCTTACAGGAGACGCACACCCGAGGGCGAAGCTGAAGTTTAGAGGTTAGAGAAGCGGCCCAGTAAAAACATTCATGGCAAATCGTAAGCATGTAGGTTAAACCTGTCTGACATTACGGTAAATGTTATGCTAACATAAAAAGTTATGAGAAATATGCTAAATATGACCTAATGTAGTGTTGAACTAAAACGTGCTTGGCCTATCAAGACTAAGACTAAAAGCTGGGGCAGGAGCAAGCTCAAACATGAAAAAAAAATGTGTATGTATTCTGAGTCTGACAGCTCCAAACATGTCCAATTTAAAATGTATTTCTTGATTGTTTGCTTGTGTAGAAATAGAAGCGTAAAAATGGGAGACTGTGGTTTGGGTTAACATCTCATGTCGGATCTCAAACTGCTTACCCGCTCTCTCGTAATCATAAAAGCTGCTGCATCAAATCCCTGAGCTTGCAGAGATAAAGTCAGTAGATTAGTTCTGTTTTCCTCTTTCTAACCCCCAGGTGAGAAAACACCAAGTGCTTACATGCTGACTGTGGCCTTTTACTGGGTTTTCCAGGAAAAAACATAAACAACTACCAACCACACAATCACAGTGTTCTACTGAATTCTGGGCTGTGTGAGCAGAGAAAAGCATAACCAGCACCCACCCTCAGCACCTTCAGCACCACACTTTCACCTTCTCTTACTCCCCTCATCCATCTTTCTCTCCCTTTTCCACTTCAGTCTGACCAGTGAGAATGTAGAGGTTGGTGGTAACACATGTAGGCTTCTAGTGTAATGATTTAATGCTGCTTAAATTTACTGACTCTACAGCTACAGCTGACTTTACTGAGCTACACAGAGTAGATGCCCTTTAAGCTTAAAAATCATTACGCTATTTAAAGTGGAGCAAATCATATGTTTGTGACAAACATCAACAGGTTCACTTCTGACTTCATTCACTTCTCCAACGACACCTTTAATGTAAGATCAGAGCAAGAAGGTTGCATAATCTCGTCTGAAATATGGCAATTTATAGGTTCTTTTTATCAACTCACCCACCTGCAAATTACTTATCCACCGTTTATAAATAAATATGAAACCATCAAGTGTGCTCCCGATTTCGGCGTAAATTCAACACACAGGGCAGCAAACCGTGTAATTTTAGAGTTACTTAGGTGCAATTCCCAAAGCGCTCCTGTGCTACAACACCGCGGCGAGCTGCAGCAAAATACTTAAAAAGTCAACATTTTAATCCACCTTTAGTTCATTGCGTCCTTCAAGCTGAGCCGAATTTACCACAACACCATATATTTTGATTCTAGTGCCAGAGCTTTCAACAAAGGCGCACTTTTTGTTTCAAATAAGTTTAACCTATAGTAAATGCTGGTTGTCCTGTAAGTGTTGTGGAGCCGAACTAAGCACTTAGGTCTCATACAAAAAACTCTGCAGCAACAAACATCTTTATTTCGCTGTTCATTCGCTCAAACGTCGGCGGCGCATGTGATGAAACGCGACAGGGAGCGTGTTCAAATGTTATCTCAGTGGCTCAGCTGTGAACAGCGGCGCATGCCGCCGAGTGAATGTCGAGCTTACCTCTCACTCCTCAGTCATCACGGGCTCCCCGCAGATCCAAAGTGGCTGGTCCCAACACAGAGGCAGAGATGCTGCAGGTTCACGGGAGCCCCCAGTCAGGAGGGTCTGGACTGCTGCAGCACTGTGAACAGCAGCAAGTGACAGGTCTGACTCAGACCAATAGGGGTGCTGTAAACAGTACACTGACCAAATAAACGCTGCAATAAATAGCTCTAAGAATAGAAGACACATCCCTCTCTGTTTCAAAACAAAATGTTCTACTTCAAAAACCTAAGGGCCCCTCAAATGGCATAGTCTGGACTGGCGCTTTACAGGTGGCCCATGACAGTAGACCAACGTAAATACACTTTACTGTTGCCATAGATTTTCCTGTTCATTAAATTAAACATGTATTTTGAACTGCATGTCACAAAGCCTGTGTGAACTGTGTGTACATGTTGAATCCATTTTGCAAATAAGGTGTTCTCAATTCCACAGTTAAAACATAAGAAACCGTGGCTTGTTGGAACAGGTTTTAGCTGCTGTGACTTTCATGTTGAAGACACTGAGAATACCAATAAGAACAACAATAATAATAACATAGCAAAAAACACCAAAGCAAGCAAACTTGGCCATAGTCTTCACATCACTGCTGCCATCTAGTGACATGTGGTTCTCTGGACAACAGATTGAGCTAAACTCAATTTACATCATTCAATCAGGTCTTGGATCAAGCATAAATAATTTGGTTTACATAATTATTGATATATATGTTTACTGTCCTTTCTTAAGTTTAAACTACATGTAAACTACATCTTAAGTTAGTTTTTTTACACACATTTTATTTTGTTTAAGATTACTGCTTTAATAAAATGTATTTTTAAATGAACCTATTACATAAAATATAAATTCTAAAAAGTATAACAAGCAGTAGCATGGATATATGAACACAGTTACAACTAAAGTTGGTTTCACTTGCCACTATTTTGTAAAACTAAATCAGGAGCAAAAAAACATTATAAATTAATCAGTTAAGGAAGTCTCCTCTGAGATCCTAAAGACTTTCTATTCTGGCGCTGTGGAGAACATCCTATCACAAAACATTACCTCGTAGTTTAGTAACAGCTTTGTTCAGGAACACAATGCCCTACAGAGAGTGATCCATGCAGCACACTGTTGGTCCTGTTCTCCTCACCACATCTGCAACGACTAGCACTGGTCATATAATTATTCTCACATTCAGACTTTGCTCATACTGTCTCAGAACATTATTCATATCCAGTCTACCCAGTGATGTCTGTGTTACTATTCCTTTGGAAATTTACTTTACTTTCTTATTAATCCTGTCTTATTGTATTGTATTATTATTTACCTTTAAAGTTTCGAAATTTGTAACTTAAAGTGTAAATTTGAAAGATTTGCACAGTCTAGGATACATTGCTCAGGATACATTTCAGTGCTTGTTGTACATTTGCTGTACACAGACAATTAACTCAAACATTTATTTGTTATTTAGATAAAATTATCCATGTGAGGGACATTAACATACTGTTGTATTACTTAAGAAAATACAATATGTCACTTTTACATATTTCACTTTTGTAGATGGATGATAGATGTAGTTTAATCTGTAACTATTCTGTTTTGATTTGATGTAAAATCATAAAAGTAGCTAACGAGTTGGCTAACTTATAGAATTTACAGGTGGCTTACCTATGAGTAATTAGTACAATATTTACCCCTGAATGCAGTGAAGCAAAAGTAAAGGCACCTTACTGTTGTGATAAAGTATTTCACTTGAGTAAATATAATTAGTTACTTTTTACCACTGATCTGTCAATGCTTTGTTTATTTCAATTTTCCTAGCATGCATACATTTCCCGCGCTTTGGTAATTCACTATCAGCCAATCAAAACAACGCATTTACTTCCCGTTGTCGATTCCATCAAACAGACATTGCGAATCCGTTTGAACCAATGGTGTGCCACTTCTGCTCATCTGTCGTCCAATGAGCTGCGAGTAGAATTAATAAAATGAGCCAATAGGCCACTAGCAGCATTCTGTGACCGAAGCAGGGTCTTGCCGGGCTCATTTCGCCGCTTCTCCACCCGGCTGGTCTTTTTGGATCTCACTGCAATGGCGGAACAGCAGCAGTTCTACCTCTTGCTGGGTAACCTGATGAGCCCTGACAACAATATCAGGAAACAATCAGAGGTAAGCTAAGACAGTCTAGATGTTTAATGTAACTGGCAAGTTAGGCCACTGTAGAAAACAGTGTGACGGGGTTACAGAGAGCTAACGCCCGTTAGCTACCCAGCCTGGCCGCGCGCGCAGTGAGCTTTCACGTCAGGCTCTGTAGCCCACGTGCAGTGTGAAGCCGACACTAAATACTGGTCAGCTAGCGCTAACTACTTCCACCATGTTGCGTAGTTACGTGTACTTAATGTATATCTTGTATATACAAACCCAGTCGTGTCGTGTGTGTTCGTGTGCGTCCGTATGAGATTTGGGCGCGTTCATTTAACGTGAAATGGTCCCATTAGGTGCCAATCCCATTTTCTCCAGCTGGTAGTGTAGCTTGTACATTGTAGGAAGTAGCTTGAAGCTAAGTGTTGCTAAGCTAACAAGCTAGCGGTGGATATAGTGAGTTTCTTTAAGATTAATGGTGAGAATTCAGCAACATTAAAAATAAGCACATAACACGATATAGGCTAGGTAGCGTTACTCAAAACAACCAAACGATATGAAGAAGACTATGTTTAAAGGGGCGACCCATTCAGAGGACGAGCAATGTAGCAATTACTTACGTTAAGCAATGGCCTTATATTACTTTCTATGTGGAAATTCGTCTAACGCCACACATAAAACATGCTGTTATGGAAAAATGTTACGCACGAAGCACATTATCTCTGTTTCTGCAACGTCACTAGAAAGACTCAGGCCATCCCCTCTCTGTGGATTAGTTTCTCTGAGGATTTGTTTAGGCTGAGTCTAGCTGCTCTATTCACTTTCCCCCCCACCACGATTATTTTCTCGGTGAGGCAAAGCATTGTTGCCCTCCTCTGTATCCGACTTTTGGATGAGGTGATTCAATCTTATCACACCACCACCCGCTGGCAGTCAGCGTTTTCCTTTATAGGACGCAGATTGTCGGCGGCGACGTTAAGCTCATTGCAATCCCTCCTTTATAGGACCCCTCTCTGTCTTACACTCACATAATGGGAATTGATCTGTCTGCAAAGGACTTTAAACCCATATTTTAACAGCCAGTGGTTGCAGCTAATGAATATTTTCTAGGCAACGAGATCCTAGTTTGAGAGTACAGGTAATAATACAGGTATTAAGTTGATATGTGTACACGTGTGGTAGGAGGCCAAAGTATCTGGAAGTGGTTAAAAATAGGGGCATTGTGGATGATTTGTTATAATTAGTGGTTACCTATTCACTGGGATTCAACAGAAACCAAATTGTGAGAAATCGGGTTAAGTGGTTGCCATTCTGGTTCTATACACTATTGATCTAGTTAAACGGGAGATGCAGGAACCATCTGTTGCCACAGCTACACCTCTTTTTATTGCTATGCAAATGTTTCCACATAAAAATCCTTAAAGGAGTTTTTCACACTTACTCAGCAGTGCTAGCACAGTTTCTGTCGTGTAACCTAACAAGACTGAATATTCGTGTTTACCATTAGCACAGCCTGCACTTGATGATCAGCGATCACCTTCTCGGAGCATACACCCAAGGCTCCACTGCACACTCCCCATAGAGCCGCGTGTGTTTGCATTTCTCATGTGGCCTTAATGAACCACCTTAAGATCAAAAGAAACCAAAATACATATGCAGAACATGATGTTCACTGAACAACCAATCTTGTTTATGTTAAATTGACCCTTCGGTGGAAAAACATCCTATGATGTAAGATGTTGGATTTCTGTTTTCACAATGATGTGATCGAATTCATTTGAGATGTCAGTGCTGCATCAATTACTGGTGTTTGCTTCATTTCTTTTTGGTGCTTGATGACAGAACTGAGCTTCCAGTGGGAGTGTACGAATGTAGATCAAGTAGTGACATACTGAAGTTATGATAAAATAAGGCGGTGATACTTACCATAATGTGACTCATAGTTTGGAGCCCCATCCGGTGGCCTGTGGAAAGCAAAGCATCCTCAGTGTATTGCAGCATTTTATCAGTAATGGCAACAATATATGCAAATATCCTTTTTTAGATTCTCATGCTCTATATAGCTTTCAAGTGCACCGCCCCTGCACATTATTCCTTATTCGATTCTTTATTAACACAGAACTTAACACTGAAGATTTTGATCCTGTACAGATAAATATTCAAGTAATACAATGGCAGCTAAAGTGGCTACACCCATGTTATTTGTATGGAAATACGCACAAATATGTGCAAAATGTCATTTGGGACTGCGTGGAAGTCGGCATGATGCCTTACTAGTGGTTTCTCATCCTTACCGCTGTTCATTATTTTCTTTGCAGGAGACGTATGACAATATCCCAGGTCAAAGCAAGATCACATTCTTGCTGCAGGCTGTCAGAGATGCATCTGCTGCAGAGGAGGTTTGTACATGTGCTTTAAAGGCTTATGATGTTTTTGTCTGAATGTGGGACAAGGCTGTGGGACAAACGCCTTTTTAAAGTATTTTTGTAGTTCGTTTGTCCATACTGTGTCACTTGACGCTGGCCTTTAAATCTTGAAGTTGCCTTTATATACAAACTTCTTAAATGATAAACTCTTATTCTAGCCTAGGTACCAGAACATTTTTTGCTGTAAATATGTCTATTGCAGGTGTTGTAAAGTCAGTGATGTAACCTCGCCACAAAAATAATCCTAGCTGCATTAAGCAATAACTTTGCTTTGAAAAGTTGCAGTGTTAAAGGTATTTTGAGAATAAGGTCTGGTTGTCACATGTGCTCCGTCACCCCAGCATGAACCAAAGTCTTGTAATGAGTCACAGTTTTGGCATCTAAGCAGTGATGTTTACTCCGACTCTACCAGCTGCTTGGTCCCTCACGTTTCTTTACCTCGAGGCTGATATTTTTAGTCTTGAAATGGGAGCAGGCAGAGAGGTAGTTGGCCCAGGGAGAGTGACACTGCCTCTTTCAGATGCTGCGGGTCTTGTTAGGGTGTTTAACTTGAGACTATCAATGTCAGTTTTCCCCCAGAAGTCCTGGGTTGATTGTCATGTGACACTTGCATGAACAACTTCATGAAAGGTCTGCTGTGCTATAGCTAAGCACACCAGTATGGTTTCATCTACCCAGGTCAAACAGATGGCGGCAGTCCTGCTGCGGCGGCTGCTTTCGTCATCCTTTGAGGAGATCTACCCAAGCCTGACCCTGGAGATGCAGACGGCCATCAAGACAGAGCTGCTGACCAGCATCCAACACGAGACCTCACTCAACATCCGCAAGAAGGTCTGCGACATTGCTGCCGAGCTCTCACGCAACCTCATTGGTAATGATCCTGCTCCTTTTTTCTCAACCTCTTGACTGAATATTATGTTTTCTATTATTGTGTACAGTTGTTTTTGAGATTCTTATCAGATGGTAGTTTAGGGATTAGACAGAGTTTAGCTACTGCTGTTAAGACGAGTCTGATTGTGTTTAATCTAGATGATGATGGGAATAATCAGTGGCCAGAGGTACTTAAATTTCTGTTCGACTCGGTCAACTCTGACAACGTTGGCCTGCGTGAGGCTGCGCTGCACATATTCTGGTAAGTTCCTTTTATTTATGCTAATGCAGTATTTACATGATTAATGAAGTCGAACTAAATGCGTTGAGGCTTTTATGTGACTTGTTTTACAATTATGGGTCTTTGTCTTGTTTTAGGAACTTCCCAGGAATCTTTGGCAACCAGCAGCAGCATTACATGGAAGTTATCAAACGCATGCTGGTTCAGTGCATGCAGGACCAGGCAAACCCACAGGTAAGCTCTTGGGACAGTTAAGTTTAGGTAGTTCATTACCTGGGCTGTATGTCTGTGCATCTAATGTTGTTTTACAATGATCTTGCAGATCCGTAGCCTGGCAGCTCGTGCTGCGTCATCTTTTGTCCTTTCCAACGAAAGCAACACTGCATTGCTGAAGCATTTTTCTGACTTGCTGCCAGGAATCCTGCAGGTAAGAGACTCATTTCAAAACGTGTCCTCACAGCTTAGAAAATGGGCAATGGGACCAATGGCTGTTATCTTGGTCAGTGACTCATGACTAGAGGTGGTAGTACAGCCCTCAGATTGTGAAAGCGGTATAAAATCAACATTAGCAGCAAACTACTGCAACACTAACCTCAACTTTGGTTTTCGTCAGGTCGTGAATGAGTCCTGCTACCAGGGAGATGATTCTGTGCTCAAGTCTTTAGTGGAAATAGCAGACACTGCTCCCAAGTACCTGAGACCCAGCCTGGAGGCCACCCTGCAGCTCTGTCTGAAGGTGAGACCAAGCACGCGTCACAAGTCGTGTATGTACAGTCTGCTTTATTTGAAATGTTTAACCAACGCATCGCTGTGTCTCCTCAGATGTGTGCCGACACCAACCTGCCTAACATGCAGAGGCAGTTGGCTTTGGAGGTCATTGTCATTTTATCTGAGACTGCAGCAGCCATGCTGAGAAAACACACAACCATTGTGGCTCAGAGTGGTGAGGGGTTGTTTAACTGTCAGTAAACTAACTCGCTGTTGCCCAGTTTACTTTAAGTCACCCAACGCGGTCTCTTTATTTGTGTGCTCAGTGCCCCAGATGCTGGCAATGATGGTAGACCTTGAGGATGATGATGAGTGGGCCATGGCTGATGAGCTGGAGGATGATGACTTTGACAGGTAAGGCCTGGTATAAGACTTAAATCCACAGCATTAGGCAACACATTTCAAGTGTTTGATCAAACCCCTGGACAAATTCCTCAAACATTAAATACACATTTCCTGTACTTCATATTGGGACATTTAAAAAAACACTTGTCACAAAACTAAATGGAACCTTTTTGTCTTGGTAATCTTGTTTTTGCAACTCACCAGTAATGCGGTGGCCGGAGAGAGCGCTCTAGACAGAATAGCGTGTGGTTTGGGAGGAAAGATCATTCTACCAATGATCAAACAGCACATAATGCAGATGCTGCAGAACCGTGAGTTAACACACTGAAAATTAAATGAGTGTGACAATGAAATTAAACGTGAATATTCATATTTAGTTGGAAATAGTTTGAGATCAACAAGTTGTTTGTTTTCAGCTGACTGGAAATACCGCCACGCTGGGCTGATGGCGCTGTCGGCTATCGGCGAGGGCTGCCACCAGCAGATGGAGGCCATCCTCCAAGAGATCGTCAGCTTTGTCCTCCTCTTTTGCTCTGACCCTGTAAGCAAAATGCATCGAAGCCAGACAGTTTCAGAGATGCAACAGTTAATTTATAACGTCAAGTTCTTTTCTGAATCTGTAAATATTTAGTGGCTAATGTTACAGGACCTGTTCACACAGCAGGTGCTATTTTGTATGGTGGTTTTGAGTGTGGCTTCCTTTTCCTCCTTCAGCACCCAAGGGTGCGCTATGCTGCCTGCAATGCCATTGGACAGATGGCTACGGACTTTGCGCCGACCTTCCAAAAGAAATTCCATGATAAGGTATGCGAAGAGGAGGGTCTACACCAAGTTGAGGGAGAGTCGCAACAGGCGTACGATATCAAGCCTTCATTCTCATTCCGTGCAGGTGATTTCGGCCCTGCTTCAGACCATGGAGGACCAGAGTAACCCTCGGGTGCAGGCGCACGCTGCTGCCGCCCTCATCAACTTCACAGAAGATTGCCCCAAATCACTGCTCATTCCTTATCTGGACAGCTTGGTGCAGCACCTTCACGTCATTATGGTTGCCAAGCTGCAAGAGGTGCAGATATTCACATTAATTTTGCTAAAACGGTATAATATTGAACTTTTCTCAACCTAAAATTGATCAAGTCTTCACATCCTCCCATCGCAGCTGATTCAGAAAGGCACCAAACTGGTCTTGGAGCAGGTAGTGACGTCCATCGCCTCCGTGGCCGACACAGCAGAGGAGAAGTTTGTGCCATACTACGACTTGTTCATGCCCTCATTGAAACACATTGTCGAGAACGCAGTGCAGAAAGAGCTCCGGCTGCTCCGCGGCAAGACCATAGAGTGCATCAGTCTGATCGGCCTGGCTGTCGGCAAGGAGAAGGTATGCACACGCAGTGTGATCAACCCATCCACTGGGGTTTCTTCATGCTTCACATGTCCTCACGTCTGTCCTTTTCTGTCCTATGTCAGTTCATACCAGACGCGTCTGCCGTCATGCAGCTACTTCTCAAAACACAGACGGATTTCAATGACCTGGACGATGACGATCCTCAGGTGAGGCAATTTGGTCAAGCTTTGCACTGCTTTTTCTAACCAAGTTCTCTCTTAAGTTAAACCTGTCTTGTTCGGTCTTTAGATCTCGTACATGATCTCAGCCTGGGCCCGGATGTGTAAGATCCTGGGGAAGGAGTTTCAGCAGTATCTGCCTGTGGTGATGGGCCCCCTGATGAAGACCGCCTCGATCAAGCCTGAGGTGGCCCTCCTTGACAGTAAGTAACGTAATGTGTTTCAAACATGCAGCCAATGGAATCCAGATGTTTATAAAGAGCCACTGACATCCAGGTATCTGTGCTGAAAGTTTAGGAAATCTGAGGCCAGTTTGACTTTGTTGATTATGTTGACATCTTTGTTGTAATTTTATATTTCTGTCTTCAGCTGTTTGCAAATGTGCTTGTGTCTGTAGACCAGGACATGGAGAATATATCAGAAGATGATGGCTGGGAGTTTGTAAACCTGGGAGACCAGCAGAGCTTTGGCATCAAGACGGCTGGATTGGAGGAGAAGGCCACTGCCTGCCAGATGCTGGTAAGGGGACAAATACAAGACGCACAAATTCTCAGGATCCCATAGACGCTGAGGTTAGGGTCTGTTAATAGAATGTTTTTGGTCTTTGTTTTTTTTTTTTCTTCTAGGTGTGTTACGCCAAAGAGCTGAAGGAGGGTTTTGTTGAGTACACGGAGCAGGTGGTGAAGCTGATGGTTCCACTACTCAAGTTCTACTTCCATGATGATATCCTTTTGTTCCAGACAACAGCATCAGTAACTCTTGCTCACAAAAGGCTATTTTTGTTTTACTTGATAAACGATTTGATTTCTTTAACTGTCGCACGCGTGCGGGTTGCAGCAGCGGAATCTATGCCCCTCCTGCTGGAGTGTGCCCGCGTCCGCGGACCAGAGTACCTCACCCAGATGTGGCATTTCATGTGCGACGCCCTCATCAAGGCCATCGGCACAGAGCCAGACTCTGACGTCCTTTCAGAAATTATGCATGCTTTTGCCAAGGTAAAAAAAGCAGGGTTATTTTTGTTTTCCACTGTCCCAGGAGGTTTTAGGCAATTAGGAAACAAAGCGTTGTTTTTATTTTCTTTTGAATGTGACTGGAGTTTGTCTTCGCAGTGCATTGAGTTAATGGGAGATGGCTGTCTGAACAATGAGCATTTTGAGGAGCTGGGTGGCATCCTAAAAGGAAAGCTGGAGGAGCATTTTAAGAACCAGGAGCTCAGACAGGGTGAGCCCGCTGTTTACCATTGCAACATATGCAAATCTGTTTGTCATGAGTTCTGCTCGTTTGTCAAGCATTCTCTTCCATTCACTGCAACTGTACTAGTTGGCAGGGGCATAAAGCTACAGTAATAAATTCTGTCATTCACAGCCAAGAGACAGGATGAAGATTATGACGAACAAGTGGAGGAAACATTACAAGATGAGGTAAATCAGATGAAACCTTGTGTTGTGTAGGGACATGATTTTGAGTTCATGATGTAGAGCTGCTTCATCTTCCATGTCCTCTCTCCTCCCGTTTCGCTGCAGGATGAGAACGATGTGTACATCCTGACAAAAGTGTCGGACATCCTGCACTCCGTGTTCAGTAGTTACAAAGAGAAGGTGCTGCCTTGGTTTGAACAGCTGCTGCAGCTCATTGTCCAGCTAATAGTAAGTACCCACATTCCCAGTTGGCGACGGTACCTTTAACCATGATCACAAAAATGCTGCACGTCACATTCTGAAGGCTTAACGGTAACTAAAGTCTTGCATCTGTTCCAGTGCCCCAACAGGCCGTGGGCAGATCGGCAATGGGGTTTGTGCATCTTTGATGATGTGGTGGAGCACTGTAGCCCCTCCTCTTTCAAATATGCAGAGTATTTCCTGCGGCCGATGTTGCAGTCTCTGTGCGACTCGAGTCCAGAGGTTCGGCAGGCTGCTGCCTACGGCGTCGGTGTAATGGCTCAATACGGCGGAGAGAACTATCGCCCGTTCTGTACAGGTACAGTCTGGGACAGTTACGGTTGTTGGCAGCGTCTTGCTTTTAGTTGTCTGCTGCATGACGTCTTTGTGTCCCTCTTCTTGTCTCAGAGGCCATTCCCCTGCTTGTCAGAGTTATCCAGGCAACCGACTCGCGCTCCAAGGAGAATGTCAATGCGACAGAAAACTGCATCTCTGCTGTTGGAAAGGTCACGAGGTTCCGGCCAGAGTGCGTCAACGTCAATGAGATCCTTCCTCACTGGCTCAGCTGGCTCCCACTCAACGAGGACAAAGAGGAGGCCGTCCACACGTTTGACTTTCTGTGTGACCTCATTGAAAGGTAGGACAGCTGCCATGTCACTTTCCCCAGCTGATGATGCATCAAATCTTAAGCAACTTTTTTGTCCCTGACAAATTAACATCTCTCCACAGCAACAACCCAATTGTCCTCGGGCCAGACAACTCCAACCTTCCTAAAATCTTCCTAATCATCGCAGACGGGGTTGCAAATGAATCGGTCAAGAGTGAGGACGCTTGCAGCAAACGGCTCGCAAATGTCATATGTCAAGTACAGGTACTGCCGTGAAACGGACAGGGGAAGCAAAAACATCTCAGTGTTAGGGAAATGATAAAGTAGCCTGAAGGCAAACCACTTAACAACAAAGTTGTATGCTAGATGTGGGCTTAAATCCCCTTAAAAATGTGTTCAGAGATTGACGCCTTCATGTTGTCCTCCAGGTGTCGGCAGGATTATGGACACAGTGTGTATCGACGCTGAACGAGACGCAGCAGAAAGCCATACAAGACCTACTGAATACTGCCTGAGCCTGAACCCCTGTCACCTACCTGCTCTTTACAAAGCCCATGAAGAAAAGTTGAGCTCCTGGATCTCTTCCATACTCCCTCTTCTTCCTCCTGCTCTGAACCGTAGTGTGTACGGATGCCGGCCTAACCATCACCACCCCCCCCTTACTGTTGTATAACTCGACCTACATTTAGCCGACCGGGGAGCAGGTTGGACATTTGACAGTGGAAATTGGCCAACCACACAAAGACTTTCACCCTTTTTGTCCAAGGCAATGGGGACGAGTGTCTCAGTCATCCCAGTCTTATTGTGGTTAAGTCTAATATCTGGACGTTTTGTTCCCAACCATTCCCTGACGTTCGACTTCTCTCGCCGTGCCCTGAGGGACGTGTCCTCCACATTGGCCAACACAAACTCATTGGACAGTAAATCTCAGAGGGGCCACAGTGGGGCATAATGGGGACAGGACATTGTAATGGACTAAGCTATTGAATGGGGTGAAAATGCACACTGGGCAATCACTGCCTGTCTCCTGTGAATTCTTTTTTTTTTTGTATTTTTATTTTATTACTTGTTCCAAGTGTTACCTGGGAAAAGAAACAGCTCTGTGTGCCACAGCTTCGGAGAGCATGTTTCAACAGTACTGGCATGTTTAAATGGCTAATTCTAGAAAATATAAATAGTTAGGAAATCTACTTCTTTGTCTGGGATTTGATTTATGCAGCTTTCCTCCACAAACTTCCAGACAGCCGTTCAGAGGAAGATATGGTCTGAAGATTGAGCGTCTGCTGATTTAAACTCCTTAAACGTAGCAGTTTAAGAGTCAGGAGTTCTAAAGAGGCAGTAACCTGTAATGTCAGTCTGTCGTGGCCACGAAGCGGGACAAGTTGGAGGGTATTTGTAATCTGCGTGCTAACATCACAATACTCTTAACTTTATGGTTTTGACCCTTTGCAGTCCTGCAGGTATGTGATGGAATTTCAGAAAATACCAACAATAAAATGACATTTGAGAATACTGGGAAATTGGTCTGTTATCTACGCTACAACGTCTTTTTAGATTCCTCCCAACTTGTATCTTTCAGTGAACCAAACATTTGCTGATGAGATTATATCATGTTAACTGGATCCTGGCAAATGACAAGACAACAGGCATTTGTTTACGGAAGTCTGTTTCAACAGAGCAGCCATGCTTTATTCAAACACTTTCCAACAGCAAAGAAATTAAAGCTTTAAACCACACTACATGTATGGATGGTAATCTAGTGCCCTCTGCCTTCACAAAATCCACAAACTAACGTATGCATATTGTAGAGCCTAACCCTCTTAGCTGTCCAACAAATCCTTGATGTCAGGTTTTTGGATTAAAGTAGTGTTTAATCATCGCTATGGTCATTTGGACGCTGGTCTGCAACTGATTTTAATTTTATACTTGACGTGACATAAAAACCAAACATTATCTCCATGAAAGTAGGGTTTATTGCAGTGCTGCATTAGCCTTTAGCTAATAATTTATCAGTTAAGCTTTGATAGGCGTAGCTCAACAAACTGCTTGAGAATAGGAAATATTTCTCTACACAAGTAGAAAAAACATCTGTTCACTTTAAACTCAGCTGGGGCCACTTTAACATTTACATCCCCAGACCAGCTGGGAACACCTGGGAAGGGTAAATAAACAAGGCTTGTCACTACTTGTAGAAACTGTGGGGGTCTAGTGTCCACTGTTTGCACTAGAACCAGATTTCAAATTTTTTTGTAAAAAAAAAAAAATGAAGTAAATTACACAAACTACTAGTTAGATGTAACATTACTGATCTTTTACTTGGATATTATCAGGACCACTGTAGAGACATCAATTATAGTGAGCATGAATTAAGAAATCTTGGTGCGTGTACGTTGTTGAATAGCATGGCTGTTAAAGTGACAGAAAAACCATGATCTTCTGATGACGAGAAAAAATTAAAGATTGAGTTTAACACTGATCTGGGAGAGGAGCACGTACCAGTGTCAGAGGAGAAAATACAGTATTTCTAGTGGAGGCGACAATCTGTACAAGCTGGTAAGCCAAATGAGCGTGCAGAAGAGGAAGGTGTCAGAGTGCTCCACATTAAACTTGGTGACTTTGTCAGTGATTCTCATGGGATAAACAATGACAACTTATCAGTCCTGTTCTCCTTCCAACTTCACATGTAGTCCTTCTCTTTCCTTCACTCCTACTGGAGCATGTCCACGAACGCATCAAACTCGTCAATGTTTTTCTCATAGACGGCCAGTTTCTCTGGCAGCGAGTCCTGCAGGGATAGAAAAGGCAAAATCATTTGTTACTTGGATTTATTAAGTGTTTTTTGGTATCTGAATCACACCATTAAAAAGACTTTACCAAGTCATCAGCCATGGACTGAGAGCTGATGTGCAGTGAGAGGCTGGCCAGCTGTGGGGGGTTTTGAAACTCTCTGTAGAAGGTGCCCAGATCCATCGGCAACAAGTCGTCTTTAGAGAACGCTGGCCGCTACAGGCAGATGAAAAGACAATGTTTAAGTAAGGGTAACATTTTTTTAACAGCTCACAGTTCAATAAAAGTGAGTAATATGTTGATCTTGTTACACATCTGGTGGCAAGTCTGGGCTGTAGTTGGAGGCAGGTAGGACAATAGTTACATACAAAGTCGACCATGACGAAATCATCTTGCTGCCCCAATCCCTCGGAGCCCTCAGAATGAAGGCTGGCCTGCAGGGGGGAAGGGCAGGGAGGAGAGTCTGGAGGCTGCACCTGAACACGTTAAACACAGTTACATATCGTATTATCACCTTTTTTCCTCATTTACGCCTTTATCAGAGCGGTTAGGTCTGCAATTACCATGGGATCCTTCTCCTCCGAGTCCAGGCCTCGAGGAGCAAATGCAGCAAATGGCAGGTCCAGACTGGCTGCGGTGATCTACAGATACACACCGTATAGTCTTCAGCAAAGACAATTTGGACACTTCTGCATTGTCTTACACAATGCAACAACATTTGATTTACCTGTGTGCTGGGCTTATTGACAAAGGCTCCAACTTTCCTTGTAAATGCACTAAGAGACTCCACCGGATCAGAGGGAGAAACGCTCCTCCTTCCGTTTCCACTGTGCGACAGGCCGTCATCATCGCCACTGACGAGAGAAGGTTTTGTCAAGTTAACACATCAAATCTCGGTCTGTGATTAACAAACCTGCAACAACCCTAAAAATCGAATGTAACATTTAGTCTTAAATAGAAACGCTGAGTTAAAGAGATGCCAAGAGAGAATCACCTGCTGCCAGGTGTGTTGGGGGCAAACTCTATTGTCGGTTGGGCATCAGCTCCCTGGAGAGGCTGAGCAGGAACCAGCACAACACCACCCTCCTTCCCAGCTTGCAATGCCTGAAGAGTCGGAACACGGCCAAAGTTATAGCAGAACCGCTAACGTTGCACTGTTGCTTTATAGGCAGACTCTACTATGATCTGAAAATGGATTAATGACTGCTGCTGCATCACCTGATTTGGATTGGCAGCAGGGTGGCCAAGCTCAGCCGCTGCTGCCAGAGCTGGAGGCTGGTAGGATATCCTGGAGGAATACAGCTAGAGAGAACGAAACAGAAACATGAAGTGTGAGTGAAGACTCTCAATTATCCGAGTGAAGCTATCTGGAAGTTAAGTCGTAGCATCTGAAACATTTCATGCTAACTTTGTCAAGTGCAGTTGCCATGACTCAACTTCCAGATAGAAACAAGTAGAGTTAGTCACACAACATCAAGAAGTTGATGTTCAATTCTGACATTACAGTTGTGCTCTCAGGATGGATGAAGGATAAGTGTGGTTTACTACTGCGGATGCAGATGATAAAACTGGTCTTATAAACAGCAATATTAGCAGCAAACCTAAGCTACTGTGCAGAAAGCTCTGCGCTGAAAGAAGCGATGAAGCTATGAAAACAGTCGGAAAAAATGATGGGGAAAAAAAAAAAGTTTCTGATGCAACCCTGAAACACCACAGAACACCACCCACCCCAAAACAAATGAGAAATCATTTTCACTGTGTCTCACTCAGTCACACGCTCACAGTGGCCAGCATAGACTCACAGTGTGAGTGACAAGTCCAGGACCCAATGGAAGCTGCAGACTGTCCAGGGGAAGGGGCTTAGACAGTTTAGAGGGAGACGGACTCAGAGTACACACACACTGAAGTCACGTAGGCACACATGAGGATAAACACACAATAAGGACAACAGGAAAGAAAAGAAAAGAGAGAGTGAAATAAAGAGAAGTCATCGTTTGATAAATAGACAGTAAAGAAGAGTGTGTTGACCTACCTGTGAGGGAGGGGAGGTGGAGAAGGATGTGGTGCAGACCTCTTGTGAATCCTGAACTCCTCCTAAGGGTCCTCCGTCATCCTCATCTGGAGCCCTGGATACACATATTCCAATTTGATCAACATTCTCCTAAAGACTGAAAACACCCACTGGGAGCAGATAATTACAGCTCGTATATCATCAACTTTCATATTTTGCCTACACACACACACACTTTTTATATTATGTAAAAAAGTTAAACCAGAGTCTAATAGACATAAGTGAGAAAAAGCTGATGTGACCTCCAGCGGATCCATTACATCATCTCAGAGCGGTCTGTTTGCATATATTTAAACTTGAGTCACATTGTGTTCCGATGACTTCAGCATTTTAAATTTAATAGCTGTGTCCTCTCCGGAGATTTGTAGATTTACCTGTAGTTGCAGGGCTGTCCCACGTGTGCCGGCCGCTGGCCACTGCAGGGGGGATCCACAAAATGATCCACAATGATTCCCATGATGGGAGCTGACCGCTCAAAGTGCCTGCAGATGATGACATTTAAAAAGTGGATGAGACAAAATAAACAAATAATGACTTCATTTGGGTGAAAAGATTCTTGGTTTAGATGCAGTGTGTTAGTTACCTGTTAGACATGAACGCCAAGTTGGTGCGGTAGGCACACGAAAGTGTAACCGTGCCAACAGGGGTACCAACAACACCGACACGCACCGTCTGAAAACCTTGAAAGCAAACACAAACAAGCCTGAATATGAAGGCAGAGTGTGTGTATTTATTCTAGCTACAATTTCTGGTTTGTTTACCCTAAATATTGTAAAAAAATATGCTAGTTACGTTACCATAAATTCCTGACTTTCATAAGTAGCTTTTAATAAGTGAATATATAATTTACTTCTGGCAAATTCAGGCATGTTAATGTGGGAAATATGTTTGTTGATTTGTTATAAAGTCACAATGGACTGCAAAGACTAAGTTTACAGCTACCTTCTCCTAATCCACCGAGCTGGACCTCTCCAAAGTAGATCCTAAACAGAAGAGAAATTAGGGAAACTTCTAAATGACCTGACTGAACATCCATCAATGTGTGATTAGGAATTCAGTTAACAATCCACACACCTGTACAGTATGACATAGTCGTGTCCCTGCTTTCTGGACAGTTTATAGGCAGGTGTAACTCTGGTGATGGCCAGCAGAGACTTGAGAAGGACAGACAGACGATTGTAGACTGTATATGACACCTTGATGTCTTTATCACACCTGCAGTAAAGACAAACAAAACCTACTCATTACAAGTCAGCGGCTTGGTGGTATTTAACTAAATGTTACCTTCACATCTAAAAAAAATGTTTTATTCAAATAAAAAAAGTTAAGCTACCGTGTTTTTAAGGACAAGGGGACCTAGTTTTTCTCCTTGACGTTTGTAACCCCATTATTATAAGTAAAACTTTATTTCCACTAAAATGAAATACACAGTAGTCTGACCAAAAGTCTGGTGTAATTCTTCAAAACAGATAATCCTATATAGTGAAAATTATTACAACAGGTTACTGTAAAACACAAAATAAAATCAGTAACAACGTATATTTTACAGAAGCAGTTCAAGTTAAATAGGGACATCCTGATCAAATTTGCTGCCCCAGATATGTTGAGAAATAATTATGCCATATGTAATGTTTTTTTACATTTAAACAACAAATGTTCAAACATTCTTTACTTTATCTGTGCATAGCACACATCTGACATCGTTAGATCTGCTACACAAATAACAGTTTCTCTCTAATGTAATGGTTTCCTATAGTGTTTTTTGTTATCTTGTGTGTGGTCAGTGTGGATCTGTTGTAACAGTAGGCGCTATTTTGCCTCACCTCCTGTGCAACTGCAATTTTCATACAACAGCAGCACTTTAGAGATGTGATATAATTACAAAGTGTCACTGAAATAGAGACAAAATCACCCATTTATAGCTCAGAGAAGTCGGTGGTGGCTGTGATGTATTTTCGTGCTCACTCACAAAGCTTTATGTCTATACCAGGTGACAGACATTTGTGTTTAAAGTGTTTTGAAAACCTGGCAGAGAGAGTGCTGAACATGACAAAGCGATCATTAGTACAGTGATTCTATTACCACAGTTACAAATGTATTGTCTTGCAGACTAATCGTTTGCAAACTTGTAATGTAAAAGCAGAACCCACTCACTTTTCATTCATCTCCAAGCACCAAGTCTCTAATTCCATTGAGTCACCCTGAATGAGACAGGAAATAAAATTGGCGGCGATTCATAAAACAATGATCATATTTATGCACCAGGAAGGTACTACCCAGTATAGGTCTGTTTTGGTCACTCATAGATTATTCACCTGACTCGACTGCCACATCTTTTAGTCACTGCAGGGTTTAAGGTTATCTTAAGAATGTGAAGGCAGTATATGAAACAATGTTACCCCGCTGAGGGAGGATTTTACCTCTGACGTTTTTAGGGAGACCTCGACACACATGGATCGCCCGATACCTGGAAGTTGGCCAGCCAGGGCCTTTTTAGCTTCATGAGTCACCTCTGGGATGTCTTTGATCGCCAAATTGAACTGGAGGGAATAAAAAAGATGCAATTCTTAATATTGATAGAGAGGAGATGCACATTAAAACTAAAAAGGACTATATTATTTTACCCAGTCAGAGCCAGTCGGCGATGAGGAAGATCGAGTGCAGATCTTCTCTCCAAGACGAGCTTGGACAATCACCTGGACAGTCTATTTGAAAAAAAAAAAAGAACACAAACAGCTATCACAAAAGATACAACAGAGTGCCCTGTCAGCCTGTCCCTTTTATCATTGATATCATCCAGCAAAGTAGTGTGAAAACTGTGTGATTATTTTATATTATAAAGCAGCCACTTACCTTCAAGGCAAAAAACTTAATGAACTTGTCCAAGTCTTTCTTATCCTGGGGGCTCAGGTCACTGTCCATGTTGATACAACCCTGCAATCATAAAAGGCTACGAATTATAGAAATATTAGGAGGAAAACATATTAAACATTAGGTTAGTAGGTGGGAATTAGGTCAGTTATAGCGATGTAGAACAAAACTACACAAGCATTTTTTTCAATGTATTACACATTGCATTTAGTGGAGTCAGTTGGTTAAATTGCAATAATTGTTGAGAAAAGGTGGTCGTCAATGAATGCTTATGAACTACAAAGCAAATGTAGCTACCACAATTAATCTGTTAACCCTCCATGCAGCATATGTGTCCAAAACAAGCTAGGCCTCCTCGTTTATATTAAACTGTCTGAGAAGATTTGGAGGTCACTTTAAACCGCAGGACACTGAGAAGCACATTACATTTTACACTAAACCAGCTGGAAAACTAAAAAGTTGCACATTTAGATTATTAATCTAGATTTACATTTCATAAAGGCGAGAGTGGTTAGCTGTCTCATTGGACTGCTAACGTTAGCCTACTGCTAATGCTAGCCAACAGGCTGAATACGTCGCACTTTAAGTTTATCCGAAAATGCGACAACACTTACATTAGCTTTTCCCGTCACAGTGTAGTCTGGACGCTCCACAAACGAAGTGGACACAGGTAACAGGCAAACCCCGCGTCCCACGCACAATTATTTGCAAAACTCAGATGTAAACAACGTCAACAGCGGCCGTGCTACATTTCTGTTTATCTTCTCCATGTCGACGTGTTTGTGTAGCGGCACTTTCACAAAGGCACTTTCGTAGAGTTGCTGTAAACTTCTATACAGGGAAGAATTTGGAAACCCCAGTCTACACAATAAAAAAGACACATTTTTATGAGCAGTGAAACGAAATTTATTACTAATATAAAACGTTAATATAGGCAAGTACTAGCCGCATCACTGCGTGTCGAATCTGCGAATGTGAATGCGAAAGTGTTTCTGCAGCCTGTTTTGGTACCTAAGCGCTTAAGTCTCATAAAGGTAAGCGTGTTTTCAGAATAAATAAATGAACTGTTGATTTCTTATTTATTTATACCTATATGCCTGGATATGTACTCAGCTTTGCACAGTGACGGCCAGAGGCACGCACGGCTGAATCCAGGGTAATGTTAACTTATATACCACGTAGCTAGCTAGCTAGTTAGCATCCTAGTGGAAATGAATCAGTTATACGAAAGTAACTTAAATGCTTACTGATAGCAAGTCTTAAATAACGAGGATGGTGTAATATAATGTGGAATGTATACAACAGGAAAGCAGATTTATTAAGTGATTTACGTAGATAAATGTGTATAACTCAACAGCCTTGAGGTAAAGAGGTAAAGATTATGTGTTGTGTGGTAATGCATGTATATGTGTAGAAGATCATCAAGTTATTTATTCATGAGACTTACCCACAGTATGGCGATCCCGATAGCCATTTTGGACTGTGATCTCCTCCTACATGGTCGAGGTCATAAGACCTTGGACCGCTTCGACCTGGACTCTGTCTCAGACACCTTTCTCCTCACACAATTTGGATTACCAAGAGAGTTTATTCTGTATCTAGTAGAATTACTCAGAGAGGTAAATACATACTAATTCTCAGTTTTGAATTCATACATTCAAATGAAAGTGTTTTCTTGTCAAAATCTGTAAACAACTATGTTGAGCTGTGGTTATGTTTAATATTGTTTCTGTGTTTAAGTCTCTTTGTAGACGCACGCAGCGCTCCCGAGCCATCAGTCCTGAGGTCCAGGTGTTAGCGGCTTTGGGCTTCTACACATCTGGCTCATTCCAGACATCTATGGGGGATACGATAGGGATCAGCCAGGCTTCCATGTCAAGATGTGTGTCCAATGTGACCAGAGCATTGGTGGAGAAAGCTCCTCAGTTCATCACATTCAACAGGTGTGATGTCGTGCTACTGAGCTGATTACCTTTACAGAAAGACAAAAAGAACATATAATATTAGCGACAATAATGTTTTCCAAACAGAGATCCCTCCAGCAGAGAGCAGTCCTTTCAGGAATTTCAGAGAGTGGCAGGATTTCCAGGAGTTCTGGGGGTGCTGGACTGTGTTCAGGTTTATTATACTATACCGAAATATATTATGTTATATTATAAAAAGCACTGCTTATCAATAATTTTTAAAATATGATTTGTTTGTCGTTCCTCTCTAGGTTGCCATCAAAGCTCCAAACAGTGAAGACTCATCATACGTGAATAAGAAGGGGTTTCACTCTGTTGGCTGTCAGCTGGTTTGCGATTCGCGGGGGTTGTTGCTGAGTGCAGAAACCCATTGGCCAGGTGGACTCAAGGACGCTGATATTCTAGAAAGATCTGCTCTTTACAAGCAGTTACAGGACATAGAGGAGGGCTGGCTGCTGGGTGAGACGTGGATTTTAGACTCCAACAACCTTCTGTAAAGTCTGAAAAGACCCAGTACACAGTACATGGTGGGGTGTGTTACAAAGGTTTTTCTGTTTCCCAGGTGACTGCCGTTACCCTCTAAAGAAGTGGTTGATGACACCGGTCGAGTGTCCGGGATCCCCTGCAGACTTTCAATATAATATGGCCCATACAGCTACACACGAGATAGTGGACAGAACCTTCCGAGCCATCCAGACAAGATTCAAATGTTTGGACAGCACCAAGGGATACTTACAGGTACAATAATCTACTCTCTACTGCTCTAATGTGTATTCCCTGTATAACACTGTTAAATGTGTTCATTTTGAAGCTTGTATTTAACAGGAGCCAAACCTCAGGCTCTAGACAAAAACAAGAAACATCAAATATTAGTTAAATACAACAAGAACAGTCTTCTTTTGCATCTGCTTTAAAAAGTTACAACTACAGTGACCAGTGTGACACTGAGCAGTGTTGAATACGTTACGACCTTTGTGGTCATGTCTCATATCGTGTCTGCAGTATTCTCCAGAAAGGAGTTCGTCCATCCTGCTGGCATGCTGTGTCCTTCACAATGCCTCTCTGCAGTCTGGATTAGACGCCTGGACCCTGGAGAGGATTGACCCTCTGGAGCAGCCTGAAAGCCTCGAACTGAGACCTGAGGATCGCGACAGCCAGGCAGAGGATCTCAGAAGACAGATCATACTCAAACACTTTAACTAAACTTCAGAGATCAGGACCAAATCAGGATTGTAAATTATTTTTTAACCATAGAAACGACTCTGAAGTTGTCTTTAAAGCTAAAAAAGTCCACAGAGACAGTATTGCTGATGCAGGTTTTTAATATTTTGCTGGTTTCTACTCTACTGACTACACTAAGATAACATAGTTTTATATGGAGAAACATGCAAGATGCTATACAACAAACCAAGACAACATCATATCCAAACACATTTCAAGTAACCAAACTCCCTGGAAAGTGCTGAATTATTGTTTTTGTACATTCAGACATTTTTTGAACGTTTTAGAATCAAGCACTATGGGTGTTTTATAACTACTCAAACTGTGTGCAGCTACTGTGTCGTCCAGGTTTCTTTACAAGTGGGAAAGTCACATTCCCTGTTATTTTTTTTAAAACCCTCCCCACTTTTTTTCCCAATATATCCACTTATTTTTTTCATTTTTTCCCTATTTTGTTCCACAGGTTACAATCTTGGGCCATATCACAATACAAAAACAAGGCCCTTTATTTACAACATCTGCACATTAAGTTGTCATTATTTATGTACACTGGTGCTTTGAGATTGTTAAGTGTGAGAATGACAGGATGTTTGTGCAACAGGCTGCAGTCATGTCATTGTTTTGTGTAGTTTTAACAAAAGGGACACAAAAGGAAACAAACAGAGAAGAAAAACAGAAGACTGCAGTTAATTGAAATGTTTTGCAGATTAAAATACTGCAAATGTTTTTTTTATAGTCGGAACATATAATTGTTTCTTCTACTATGGCAGTGAAATGTTCCTTCAAATTAAAAGTGATTTTAATTTGAAGGAACACCATGACATTTTGGGGAGCATCATTGTTTTTCTGACTAGTGGTGACAACGTAAACACTTTTTAAATGTCCTGGTGTTCATTCAAATTATGTAGAGAACAAAGATAGTGGTGTTTCACTCCCTGGAATGTATTAGTCCCCTGATTGGCTTCATCAATATATACACACTTTCTACAAACAGGAATAAATACACACAAACATACACTGCTGTCGCATGAGCATATTTTGCATCAATGTTGATATTTTTCAGTCAGTTTCTCCTGCTGTTTAGATATTAAAAGATTTATTTATAACAGGATTTCATATTAAGCATTATTGTCACTGTTTGCATTTTTATTGTTTATTTATCTTTTGTGCTTTTTGGGTTAAAACAGTTCCAGATTGGATTAAAAAAAGTATATTTGAAGTTGTATCATGTGATTTAAGGACATTCTGAAATTACAAGAGGACAAAATGAGATTTTCATGTGACAGCAGTGAAACATAAACACTGTATTACAGTTAAAAGACAAACAGATCATGTCAAAGTTTTGTACGTCATAAAACAGCATGTGAACAACACATCATGTAAAACTTCACATCATCCTAAATGCCAAATCACAACACAAGTTTTTTTTTTTGCATAAAATAAATATGCTCTTTTTTGATGCTCAGAATATATTATAAGTTGTATTTTTGTTTCTTTTTTTCATTATTATTTAGAAAAATGAGACAATATAAACTAACTTTAAAAAGAAAACTCAGTATTTATTTTTTGTTGCATAAATTAAATATGCTCTTTTTTTTGATGCTGCAAATATATTACATATACAAAATTAAATTTCATAAAATAGTTTTTTATGTTTCCCAACCTCTGTCAGGACCCCTAGATATGAAAATATGGATTTGCCCTAAAAAAGTATGAGTTTTGAAATAGTTTTTCTTAGGAGATGAATAAACAAAACGTAAGTTATATGTGTAGTTATAACTCTTAACTTCAAACTAAAGCTGGCTACTGAAACTATGCTTTCATGGCTGCCGTGGCTTCAAATGAACCCTGACACATTAACCTAGTTTAAGATTAGTTTAAAGAAACAAGAACCAAAGAAATAGGGAATGACTAAATCAACAAAATCTCCTCCACGGTATCAAATTGCTCTGATTTAAACAGTGAGTGGAGTAATTGGAGTTAAGTTTCCAGGTTTAGTTAGTTAAGGCCAAGTTAGTAAGTGGAAGGCACTTTATAAATGGCACATGATGTGTTTGTCTTCAACACACTTGCATGTCTAGATGTGTAATTTGTTGGCAGCAACACAACAGAGCTGGCTATTTGATTAGTTGATGGTTGAAAATGAATCGACAAATCTGAAAATCAGCCGCTTATGCGTATGAAGAGAATTGAGACTGTAGCATCTCATACGAGAGGATTTGCTGCTTTTGTCTGGTTTATATCACTGTAGCTGGTGTTTGGAGAAAAACAAACTGCAGATGAATTAAAGGAGCAACTTTGGCCTCAGCTTTGGAAACTGTGACTTTATCACTATTTCTGCCTTTTTTGTCTTGGAGTAAAGTATTGTTAAAAGAATAATTGATGAGTCATTAATCCCAATATTTACTAGCTGCAGCCCTTTGTTAACCTACAGTGAGTGAGTAGTTAAAAATTGTATTGATGACACATTGATCACATATATATATATATATACATACACATACATACATGCGCACACACACACACACACACACACACAAACACACATATACGTATGTATATATGACACACCACATAAAATCCCATAAGACTCTTTCCTAAAAGGCAAAAGTAGCTGTGGTCACTCTTCACATGAGCATTACTGACTCATTTCTTCGACTAGTTTGTCATTAATAATGTTAAATGCTACCCGTTGCACCTGTAATTTACTGTATATTGTCTAAAGTTTCTTTAATTAAGAATTCTTCTTAAATATTTTCATGGTTGTTAAACTGAAAATGAATATGTTAGTGGGGGTTTTAAACTTGTATGATATATTTTAATGCATGAAAATGGACATTCTGTTGACTGAGTCTGTAGAAGCAGAGAAGTGAAGCACGACGTACGAGCAGGACACCAGCCGCAGGCGACATTACGACTGCGTGGGCAGGTTTTGGTCAAGTTGAATGATGCTGTAAAGGTTTTGGTATTTAATAGGGGCGAGAGGTGAGAAGTCATGTGAGGCGGAGTCAGACTCTCTGTCAGAAGACCTCGGAGACTCCTTCTGGTTTGGTTTCTCTGAGGACAGAGAGAAGAAACCAGTTGATGTTGTTTGACACCTAATAGTATAGAGACTACTGTGTTTGTGCAGTGGATGTGCTCTCTGACCTTCGATCCAACTCTGGCCCAGTTGTCCGGTTGCTGTGGGCGTCAGCTGTGTAACGACTTGTCTGGATGTGGGAGTGGGCTTCTGACTGTAGCCTCTCGTCTTCTGGCGCCACTAAACTCTCCTCCAGCGGAGCCCCTTCATTGTAGAAGAGGAGGCTGCGGGAACGAACTGGAACACACCAACACACCAAGTTTTTCATTCTGGCGTAATTTGGGCTGCTCTAAAACGTTACAGTAGTTGTGCTACTGTCATACATGCATTCATCTGTTCCATTTTTGTTCTAGTGCATACTAAAGATATCAGTAGACCCACCCTGACTGGTGGTGTAGAGGTCCGTTGATGGAACAGCGGGAGAGGAGGGAGACTGAGGAGATGAGGAGGATGATGATAAAGAGGAGGTGTGAGTGAGGAAGGAGGAGAGGGGAGAGAGGCAGGGGGAGAAGGAGCCCAACACCAGGACAAAACACACAGCCATCATCTGTACAAAGAGAAAAATGATATCATAACATGAGTAAATTTATTTTTTGGATTTGAAATATTATTCCGCACATATTACTACGCTGAACTAGTTTCTAACATCACATTAAAGAGCAACCACTCATTTGTGAATATGTCTGAGAAGAAGAATGGGAATAACAACAACAACAGTGTGTTTACCATGAGGCACGTCCCTGTTTGAGTTGAGGCCATCTTACAAGAGCGGGGAACGACTTTCCCTGAAATCAACGACTGAAGCTTCTGGAGCTGCTGTAGGAGAGACCTGACGAAACACACAGAACATTAGCTAACAAATACATCTTTATGTAGCATCCCTGAGTTTTTGTTCAGGCGCCGAGAGGTTGAGAGGTTTATGTCCGTGGTAGCACGTGCATCGACACGCGACTTAACTCTCCACCCACCACAAAGTATAGTATACACAGAACGTGTAAATCACAAAAATTTTATTTCACCTAAAACCCCACTGAGTTGTTTTTCTTTTACTGTAGTAGGTTGTTAGTACATCAAAGTTACCTTCAACCATCTGGTTTACTGTCGTTTTGTCATTTAGCCAAAGTAAGTAGAGAATACAGTAAAGCTGGGCAGAGCGTACGAGTAAAACCACAACAACAAAGTGCATGAGTGGGATCTGGAGAGCAGGGTTCTGATGGTATGAGCTGTCGGAGGCTGTGAGGAAACACTCTGACCACTAAGTGGAGACAGAGATCCAGTTACTGCTGAACGACCAGTCCTCAGAAAGTCAGTACAGCAAATTAGAAAGCCAACCTGACCCGTGACCGTGAGCTGGTCGACCAGTCTGCGAGATATTCGATGAAGGAACCAGTCGGCGAGTCTGATGTTCCAAATTCCCATGCTGATGTGTGGTCACGTGCGTATGCCAGCTGCAATAACCTGCCCAGCATCACTCACACAAGACTTTCATGTAAAACCACAGCGATTTGCAGCTAAAGTTAGAGCTGCTTAAAATATACAGTGCCTCCAGAAGTCGGGCTGGTTGACTGGGTGAATGAATGCGCGTGTAAACACGCAGCACATCAATGAAAAGTTGTGGAATTTATGTATTAAATATTAAAGTTTTATTAGATGAGCAGCTAAACATTCTGTACCGAGCATGCAGGGGTGAAATCAACCTCAATCTCCTCATCTATTGCGACTCTGAATGTCTGAACTGAACTGATGTGAAGCGTTTAAAATAAATATTTAACACTGCGTTAAAAAAAAAAAAAAAAGCACAGCTAATAAAACAGAAGTGCTAAACCGGTCCTGCATGAATCAGAGTGGACATGCAACGCATACACGCAACAAGATGACCACTAATAACTGCATTTGATGCATTTTTAGGAGCGAGGAGCTTAAATTTAGTTCATTTGTTTAAGAACTTTTTTTTTTTTAGACCTGCACATGCTCTGTACTTCATGTGAGAGTGAGCGTGCTGACTCACGCTTCCCGCTTTGTGCCAACTCATTGTTCCTCTGTGGGGTGGTTTAACATATTCGTCGGTGCTCGCGTGCTCGTGTGTGTGTGTGTGTGTGTGTGTGTGTGTGTGTGTGTGTGTGTGTGTGTGTGTGTGTGGTGAGGAGGGAGAGGGCTGCCTTTCACGATGAAAGCTACTGTTAACTTGCAGCTTTAATAACAGACTGAGGCCGCCACAGACAGACTTTGCAGAGACAGAACCCCCCTTAACCCCTTAACCGTCTAACCCGCCACACCTACCCACCCACCCATCACACATGCCAGGATGACAGCAGATTGGTTTCATATTGTTGTAATAACAGAGGAGAGAAATAGGGCCGGGTCAGAGACAAACATTTATGTATAACCCACAGCTGAGTGCTTTATTATCCGACTGTGTCATAGTTCACCTGCTGATCTGAGACAAACTCTCATGCTGCATTACGCTGCATTCTTTGCCGACTTCTCGCCGGTTTCAGTGATGACAATTCAAACATCGGGGGCGGTAAAGTTAAAAATCAGCTTAAGTCTACTGTAATCATGTCCTGTGTGTGTGTGTGTGTGTTTCTGTTGAGGCTCACCTGTTGGCAGTCTCCAGGTTTTCTACTTTTCTCCACAGGTCGCTGTTTTCTGACGTGTAGCCCTCCACCCTGACGCGCACACACACACATTCTTTTGTCAGCATCTTAACGTTGTTACTCAGAAATATAAGCAGATTCACATTATGTCCAAATTATATATTATTAAGATAAACAGTATTATATAGCAGTTATAAATGAGACATTTGTTAGAGAGACGACATGGAGGATGAGAGATCCCCTGCTACTCCTCACACCTTTTTCTTTTGTTCCCCTCCTACTAATCCCAATAATCTCTATTATCAGTTCAACATCCTAGGAGCCTTTTGATTAGTCCTCCTGATCTCCTCCTTCAATGCGGCTTATTCATACACAGTCTATTCAGCAAGTAACCCTGTGGTTTTCGATCTCTGTAAATCATCACACAAACACAAAGAAGATAGAAAAGGGATTTTAAACACTCCTGAAAGAAGCTGCGCCGGGTTCATCCTCATTCATTTGTTACTGTTAACACCTGTATGACCCTCTGAGTAACTTTTTGTGCTGAATGTGATTTACAAACAAGCCCACATGTTCTATTTGACTCGCCCATGTGTTCAGCAGGTTACTGGAGTCCCGCCACAGCAAAGAACGGCCAGAGCAGCAACACTGAGAAAGAAGGAGGAGCTTCTGCTCACTGCTGATATTCTTTAATGAATAAAAACGTGCAGAGCGCTCGTATCCACACTGCAAAATCCACTTCAACATTACACAACTGTCTTCTTCTGTTCCTTCACATAGACGAGCACACAATTATGTATAAAAATGTCTACAGTTTGAGGGCCTTTGTGAAAACCTCACTGACCAACATGGCTGCCTTCTAAATACATTGTTAGACAGCTCGGAGAAAAAGGAAAAATTACTCATTCACTGCGTAGACGTCGCTTCATTGCTGGCATCAACGTATTTCTTACTCTGTGATTTCGTTCTGAGTCAGTAGGGAAACTGCTTGTAAATAACATCCAGGTTCACAGGAAAATGTGGGTACATGAAAGATTTGTTTAAAAAAAAAGAAGAAAGAAGCACTTTGATATGAAACATCCCATCACCAAAGTTGAAGAAAAGGAGTCAGCAAATCCCTGATAGAGCAAAAGCAGCAGTAAAATGATCCGACTAACAAATAAAGCCTGACATATCGTATTCATCTGTGCAACAGAGCTTCGTTCATGTCCCTCGCAATAAGTGTGCATCAATCCACATCTCAAAATATTCCTCTGAAAGGTTAGACTGAGAGCAGCGCCGGAGACGACAAGCACACTGAGGCCTGAACACTGAGGCCTGTGCCACTAACAGAAGAACAACAGAAGTTTTTTTATTTACGCTTAAATAAAGATATGAAACAACGGTGCAACAACTGAGACTGGACGTCAGATTTGTAAGGTGGCTCCTGATGCACTGTAGCAAGGACACTATAATAGGAAAAAGGTGTTTGGAGGCTGCACATGACAGTTACAAATGTAAACCAAAAGGCATAGTAAAGGAATAAAAAAAAATAAGGACAAATTTTTTCCAAGCCTTACTTCTTCTCCAGACATTCCACATACTCCTTCTTCTTCCTCCGACTCTCCTGAGCTGAGATCTGGACAGAAAGACAGACAACATTCGACACTGTGGAGTGGATGTCTGCTGCTCTGCCGCTTCAGTGAATAATCATCATATGACAATGTCATTTCTTTTTGTTTGGAAGCTTTTGAATCATTACCTTGTTTTTTATTTTCCGCCTGACTCTCTTCAGTGCCTTCTCTTCACTCTTTGTCAGAGGAAGTTTGTTGGGTACCGGGTAACCCTCAGCAACCAGGGTCCTCTTCTCTTCCTCTGTCAACATGAGGGGTCCTGAACCCTGCAGCTTCTGCACAGACAAACACGCGCTTCGTGAATATCATGACATGTTCCTTACAGACTGATGTGTGTGTCATTTGCACCAACTCCCTGTTAGCCAGACTAAATGAATGGCTGTTACCAGTCACCGCAGGCTGTAGGTCTGTCAGTGCTGAAGGTTTTTAGCTTCTCCCATATATAGAAAAGGTTTGGTTTGTGATGAGCAATCAATATTTTCTGGGTTACCACTGTGTGATGCGTTTAACTCAAACTGTTGAGCAGTGACACTCTCGCAGAGAAAATGCTGTTTAACCTGACATTATTGATCCACATTTAGTGTCTCATCTCTCTTCTATAGTAGTTTTGAATTAGATTACGTCACAACAGCAAAAAAAAAGATGTCAGGAAGAAGGAAGACGTGGAGGGAAGACGTGGAGGGAAGTCGTGTTACTCACGTGTGGCGCAGTGAGGAGAGGCGAGGACGAGATGGCCGTGGATGAGGACGAGGAGGAGGAAGCTCGACCTCCCGGCCTCTGTTGGGATTGAGGGGAAGACGGTGGCAGAGCAAGATGCGGGGAGGATGGAGGGAGGGAGCCGTCACTGTCACCGTGGTTACTGCTGGGAGGGGTGGGTGGGAGCTGGAGAGCATCGTCTATAAAAGAGAGTGAGAGAGGGTTGCTTCAACTAGAACATCTACGAGAACTAAGAGTGAATCTGTATCTGTGCGAGACATGTGCTGCCCGTACCACTGGGCAGACTGAGGTACTGTCCAAACTCTCTGGGTTCGTCTTTTATGGCTACTGGCTTCACATCGTCTTGACTGCGCTCCTACAGAAAGCAAAGTGGAATCAAAACTGAAAATCAGTAACATTAGTTAAGTTTGCATGTTTTGTTTTACCGCTCTAATGGTTGCTAACCGTGTGTTTCCATGAAGATCCTCTGTGTGGTGGGGCGGGGCTTAATACGAGAGGCGGGCCTTCCACAGGTTCAGGATCCAGCCTCTGACCCCTGTCCGGCTCCTCTTGTTTCACCAAGATGGCCGACAGATCCTGACTGAAGCTCCATTCAAACTCTGAGGAGCAGACACAAAAGCACGAGTTGGTGCGTTGTTGTTGTCGAACTACTGGTTCGAAGGTCACAAATGGATAAAACTTTGTTATTTTCTTCAGTTAAAAATAGCCACATTAATATCTGCAGCACAGTGTGGGAGCGCGCTCTGTGTTCACCAACATACTAAACAGTGATTGAAAAAATCCTACTGACGATTCAAACACTTTAATTCCAGCCTGGAACATCTATTTACATCAACTGCATGTCTCTTCGGGGAAGCTTTGCTGTAGGTCCTCCATTGGGAAGTAAGTGGTATCTTATAAATCCCACTTTCAAAGCTTCCCCAAAACATTTGAGCACTTCCTGACACAGCCGGTTATTACGGACAGTTGGACGACGTCGCTCTGGCAACTGCGGTGCATAATTTGTCTCCAGTGAGTGTGTACCTTGCCTGAAATAAAAGACGAGCTGAACCAGCAACTCATCTTCAATACCCTTCCCTGCAAGGTTGCAGCCTTTAAGCGGCAGAAAATATGCATCATCTCGTGATTACAGTACAATTTTTAAGGAGTTTCACCAGAACACAAAGCATCTCACAGGTGGGTCATTGTTTAGTCTGCTATAACCTGCAGAAAGTATTTTAGGGACATAACTGTGACTGCAGGGTTGCACAACAGCTGGTTACTTTCACTCCTGAAAGATAGCAAAGTCGCCCCTGCGAGAACAAGGCAGAACCATCTAACTTCATACATAGCAGGTCCAAAAAAACAACGTGCTGATACCATGTTTATATATGGCTCTCTGCTACACATTTCCAAAACGTTACAGTAGAAGAAGAGCCGCCTTAACCTGCTCAGCAGCATGGGCCACGTCCACCAGTGAACGTAGAAGATGCAATCCAGTCAGTCTCACACAACAGGAATAATGAATTAGCTGGATAGCGGCACCAGAACAGCTGTTTTTCTGTTCATGCTCCAGATTTTGGTTGTTTCCAGATTTTACTCTGCACACCATCCAGCTAATTCAATCCCTCTCTACGAGACACGAGCCAGATGTTGCGAACAACAGCATGATACATCGCTGGTTGCCTTTGTCTTACAGCTCAACTCTGGTCTCTCCAACAGGCTTTGACGTAGGGGTGGCTGCAAAAAGAGCATTCCACCAATTTAACATATGGAAATCATAATTACATTGCACTTCTCACTATTAAGCCTGTCAAGCTTTGCTGCGAGATCCTCCTGCATCCTGGAGGTCTAATAAAGATGAGCTGCTATAGGGACTACACACATGCTCCTTTATATTTTGTAACAATATGACAAGAGACAAACTATTTTGCGTCTTTGAAGTGTGCGCATCCACACAGCGGGATGAGTTAAGGTTGGACACACTGATGAGTCTGCAAGACCTAAAGCCAGAATGCTTTCAATTAGGGTCTTTTAAAGGTGGGCTGATGAGGAACTGTTCCAGATGCACATCATTAGAGAAAACCTCCACCTAACAATGCATCTGACCTTTCAGTGAAGCCATGCCGCAGATGCAGGAGGACCACTGGGGGATGTTTCGTCAAGTCAGCAGCTTTTTATTCCAACCAATACACGAGCACCGGGTTTTGATTTTGTCACAACATGAACACCGATAGCAGTAGCCTTTTAACAAGACAGGAGTGTGTGTGTGTGTGTGTGTGTGTGTGTGTGTGTGTGCGCGCACGTTGGGAGTGAACGTCACTTTAATCACCTCCTGGTTTCCTAGCAACATTCTGCTGCTAAAACGCTCTGAACTTTACGAGCCGCGTGTGTGTTGGGCACACGCTGGGCTTGTGCGTGGGGGGGCGGAGGTGTGTGCTCGTTGGAGAGCTGCTACAGCTCGTCTCGTTATCCTGTCCATCAGCACAGCAGGGAGCAGCACAGACAGAATCCATCCTAAAAACAAACCCCCGTGGCTTCTCTCTGCTGGTTAACACAAACTTGATGTCAGGGATGCGGTGTCGATATCAGGCATAAACACGGACCTCAGAACTGTCAAACATAACCGTTTGTGGTCACGAGAGAAGTCCACGCTCCATGTGCAAGATCAGTACTGGAGCTGGTCGAGGCCTTTATTAGCATCAGATGTATTAACTCCCATATAATTCTTGTGTTTGGTTTATTTTATCAGTAGGTAGCGGGTGCTAACGTGTCGCTTCATCTCAATCTCCAACGCTTCGGCTGCACATAGCAGGAAAAAAATATATGCACACCTTGCATGTGTCCAACTGCATTTAGATGAGCTACTGTCCTTCCATAGTGGCGAGACGCTAACTTCTCAGATCACTATGGCAGCACATAAAGTCCAGAGTTACTGTAGGTAAACTGCAGCACAGGGCTGCAAGCAACAGACCATACCGTTTTAACCAACACTAGAAGCAAGGTTTTGGGTGGATCCACCACCTTATTCCCTCAATCCCTCAGAAGTCACTCCCGCTTCTAGTCGGAGCCTCGTTAAGCCTCCTGGCCTCGTTAAGCCAGGGTTTGATTGGACGCCCTCTAACACCACTTTTTAATGAATCCCAGAAGCTGTTAGTCAGTGTATAGGAGCAGTTTCCTGACTGGTAGTTTCAGCAACAATAGAGTAACACGTCTTTAGCAGCATAACGAGAATGTCTGATTAAAACGTATGCATTAAGGTCTAATCATCATCATAAATATGTTTACTGAAGAAGGTTACCATCTAAATGTAATCATTTTGAATGCCATCAATAAAACAGGAGTCTGCCTGTGCAGGTAGGATGCTGTAAACACAGGTAAGTAATCCCGTCACAAGGCTCCTGGCAGTCGTTACAGGGGGTTGATGAAGCTGAGGCGGCGACTGCGTTTGATCTCAGTGGGACGGCAGCAGTAGTAAAACAATAGATGGAACAGCTCAGTGGGCGCTGCAGTAAAACACACAGCTTCTCTTCTGACTGAGCAACAAGGCCTCAGAGGGAGAGAGGGAGACAGGAAACACACTAATGAACATATTTTAAAAAGGCAATAGATGACAGCAGAACTCTGCTCCTGTGAAAAAGCGGTTGGCTTGTTGTGTCTCCTTCTTGTTCGTCGATAACACCACGGCAGAAGTGACGCGTTACACATGCAACATTACACTTTATGCAGTTAACCGTGTCCTGTACCAAGGTGGTACAAAAATAACCATCAGTATACAAAGTGTTGTGTCTAAGGGCTATTCAAGTATTCAGGTACTCATCTAATAGTACGAATGGTATTAAAACAATAAGCTACTATTCATTTTGGAAGACATGGCAGCTGCTCTACTCTGAACACACTACACACTTTCCCAGATTTGGAGCACACAGGGTTTTTGAGCTCAACTTCTAGTTAACCTGACTCAACAAACAAACTGCTGCTCTTACTCTGGGCCTCCCACTGGATGTCTGTGAAAAGGCAGCGTGATTGCTGACCCCTGGCACGAGTGTCAGTGCGTAAAGCCTGCACTGAGCCTTGCTGGAGATTAGAGCTGAGTACTTTAAGCAAGATATCAGTATTTACGGGTTAATTTCCCCTGAAGTCATTGCCGTTTCACGGATGCATTAACACGGAGTCACCACCCAACTGTTGAACTACACGATGAAGTCCAGCCTTGAAATGTCGTTATTACGGTTCAAACTTTCAGCTGCAGCGGTCTCATCAAAACAGCGCCGATGCCAAAATGTCAAACTGTAGAGTTCAGCTGTTCTGCAAAATGCCTCTCAGAGTGTAAACGGGTTTTCAGACATGTAGAACTCAACACCCTTTGACCAGCACAGAACATACGTCATAGCATGAATGTTTTCTACTGCAGTGTTCAAACCCAAACTTAATTTACACAGTGTATATGCTCACATCAAGCCGTTCCATTTGTGCAGTCAATACACAGATAAGTAGAGCTCCAACTGGTGGAAAAAAATCACAAAGTACTCAGGCTCTATAGAGCACATGCAGGTTGTAAAATGCATTTTGGATAAAGGTCCTTATTAGACTGCAATAGATGCTAATACACATATATATATATATATATACATACATATATATACATATATATACACATACATATATATACACATACATATATATACATATATATATATACATACATACATATATATATATACATACATACATATATATATATACATACATACATATATATATATACATACATACATATATACATACATATATACATACATACATATATACATACATATATACATACATATATATATATACATACATATATATATACATACATACATATATACATACATATATATATATATATACATACATATATACATACA
>JAUMTR010000012.1:4689409-4705361 GCA_032270685.1 Microctenopoma stevenorrisi
TATATATTGATATAATGTGTAAGGTCTTAAACCTTACACTGTAAAGTGCCTTGAGATAACTTTTGTTGTAAAATGGCTCTATATAAATAAAATTGAATTGAATTGAAGCAACAACAACAAATGAGGCACTAACAACAACAACATCTAAGGCCCCAACGACAACTACAACTGAGGCACCAACAACAACAATTGAAGGACCAACAACAACCATGGAGTCATTAACAACATCTACAACTGAAGCAGCAGCAACAACTACAACTGAGGCAACAACAACAACTGAGGTACCAGCAACCACAACTGAAGCAACAACAACAACTGAGGCAGCAGCAACAACTTCAACTGAGGCACCAACGATAACTAGAACTGGTGTAGCAACGACAACTGAGGCACTAACAACAACAATTAAACTACCAACAACCACAACTGATGCAGCAACTACAGCTGAGGTACAAGCAACTACAACAAAGGCAACAATGACACCTGAGGCACAATCAACAACCACAACAGATGAACCAACTACTACAACAGAGGCACCAACAGCTACAACTGAGGCACCACCAACAACAACAACTGAGGCAGCAGCAACAACTACAACAGAGGTAACAACAACTACAACTGAGGCACCAAAAACAACAAAGGCGCCAACAACTACAACAGAGACACCAATGACAACAACAGAGGCACCAACAACAACCACAGAGGCATCAACAGCAACTACAACTTTATCAACAGGAACAACTAGAACTGAAGCAGCAGCAACAACTACAACTGAAGCAGCAGAAACAACTACAACTGAAGCAGCAGCAACAACTGAGGAACAAAAAGTTTACTTTACTTTTACTTTGCTTGGCAGACGCTTTTATCCAAAGCGACTTACAGGGAGCTAGCGCTGAGTGTCTGGCTCAGGGACACACTTGGTAGGGGATGGATTAGGAGTCAGACAGGATTCGAACCTGCAACCTTCTACACTCCAGTCTGACGCTTAACCCATTGAGCTACCAGGCAACTACAACTAAGGCACCAAAAACAACAGAGGCACCGAAAACTACAACCGAGGCACCAGCAACAACTACAATAGAGGCACCAATGGCTGAAGCAGCAACAACAACAACTCAGGCAATAGCAACATCTACAACTGAGGTAGCAGCAACAACTACAACAAAGGCAACAACAACTACAACTGAGGCACCACCAACAACAACATCTGAGTCCCCAACGACAACTACAACTAAGGCACCAACAACAACAATTGAACTAACAACAACCACAACTGAGGCAATAACTACAAATGAAGGACCAACAACAACCACAGAGACATTAAAAACAACAACAACTTTATCAGCAGGAACAACTACGCAGAGCGGTCTCTGAAACCCCACACAATAAGGGACTGTTAAATGCAAAGAAGACACTTGTAAGTATAAGTGAATATACTGATACGCAAAGTGACATGTGAATCACTCCGACTCACTGGAGGCATCCACTACTTTCTCCCAATCAGGAATAGGGAACAAATCAGGGGTTTCCTTCAGAGACCCTACTCATTGTCGAACCATCATCTGCTTCTGCACTCCCGCGACCACCAGAGACCTCGTCACTGGAATGCAACAGCAGAACATGAACATCATTATTACAACACAGATGACAATTGTTGTGCCTACTTGGGCTAATGCAAACTGCCATCTTGCTATGAGGTTCCCCAGCCAGGATACCCAATCTGCATTGGATCCTGCATTCTTTAACCTCCACTCGCAGAACCTTAAGCTTCTGCATGGCTCGTGTAAAGGCCCCCTCTGGAGCCGTATGCCTGGGGATATAAGTGCAACAATACTCGCCTATCAATGCACACACTCCTTCCTTCTCAGCTAACAACCAGTTTAACGCCTGTCTGTTCTGCCAGGAGACAGCGCTGTTAGCATTCACCTGCTCTCCTAACAAGCCTAGAGCGTCGTCAGTGAAATTAATGAAGCGCTGCTGATTATAATAAATGTAATTGATACACTCTCTGTTCTTGTTAGCAGTAATCCAGGACAAAATGGACTCGAACCCTGACACAACCTCATGCCTAGCCTTAAATTCATTGGGAATTCCTCTTGGCTGATTTATCGCATCAAACCGGAACATGCCTGTACCCGAGCGCATCTACCTGACCAGTTGACAGAAAGTGTAGACTCCAACTGTCCTCCACACCACTAGTAAAGATGTTAGTCATTTGTTTCATATAGGACCTCATATCATCAGTGAGCATGTCCAAGGACGGACCTTTAGAAGCATGAAATACAGGAGACGGATCGGTCTCCCCAACAGAGCCTCATGCGGTTTTAGTTTCAGGCTTCGTTATCCCTCTCGCACATTCCCTGGCTAGCTGGGTGGTAAACACATCCTAACCTTTGTTTAACGCCTAACATTTGCATGACACACTTCACTGTCTTGTCCACAAACTCCTTACCATTGTCCGAACTTATCCTGGTTGGAATACCGAATCTGGGAATCACTTCCCTACACAAGAACTTAGCTACAGTGGCTGCATCTTTGTGTTTAGAAGCAGTGGCTTCAACCCACCTGCTGAAACAATCCACAATCACAAGGACATAACTCTTTCCCTGAGAGATAACTCTTTGGAGCGATGGGCAGCACACTTGATAATAGCCAGTGCTTTTGGCTTCATCATGGCTGTCAACAACTTCAAAATCTGTTCACAGTGCTGGATGGGGGAACCATCAGTTTTCTTAAATCCTCTCCCCTTCCACACGGCACTGAACAGGTGACACACAGAATGACTATAATGACAATTAGCCTTTGTGGTGTAAGCACAAACTTACCCTTCTCTATTAGATTAACCAGCTTATGATGTGTCAAGATTTCTATGGGATAGCCCATTGTAAGCGCTGATGCTTTCTCATATAGCAGATGCACTGCTGCTAGCTGACGGTAACTGTCAGGAAGTCTCATTTCTACTGGGGATAATGCAGCCGAATAATATGCAATAAGCTGCGCATGCACTCCTATCCCTGTTTTCTGGGTGAGCACCCCACAAGCGTGTTCCTGATGACAGGACACGAACAGCTGAAAAGGTTTGTCGTAGTCTGGGAGCGCCAATGCTGGCGCCTGGAGCAACAATAATTTAATTGTGTCAAAAGCAACCTGTGCTTCAGAAGTCCAAACAAGCTTCCCTTTTAAACAGCCCGCTCCTTCTGTTTTAATCATGTCCCGTAAGGGCTGGACAATTTGAGTGTAGCCGTCTATCCACCCTGCACCGTAGCCTGTCATGCCCAAAAACGTCATCATTTCTTTGACAGTGGTTGGTCTCGGAGCCTTGGACACCGCCTGCAACTGTGCAGGGGACACAGACCGTGACCCCTTCTTAAGAAGTCTTCCTAGATACTCGACCTCATCTTGACAATACTGAAGTTTTTTAAGTGAAACCTTATGGCCTTTCTCTGCTAGCATGGTCAACAGAGTCATGGAGTCTTTGTGGAACGTCTCCAAATCTGGAGAACACAAAAGAATATCATCCACATACTGAATTGCACTACACTGGAAACTTTGGAGGCCAAATCTTCCTTTAAAGTTTTGTTGAACACATGGGGTGCATATGTTGAACACAAGTCAATCACTGTGAACCACTGAGAGTCTGCTGGAACCCCCGTCAACAAAGTATGAGGGTTTGGAACGTCAAAGTGAAAATCCTCTGTCACTTCATTCACTTCACAAATTTACATTCTATGATGCTACTTGTGCTAAAATTTATCCAAAACTTAAGTTTTAGTGAATAAAACTTTGGGCAGCAGCGCAAAAAAATGGCGACCGCAAATTCTTGAAGGCGCTTCTTCGCTGGACAATGAGGGCGTGGTCACCTTTAACACTCATGGTGTTGAAATCCAGTAATGACTAAATTCTACACTTACACTTTTTATCCATTTACACCCGTAGTGTAATTTTAGCTCGATTGGGATCTAAAATAACTCTGAACTCCAAAGAATTGAATTTACACTGGGAAATTCACACTGGCCTATTTGTTGTGTAGTTCTGAACCAGTGCGACAGCAGCGGTTTTATCTTACACACTACTTATAAAGTCAAAGGTCACAGCAACACCTCCTTCTACACTTTAATGTGACAATAAAATGATAATAAAAGAACTTGCTGCTTAAGCAGGTGTGATAATCTTGATAATCTTCCCCACCCTAGTGTAAAGTATAGTTAGCACTAAATATAAGACACAGTCTAAGCTATGGGAAATGTCATTAGTTATACTAACTGTTTGATCTTAATAAATTATGTGGCAAATTCTATTTTTGATCTTATCATTTTGTCAAGGTAAAAGGTCCAATATCAATGTGATGGTGGTGCTACTAGAAATATTAGTATATTTTTCTATTGCAATATTTATTTGAATGACAATATTTACTATCATCCTCAAAGCCACACAGCTGTGGTAACAACCAAGACCTAAGATTCCCAACATTATCTGTAATATTTAGCAAAAACCTCTTTGCAGTGGCAGCCTGAAGTCTGAACCCATGGGCATGAGTTGAGTTTCTACCTTTTACTGCAGCTTTTTTTGGCTGCTGCTTGTCTTCAGTGAGTGGAAAGCGAGCTCTAAAGGGATCAGATCAGGTCAGTGACTTAATAATGAAAAATATTCATCTATTTTTCTTAAGGAACTCTTGGGTAGCTTCTGCTTCACTCTCTTCAGCTTCCACTCTGGATGTTGGATGATGGATTTATTAGTCATGACCTCCGTCTCTTGCACAGAGACCTCTGTGGACGTCCTGTTGAGAGGTCCAGTGAACAGCTACTATCACTCAGAACCACCCACAGACCTTTTACCTGCATGATTGGTTATGGAGTAGGAAGAGAGAACAGGCAACACCTGGAAATGCAACTTCAACATCATAAATGGATAATGCCACATATTTGTCAAACTCCTTGATTTAAAGCTGAATGTCTTTGCTTTGACTTTGCTCACATTTCAGTGCTTTATTTTAAATTCAGTGTGGTGATGTACAGAGGACAAAAAAAACAAACTATTTTTCCACCATCCTGGTTCAAAATTACATCTGTGATTCTTGTTGCAGCTTGTTGCTCTTATATTAACTGGCAATTGTGATAAAAAACAAAACAGTATTATATACTGTGCTGCCGAACCTCTCATAGTTAAATTGTTTAAATACAAACAAAGATAATGATTTACTCATCTGTCCTTTATTGCACCAGTTATTGTGACTTATTTATTAAAAAGAAAAGATATTTTCGGTAAAAACACACAACACATGGATTTCATTCACTGAACTCTGCTGCTTCCTAGTGGACGATTGAGGCACAAGCATAAGCATGCATACAGGATGCATAAAAAAACACCACTCATTAAAAGCATGTAGTAGTATCTACTTATTCCCTAAGTGAAACTCAGTTTAAGCCACATTAGAAACTATAGAAATGTAGTATTGTACTATATATATACATATATATATATATACATATATATATACACATATATATATACATATATATATACACATATATATATACACATATATATATACACATATATATATACATATATATATACATATATATATACATACACATATATATATATATATGTGTGTATGTGTGTGTGTGCGTGTGCGTGTATGTGTATATATATATGTGTGTGTGTGTGTGAGAGAGAGAGAGAAAGAGACGGCGAGTGTGCGCGAGTGTGTGCGTCCCACATGTGAGGGGGCAGTTACGCAACTACACATGGAAACACTGATGAAGAAAAATATACTGTGTATGCGCCAGCTTGAAATCAACGCTGTGCAAACGTTTAACATATTCAATTGATAGTTAGTGTTTTAATATGTACATTTTGGCATCTGTGTTAATCTACGCATGACTGGGCTGATTCTAACCATCTTACACTGACTGCTCATATGCACACATTCATTTTTAATGTAATCTACAATAGACTGTTTTCTAAAAGTTGTATTTTGGCAGAGCAGGTAATCAGATATTTGTATGAAAAAGTGGATTAAATTGGATTAAGGGAGAGGAAAGGGAAGAAAGATAAAAAAACAGAGAGGGAGACAGAGAGAGTTTCCACTGGCTTCAGCTAAAGCTGCAGACTCAAAACCATATGCTTGTCATAGCGTTGTTTGAGTCCGTGTGTGTGTATGCGCGCGTGTGTGTGTGTCTGTTAGGTGGGCAGGGCTTAGCTGGTGGAAAACTGCTCAGACAGCAGGATCCCCAGGACAAACGGAGCAAAGACAGACGGACAGACAGAGGGAGTGAGAGGGACAGGTACAGACAGAGGAAGACGGGAACAGGAGGAGATGATGGGGTAAAGGTGAATTACAACAAATTACAGCTAAAAATATAAAAAACTTGCACAGCCAACTGAACTGCTGACTTTCTCCTTCAGGAACCGTAACACCGACAGTCAACAGATCAAACCAGTCCTCACACGTGCTTCGACAGACGGAGTCACAGTAAGAAGTATCCGACTGGCAGCGGGTCAGGTCAAACCGGGTGTTGAGGGTGAACTGTGTCAGCAGAGACCCAGACTAAACATCAGCAGCTAAGGTTTTGTTGGTTGTAGCACAAACTAAGAAACCTAAGCAGACAATATGTTAAAAAAAAATCTCATCGTCAGTGACCTACCAGACTCGTGGTCCATTTTGATTGACAGGGCTGGGCTCTGTGGGGCAGAGTCTTCACTCAAAGAGTAGCTGTGCTCTGCTTGAATATCTGCGACATTAAAAAAGCACTTTTCACACATATGACACAAACAATAGGCCGCTTTCATCCAACGAGTCGGGGGCTTCTCGTCACTCAGAGAGCGTCGACCGTGTTGTCAATCCCTGCACAATGGAGCCACACAACAACTGCTTAGGACATGTTTTCCTGTAAAAGCCATTCAATGTCAGTGCTTTGGAAAATCACAAAGCACAGAATAACAAGAATCCCAACTGCTCACATGCTCTGAATTATTCTCTCCTTGTAGTTTAAATGAATGGAAATTTCTAAAAGCCACTTAGCTGCACTGGTGACCGTGGAAGAGTTTGACAGGCACACACATTCGTCCTGTGCTGCCCTTAGATGACAATTAAAACACCCTGAGAAAACCTACCAAGGTCCATTAAAGCAGCTTTGACAATTTATTCTGCAAGTATTTTGCCTGAACCACCCACAACCCACAGACCCAGCACCTGCTACTGTAGGTAGGAGCCCAGCGAGTTTCCTGCTGCTTAACAGACAGGACTTTTGGAAGCCATAGACTCTGGCAGCAGAAACTGGCTCTCAGATCGCGGAATCTGACTCTCTGCGGAGAGGCCGAGCCATGAGTTTATGTCATTTACTTTCAGCTCTCCGTGCACAGAAAGTTTTTGGCTTTTGAATCAAGCCAAATAGTGGGATTGGGGTCTTTTCTACCAAAACATTGGCCGAGGAGCGGGAGCAACTGGCTGCAGCACTTTTGGAGTGCAATCAACAAGAAGGTCAAAGAGATGCAAGCATGGGGGAGGAGGAAAGGAGGACTGCAAGGAAAGCATCAGCAGCTAGAAGTGTGCTCTACGGACCAACTTCATCTACCTGTGGTGAGGTTTTAATTATTACACCGGACATCCAGTCGGTACGTTACTGGAAGGAACATCAACTAGTACATTTGTAGTGGACGGCAGAACTGACCTGGGCTGCTGTCCATGTCTATGTCCATATCCATGTCCATGTGTAAAAGTGAAGGTCTGTCTGCCAGCAGGGGGCGCTCTAATATGTGGTCGTCAAAGAAACTGTTGAATAATTCGCTGCTGAAGTCGTCCATCTGCTCACCTGCGAAAGGCTGGACCACACGCAGACAGACATGGGGACAGAATGAGAATCAGTTGTATTTTAATATTACAGATAACAACATGCATTGAGTAGAACAATAAAGGTTGATCCATCTGCACTGTTTATATGAATTCTTCTAACTACTTCGCCGACTACAGCTGCAATTTATAAGGATTTTTTATTACAGATTAATCTGCTGATTCTTTTTGCCTATAAAAATGTCAGAATCAGAGTATCCCAAAACCTTAAGTGACCTCTTGTTAATCTTGTTAATTCTAAACTGTGCAGTTTGATATAAAATAGAAAATCTTCTCTCCAACGATTTGTTTTTGCTTGAAAAAGGACTCTGGCTATTTCCCACTGACTGATTAAATAATCAACTCATTCTTTGAGTTGTACTAGACACGGTCTGTGAGTCAGAAAATCGAGACTGTGCCGAGGGCACAGACACTCAACCAGGGGGTTGATAAATTCATCCTCGCTCTGGATGAATGAGTCACTGAGCTGAGAGATGTTGTTCTGGAAGCCTGGGACAGCGTGGTGTTCTGATTTCACTGGTTTACACACACACACACACACACACACACACACACACAATATGAGTCACCCTGGTCTTACAAAAGCATACACACTTAGACAGATGGGTTGGTTGGAAACCATTACTACAGTTACCTCTGCTTGGAGGCTCCTCAGGCAGACAGGAAAACTTGATTTGATTAGCAACAAACACAAAAATAATTCCTGGAAATTACCTTAACATAGGCCAGAAGTGTCACCGCAGACTGAATGAATCCACTAGCAGCAACAAAGACACTTCTGACATAATAAATACTGATCTAACTTTAATATTTCTTATATTCACCCGTCCAGTTCTGCAGGTGTCAGCAACTACCTACCTAATAATGTTCTTTTACGTCTCTGGTCAAGTTGCAAAAGCACTTGATCAGTTTTTGTGCATACTAACACTTTGATAGGTGAATACAAGCAGCTCCTGTGAAATAGGACGTTTTTCCCTGAATTCAGGCTTTCAGGTGTTACTAACGCCGGAGCACATAGAGATAGGACTGGGCTTGCTAAAAACGGGGTTTGTTTGGCTTTTATTTTCTTGGCTTCATTTTTAAATTATATGCACACAGCAAAGCATCAGCGCTTGTGGCAGTGTCTGCCGCTGCAGGAACAGAGGTGTGAGGTGAAACAGTTAAAAGAGGTTTGTGCAGAGCTATTTTTACACACACACACGCGCACACACACACGCGCACACACACACACACACACACACGGTACAGGTTAGGCAGATACTGTTGGTGTGTTTGGGCTGTACAATATTAAAACTCACAGTGTGTGCTTATTGGTGCCTCTGCTTAGGAAGAGAAGTGTGTGGGACACATGCAGCTGTCTAATGACACACACATACACACACACACACACACACACACTGGGTAGAGATACAGATGGGTAAACTAGCAGGACACACAGAGTGTAAAGTGGAAACTCCTTCACTGGTACACAAACAGAGCAGCCTTGTTCTCCTGCTGCACTAAAAGCTGGAACAATATCCTTTGAACAAGCCTGAACGCGGCACCGTTTACGCTGCTCCACTGGAGAATATAGGTCACAACTGGGCTACTTAAAAATAAACAGCGAAAGGTTTCCCAGTTCAACATGTATACAGTCACAATCTAAAAAGAGCTGCACTAATCCTGTGCTGACATTAACTCTAATAGTTTTAGCATGAGTTTTCATATACCTGCTCTCACTGATGATGATGATGAGGATGAGGATGATGAACCCAGGCAGGCATGTTGAGGTATTCTGGCTGATACGCGCCCACAGACTGCTTCAGTAATATCTCAATATATCTATCTGATGCTAATTTCCAGATTGATGCACGTGGCCGTACCTCAGAGGCACAAAACCTGGGCTTGGATTTCCACTGCGAGACGGTGGATGAATGATGGAGTGTGTCATACCAAACTATGCTCTGCCAAACGTAATTATTAAAATGATCAGAAGCCTCTAATAATAACACTGCAGGAACAAAGTGCTTTCTGTAGCGCACTACGCGGCATATTAGTCTTCAACAGTCTAATATCACTTAATGTTAATTCATTAGTCTTTAAAATGTCTACACATTTTAACATGTAGCATAATTATGTCTGCAGATATTTATATTATGAGGCAAACCCAGAAATGAAAATAGAGATAAGCGGTTATTGTTGCTATTAGGACAGGAAGCCCCTTGAACCCACAGTGGCTCAGTGTTGATGCTAAACAGCTGCAGTCAGGGAACTGGACGTTTCATTATCTGAAACACTTCCCTCTCTGCTTGGAAAAGAATCACACTAGGAGGGAAACCGTGTTAAAAGCAGTTGACAGTTTTTATAGCTTGTTTCAGTGCTGCTGTGTCATTAGGGGGGGATGGGGCTGAGATGTAAACCACACAGGGAACAAGCCTGAGAAGGCAAACGAAAAGAGTAATTATGCACACAGAGAGTGCCTCTGTTGTGCCTGTAATTAACAGTGTTGACTCTCAACACATCTCTCTCCTCTCCCTTCATTCGGATACCTCACTGGTTTGATAGAAATGAGCCAAATCCCCAATAGCTGTCTGCATGGGGACCACGGTGCCACAGGGACGATCATACTCAGAGCTAAAGATGAAAACATGTTCACAAATGCTGAGAGAGTCCTTCCCCAGATCCATGTCAAGGCAAACAGTGCATGTCATCATGGCATGAATATTACAGCGGAAACGATCATAAACTCTTCAGAACATCACAAGCCAGAAGGGAAAATACGCTGAAAGGCTGACTCGTTGGACAGATCTCCAATCTGCATTAGAATATTTTTACACAGTTGCTACATCAGTGATTAGTTCTTGGTTGTCATATTTGACCATCCTTGCGTACTAATATTTTTGTTCCCGGCCGATTTGGCTTCCCTACTGCACGTAACCTGTGTAACCAAAAGTGATTCTGAAAAGATGTGATGCTTTTGTTATTTTTAGAAATATATAGCATTATATGTCGTTTAACATTTTAAAAGACAAAATGATGAATAATCTGATTTATTGTAAATGAAAATAATCCTGCATTTAATCAAATGTTGCTGTTTGCACTGGAAAAAAAGATGATGGAAAACAACCTCCCTCTGCAGACTGTTGTTTATTATATATTGAAATGATTAAAATGAGACATGACTGGTGAGGATGGAGATTTTTTTTACAGTGTGAAACTCAACTGCAATTTAGAGAGACGTGAAAACATCGTGTCATCATCCTATAACCCTGGTATCCAGCGATAAGGACGGCAATGTTCTCTGTTGTGTTTGGCTTCACTGGAACTATATTTAAGAAAGAAGGAAGACAAAGTGTGTGTGTGTGTGTGTGTGTGAGAAGGAAAAACACTCTACTGTTTAAAGTTTTCTGTCTTAACACACACACACACACACACACCAACTACATGCCTGCACACATTCCTTCTAAAAGCTCAGCAGCCAATCACAGCAACCATGCAAATAAGGTAGGTGTGTCCCTTAAAAGGAGTACAGGGTCTGAACGGAGAGTAGAATAGAACAGAATAGAGTAGGACAGAATTAAATAGAATAGAACCGAGATGGAGCGTGCCCTGGAAGAAAATGCAGGGAGAGGTCATTGAAATGCAGAAAAACCACTAAATGGATGGAGGACTGAATTTAATCAGCTTGAAGTTAAAACTTTAACTATTCTGACATTTTAATGACGGATTATTGCTTTAAATCACGTCTAGAATAAAAACACAGTAAAGTGATTTATCTTTAACAACTAACTTCACTTAACCTCTGGCAAATCTGGATTTTTTTCACAGACCGAATAATTAAGAAGTTAATGGACCATGAACATAATCAGCAGCCATACTCTTTTTTCCTCCAGCATTTAGTAGAGGCTGCATCCAGAGTAGCTGCAGCCCATTAGGAAATCTCAGCGTTTTCCATACATGATGCTTAATGTTGTGGTCAAATGCTCAGGTGCACATGACGCATATATGCAGCTGGATTGCGGGAGCGGATCAGCACCGGAGCCAGCTGTTATTAATGAGCTCTGAAGAATCTGTTCAGGTCCAACTGCAGCCAAAGCATGTCCACATTAAATAGGAATTGCACATAAAAATAACAATAAAACGGTGCTTAGAGTCTCCTCGGCGATGACAGCGTGTTGGAAGCTTCAGTGACTGCATCCTGGGGTTGGGGGATGTTTTTGGACTAGTTTACCGCTGTTGTAATTATTCAGTGTCAGTCTGTCGCAGTCCAGAGCAAAAATAAAAAGTCGCATTGGTTGTGTGCATACGTAAAGATGAGTCAAATCGAATCTGCCCAGGTGGAGCAACAGCTGGATACATGTCACAAACATGAACATAAAAATATCAGCTCTCACCTAGAAATATGGAATTGAGCATTAAGTCTGTGGAAAATAGTATGGCATCCTCTGACTCCTTCCTCCTGGTTATCAACAGGACGGAGAAAACAAAAGTCTGTACCGCACCTTATTAAAAGCAACAATACACAAACACATACACGGTTGTTATCAGAAGTGTTTTGATAGGATGTGATTACTGTAATTAATCTGACATAATGGAGACTTATTGGGCACTTTGGCTTATTTCAGCTCATTGTTTTGGTTCACCCCCCTGCAGCCAGCATCAGAGCTCTTGTTACAGCAACATCGTGAACCCAATGACGCCAAATAAGAGTTAATGCTGCTCCGTTTCTGCAGACACATTTGCCATATCACCTGTTGCACCCTGATAATATGTCTAACTAGTAATATCAACGCATACATAGAGCACATGATCATAAGTTGTGTCCTGACACACACGTCCATGCTCACATCAATAGCTCATCCATCTCCGTGCACCATAATGAGTCCTTATCATAGGACAAACAAGACTTAGCAAATAGCCTCTGTCACATCTGGGCGCAGTGATTCACGCTCAACACTTGTCCATAACAACTGCAGATTACAGGTTAAGTACCATGCCACTGTACAGCTAATCAACTATTCTTTCCCATGTGCTTAGTGGTACAGCCCAGCCTGGCGGCTTGAAAGGAGAGCGGACTACTTTATTTAGAACAGAGACGGGGGGGAATAAACCACAAGCAGACAGCTTGGCTGACTCACGGACCAGAATAGAGAGGCCTGCTTTAAAGAGCTGAGACAAAAGAGAGAGTGACACATTGGAAAGAAAAAAAAACAGAGTGAGGGAAGAGAAAAAAAGAGAGTACTTTCTGCTAACGCAGTTACTGATATTAACCTTTCAGCGTGCAGCAGAGAAATGGCTCTCAGCCTGCCCTCGCCGCTACTATGAATAATGACTGTCAGGAGGGGCGTGCACAGAGGCCAGGGTGGTGTCACTGGGCAGTTTGTGGGTAGCAGTTCACTCTTAGTTCACTTGAAAGCGAGGCAGGATGAGGAGTAATACATTTTCATAAATCGACTCGATTATGCGTGTGCAGTGTGCAGAGGCGTTTGTGCCTTTTTCTTCTTCATCTACTCGCCGTTGCACAACTTTTTCTATCAATTAACAACAAAGTTTCAGCTCTACCACATCCTGTTGTCAGTTCATCCCCTGTTGTAATTAAAGACACAACGTCAGGTGCTGCGAGAGGTGATGCATGCAGCTGTAGTCCTGGTAACCTGCTGTTACTGGATGTGGATATGGAGAAAGGATTGGGAGGAACAGGTGGTTTTTTGAACGAGCTTAGCGATGCAGAGAGGAGAGGTTTAATCCCCCTCTGGTTTTTCATTAACGGTCTGAGCTGTGCGTCTGAGCTGCATCTTCACTGCGTCACCTCAGGAGGTTTTGTTTCAAATACAGCAGGCATATAGTTCTTTGAATTAAGAATAATTACTTCATTTAGTGCCTACATGATAAAGAGCGACTTCACCTACTTTTACTTGCTTTATTTGGTTCTAGTTTGTGGAGTACATATGTATGAGAGTGGTGGGAATTCTCCTTCCGTCTGGTTTTATGTTACATATTACAATTTCTCTGTGCTTCTAGCTAAAACACTTCATCTGCAGGAGTTTTTTTTAATTCAGGTGATGTCATTTCGAGGAGATCTAGAGGAGCAAGAACTTCCACCTAAGGACTATAGGAATCATGCTGAAAATAAGCGAAGTTGCCCTTTAAGGCATAGACTAAAATGATTTCCTTTATGAATTGGTTGAATTTTAAATTAACAGAGCCAAAAGATATTCATTTTACTGACACAGGAAGAAACATTTAGGAAACTTTAGTTAAACTATGCTTTTGTTTGCTTTTACAATTCTTCAGAAGATTAAAGTTGTGCATAAATTATTAATAATTCTTTCAGCTGTAACATCACTTAACACTCACAAGCTGATTTTTGTTCAGGGCATGCCCAGTGACAGACACACACACACACACACACACACACACACACATATTAATCATCAGGTGTGCTGCCAGCACCTGCCAGCTGAAAACACACACACAAGTTAACCAGTAACTCTCCAGCCTGCGCCTGCTCTCCCAGACTCACATGTCACATACACACACACACACACGCACACGCGCGCACGCGCGCGCACACTGTGCGAGCCCCGGATGTCAGTCAGGATCCAATAACTACACCGCCCACCCGAGGTCCGGCTCCGGGCGGAACAGACAGCAGGGGTGCGTTTCATGTAGGGACTTTAAACGCAGACTCCAGCAGAGGGACGTTTGAATGTTATAATCACGCGAAGTGTTGAAATAAAGCTAAACAAAGGTGAGCTTGATAATTGCAATTAACGTCAACACTCACCACATTAGTGAGGAAATCTCCGTCGCTGAGTTCCTCCAGGTCCAACAGGTTGGTCCCTCCGGACGGGTAGAGTTTCTCTGCAGTTAGACTGTCTAAGATAGACTCCATCATGACTGTCTCTCTCTGTGTGTGTGTGTGTGTGTGTGTGTGTTTGTGCAGCTGATCCAATCTTAAAGTCAACTCATTAAAAACGAGGCGGCTTGTTTTGAAGCGGCCGCCGCGTGTTGCGTTCAGCGTCCGGCCGTTATTTACAGCACCTCGGCGAACGCGCCGTGAGTCCGGCTCAGTCCAGCTGCTGCTTCACTTCAGTGACAAACCTGAAAAAGCGTAATTTCGCATCCTTCTCCCGCTGTGTCGGACACGTCGCTCTCCATCCAGCCGTGTTTGTGCGTGTGCGCAGCTGTCTCTCTCTCCTCCTGTGCGCTTCGCCTCTGCCCTCCTTACAAACACACACACGCGCGCGTCCGTGAACCCCGCCCCGTGGCGTCGAATAACGAGCACGCCCCGCACTCTGCAGACACATGCGTTTCTCCGACCAGTCACCCCAATGCAACAAAAATAACAAATAATTAAAACAATATAAAATGATTTAATTAAGTTTATAAAAAGTTATTTTTCTTTTCAAAAACCTCTTTTGTCTTCATGATGTAGTTTCTGACCCATGCAGGTGTATTCGTGCTGTAATCCTTTAAAACAGGCTCTTCAATATGGTGATGTCCGTGTAACTACTTCTAGAAAGTAAATGTATTTATTACCAGTACATTATGGAATAAACTATCTGACATACAAAGGACAATAAGCGGTGAAAGATCAAATATCATTCACTAACGGTTTTATTGTGGATTTTCTCATTCTAGTGCTGCAGCTTGTGGAACGACAAAACACCCTGCTAGTTTCTCCTGGGCGTTTTTAGACCTTCCTCATGTTTTTGCATGGAGGCTTCCTGCAGGAACAGCGTCCTCATTAATGTTATTAGCTCCACCTGGGCCTTTCATGCTATAACAAGTCCAAATGTCAGCTATGTAAAGGTCAGCCCAGTGCAGATGCTAATGCAGATTTCACTACCGCTCACTGGGTGTCATATCGCCCCCTACAGGTCAGAGCGGACCACTGCCATTTGAATAACTGCACCAGTCTCATTTAGAGCAAACTTTATGTATGATTGCAATTGTATTTATTTATTATTATGTTCAGATTAATTACAAAGTTGTCTCTGTGGTCATTTGTCTTTGCTCTTCTCTTTCATACACACACACACACACACACACACGCACACACACACACACGCACACACACACACACACACACACACACACACACACACACACACACAC
>JAUMTR010000012.1:4711731-4723512 GCA_032270685.1 Microctenopoma stevenorrisi
GCCCTGAACTACTTCAGTTGTGTGTAATGAATCTAAAATATATGACAGTCTAATGTTTATCAGTAAATTACAGAAAAGAATGAACTTTATCACAATATGCTAATTTTTTGAGAAGGACCTGTATGTCCACTTCAAAACAGGAATTTCTGATTTCCCACCATTAAAGGAGACAGTCAGAGACAAGACAACAGTGCAAAAGGGGTCAACTTCAGTCCATATTTAGCAAAACCTCTTAAACCATGACTAAGATGTAACCCTAAACACAACCTTGAATATTTTCAGTTACATAATCCAAAAACAAATCCGTCCCTCAGTGAGCGGTGTACCTGTTTTTCCAGTGTTTTGAGCTCCTAGGATGAGAAGTTTAACTGGAACCATTGTCCTGACGGGCCCAGAGTGTCCCCCACACAGCAGAGCTGAGGCTGAGTGAACGTTAAAACATAAAACAACATGCACATCTTTTACATCTCCGTGTGAGAACGTGATCCAACTGTAACTTGCACTAATACTTACCTTTAAGCAGAAATAACAGCCAGATATGAAGAGGAGTGAAGTAACGCCGTCGTCATCGTGCTCTCACTCAGACACTGAGCAGACAGCGAGTGAAGAGATGGGACTGTCTTCTCTCTTTTTGTAACTGAGTGACTCTCTGCTTGTGTTTTGTTTTAAGAGCTGTCTCTCTCTATTAGGGAAACGTAGATGACGAGAGCCATTTGTCTGGAGGAACTGTGTCCAAGTCCACACGGTAAACTATTCAAAACACAAATAAACACTCGTTTTAGGGCCTCGTCTTGTCCATTACCCCATAGACTTGTATGTTTTCATGAAGTTTAACTAGCTGTGACACCCAGTATTGTCTAAAGTGGTTTTGAGATGCGAGCCTCTGAAAGTTCATGCACAGTTCAGCTACCTCACGTCAATGAACTGGAACAAAGCTTGGGAACATGGGGGCGCAGTTGTGCACACAAAATCAAGCAGCAGTTAAAACAATTTGTGTGCACGATGGAAATGACTGTTGAAGATTCACTAAGCAGTGTTTGGCACCTCTAAACACATTTATAGGCCTGCAAGATAAATGCCTGCGTAAAATAGCTGAATGGAAGTCGACCCAAAATATAATACTTATAATACTTACATTTTGATAACAAGCAAGTTCAAAATAAAATTACAAGCAACTGGTGTTTTTAAAGATTTTATTCATATATCACGTTTATTTCTGCAACAAAGCTCGTTCTCAGGGGTGAAAACGATTCAGCAGTTTACAACAAGCACCGGGAACAACTTTAAATTAAAGAGCGGCGAAGTGTGTCGGATCCGTCGAGAGTGAGTTTACTGGTGTTCAACAAATCGAAGGCTCGTCCACGGCAGCGGCTCCTTCTGTGGCTGCTTTGACACATTTGGCCATCGTCTGGGAAGCCCGGCTGATAGAGTCTAAACACAGAGAGGGAACAAGGATAGAGAGATTATTTCATATTTATATATTCTACCTGCTTATCCGCTATTTTAAAATGCACACCTGTCATGTAGAAGTCCTTTATTGTAAGTTGGGGCGGTACCAGAGGAGTAGCGAGGAGGTCCTGCTTCACAGCCTGATAAAAACAATATGTCACATTAGACAATTAACAATATCTGCAAAAACAAACAGTTAAAAAGAGCTAAAAGATCAAAATGTACCGTAGAAAGTTCATTGGCCTGTTTGAAGTAGTTTGCCTCCTCTACATCGTCATAACGGACCAGATTAGGAGACACCTCGGCCAGCCGGGATCGCACCTCCTCCAGAGTGTCGTAGGGCAGCGTCACGCCAGCAAGCTGCACGCGCACACACACACACACACACAATCAATTCGTTAATCAAACAAGCCTCCGGTGGAATTACATGCAAAGTAACCCGATGCTCACTTCAGACAGAGCTCTGATGATCTTCCAGTCCTCTCTGGCCATTCCAGGAGCAGTGACCGCCACCTTTGTGTGCTGGCTCCTGCCCTCAGTGTTGACATAGGTGGCGTTCTTCTCTGTGTATGCAGCTCCAGGCAGGATGACGTCTGCCATCGGTGCTCCTGCATCACCATGATGACCTAAAAGGGAATGGAACCAAATGTCAACATGGGCCCAGATGTTTGGACTTTCACTCTGAATGGTTTGAAGCACGTGTCTGTACCCTGGTATACGACGAGGCTGTCTTTAGCCAGGTCAGCTCTGCTGATGCAGCCGGCATCGGCTCCCAGCAGGAACAGGACTTTGGGTGGATTCTTCCTGATGGCATCAACACCGGCCTTGTATCCCAGATCCAACGCAGCCACCTGACTTGCCACTCTGGTATTAGACACGCAAAGAGAATGTGGATCAGATTTCACTAGTTCACATGTATTAGAAGCAGCACAGGAAATGTAAACCCCCTTAAAACAATAACAGGCTGCACCTGTGCAGGATGTTGAGGACTTTCCATCCCTCCTCCACTCCACTGCTGGTCCTAGCGTTCTGAGCAATGGTGGAGGCGGTGCTCAGAATGGCAGCTCCGTCCTCTCTCTGCAAAGCGCTGCTGCCCACAACCACCACCGGGCGCTTAGCTGCTGAAAGGACCTGGAGACATTTAGGGGAAACTGAACATTTAATGTGCCACGGCACATGGCAAAAAGATCACGCCCCGCTCATTATTCGGCACTCGGTTCTCCACGTGATGTGTGCGTCCATTACCTGGTGGAAGGGGTGTGTGCCATTAGCCAGCTCCTTCAGTACCGAAGTGTCTTCTCCCAGGTGGTCATATGTGTAACTCAGGTCCACGCTGTGACCCACCATGGCAACACGCAGCTCATTGTGGAGCCAGCTGAGAGAGGAGGACAGAGGGGGGCGAGTGGATGGGTGGAACAGGCTCTGCTAAAGATGCAACTCAAATACACCTAATAATGTTAAGTGTGAATTTTACCTCTTGCGGATTCGGGCATTGAACAGTGGGGCTTCATAGCGCGGGTTGGTTCCTATGAGCAGCAGCAGGTCACAGTCCTCTATGCCGGCGATGCGGGAGTTCAGCAGGTAGTTGGATCTCAGGTCGGTGCTGCAGAGAAAACAACACCTGAAGGCACTGTGGTGCATTATTAAGCTTGTAACCGTTACAGAGAGCAGACTTACCCTGCTCCTGACATAGGGAAGACCTCCTCAGTGCAGAGGTTTTCCGAGTTTAATCTGTTTAGGAGGTCTTTGAGGGCAACAAGAGCTTCAGCATCAGCCATCCCTCCTGCTATGGCTGCAGCCTCACCTCCCTGCACGCCCTGCAGCTACACACACACACACACACACACACACACACATCTCAGCTGTCACAATCGAGTGATAACAGAGAGACACACATCTCCGCTGCATGAACAACATAAGCCATTAGCTGCACTTACTGCTCCAGCAACACGAGTCAGAGCGTCCTCCCAGGTGGTTGGGACCAGCTGACCCGATTCATCCTTCACCATTGGCTGGGTCAACCTCTGCCTCTTCAAACCATCATATGCAAACCTGAGGGGACACATTAGTCTAATGATCAACAAATAACTTTAGAGAGCCTGAAGAAGATAGTGCTGCTAACGTTTGTCCCACAAACTCTTCCAGCAAGGAAGAAGATTTACTCTGGTGAACCTAATCCAAACACCTGGAAAACTGTTCAGGTTGATGATCTCACAGCTTAGCTTGGCTTTCTTTTAAGATTATGCAAACAGCCCTTGTAGTTGTGAAGACATCTTCCATTTATTCTGGGTAATAAAAATAGGCCTCAACCTCACCAGCTTGATCTTACATCTTAAAGCAACATCAGTCATTCATATTACATGAGACATGTTTACTAGCATGGGTGTGTGCATGCGTCCTACCTGGACTTGTCAGAGATCCATTCTTCATTGACATCTTCATTCATCCTGGGCATCACCCTCATGACCTCACCTCCTCTTGTGCTCACCACGATGTTGCTGCCCACAGCATCCAACACATCAATAGACTCTGTTTTTCTGCAACGACGGCAGAGGACGAAGTCAATTAAAAAACAGGGACACAGGTGTTGTACCGTTAAATGTCATGTCTGACATTACATCATGAGATAGCATCTAAGTCCATTCTTACCTGGTCTCCCATGGCCGTGCAGTGAAAGCGTAGGGCTTGGAGGTGAGCGCTCCCACAGGACAGACATCGATAACATTGCCCGACAGCTCTGACATGAACATCTTCTCCACATACGTCCCGATCTGCAGGTTGTTTCCTCTCCCCGTCGTTCCCAGATCTTCAACTCCCGCGATCTCACTTGCAAAGCTTCAAACAAAAACACAGAAATGCACGGATATAAGATGTAAGCACAGCAACTGCAGGTTATTATACGACTCCTGATTGATATAAACAAGGTGATTGATGACGCACTTACCGGACACAACGTGTGCACTGTATGCAGCGGGTCATGATGGTTTTGATGAGAGGCCCGATGTTCTTGTCCTCCACCGCTCTCTTTCCCTCTGTGAAACGACTGCGGTCGGAACCAAACTGCATGGACTGATCCTGGGAACAGAAGCAGGCAGATGGTAAGATGACGCAAATATGTGAGAACGGTCCACTAACTGATTTCTATTTGCTTCCACCGTAATAAGGGGAAAGCCCATAAAAGCCACTTTTACCTGCAGGTCACACTCTCCTCCCTGATCACAAATGGGACAGTCCAGCGGGTGGTTGGCCAACAGGAACTCCATCACTCCCTCTCTAATGACATGAACGTAGACATTCATTAAGCCTGTTTAATGACGTTTTAATCATCAATAATACTGTGATGAAACCACAGAAGTTTCTACCTGGCTTTACGTGTCTTCTCTGAGTTGGTGAGGATATTCCAGCCCTTCATAACAGGCATGGCACAGGCTGCTACGGGCTAAGAGCGTACACGCACACACAAACACATCCTTTGAACACTAATACGGCTGGCGTTTAGAATAATTTATGCCCTTACGTGCTTAAGCTTTATTTCAGTGTTTATTGGTCAATCTGTAGCCTGTATGTTACCTTTGGAGCTTTCTCAATCTCAACCAGACACATGCGACAGTTTCCTGCCACAGAGAGGCGCTCGTGGTAACAGAACCTGGGGATCTGGATTCCAGCCTTCTCACAGGCCTGTAGTTGAATAGAAAACAACATCACTGGGTTAAATTTCTTTTAATATGCATGGACCATTTGAAACTTGAGAATTATTAAGCGCAGTGTGATGTAAAATCATCCGTTTCTTGCCTGCAGTACAGTTGTTCCAGGCTCCACTTCCACTGGTTTCCCATCCACAAACACTTCCACCATGTTGCTGGCAGCACGTACTGGAGTATGCACTAAAATAAAACACACAAAGACCAAATTTATTGAAATGACTTGACAAAACAAAAGATTTTTTTAACAATAGGTCTCGTCTCTCTCTCACTCTCACACACATCTTACCAGCGGTGGAAGGAGCCAGGCTGCTCTTAGCAGCTCCGGCCAGAGCTCGGCCAACGGTCGGCAGTCGCAACATGACACTATGAGAGGAGAGCAACAAGCAAAGGAGCAAAAAATAATGACGTGCCATTAGAACTAGAGAAAAAAATCTGCAATCTGAAACAAAGACTAAGTCTGTAAATGGGAAGTCTGACTATTTACAGGTACAATAGTAAACTGCACGTTACAATCTGCCAAACACACATTTAATGTGACAGAAGAATAAACAAAACATATTTAGATGAAACAAGTCAGTATTCAATATCTAAATAGTTTTTTGTTATTTAACAAACTATACAAATGTCATTGTTTATAGCTGACGAAAGCAAAGCTGCTTGTGTTGCAATAAATATTTTGTAATTTACCACAGTAAAATACATATTATAATGAACGTATACGTCCTAACATATACGTATGTGCTAGTATGTCCTTTAATGTGAATATTTACCATTTCGAGTTTAGCCAAAACAAATCATCTTAAAGATCCTTTAAGATGCAGAAAACATGAAGAGACTGGTGAACGTAAAGTACTTTGGCGTTAAGGTCTTTAATTTAAAGATAAATTACATAAGATAAACCCACATCTGGGACACTTTTAGTTAAGTTTATTTATTACAACAAACATCTCAAAAAGATAATCAACAAAGAAAATGATCAAATTTAACAAAACGCGCTTATGTAATAAACATATCAAGTACAAATAACAGCTTGAATCTTTCACTGATGACTCCTTGCTTGCAGGCTAACAACGTTAGCTAACAGTACCACTCAAGGACACGGGCATTGCAGTGTTGTAAAGGGGGCTGAGGTCAAGGGCGTCATTGTATACTGGCCTTGCATTTTAATCACATGTATATTTAAATGTTCATAAGGGCATAATGTGGTAACGGATCTTACCTTTCGCTATTTGGCCTTCTTGACCAGAACAGCGGTGATCTGGGATTCACTACCACTCAAATACATATGGCGCTGTGAGCGGAAGAAGAGGATGTGTCTGAAATAGAGGATTTTCATAGTAAAAGCACAATTTGTCATTCATTAGTAGCACAACCTAACTGTTCTAATCTCAACTTAACTTTTGGTTTTATGCCCCGAACCTTTCAAATAGTTTTATTTTATAAGTTTACGTCAGTACGGGACTTCTCATTCAACTACATTTCCCATGATGAATCGGGAGTTCCCCGGATGCAGCTACGTGTTCGTTTTCGCGACAGTTCAGGAAGTGTCTATAAACAGCTACAGAAGCGAGCAAGAGTTGGTGCTTTCTCCTGTGGAGGAGTACAGCAAAACAGGTAAACGATCTTCAGGATAAAAACATAGTGTGTATGTGTATTTTTCAACAGTCAGGCTTTTGTTAACACATACAAACAAGATTAACCAGTCATGCCCATTAAACTAGCAGCAAGCTAATTGTGTCTACTAGCAATGGCTACCTCCACTAACAGGGACATGTAACGTTTAATATTGTATTTAGTGTCTGTTGCTGTTGAAATTGATAACAGGGAGTTGGCAGTTTATGTTATAATTTTAAGTAGGAACCGTTTAACATAACTGTGATGGTTTAGTCCTAGCTTGGTCAAACTGTAACATAGCATTCAAGAAAACTGTGCTGTCATTATTATTTAAGCAACTTCTACTCATCATGTTATTGTTGCTAGTTGTTAATGATGCAGACTGATCAGTCATAATATGCTAACTGTGGGACTAAGGTCTTTTAAGTTTAAAAGTGTTTTTTGTAAGTTGAGGAAACACGTGACTGTGTGTCTTGTGGTAAACATGTTGGAATTTTGCGTGCTGTGCAGTGGTCACGTTTAAATTCAAAACTGTAATACATTTATCATGTCACATGTCAATTTTAACAATTTGTAGTAGCAGAAATGAAGGGAAACAATAATATTCCTGTCGATAATTTTAAAATCAATGTTATTGTTTTTTAATAACAGTCAGGTTTGATGGCTTTGTCACTATATACTAAAGTTGCTTTAGTTTATTAGTACTGAACTTCAGGAGGGTGGATAAAGCTACACATTTCCATTTTCCTGCTTTCATTCCGTGTGCTCTTTAATTCTACAGCACCATGCTGCCGACCACCTCGTCACACAGCAATGGCTCCCTCACTTCCAGGGATGCTGCACGCCACACGGCAGGTGCCAAACGTTACAAATATCTGCGGAGGCTGCTGCACTTCAGGCAAATGGACTTTGAATTTGCTCTATGGCAGATGCTTTATTTGTTCACGTCGCCACAGAGGGTCTACCGCAATTTTCACTACAGAAAACAGACCAAGGACCAGTGGGCCAGAGACGATCCAGCTTTTCTGGTTCTGCTTAGCATCTGGCTGTGTGGTAAGTGTGTCGTTATTTGTTAGAATCTGACTTAATGCTACAAATCAAAATATGATATCTTCCTGTTACAAAGATGACTTAACACTCCCTGTGTTTTTCTGCAGTGTCAACAATAGGCTTTGGTTTGGTGCTGGACATGGGTGTCCTGGCGATTCTGAAGCTGCTGTTATGGGTGGTCTTTGTCGATTGCATAGGAGTGGGTCTGCTCATATCAACACTTATGTGGTGAGTAGCAAATTTGTCTCATTTACAGTAGGAAATAAATCAGTTGTAAGTAGGACGATTTGGCTCTAGTTATATTAACTGAAATGTGTTTTCAGTTTCTTCAGATTGCTAACGTCAAAACTAATTTAAGTCCTTGTGCTGCATGTAAAATATTACTCATGTTGTCTTTTCCAGGGTGATCAGCAACAAATACCTGTTAAAACATCCCAGCAGAGACTTTGATGTTGAGTGGGGCTACGCCTTCGATGTTCACCTCAACGCTTTCTACCCTCTTTTAGTCATCCTGCATTTTCTGCAGCTTTTCTTTATCAACCGTGAGTAGATTGTCAGGCCCAAGCTTCTAAATGGTTTTAGTTACATTTTATGTTTACAGATGTGTTTTTCAGTTACGATTAATTTACTGTATTTCTTTCTCTCATTCATTTGTAGTATTTATATTTAATAGTTTAAGACAACATTTGTAATAAAAGGAAATAGTTTTTAAAATTGTTGTTTTGTTATTTTTTGTGCTACAAAAACAGAATAACTTATGAATATTGAGTTCCACTGTGCACACAAACACACTAGGATAAACCTATTTTGTGGTATCAGGTTGACTAAGGATGTGTTTCTCTGGGTGAATATTTGAACCCTACTTGATATTAATTTCTGTAATAAAAGACCAGTATGGTTTGAATATGAGAATACTAAGTGAATTTCTGCAGTAACCTAACACAGCAAATGACCTATGTTCTCTGATAAAATGTTAGAGCGCAGGTTTCATAAACTGGATAACCTGACAACAAACAGCATGAATGCACAACTAAAATGAGACTTTCCAAGTATATCCATTCTCAGAATATCCAAGAGAAAACTGCCTTGTCAGCTATAAAAATGATACGAGCAGTGCACTGATCTGTCATCACTGACTGTGTGTTGTTTTGTGTCTTTCAGATGTCGTCGTGATAGACTCAGACTGGTTCCTGGGATACTTTGTTGGAAACACTTTGTGGCTTATCGCCATCGGCTATTATCTCTACATCACCTTCTTAGGGTACAACGGTGAGTCGTCTGTACATTAACATTCACAGAGCTTCTGAGTTTGATCTATCATGTTCCATGTTTGTAGTCCTGGTATGATATGAGGATCTGCTGTCTGTAAACGTACGTTCTACGCTTCTCCTCGCAGCTCTACCGTTCCTGAATAACACAGTGGTGCTGCTCTACCCCTTCGCTCTGCTCGGCCTCATCTACATGCTCTCTGTCTCTCTGGGCTGGAACTTCACTCGGGGCCTCTGCTGGTTTTACAAGTACAGAGTCCAGTAGAGCAACAACAACTCCATCTCCAGCTGCTGTCAGTCAGCACACAGTTAAGATGGACTTGACTTGTGGTTGACTCTCGGTAAACTGGGACCCTGTGTTGACATTGTGTGACGCTGAGCTGGTTGAGTCTCCACTGATGCGGTGATCAGTGATGGGTTTGGACTAGTTTCATAGGAGATACAGCTTTTATTGTTCTTTTTGTATGATTTGTAAATAGGACTCTGGCAGGTTGCGTTGTAATATATGTGCAGATGGTTGTTTCTGAAAAGAAATAAAATTTCTTTGAGTTTTCTTAAAGACTGAAAAAGTTAATCTCTTATTAGAAAGTGGAGAAATGTGGGATGTAAACTTTTCTCTCCTTTTTTGTTCCCTAAAGTGTACATTCCAAAGCACTTTCAATAAAAGGTTTTATTAACTCATGTTGTCTCCAAAAGAGTAAATCATTGTTCACATTTTGCAGCAGCAGAAGCTGCATGTTTAGTAACTCTGGATGTCTCTGCACAGTGTTTTTAAGATGATGCTGTCTCATAATGGCGCTGTTGTCTCTGTGATGTTTGACTGGACATGATCCCCAACAATATTCAAGGTTTATATAATGATGCAGATGATGGAAAGACTTTTTTTAGGCCGTAGTATTATATTTGGTGAAACTACTACTTTTATTGCTCATTGTTTTACTGCAGAAAGACATTTGGATTCGTTTTAATTTATTGATATTGCAGTTTTATTCTATTCTACAACACAGTAAATACTCATGTGGTGTCAAAGTTAGTTTTTTTTCAGCTGTCAGGCAGTGCATGTCGGCATGGCAACTGGGTTTTGGTGTCCTGTCTAAAGATACCTCACCCTGGGGTTCTGTTCCACTGCCGTCCAAGTTTCAGTTAATCAGCACATCACTCATATTAAAAGTAATCAGTCACAACTTGTAAAAGCCAGAAGAGATTTGTTATAGCGGAAATGTTCTGCTAACAAAGGGATGAGGTTCATGTATAGAGCTTTACCTGGACATTTCTAAGCCTCCATAAAGACCTGCAAAACTTAAGACACCCAGGGCGTCCTGGTATTGTAACGGTTGCAGCACATGTCACATAACATCAGTTCTCCCGGTTGGAGTGCAGCTGGAGGCCTTCGTTACGAGTCATCAACCCTCTCCTCCCATGCATCCTGTCTGTCTTTGTTCCTCGTTTGTTCAGTAGTGCATCTACTAAAAACAACAAGAACCTTCAAACTTTATTTAGTTTTATTATAACATGCATCATTTTTCACCAGATTTAGATTCTCCATGTTTTAAACAGTAAAGTATTTGTTGTTTCATGCATGCTGCATCACTGCACACTCATCTCTTAACTTCCTACTTCACTGAATCCATGAGCATTTGCTTGAACATATCCAAGTCAAATTTCTTCATGATGACGACCTTGTGCTTCTTTTTTAGCAGCTCCATGTAGTCAAGAACCATCATGCCTCGAGTGTGGTTTCCCGCCAGCTCCACTGTCACTGCAACCTGGCAGATGAAGTTACTGGTAAATGATTTCTGCTGAATCGTTTGGTATTTTACACCCATAAAACCAGGGGATCATCACCTGTTCACTCTGTGTAATCAGTGAGTCATTTATGGCTGCAGCTACAGCGTAGGTGTCATGTCCATGTCCCTCTGTGGTTTCCTTTTGATAGTCTGCTGACTGAGCTTTCTGCAGAAACACTACACTATTAGACATAGAAACAAACAATTCCACTAACATTTAATTCCAAAACAGATCATTTGTTCTGTGTGTTTAGACTGAAACTGCTGCTTTGGCTTGTCAGCATCTGTCCTCCACTCATGCCCAGTGTGTGGACACTTACGGCCTCAGGTGGTTAAATGTGGACAGATTCATTTCAGCCCTTCTCTTTCGTACCTTCATAGAAACCTCTGAAATCTTTTTCATGAAGGCAGCCTTCTCCGTCTTTTGGGACAGATATTCATCACAGAAACTCTGAAAAGAAAAAACATTTCACCCGGCATGTTGTGCAAATAATTTTTTATATTTAGAGCAATAAATCGTTTATGAACGTCTGTGTTCAGTCTCACCCAGGGCAGGCTGTTCTTGCATGTGAACTCCCAGGTGGCCATGTAGGTGGGACAGGTGTAGCGGTTTAACACAATGTGGGCTGCTTCCGGGTCAGCGACAAAGTTAAACTCTCCACACGGTGAGGTGTTACCCCTAGCTGCACACACACACACACAGACACACACACGGTGTCAAGTGGAAGTCATGTAGAGACTTAAAGTATATATCAGATAACTTACATTCAGTGTTTCCTCCCATGATGTAAAGCGCCTTCAGTCTCTTAGGAAAGGAAGGATCCAGCTGTACTGCGACAGCGAGGTTAGTGAGGGGGGGGGGGGGGGGGGGGGGGGGGGGGGGGGGGGGGGGGGGGGGGGGGGGGGGGG
>JAUMTR010000012.1:4723522-4761011 GCA_032270685.1 Microctenopoma stevenorrisi
GTACTGCGACACCGCGGTTAGTGCGGCCCCCCCCCCCCCCCCCAGGGAAGTTTCTCTTACACAACATTACATGACAACAAAAGTTTTTTATTTATAAATGTTTGACTGTTTTTCAGATTTTTAAACAACAATAAACTTAAAAGGATGGCTTCAGGTCCCGGCTCTTCTACTGGAAAGTCACTGCATTAAATAATAAGCACAAACCTAACACAGCCCTCAGACAATATAATGCAAATCCAAACTGTGTCGTGTGCAGAGTAAAATTCACCTTTCTGCACAAAACATGCATCTCTATAACAGGTCGTGCAAACAGCTCGTGAAACATGTGGATTTTCCAGCTAGTCAAAGATGACCAGACAAACGAGAAAATACAGGAATCCTCCCAAATCACTGCTGTTCAGTGACAACTGGACATGTTATACGTTTTCTGAAGACGTCCATGCAGAAGAGAATACATCCTCTGACAGTCCTTCGGGCTCTCTGGGTCGACTCTATCTTTGCAGCAGTTAAAGATTCATTAAACGTAATTAATCAGAGGTAAAATTGTTCTGACTTGTTGTGACAGCAGCTCTCAGTATCAAAGGAGAGAATGGAACCACAACCAGAAAGATTCACACAAACGCAAATAGAAATAACATTGTTACATTGAAAACTAATATAAACTTGATGGATTAAAGATGAATTTATAAAGTCAATAATAATAAATGGAAAGTATAATATAAATGTGTGACATTATTAATAATTATGAGCACCGTCAGTTTCCCTGGCCCCCGCAGAGAGGGAGGAGTACAACACTGTAATGGCCCCTGGTAGGAAAGATCGCCTGTGGCTCCCAGTTGCATTTCAAATTCCACGTTGCGCTCACCATCTGTCCAGATATTACAGCATGTCCCGGCGCATATGTGTGTCTCTGCTCCTCCTACTAGAGATCTGTCTGGACAGCCACTACACTAAATACGCACTAATACTTCAGGGTATTTTCCTGTGGTCAGGAGGATATGCAACATGTTGTCATTACTACAGCAGTGTAATAAATGCAAATGATTATTTACTACTAATAATAATAAAGTAACGTGGCAGTACTACAACAGAGGGAAGTATTACCAGAATGAGTATTTTAGGTTCAAACATTCACGAGGATTAACAACCACAAATAACAATTTATTCTGTTCCACTATTGATGTTTTCACATTTTATCCACTGATCATATCTGTTTGAAATGTAAAGTCTGTGCTATAAAGTAAAACCTGACAAAAACTGTATATGCAGAATATCTTCCTCAGAAATGAATATTAAAATATCTCAAAACTATACTTAATTTCATCTCTATAGAATAATAATGTGATGATTGTTATGGTAACGTCACGTCACATACGTCACTCTACAGCCTGTTACGTGGCCGTGACGCTGCAGCACCTCTCGCTCCAGTTTTTGTGGGGCATGGGTGTCTCGTCTCCGTGCGCAGGACGGTCAGGGTCTCCGGTGGGGCTCGCTCGGGACTTAAAGGCGGTAAGTCGCTTCTGAAAGAGGAGTCACGCTCAAATCACTTTTACCGCGTGCGCGCGAGACGAACGGCACGTGCGCGTCAAAAATGAAACGGAGTTTAATTGAATCGAGGTAATTGAAAGACAGCGGCACACATGAGTAAATCTGCTGCTCTACCTCACTGCTGCAAGTGTTTGTAGCCCCGGGGTAGTTCTATAAATAGACATTTGAATTATTTAGGCTGTTTTAATTATTCTGTAGTAGCATGAATTTGGAGCACAGTTTGATCTTTAACACCATGCAGTGCGCCGCGTAATTGACTTGAGCATACTACTGTATATCTGCACATATTTCAACTGCATAACGTGCATCGATTGGATTTACTGAGACTATATTGTTTCACCTGATGACACTAGTGGAGTGTATGTGTTGTTTGGTTGCAGGTTGTAATGTAAATAATTCCTAATTATAGCAAAGACATGTTTATTCTCTGGTTTCAGCCTCTGTTTTGGGACCTTTTTAAACCCTATGAATCAATGCATTTTACAAGCTCCACAGCTCAGCAAGGAGCTCGTAAAAAGGCACAGTCATGTAGTGACTCACATAGAGATGCTTGAAAAGTCCACTGTGTCTGGATCTGTGTGTAGGGTGGGCGCCTGGACTCAGCTAGTTAACTCCAATTAAGTGTTTAAGCTAAGATACACAGTGTAACAACAGTCTAGTCCTTCAGGTGCAGTCGCGTATCTCTGACCTCAGGACAGAGGCAGAAACAATAGCAGCTGTGTGACAGAAGTTAAGCCGCTGCCATATGTGTCTGGTCGATAGAGCTGAGCTGCTGGAGATTGGCTAAACTTCAAAGTCAACGATGGTGGCCTAAACCGTCAGAGACCAGCACAGAGCAATAATCCTTCATCTAAGGAATTCAAAAGTTCCCATTTGACATGTATTTGTACTGTTCATGTCAGTAGTTGGGCCTTTAGAGCACTTTATGGCCACGTTCAGCTCAACTCAACTCATCTCACGTATGAAGAGGACACTAGGTGTTTTTTTTTAAATGCTGTTCTTATAGCATGCATGAAATAAAAACTACAACATTACCACCTGCAAAACTCTGTGGATGCAGCCCACAGTATGTCACTAATAATATCACAGTGACCGAGAAGCTGCACAGTTCAGGACCCTTCATCGACTTTTACACTGTTGTCAGGGGAGACGGGAATATTTAAATCGCGCTCTCCTTCAGATTCTTTCATTCCTGCGAGGTCTTTTAACTGGGACCTGATGGAGTGGGCCGGTGCTGATTGAACCCTGGGTGATATAAAAAACCTCTTCATCTCCATCCCTCTCCAGTTGTAACAGGCAGCTATTGTACCTAATCCCCACAATCCTGCTCTACTCCAGGCAACACCAGGCATCTGTCAGACAGCTAAAAGTTGGAGAGCTGAGCTCAACTTTCCCTTTGAGCACGTATCTCCGAACATCTTTAAACATGCTAATCAAGAGACTAGCACTAAAAACATTATTATTATACTGTAAAAATGTAAGAGCTAAAATATTTAATAATATATATAATATTTATTCTCAGTGTAGATTTATTTAGAGTTTTTAAAGGGTTCTTTCGTTTCACCTTAAGAATTTATTCATCCGAGTATGGTGGCACAGTATGGTGTGGCTCGTTCCGCACCAGAGATGTGTAGCAGTTTTACTGGGGCATAGATAATGCAAAGAAAACAAGCATTTACAAGCCCACAGCGAGTTTCTCGCCTGAGGGTAAAATGCATGAAACAGAGAGCTTACACAAATCTACTCGTAGAACCAGGTCATCTGGCATTTAATGCACTGACTGACATGTCAGTGAATCCAGTGGAGCGTTTGGTGGAGTGTGTCCTGCTTGAGCCGTAGCTGAATAGATGATGCCCTCTAAGAAACAGAAAGATTGTTTTAAATTTGATTAAATTATACCCTGACGATGGTCCTGTCTCTCCCTCATTCCCTCTGTGTTCCACAGGTGTAAGTGCATGAAGATACGTGGGACCAGTGATGGAGGCCTGGCCAACAGTGGCCTGGGTCCTGCTGCTAACCACCATCGCTGACTGGCTAAAGCATGCTCAGTCTAGGGACTTCACCATGAAGGATATAATACTGCTGCATCCTTCGAGTAGGTGCACTAATGTGTATGAATATGAATTACCATTTACCAACGTTTCAAAAGAACAAAGCTCAATCGACGATAACTAAGTTAGTAAATGTAATACATAATCCCGCATGCTGAGGTGCGTCTGTGCTCCACAGCTACACCGCACCCTGGTGCTTTCAAGTGCTTCACATGCCTCGACGCTGCGGATAACTACGAGTGTAACCGCTGGGCACCTGACGTGTACTGTCCAGTAGGTGTGTAGTCAGTATCCTCTCTCTAAAGATGAGGTATGGCTCATATTTGAAGGTTTAGCGGATTTTAACGCACTCTGTGTTTTCCAGGCACCAGATACTGCTACGCCCAACACACGATGGATAACCATGGAGACAGTGTGTCAGTGACCAAGCGCTGTGTGTCCATGGAGGAATGTCTGCTGACTGGCTGTGTTGATGTTACTTATAATGACTATCAGGTGGGTGGAGCCTTAGCTTTCAACTGTATTTATATATTATTTCTTCTCAACAGCTCATTTCATCCGCCAGGTGTGCTCGTCCTGCTGCGAGGGGAACATCTGTAACGTGTTGGTGCCGAGGAACGAAAGCGGCGCCATCTTCTCCTCCACGTCTCCTCTGGCCAGCTCGAGCAGGAGGCTTCATCCTGCAGCGCTGAGTGTCATCGTTAGCATCTTTACAGCTGGACGTGTTTGAAGGGAAACTCAGAAACTACTAAATGAAGGCACTTAATTGTTTAGAAAATTAAAAACACATAATGGATGCACAAATGTCTACTACACTATATACGATTTAAGTTTGTTGTTACTGATAATTTGTGTTGTTAAGCGTCTTACCTTGTAACCGTATTGCTGTCAGTGTGTATTTTACAGGATCTTTTAATATTAAATTGGTTGATTTTGTATGTTATAAGAGTTCTGCGTTAGTGTCATGGATGAATGACTGAATGAGTCTGCTGGGTGCAGGCCGAAGACGCCTGCGTCCAAAAGTGAGGAGAGAAACACAAAACACACTACAACAGTGACACAAATTGACCACAAAGACACACAAAAGGAGACGGAAAATAACCAAAAGACACAGCACAACGTTTATGGTGTTTGTGTGTCTGCCTGGAACACTGGTGTTCTGACTCAGCAAGAGGGCTGGAGGAGTCCTGATGTGTAGCCAGGACTCTGAGGAACGTGTTCAGCTGCTGCATCAGCAAAAGGTTTAGAAGACCACTAGAACATGCAAACAGCTTTCTCCCAATAAAACAAGTCAATCTTTTTCAAGATGAATACACACTCGGAAATAAAATTAAGATGGCTGTCATTTCTCTTTTGACATTTATCAGGTTTAGTTTAAAAACAGTAGTTATACAGTGAAAAAACGTATACGCAGTGTTTTACTTGGTGGTGCTTCAATACAATAATTGCATAAAGTGTAAAATACATAACGTTGATAGTTTTAAGATGCTAAAGAAAAATCTGTGACACCTTCAAACTGGTTTAGCACCGAAGGCATTTGTTAAAGAAATTAAAACACCTCTAGGTGCTTAAATACTGAAATTTTCTTGGACATATTTTATTTCATGACTTTGAAAATTAATTTGACTTAAAGTGAAATAAGAGACATTAAATAAACGAAAGGTCAGTTGGAACCACAAACTATTCTTCTGAGTAGCCTTCATGCTGTTAGTGGGTCAAAATAAAAATAAGTTTTAGGATTAAGTTCTACAGAAAATAGTCCTCACATGAAAAATAACTTTATTAATCAGGCAGCTCTGACTGACAAGTGTAGTGCTTCAACTGAAACAGTTTCCACTCTTCTTCAGATCCTGTGTTTATGAAAAGTGACGATAAAAAAAACGCTTTTAGCATTACTCACAGCTGGCTGAGTATCCAACTTTAGATCATCGTAAAGTTTTCTCAAATGAGAAAATAATGTCTATACTTGACCGGTCAGACACAATACAGAAATCCGTATTTGAGTCTTAGTCAAGTTCATAATTATATTAAATGTGTGGCAGTAAGAACTGCACTGATTCAAACCATGCACCAACACTACCGTACATTAGCTTCCCAGCTTCTTCAAACCATAAATAGAGGCAAGATTTAGATCCATATAGAATAGACAAAAAAGCTATTCTTCATCATCAAGTACATTAGAAAGTCCTTGTAGTCTGGCAATAGCAGCACTGTGAGTAGGTGCGTTGGTGAAAACCGTCCCTACAAACGAGGGTGTTCCTCCCAGGATGTGGCGAATAACGGTGCAGGATCCTGACACCTCGATGTGAAAACCCAAGTGTCTCAGCTCCTCATCTGTTTGCAGCGTGGTCTGACTGGAGGGAGATGCAAAGAACTGTTGGAGAAGACAATAAAAATAATGAATTCATGGAAAAAGAAATAACGGATTTCCTGTTTTAATGCCAACTTAACCCTTCCTCTGTATCTACACAGCGTCTATGTAACTGTACAATACGTACTAGATGTCAATTAGGGGCTAGCTATTCTGAGGATTTTCAAAAGAGGGACACGTCCACATGGGAACTAACGGAAATGAACTCACAGCTGTGCCTGTTGCTGGGTCAATGAAGTCTGCCCAGTATCCTGCAGTCCACAGAGCGAAACACATCTCTTTAGCGCCGCTTACAAACTGCAGTTAGGAAGAGACAAGTTAGCATGTGCTGGACGTTTAAATTACTCACATACATTTAATACCAAAATAAAAATATCACAGGACTCACTTTGTGAAGCAGCTGATCTCTGTCCTGCTCTGCAGCCTTCACTCGTTGACTGCTCCCCTGTGTCACCGTCACAACCGTGATGGAAGTTGTGGGCGCAGTGGGGAACAAGAGCTCCAGATCTGACACAAAGGCTTTTGTTACTGATGGCAATTAATCAGAGTATAAGGTGATTTAGGTGACATGAGTTAACAGATCACCATCACTTACCTTTTCGTAACAGCTCGGGGCAGGAGTTTATGGAACAGTCCGTCTCTGTTTGATTAAAGTACTGCTCTGCTTTCTGAACTCTTGCAGAGATAGGACCCAGTTTTCCCTGAGGCACAAAAAAACACACATTTCACTTGTTGGCTCTTACAAATAAATTCCCAGGAAGAAATGCTAAAATCGATATTGATTTTTTTGGCCTGCAAGAACTTTTTCCCACCCAGGCCTCTGTCAACACACATTCTCAAATTAATAATAAGCATGAGTTTTGCCAACATAACTAATAAACAGTAAAAAAAAAACTTACATGGAACTCATTGACGAACTGGGCCAGTATAAAGTGGTGTCTCTCTGTGCTGCTTGGAGTCATCAGTACATCGGGCACCGATGTGTGAGCTAGAGGTTTCTTTTGCTCTGCCATGCCTTCCAGGTGACAGTCAAAACCAACGTTACCTGGTAACTGAAAGCGCTGGTCCTGAGGTCCGAACGGTCCCATGTTCTCATCAGGCCACACAGTCCTGGGGCCTGGAACAAGTACAAGGAAACAACTAAAACTACCTCTTACATTTTCTTCTTAGCCTTAGATCAAAGTCAATCATGAAATGTACCTTATGTCTACTTTTGCTAATAACTGGTGACAGATTGATTTACATCAGGACTCACCTGAATGTGTAGCGGATACAGCGATGTAAGGCTCATCTGAGCTTGCAGCAGAAAAGTTTCTGCTTCTACCAATCCTGAGAGCGGCTAAGACCTGACGCCCAGCGGTACGAGATAGGACCAGCCTGCCTCGACTACACAGCACCTGCATAGAAAAAACACCACCTGTTCCAACATTTGAAGATTACAGTATGAATGGTTATTTAATTTCTCTCGACAACAAACTAGTGGTCCAGCAATAAGGTTTTGGTCACTGTTGTCATGCATTCAGTAACAATTCAAGTGTTTAAATCATCTCTTTCTGTAAATGTAGTGTTGTTTTTTGGACTGGGCAAAGGATTCATTACCTTTAGTCATTTTCTGGTTTGCCTCAAGTAAAGCAAACTTAAAAATCATAAGGCATTTTAGAATCTGTGTGTAGTTTTGATGATAGCCAACATTGCGGTAAATATGGCTCAAGTTTCATAAACAATTGTACAAAAGACAGTTGGTTACAAAGAAGTTACGTCACTTACGCCGCTGGACATTGTGATTAGTTTTCTTCTGTTTTAAACGTGTAACCTGTCGGAAAAAAATGTCAACTAATTATTTAATTAATAAAAGACACAACAGACAGTATTGTAAAGTCAAACAACAAGCTGCGGTTGACTTTGGGACTAGTAGATGCAGAATACAGGTAGGTTAAAGTCACGGCTAGTCATGCTAACATGATGCAATGGATGCATTCTTTTTTAACGGGGAAAGGTAGATGACCGAAACTATTGTTTATTTTATTCAGACTTAGCAAGAGCACTGAACCTTTACAGATAAATATGTATATTGTGACAGGTTCAACACAAAAGGAAATAGCTAAGTAACCTAACCTAGCTGCTACCGTTAGCACGTTGTCGGCTAACGTTAGCTGACATTGTAGGTCAGCTTGTTTTGGTCCTATCCATTTTAACATTATAAAATACTTATATACATATATATATATATATATACACACTTTGACACCGCCTTGCAAAAACAACAGACAATATATAAAGTAAGAGTAAGTAAGATTTGAAATCTATAATGGGATAAAATCATGAAAAGTACAAGTTGTTCAAACCTGTCAAGCTGCACGTCTGCAGCTCTCTGCTTTCGCAAAACAACTACGGGAAGTGACGAGGGACATGTCGTTCATGCGCAAATTGAATAGCGACTAATTCAACAATTCTCCTTCTTCATCTTCTTCTTCCGTGGGGTTTAACGGAAACTCGCATCCATTCTGCTTCAACAATCTACAGAACTGTAGATAATATGAAATTGTGCCCATAACGATTAATCGTTTTCATTACTAGTAAATAAAACACACATGCAGGTACTAAAGGCTGTGTTATTCCGTACTTACACAATACTTCCACAAGATGGCAGCAGATTAACATATAACAGGATACAGGATTTGATCATGACAGTAGTACTGTAGCCTGTTTTTATTAACAGGGGATCCGGTTTGCTAATTGCCATTCCTGGCCATTACTGTTATACGTTTTTATTATGTTTAAAAAATTACCATAAACAGGAAACAGAACACGTGTTTATTACGAACATGCTCAGTAATAAAAAAAGACCAACTTTTGATGATTTTCTTTTTAGGAACCAGCATAATGAAAAACAAACACCGGACAATAATGATGCAGATTACAAACAGATCCGGTGATAACGAGAACACACAAGTTGAAAAAGTCCAAGCTTTAGTTGTTACTTCCAGTTATAACAATTAACAATGAATACCAGGTGTGGCAGCTGATTTCACAGGTGCGTTAACCTGATGATGTCACATCTATTTAAATTATTTAGAGTTAACATCTGATTATGTGTTTAGCGTTTGTAAATGTTTGCTGATCATACAACAAAGTCCTTATTATAGGACAAAATGTATTTTTCCTCATTATTTATTTTATCATTTTGTTTATGTTCATAGACATGTTCTAAAAAAAATAATCTTTATAGTTATTTGTGCAGTTTGGTGCAGATAAAAAGGGACTGGTCATGTTAAAATAGCTTAGTTTGGTTAGAGTTAGAGTTAAAGGACAAGGCTGGTGATTATTACCTATTTTTTTTATTTTCAACAAATCCCATTTCAAACCCGATCCTCAGGGCCCCCTGATGTTGTGTCTGATTGACAGAACCTGCCTCATCCAGGTGATCAGTGTGAAGGGCAGCAAGCAGGGCCGTGGAGCCCTGAGGACCAAGTTAGGAAATCACATGCCTAATCTGTGAACTTCATAGAACTTTATTGTGTTGAACATTACCTTGGCTACCATCAAGTAAGTCCAATGTGTTTTCACTGGGACATTCCCAGGTGGGAACCTCTTGGTATGGTTCACATGCTCAGCAGAATTCTTTCTCATAAAGGATAAAAGTTTCAAAACTAGAACAGAGGGAGAGTCCTGGCCAAAACAGTGTTTATCTACTGTCAGAAGTCGTGAAGGACAAGGACAGCTAGTAAAGTACATTTCGCTGGCGTAGACATAACTCTTTAGCTGATTTGGACAAGCTGATTGACACTTTCTCTGAGCCGACAGGATATGCAGTGGGAGTTTACCCTGGGACCAACATGCTTCAATCACCATGGGTAGCTGCAGCAACATGGTGTGTGTGTGTGGAGCTGCACACAGTTTGGCAGTATGTGAGTCTCCCACAGGATCATTTGTACCAGTAACACAGCACAGCCACCTAAGATAGAGCCCCGTGGGACGTACTCATACACATGCACACACACATGCACGCACAAGCACATGCACCCACGAAAAAAGCGAGCAGATGAGTTCTTCACCTCAGGCTCTCTCCAGACACTGAGGTAAATGAAGATGAGCTGACTCTGGTGAAAATGCAGTACTTTCTAGTGGAGTGATATATACCTACAATAACATTGTAGTCCAAACAACTTCGCCTGACGAATGTTAAATCAGTCTGTTAACCCAAACAATCGCAGAACGTTGGGTTAAAGTGCAATAAATGTTTTTAAAGTTATAATAATATATGGTTCATAACATAAAAAGCACTAATACCCCAAAAGTGGGGGTTATTTATCATAAAATATATATGTTTAATAATCAAAATATAAATTGTATCTACTAAAGCTATTTCTGGATTAAGCTACCTGCTCTCTGTAGTTTCATGTTTGGTAGGTTGTCACAGTATTTCTTTAACAACTAAGCAAAGAAAAAAATAGAAATGGGCACATGCTGTAGATACAGTTTACTGTGTGTGTGTCTTCGTCTGTGGTCAGGGAGCCTCTGTTGCATTAACACGGACCTACCTGTTACCCAGTGTAAGATAACGGCCCATTATGAGTAATTGTTTCTACGTTGGGCTGTGTGAGAAGAATTCCTAAGTAAAGCCTTGAGACCTCCAGACAAAGCTATGAGTCATGTAGAGGTCTTTTTTTATTGCTGCACTGTCAGGCCGCAGCGTATCTTGTCTGGAATCAGCACTTTTCTATTGCCCGTTCATCCTCTGTCAAGGAACATATTTCAGTCTCCCACATCCTGAGCTACCTGCCTGTGTCAGCACACCATTAACTGCACTCAATCGTTAACTAAAGACTTACTAAGTACCGCTGAAGGTCAATTTCCCGTCTCCTCAGCTTGTAGTGAAGAGAAACCATGAGTCATCAGGATGAGTTACAAGTTTTGGCCGTGTTTCCCTCCCACCACCACAACCACCATGTTGTTTACCCAAGCCTGCTTGTCCTGAATTTAAAGCGCTAGTGCTCATGTGTAAGGCTTTAAATGCTGACATTAATATGACTACTACTTATTCCTGTAATGCCTGTAATGGCAAAAAAACTGTTAATGAATATAATAATAAAAAAATCAGTTTGAACTAACTTGTAACTGTAAAAATGTTCATATGCACGAATAGCTCCTCCTGAAATATACATAATTGTATGAATACAGAATTAGAGCACACACACAATACACACTACTTCATTAGTGGCTGTAAAGCCCAGACCTGCACTTGGGAAATAATTTAGCAGCTCTACTGAAAAACGCTCTGAGCGTTTTGGAGCCGATTTAAAAAAAAAAAAAATCAGCAGGTGCAAGTGTGGAGGATAGTAGATTAAATATAATATCATAAAACTACACAGAGGCTCAAGCAAGTACCATAAACTACTGAGGAGATGATTTTTAGCTTAAGATTCAGCTCTGTACAATACAGCGAATCCACTCGTTACACTTGTGGTAGAGAGCAGCAGACCCATTGACCAACTCACACAGCTCACACATTAAAAATGAAAACAATACAACCAGCCGAAGAACATTTTTAACATTCACTGTGTCATTTACGTGAGACGTGAAACCCAACAGGTCCAACTTTTAGGCTTATTCACTGTCAGTGACAAAGTTGGAGTGACTTACTGTGAGCCTAACTTGGCTTCGTTAACCGCCGTGACAGGAAGGGACAGAAATAACAGAATATTACTGTAGGTGCTTGCACCTGATGCTCATTTGTCAGAGTCTGTTCCAAAATGCTCTGAGCGCTGTCAGTGCTGCTGAACTGTGCAATTAGACCTTTTCTCAGTTGTAAGCCTCGGGGCTGCAGTCACTAATGAGGTAACAGTAGGTGCATGTGCTGTTACACAGTGCACATGACATTATGTATGTGTATGGAGGACCCCAGGGTGCAGCTGCACCACTAGCACCAACTGATGCTCAACTAGTAACTGATAGTAGTTCTCCCAGTTTCTCACACGCTGGTGAATCTCCTGCAGAGGTGAGATCCCTGATCACGGCCTGCTGAGTTTTACTTTGTTCTGCAACACCCACGTCATACCTGGATGCGGCGCCTTCATGCAGCAAACGATTCATTAAAATTCAGGCAAGCAGCAATTAGGAGAAAGATAATGACTATCAGTTTGCATATGAGAACACTCAGGCATGCGGCCCCCTAATCATTCATGCCGCTTACGTATCGTTACATGTTGAATGCAAGCATACATATCAGCCTTAGAATGTGGTCTAATGGTGGGTTTTTCAGTTTCTACTGAAAATGGTGACGTCATACACAATTTTTTTTATTATTTTCAGGAAGTTAATTAATCTAATGTTGGTTATTTTAAAAGTAGAACTTTGTAAAGTGATCTTAAAATAAACCTACTTATATTTAACTCGGTAAAACCTGCAAGTGAGGTTTGTACAGCTAAAACTCAAGTCATCACAGCAGCTGTACATGAGTGTCTTCTGTACTCATCATCTTCCAGGGACCAGAGGCGAGGTAGGGGGCCTTTTTGAAGGCGCGTACAACCTTGCCACTGTCTCACAGCATTGTCTGTTCAGATTATAGCAGCAGTTCGTACCGTGCTGACAGGAAAATCTCTCTGAAGACGTGTAAAAAAAACCCAACTACTGTCGAGTGTGATGCACCGACAGGGAAAACATTACTGCAGCGAGTCTTAAAAATAGCTGGCAAATACCAGCTTATGTTAAATTGTTAAATGCTTTTTAAATGCCGGAAAACAGATTGAATAATAATGAAGTGATTATCCACAGTCTGATGTTTCTCTCTAGCTTCTGATATCGTCTAATGCAAAAGCATTGGGACAATAAGTCCGGATCAATTCACCTACTGGACATTTTATAACTTAATCCCTGTGCAAAGGGTCGTTAAGTAGTTTTGACTGTTGGTTAAATACAAGTAATTAAAATGTTCTCACTGCATGTTATCAAAACAACACTCAGTGATTTGATCTTAAATGAATTGAGACTTAACATATTTACACAATACAATAATATTTGCAACATATTGCAAATGTTATGGCTTCACTTGCAAAATACCACAATATTCTCAATTTTTTTTTGCTTATTCTTAAAATATATTGTATAATATTATGACCTACATTAAATTAAATGACATCTGTAACTTGAAAACCACCCTCTCAGCTCTGCTCTTCCTCTCTGTACTCAGCCCTTCGGGCATTAATATTTAAGAAGCTACCAAACTTACTATGGCTGTGCTTTGTGTTATTGACACCCTGTGAACAAACACGCAGCACTGTTTCAGTGTGATCCACTGTCTCATCTGTGGGAAACTCCACAGCTTCAGGCTGTAGGACACAAGGCCGCATTGTGGTGGACAAAGGGTGCGGAGGACGGCTCAGCGGTGTCATGGCACATAATGCCCTGCTAACCTGTGCTTTCAGTTTCCATTCAGACCAACAGAGGATCATAGCTCTTGTCAGATGTGGGAGGAAACCATAGACGAGATGAGATGGGTTTTTACTTTCATGCCTATACATGTAAACTAACGTCAGAGTACAACGCTGCAGTTTGTCTTCGGTTTCATGTAGAAATACAAATCTCTGATCGATTTAAGCCATAAAAACAGATTTCTCATGAGACTGACATCACAAGAAAGGGGCACCCGGCACCCGCACAGCTCTGATTGCCGCATCCCTTAATCAAGCTCGTGTTAAGCCTAACGAGTATTGATGTGTTCATGTCAGCTGTCTGCACGGCTGTGTCGCGCACTCTGAGGATCACCGTCCTGTCTGAGAACCACCCACACGGACCACATGAAGGTCTGAGACAATAGTCAACATGTGCACACAATGTATAGGAGGATGTGGCAGGATGAAAGGTCGGGAAGAATGCTGGCGTCACTGTCTAAGCTCTGACTCTCTCTGAGCTCTGACTGCGAGAGATGTATCATTTGCACTCACAAGCCGCAGGTAGTGCTAAAACAATTAAATGTGTATATTACCCTGCAGAAAAAATGACTACCATCATTAGACGGGAAGGCAGCTAATGGTAGCAGGCAGCTGGAGGTGCTCCAGTGGGTTCATCGCACGTCAGGCGCCTCAGGGCTGATTTAATCTTCATGGTTGGATTACATACACCAGCATGATAATGTGCCGTGGGGCAAAACACCTCAGAGAAACATAACCTCATTTCAACCGGGTCATTGAAAATCTCTTAAAAGGTCAGGGGGTTGAATGGAGCGAACACTTTCCTAAATATGTTTTTCAGTTCAAGTCAAATAACGAGGTCTAAGGTCTACGTCGATTATGTGGCCAGTGTATACAATATTACATTACTGTAAACATAATATATTATTTATATAATATTTATTTAAAATGACTGTACAGGGACTAATTTCAGCTGTGGAGTAGTACATACAGTATGTAATTCTCTACCTTTCTCTGCTCTGTTCGCTGCTGTGTCGTGGTCCTGAGCTGCAGCACCACTGAATAAAAGCCCTGTGACATATCAAAGTGTGCACATGTCCCTTCCTCTTTTAATGACTCACACTCTATAAACCAGAACACCACCAGGGGTACAGCGGTGAGCGCTGAAGCGAGACCATATTGCGCCACTTTTACTGCTTCTGTCTCCCGGCTCTGTGTACAGTGCAGAGAACGTCTCTGTGTCTGTACGCACCAGACAAGGTGAGCATGCGGACCTGTCCCAGTCAATCAGGGGCAATAATCTGACCGGCACTGACCCAATTTGTTGAGGTATCTATGATCTGGTCATGTTACCGTCAGAAACCTGCGCTCCGCTCGCATCCCCTGCAGCTGTTGGTCTTGGCAGGTGGAGTGAAAGCAGTGGAAGGTGGGGAGATGATTGTGTTGGGGGATCCAGGGCTGTGTTGTAGTTATTATCGTTCTGCAGAAAAAGGAAACAGTATTTTTTTAAATTTACATCTCGCAAAACAAAATGCACGTCAGGCCATTTATATTTTATGCTATGGAAAGACTGCATTAAGCTGATGTACATGGACAGCTCCCCCCATCTGTGGGCCTGCAGCGAAAGCATCCATTGTTTTTATGTGCTATTGACTGGCCAGTCATTTCAAAAGGTCTAAATTATTTGTAGGGATTAAAGGTCTCACCAAAAGAATTTGATTATATAGAAAAATTTATTTTTTTACATATGCATCTGATTGTCTTCGCCAAACTGCAAGAACACATGATCATCAGTAATTACAGATCTACTGTCAGAAAAAATCAAAAACGTTTTTAAAATTTTTTAAAATCTGTTCCCTCATTCTTTGCTTCTCCCACTGGATTAAGGTCATTGATTCACCTAGTGCACTTGGAGGTCACAAATTGGCTGTTTGCTCAATCAATGAGCACCTTGCTGCTGCCTATGTGCCAATCAATAGACCTACCTGCTTTTAATCTTCCCACAGCTCCCGCTCAACATCCAGCCCAGTGTGTATCGACGCTCTATGTGGTCCCTGCATCCTCTCCAGCAGCACAGAAACTCATTAGGGAGCCTCAAACTGGTCAGGATTCCCCCGAGGAAGAAGTTCTACATCAATACTTTTAGAGAGAGCAGCTGAGACATAGTATTCAGGCGGCGGTGATTGTTATATTACAACGACACGTTTTACTTTATTACAACACACAGAACTCTCCATGTTAATGATGACTAGACTTGGTTTATACTAGTCCCCAACAGTGACCAACATGTACCACAGCAACAGTGGAGTGGAAAAGAAGCGAGTGTCTGGTGGATCATCACATGGTAGGAGGCAGTGACAGATCACCCCTACTGTGCTCTCATGGTGCCGCATGGGGCCAGATGAATGAGGTAAATAGCTTTTGACAGCTCATTGCGAAGCCTCTCGGCTGGGCTGGATAGTAGCATTGTGCGTTTTGGAGGATCCTGAAGGACACAAAGGACAGATGACTGATATTGGACAGGCGCACTAACGCATTCCCTTTCAGGAGGGTTAGCAGGTACGGGTGAAATATCTACACACGCAACACTAAAAATCTCAGCTCCTATTCAGCAGATAAACATTAGATCAGATTTACATCTCTCAGAAATATTGTTAACTGGTCACAACAACGGCCTCTCCTGCCCTGTGTAAATGAAGTTAAAACATCAGTGTGTGCAGGAACGCTTATCTTCTGCTCTGACGGGATCGCTGCTGTGATGCATCGCTCCCCCTACAGAGCTGCTCTGAACCAACCAGGATTCAGCTGCTCCCCCCTGAAGGTTAAAAAATACCCTGCCCTTTACCTCTGCACACGCAATGTCCCCCTCTATTGCTAGTTCATACACACACAAACACACAGTGGCAGCAGAAGATGAGGGTCAAGGACATGTGGGACCTGGGAGAGACAATGTTGAAAGCTGATAGCCTCTCCAAAACAAGCACTGAGGCTGGGAAGCAGAGAGAGAGAGAGAGAGAGAGCGGTAAATGAAAGAAAGCTATCAGAAGTAGCAGCTGGATCGGTTGTGACAAGGTACTGATGGGATAGAGAGGCTCCACCAATATAGAAAGCCCTGCCCTCAGCAGTTCTGTGCCTCCAGGTAATGGGCAAATGCCATGAATTCACTTCCTCGCTGATGCACTCGCTGCATCCGTGTGGCACTTCCGATTCTCCCGATTCCTGTGAGAGTGCTTTCCTTTGTGGCCTGGCGAAACAACAGAGGGTCGCGGGAGAGGCAGCCCGTCTGCTCACGCCATTCCTCCCAGCAGATAAACGTCCGTCTTTGTCTTCCTTACTGTTGCACGTTTTTGCTGAGTGTCAAGAACTCAGGCAGCTTCTGTTCCCTGCTGCACAAAACCTGCCCTGATTCGCTTCACCCAGACAGATGGAGGTGAAGCGCTTGTTCCGATTTGCAGCCACCAGCCGGGCTTCTCTCAATTACCCAGTGGCATTTTTGTGACCTTGCACAAGATAGTAACGACCTTACATTCCCCGCTGAGCTCCTACTTTGTGTTTTTTTCTTCACCAAATCGTCCAGCGCAGCACGAGCTGATTGATGTCACAGGTGTCTGACCTCATGTTAAGCACGAGGACGAAATCCATTCTCAAGTTTCTATTTCGTAGCCCAGCTACTGCCTTGGGGGCAACAGATTTCCATGTTCTCATTTTGTTTAAAAGCATTTTCACAACTTGCACCGACTGAATTAGTAGTAAATACTGTTTCCTGTTAAGCATCAACCAAACTGCGCACAGATTCCAAGAACACCCCTTCTAAAATTCCCTCTGCCAGAATAATCAGAAACACTGCTTCACAACCGATGACACGAGAACTGTGTTTGCACTGTGACTTTGCAATTTTAATTAAACACAATGAGAAAGTGAAGCGTTTTTGAATCATTTTCAGCTCAGAGTGACATTTATTTCTGCAGCTGTTTCACTGCGGTTTGCTGGAAGAGTCTCAGCTGCTCCTCGGCTGCCTTTGTGTAAACAGACAAACCTTTTCTTCTGCAAAATATCATTTTCATCTCATGCATTATCCACGTGCAAACAAATACCTTCGTCAACTCTGATTTAGATGATGACTGTTTTGTTTGAACTTTCTCAGTCAGGCCACATTAATGCATTTCATTACCAGCTCATCCTCCTCACATCACTGCACAAAATAGCTTCAGGCTGCACCAGCACTGAACTATAATGCCTCCAGGAGTCTCTGATTAAAACACACACACACACACACACACAACATGCAGCTAGCTGCTGACGAGCGGCGATATGAGCTGTGACAGTTGTCGCTTTGTCCTGTCTAATGAAGTACAGCAGCCTGGCTCCATATTTAATATGTCAGCTGCTTGTGTGTCACTCTGGGACTAAACTGTTGTGACTGAATATGAAGATTTGATACACACGGTGGCTCCTGATCATCGGCGCTGCACCGACACCCCGAGGCCCCGGTATCTTTCCTCCGTGTGTCACGATGGTGGTGAAGTTGCTCACACAGCCATTTGCACTCTTAGTTCATAAATAAGTGTGTTTGGTTGTTTAACATATTAAAAATGCAGAAATTGTTTGCAGTGTGGAATAACACAAAGCAATTATCCCAACAACACACGTATCATTAGATGCAATAGAGAAGTACATGCAGCAAATTCACTCTGAACTGGGGAAACAAATACGTTTAAAGGCAATAAATGGTCTTATCAACATTTTACAGAGTCTGCAGAACATTGGCTCAGTGAGATATCATTTTCAGCGTCCCGGGGGAATATGCCAGTGTACACTTAATCTGTGGCTCCCTGCGACGCCACCCTCAAAGAGGCGAAAACAAAGGAGGCAGAGAGAAAGGAAAACACAGCTCATATTACATTAAATCGGTAGGAAACCAGAACGCAATCAATGCAGAACACGACCCAGCTATTTCCTGACTGAGCACTGAGATCCTGTAATCTGAAAGCTTAATATTAATTCTGTTTCAGTGATGGCTGCTGCAGTTTGTATGTATATGAACAGTATGTCAATACATACATGTGAGTGGAAGTGCTCCTACGTCAATATAGTGACTGTGTTGATTATTCGTTACACATTTCTTGACATTCAGAGAGTGTACACGCTCACTGCTTTACTGATTGAAAGCTGCACCGCTGTGATGAACCTATTTTTCTGAGAACCAACAGTATCTTCTTGACTGCATAGAAATACAGTAGGAGGTTATTAGATGTGCAATTTTCCCAAGGCTCAGAGAGAGAGAGAGGTTCTGTGTAGTATCCGTTGCAAAGAAATTTTCATTTTGTGAAAATGTAACAGTGGAAATAACTATTTCTGGGTAATATTTCAAAGAAATCTCTTCTTTGCAGCATCCACTGAGAGTCACAGGATGTGACAGCAGGCTGAGGAGACCGCTGTGCTCTGCAGTGACACTCTGTCCGCTTGCATTAACAGCACTGTCCCCCGCAGCGGCCCGTCGCTGTTCTGCCCCTGTAACCACCTGCTCAGGGGGGAAATAAAGCAGCAACACCTGCCCACATCTGGCGGCTCTGCTGCCACCCAGTCACTGTTTTTATGGGTCACAGGATGATGGCTGGTCATTTTTCTGATGGCCGGGTACATCAGAAAAAGAGCTGGCAGGCTGCTGAAGCAGAGCAGGACCGGGTTTTTAGTAAACACAACTATCACCAGACTCAGAAGTCTCCGATGTTGTGCCTGATAAGCGTTTTGTTTCTGTGTGAAGACCGATTAGACTACAGCAGTTATCGTCATCATCGTCACAGTTGGGTGTCTGCATTTATTCGAGGGTAAAAACAAATTCAAAGGCGCGGAGAGATCAGTCTGCCGTGTGGTGAGACACACACAGAGATTTAAAAAAATAATGGTAAATGAACTGATTGACTTGGTAATGAACTGGGACAGCTGCAGTCGCTGTTCAAAAACATACCAGAAGAGAACAAAAACAGTGTGTGCAGTCATTTATTTCACAGTTTGTGTTTGTGTGGTTTACTTTAACAACCACAGCGATCATTGTTTGCCCAAACACCATCAGGTATTGCATTGTTTGGTGTGTGTCACTTGGGAATAAAGCCATGAAATAAACCACCTGAGATTTGGGAAGTGGGACCAACACACCTGGCTAAAAGTTTCTGATGTGCAAGTTTGGTAAAACTTAAGAAAAGATGTTTCAGCATTAAAATTGGCACAAAAAAGTAATATTCATTCTCAGACTCTGAGAGCTATAAAGCCTTTTTTCATTGCTTTCATGATATTATTGGGAAATCAAGAGAGAGGAAAAATACACTGCAGGATGTCTCATAGTCATAAAAGTCTCGAGCAAACACCGCCGCCGTATATTTAATTTAAAACTTTTCCATTTGCAGAATGTGAGTGCAAACACTGAGTAAGAGCTTCACAGGCAGGTGAAGCAGGAGACGTGCTGGGTACACGTTTTAAAAAGCTGCAGGTAGCTTCACTGATGTCTTGGCGGGATGGAGAAGTGGCGGTGGTGCAGCAAAGCCACCTCTTAATTAACGCGCTGTATTTGCTCGTCGAGCTCCACGCCACTGCTGGATCAGACATCTCTTTCAGTAAATATTACAATTACGAGAAAGTGAGCAACCGGGAGTTCCTCATTTCAGTTTGTGCAACTTCACACTTTATTCCTTTGAAAGAGAAAATTTGTGAAATCTCATTTTCAAATCCAATTTTCTTCACAACGCGCTGCTCCCCCGATGACAAGAGCAAATTAAACAGAGCCAAACCAGATGTGCAACAATAACCAGTAGATTAAATTTCCTCCCAAAGCAAAAAATGACAGTTTAGGCTGTAACGATTTTAGTTTATTTACCACAAACACAGAAGTCACCTGTTTAACTGCATTGTGCTTCACAATTTCTTTTTCTTTATTATGAATTCAACTTGTAATAAGGAGGAAGAATTGTAGGCTTTCCTCCCACCGTCCAAAGACATGCATGTTAGGTTGATCGGTCACTGTAAATTGTCCGTAGGTGTGAATGTGAGTGTGCATGGTTGTTCGTCTGTATGTCTCTGTGTCGGCCCTGCGATGGACTGGCGATTCGTCCAGGGTGTACCCCGCCTCTCGCCCGAAGGCAGCTGGGATGGGCTCCAGCACCCACCGCGACCCGGTTTCAGATAAGCAATGGATGGATGGATGGATGGAATTGTAGGTTTTTATTTTTATTTCTACATCAATAACGACAACACCGGAAAAGGTCAACAATGCATTTCCTGTTACTGGGATACCCGATGTGACTTCCTGGTCACTCATCCAGATGCAGCCAACTCCCTGACACGAAGCGGCCTTCTGTCTGCTCTCTGTTCCTCAAGGCCAGTTGTGACTTTGTTATTAAAGGACCAGTAGCTGCTGCATGTGCTTCTGCTCAGCGGGACCAGAAGACAGCCGCCTGCTGCCCGCGCAGAGCTGGACGCGAGCTAGAGCAGGAAAGAATCTCCATGATTTAGTTTGAAATGTCAGACGTGACATCTTATCAGTTTAAAGGTCGTCTGCGATTAGGTGGCGACAGCTGCTGCACATTTCCTCGGCGTCTTTACTTTTTCATTAAACACTGGAGGTGAAACGCAGCAAAACATATAAATCTGTAAGATGCTTAACTCCCACTCAGCACCTGTTTGTCCCGTCAGTGACTCAGCCAATGTGCTGGTTCAGGTCCTAACACTCGCTAACATCTTCCCCGTGCGTCTGAGGAGTCGTAGGTATGTCTGCCTGAGACACGCAGAGCAATGCAAACGTGTCTCTGACTTAATCTTCCAAGCCGTTCTCACGACTCTTCCAGTTGTATCTGCATGCGAGAGATACGCGGCTTGCTTTTGTTAAACCACTGCTCTCTGCCTGGTAGAGAAAAACTCCCCCTTTTTCGCTGCTCAGAAATACAAAACAAAACATACAAAAGAAAACCACAAAGAGCCCGAAGCAGCCGTTTGGTTGCTTTTATCATGAAAAGGCTGCAGTTGGACTACAGGCTTATTGGACTCTGGGCAGGAGAAGTTGTGCATGCACGTATTATGGATGACACTACTGATAAAGTACAAGCTTTGTGTGCCTCTTTACAGCGGCTCCACATCTTAATTTTGTCCTTGGGTCATGAGTTAACGTTAACTGCTCCGTCTGGCTTTGCACCGCCAGCCTGTGCCACCGTGCCGGCAAAGTAATCCCATCAACTCTGCTTTAGTTTTCCATTGATGTCGGCCTTTTGTTCAACTTCTTTGTTTGATATGCTTAGAAACTTCTAAGTAAGTGTCAAAATGTATGTGTCATGGCTGCATTCCAAAAGACACCACTCTCGCCTGGATATTTACTAAAGGAAATGAGCGCTGTAACGGGAATTGCCATCATATTTGTGCCCACATAGCTTGAAATAATCAAATCAGATCAGAATCATTTCCTAAAACATATTACACAGAGCCTAAAAGACATGATTCAGGGCTCTAAGAAGACCGTGGGGTCAAAATGAAATATAGTGTGTGTTTAAAGGTGAAGGTGAATATGTCCTCATACTGGTAAAATCATCATCTCACATACATGGAAACACACAAACGCTGACATTTCAGGCCCTTTTTCAGTGACACAGTCTAATAAGCAAAGGGCAGCGTGTGTGTGTGTGTGCGAGGAGAGGAGGACGTCATGTTTACACAATCTGACAGGCAAATCTATTGTGGAGGAAAAATGCTCAGCCACTAGAGAAAAAAACTCTGCAGCCTCAGAATTTAAAAAGATAAGTCTTCTAGAGAACGCATCACAGATATGACATATCTGGGTCTGCACCAGCGTGGAAAAACTCTCAGACTCGTACATGTGAAGTCACAACAACTCGCTGTCGTGTTTGCGCTCCGCGCCGGCGTCAGTGAGTCAGCTGTGTTCAGGATTTCAGGCTTAAATTAGTCAGGCTGCTCCCCCAAATGATATGCAGGCAGTTACTAAGCACCGTGTACAGCCTGCTACTGTATCTTTAGTTCATAAAAGCTTTCACAACTTAGCTGAATCCCTTGAAAGTGTGCAACATTTACAGCTGCTTCAAAGATGCAAAAAGCCCCAAACACGTACGCACACTTGTGTTGTCAATGGGATGCTGCACTGTGAGCCTCTGACATCCGGCTGTCACCCGGGCAACAGGATGTGCGTGTTTCTGTGGAGCTAGTGTCCACACAGGGATGACATATTTGGGTTATATGGGATGCGGGTTTAGAAAGCAGTATTTGAAGGGCGATTTTAACCCTATTCAGTCTTGGTTTGGAGGATCCGTGCTGAGCAGGTCACTGTGGGTGCTGTCATGAAGCTGTAGCTGGAGCATCAGACATTTTCCTACTCCCATTTCCTATTTCCTAATAAATACTACAATGACAATTATATAAAACTGTGGCAACCATATACTTTAAAAACCCTAAACTACAGGTACGGGTCAAAGACTTTGCCTTCATCTTCAAATCATTTTAACAACATTTTTTTGCTTATTCAACTCTGTTAATGCACATTTTTCCATCGTGTCAGCATGTTTGTCCATCGCCTCTCTATCGAGAGTCACATGAAAGGAGCGTCTGGCTGCGACTTCGCTCACTAAGCCTCTGGATAGACTCCCACTGCCATCCTCTGGCATTCACACCCACAGAGAGAGAGAGAGAGAGAGAGAGAGAGAGAGTGCGTAGGAAGCATGTGGGAAACACAGAGGAGATAATAACTAACGTGTCAAACCTGGAGCGGGATCAAAGCAACCCTCTAACCAACACAGCAACGTGTTACGCAACACGGTAGCAGTGCCATTACTGCTCAGAACATCCTCAAAAGTGCCCAGTGAAATGTTTTGTTCCGCCCGACGACCCTAAAGTCGTCCCACAGTGGTAACTCGGCGGAGCAAGAGCTGAAGGCCACACGTCTCTTGCAACACTGTCGCTGGATATTACTTGCAGATGGCACTTGCAGCAGTGCAGGAGTTTGGTTTTAATTGATCTTCTGTGGCGGTGCAGACGGACCCCTAAAAGCAATTAAATGCTTTTCAGTTCCTTCTCTCTGCAACTGAAGACTAATTGTGTTTTCATCAGAGGCAGGAGAAGAGCCGAGATACACCTGCAGCGTTTTTTAATTAGTCATTTTTCTAAAGCGGCATTAAAGAGACTAATCTATGGAGAGATGCTGGAGTCTCTTGATGTTTACCTCGCTCCTCACTCCCACATGGGTTTATACACAAAATAGGAGGATAATTAAGTGTAGAAAACACGCAGAGAGATGGAGGAGTGACAGCGTGCCAGATCTACCCACATCAGTCCTGCCTCGTCTGAGGAAAGTTTTGGACCGCGCCCTTTAAGGCTGACTACAAAATCTTTTAAAACCCAGCTGGTTCCAAACACACAAGTGTTAGGGATGATATTTTATTTTACTCCTACTTTTATTTATTTATTAAAAGAAAAAAAACTCCACCGGCTTCTGCACCAGCTGAGACGAGGGAGAAGACAATGAGAGAGAGAGGAAATTGGAGAGCACAGGTGGAGGATGAGGGAGACGCTGCGGGTGCAGCGAAGCCTCCATCAGTTAGGAATCCGACAGGAGAGGAGCTGGTTTACACAGAACAAGCTCCTCCGCTCACACTGCGCTGCTAAGTCCCATTACACCTGAGGTCAAAGAGTAGAGAAACACACTTCTGTGTCTGTAACAAGGAGGAAAGTTGTGTTGGAGACTGACCTGTTGGAAATATAGTAGATTTATTTTACAATTTTAGGTTGAATTACTCTCACCTCCCACTTAATGCATCATCACTGCCAGTGACCCACTCTGTCCAATGTCTAATGTCCCCTATAAGGAGTGATTCCTGTAGTTACATACAGCCAACGGCGTGTTTTGTTTTTACTCCACTGAGCAAAATATTGATCAGCAGGAGATGAAATGAGTGCAGACAGGATGTGGTGAAGCTGTTGTCATCTGATCCCGGAGGCTGCAGGAAGTAGCCGGACTGCAGGGAGTTTCTCCAAGTGGTTTTCCTTCAACACCACACTGAGTAGTTTTATGCAACATTAATGATTTACTGGATACTGCTATCGTGTCTTTTTTTTAATGAAGCATTCATGTGCATGTGTAAATATTTCTTGTCTATGGAGCTCGATTCAAGTATTTGTATTTAGAGACTCAATTATCAACGAACATACTACAGATTAAATTAAATTCAGTGAATGATCAATCAATAAAATTGACAGGAAATAAAGTTGGATTAGTTCAATAAATAGAAAAAAATCTAAACCATGTAAAACAAAACCAAATGAATGACCATGAGCATAAATGTGTAGATTAAACGTGAAACATCAACCACCAATATTTAGGGTGGATCCTTAGATGGAGGTTCAATATCAGAAGATTTTTATTTCCATTACACAAGGTCATGTCATCAGGGCTCCATGGCGTCTTTACATGGATCAATGCAACATGGACGACTGCCTGGTTACATGGTCTCGTTTGATCCATTATTAATAAGCTGACGTGTTGCTTTTTGCTGCGTGTGTGTGTGTGTGTGTGTGTGTGTGTGTCCTCGGAGGAATCCTGCTGCACACAGCATATATCACCAGCGGCAGCTACAAGAAATTGTTCTTGGCAAACGTCCTGGAAAAAAGTTTTTAGTGCCGTAACATAGTTGTTGATTAATGCTGCAGCCATTCATCATCATCCTCCTCAAGTTAAACCAGGAGCTGCAAAAAAAGAAAAACACACAAAACTATTTGTCCTTTTGTGTCATCATGATGGTTTCAGTCACAGAGAAATTAGGTGTTATTAGTCTCATGCTTGCATATCTAAATCAGTATTGGCTGTGTTCTGCAAAGCACAACGACTGCCAACACCCTTCAAAGTAAAAGCCTTGAAGCTCCTCTTATGCTGAATCACACAAAGACGAGTGTCTATTAAAACGTGATGAGGGCCTGACTCCTGCTGTCGGTTTGAAATGGTTTCAGGTCTTTAAGGCCCACTTGCTCAAGTAGGTGTAATGATGGAAAGAAGCCTTGGCCTGTTCGTGCCGCAGTGGAATCGAATGAAGGGAAAGGGTAAACAAACGCTAGTGAAGCAATCTTCTTGGTAAACAATTGCCAGAGATGAGCTCTCTGCCTGCAAACGAAGACAGGAACAAAAAGCTTGGATTTGTCTGTAGGTTTGTTCTACATGTAGGTTTGAATGCTAATACAACTTGATTTGTGCCTTGTGTTTTGAAATATCGATCACTAAGACCTTAATAACACTTAAAAACAATTTGACATCACTTTAGGTTGTCTTATACAAATTAAACACCCTGACAGCCAGTCCTCTTCAAAGTAAAAGTCTTGACTCAATATGTGGAAAAGTAGTGATGAAACAAATATATCTGGTAAATGTTAACATTTACAGGCTAAAATAAACTTTAAGATTTAAATTAACTTTATAATCAGGGCCTGAGTAGCTGCTGATAAACACTTTGGACCCTGGTATCACTGCTAGTGATGGTTTAGATTTTTTTAAATGCCCATTTTGTGAAGAAAATGTAGAGGATTTGAATTTAAAAACACATGATCACGCTTTTTTCTTACACTGAACAATAACACAAGCATTCAGTCAATGACACCAGGCAGCACAGAAAAGGGTTTTTTATTTAATACGACTATTAAGGGAACTCTTAAGGGGCCTCGTTGGATGTCTGACATTAAAGCAACTTGAGGCAATTTCACATACTGGCAGCTGCAAATGCAGGCAAAAGATAAGTGCTTGAAACGTAATGAGTTTGGTTGCCAGAAAATGCAGTGTGACTTAAGTAAACTGCATTTTTACAGGCTCCGTGTTAACAATGCAGGGCCGCAACACAAACTAGGCAAAAGGTTACAAGCGAGGGAAGAAAGGTTTTACAGTATGTTTCATTTTTCAGGAGGGTGGAGACTGTTTCCTGCCAGTATCAAATTTTCATTTAATCATTGCATAGACGTAGTCTGTGGTGTCCTGTCTTTTGGATGGAGCATCCATCTCTCTGGCGTTCTTTGAGACACCTGATTAAATGATGCAGGATGTTCTAAAAGACCTTGAGGAATTTTCCGCGGGTGATTTTCTTAATTTTCCAGATGGCGGGGAGAAATCCCAAGAGTTTGCCTGGAAATATGCAGAATGACAGCGGAGGTACGGTTTTCCCCTTGTTTAATTGAGTCTCGGTTTTTTGGGCCCCCACCTCACAGGGATTTTGAGGCATCCATAAACTCGCTGTGGTTTAATTGCTTTTGGCGGTGGAGCACCTCTGGGAGAATATTGGCAGCTGTGCAGGATTCCTGCGTTAGGAGGTACTCAGACACACTTTGACTATACTAAAAGGCTTCAAACAGAGCTCAAGTAGATGCGTATCATGGATAAACCATCCCCAGTATGATATAGACCTGCTAGTATCTTCTCATGCATGTTAGTGTCTCTGCTAATCGCTACGTCAAATTAACACTGTCAACCCACGTAGTCCAAAGAGCTCACAGGCAATTTCAGACGCCTTGTGTTGTCTTATACACGTTGTCCTTTCTCATAAAATTACTCTCTGACTGTCAAAGATGATGCTTCTGAAAAGCTCTAAGGTTTCTTTTTCTTTTTGCTGGTTATCTGTCTCTCTCATACACTGATGCTGTCATCAGAGGCATCTCCTTGAGCGCACAAAGGAGTGTCACCGTTCTGTTATTTCACCTTGATTCTAGTGATCACATCCAGCGAACTGTTTGGGGAAGAGAAAGCAAACAGTCTCTCTCTCTCTCTTTCGCTCTCTCTCTCTGCTGCAGCCCAGCAAGCTGCTGGCTGCTCTCTATTAGCATGCATGTGAATGTTTCTCAAAGACTTTCTAATAATAGTGTTGCGGTGGCTTCTTCCATCTGTGATCCATCCACAATCTTTGCCTTGGCTCGGAGATGACTGATAGGTGCAGAGTCAGTATGCTGCACACAGCTGATAAGCCAAGTCTGTACAATCCTATGGACTCGCCTCTAATCTCAACACACAGTTTGGTTCCAGAGGTTTCTCTGTATGAGTGTGTGTGTGTGGGGCCACCTAACCTTGACAGTTTCATTTTGCAGTCTGGCTCTAGAGATGTTATCTATCAGGCTTGATAGATGGAAACGTGGGCTACTTGGTTCCCACTTTACACTCACCCTGTTTAAAAACGGCATTGATCTCTGCAGGGATCGTTAATGCTGAAGATTGTTGTTTGTTTGGTAAAGTTTGTGCTTTATTAATTATTATATTATTATATCACAATGAATGAATTGGCTTTAAGCTACTTGATTCTGTTACACAGCCAGAGAACATAGAAATGTGGATTAGTGACTTTTGCTCTTCTATATTTTGTTGAAGTGAATATAAATTTTATGAGGTGTTGTCATCATGTCAATTCAAAACCAGCTCTCACATGCCGCTGAGGATGCTGAATAAGTAAAACACACTGAGTACCAGAGCTGTTCGCTTCATCGCGGCACCGTGGGGTTTCAGGCCTCACAATAAGCAACTTTGCCGAGTGGCTATTTCCTTAAAAAGTTAGAGCAGCAAGGGGAAAAGGTGCGTCTGGAGGATTCTTAGATCGGGGAAATACTGGCACCTGATTGGTCCATGACTAACTTTGTGGGGAGGCATTGTTTACAGTTATGCTAATCATGCTTCTCCACCCACTGCTCCATCAGCACATGAAGGATCCCACAGGAGGAGCTCCTCCCTCCTCCGTCCCTGCTGAGACACCAGTCACTTTACAGTCGTACGGAGATGCTCTTACTTATATTAATTAATGAATTCCTACCTCTAATGAACCATTAAAGTGAATCGCATGTGTGCTACAGCATTGTGCAGCGTTTGGACTGAAATAGAAACATGAAAACTAAAAAATCCCTCAAAGTCTTGCTCTTTGTTTTGTTCTGCCCCTCCTCCTCCTATTCAGAACTATTTGAGAGGCTCTCTGCTGAGCTAATGCATCTGAATACATTACAGTTCATTAACAACCAGCCACAGCAGGAATGTAATTGTGGTTTAATGGCATGAGACAGGAGAGGCACCGAATGGATAAGAGCGGTTTGATTTAAGAAGAGCCGTCCTTCAAATGCACATAGATACTGTGTTAATGTGGAATCTAATCTCACTCGTGATGTGTGATGTCCCCATTTGGACTTTTCATTTCATTTTACGTAAAAAAAAAGAAGAAGCATCATTGCTTTCTGTTCACCAACAAACAGATCTTAAGATGTTCAGTGAGTAAACGAGGATCGTGAGCAAAGATGAGAATTTAAGGCAAATTGAGTTACAGCTCAGCAAAAGAAACACACCGCAGGGTTTCAGCAGCGCGCCAGGAGAGGCTGACAACTGATAAGCGTCTCTGGCACAATGAAGCATCCGTGGCACAGTGGGGGGGTGAGTGTGTGTTGGGCTGTTGATGGGTGGCGGGCGTGCGAGGGACTCATCCGGAGCTGATTCATGCTAATCAGGGCAGGTGGGAGTCCTGGGCGCTTTTTGTCATTAGTGAAGTAAACACAGTCATTGGAGAGAGTCACACAGACACACACACACACACACACACACAGAGTCTAGTTTTTGGAGGCTCTCAGCTTAGGGAGACACTGTAAATCAACCGACCAACAAACACACCCTCACAAACGTTAACGCCTCATTGAGGAGGGCTGACATTTGCATTAGACGTGACCTAAGTGTGCAGGAGTGTGACGGCCGAGCCTGTGACTGCTGCACGGGAAGTGCTGGGGTCAACAAGGCTGAAGCTCGAAGGAGCTGCTGCTCTGAAGTGCTCTGTGCAATAAAGCTGCGTATGACTGCTGCTTCCCTTTGAAAATGCTTGTTCCCTACAACATCAGGTTGAGTAGACTGCAGTCTAATCGTCCTGCTACAATCTGTTCGGCTTTCTGCTCAGCGGGGAGCTCAGGTGTGGTGGAGAGGCGGTTATTTTAAATGTTAACAGTAACAAAGTGAGCTATGTCTCCCCGGTTGATCCACGTGACGTTAACTGATGTGTCTGCTGGGAAGTACGACAGTACGACAGGGACTCTTTCTTGACAACATGCTTAGATATGTGTTGAGTCAGCCAACATTTGGCCTCTGACCAAAAAGGCCAAGCCGGGGAGCAGATGGCAAGGAGAGTAGAGATGGAGGAGGTCAGTGGTCTGGTTGTAGCCCACAGTGAGGATCAGACATATGGTGAAGCAGATCGGAGAGGATGTCGGAGAATGACGAGGATAGTAAAATCTGTTGTATGGATAGTTAAATGTTTAAATGTCGTTTAATGTTAAGTGCAGGTGTCCAAATAGCTTCGAGCTTTGCAGTCGATTGTTCCAAAAATCTGCTGTGAAAACTTGGCTCCAAATAACTTACTGGCAAACTCTGTACCCACGAGCACATGGGTCTGGATCATTTCTGGTTCTCTGGAAGCCACTCAACAAGTTCACCACAAAAAAAAATTCCACTGAGAAGAATGAAAAGCTTTTCCTGTTGTTCCCACAGTCCTCCTCTAACCCAGCTTCACACAATATATGAATAATAGTACACTTAAAGAAAACACACTGCACTGAAAACCTGTTTTCTCTATCAGCAATACATCACCACAACATTTCCTGTCAGAGCCCCCCCTCCCCCACCAACACGGGCCTGATGAAGCAGAATGTGAGTGAGTCAGTAAAAGAAATGTTATTTTTCTCTTACAAAATCAGTTTCACATTGTTTGGAAGCACGTTTTAGAATTTGAACTGATATAGTTATAACAGTAAATAGAAATCTTATGATGTTATCAGAGTACGACACAGTCAACAAGTCTGATGACAGAAGATGGCTTCATATTATAGCAAGCAATTCATTAAATTACGCAGCTCGCCATAAAGCAAGGCAGTGGCCAAGTGGGCTCAGGAGGGAATGGGACTGCGTGTGTGGGAGCGTGAGAAGGGATTATAAGACAAAGCACAAGCAGGCTCGAGTTTCCAACTTGGTCTCTGAGCAAAATCTTAAAATAATGGACTGAAGAGTGAATGCAGCACACAGAATGAATGTGCAGTCAGTCAGCGTCAAGCCACACGCCACCAGGTGAACTCGCTCTGCCCAGATCTCAGGCTTGCAGGAGATCAGTCGTGTGTTCAGGTGTAAATTATTTTCTCCTAATTTGGTTCCTGTAGTTCACATAAAAACAAGCTTTTATTTAAAGTATACTAAAAAAGTGTTCCTAAATTAACAAATTTTGCATCTGACTAAAGTACATGTTCACTTTGCCTACGGTGCCTGTGTCAGCATTTTCGATTAATCCGCATTTTTCATTCATAATGAACTAAAGGCTTGCCATTAAGCCCAAGCCGTCTGTGCGCCTCGCAGCCACAGGGAACACGTTTTTCTCTTCATCCTCTTTTCTCAAGACTTGCAGCTTCAGTCCAGCAAAAGCTTTTTTCCGTAAAAACGCCTATTGTTTTGCTTTCAGCCCTTTTCTATTTTACAGCTGTGCATGACTGATTGTCTGAGGCAGCAGGATTTGGGGGTGGGCAGTGGGCAAGTTTAGACCTATTGATCTACACGCTCCCAGTCTGTGTCCGTCCCAGCTGGTCCTGCAGGAAAATAGAAAAACTGAGGGGGGTTTGGCTGCTGAAGACTCAGATTCAGACAATTGAACAGAGTGTGTGTGAGAATATTCTGTGGGCGAGCGACGGTCAACTTCTGCTTTATGGAGCTGGCGTATGAGACGAAGCTGCTCACTTCCCACTTCAGCCTTGACTTAAGCAGGTTCAATATCAGACAGTCGACTGCACTGCACAAAAAAGAAAAGTTATATGTGTGTGATAGATCACCTCTGCGCGGTTGAGTCGTTGCTTTTGTCATTACAGTTCATCCAATTGAACTATAATGCAATTTTATTATTTAATCAAGATGAAAAATGACCTTTTTCACGTGCACTAAGATGGGGATGAATAGTGGCCTTCGAGCTGTGAGACCGTTAGTCCACACAGATGAAGACATTTATTCTGTTTTGCACTGGAGAATGGGAAGAAGATCTTTCGCTCAATATTGAAACGATTAATCAAAACTGTGCGTGCAGGAAATGCTGAGCGATGGTTTGAGTTCGTTTTTGGAACGCTCACAGATTCGCCCTTTATGAAACAAACTCAAGCTCCCCCGCGCGTTGATCCACTTATTTCTGCGAAACAGAAGGAAAATATCCAACGACGAATGGCGTTTTCGTAAAAGTGTTACACCTCCCAGTAGCATTTCAAAGCTCACGGTTTATCACCTGCCACATTAATGCTATAAACAACAGAATAGGATGACGACATACTCCAATCGCTTTTCTTCAAACAGCTGCCAACCATGACAATGGAGCTCAACCTTTTCACATGTGCCAGATAGGAGAGGCTGCCTGTCACATCTCAACGTATATGTGTGTGTGTGTGTGTGTGTGTGTGTGTGGGTGTGTGTCAGACTATTCGTCAGTGGCTGCCAATGCTAGGAGGTGTAAAGTCTGCTACATGCACTGTTTTTAGCTTTTTTTATGATGCTTGTGTTGTCTAGTAAACACAATGCACAGCAGCTCCAGTCTCTGGAGGACGACGGACATTAGTGTGAGAGGTCAATCAGCGAGCACCATCAGCCATCCAATGCCACGGTCCTGACTAGAAGCATAAGTGAACAGCTGCACAGCATAAGGAAATGACTCGCTGCACATCTGCAATCAGTGGTTGAGCTCACTTCACCTCCTGCACTTATGGCTGGGTGAAACGAGGCGGCGTGGGACACATTCGGTGCAGGACTGGGTGGACTGAGGCCTTGTTAAAAGCCACAAGGAGCGCTCAGTGGTATTCTTTACCTATTACAGTATCAAGGTCAGACTAAATACTAGTACGATTTAGCCGCATTAACGCTAAAAGGCCTCAGAGATTCATTGCTGGGTCATTGTTCCAGTGATTCAGCGTTTCAAGGCGAAAACATGAATGAAAGCGGTCTGCGGGATTTATTTGCATGTGGCCCCTTCTGACCCCAGTTACTGTTACTTTGCATTAGCAGGACAACATTCCCGTACTTGTACAGACACAAGAGTGCTTTCTATAGGAATTTGTTTCATTGCGAACAAGCCTTAAAAAATACAACTTAAATCCAGGGATTTTACCCAAAACAAAGTGTTTTCAGTGTCTTCCATTTCTCATGCCTCCTGCCCCTGACGCGTCTCACGTTTCCTGCACTCCATACGATGAAGTCATTGCCTGATATATGGGCTTGCTGTGTGAAGAAAAGCAGTTTGCATGCTCGGCAGCCCCGGGGAATTCACCACTGCCTGCACAACTCTGTCGCCGCTTTCTGTGATACTGTAGCTTTTTCAACTAGACAAGACAATGCGCTCTGACTCACAGAGAGGTTTTTGTTCCATTCAGTGGCTACAAAACCTGCTTTTCACAGAGATGTCAGAGCAGTCAAGGACTCAAGTCCAACTTGTTTTTCTGAAAGTTGAGACAGTTTTCATAAAGCGAAGAGCTGAATAGGTGAAAGTATTTCTGTTGAGTGAATGCTTAACTCGTTTAGTACGATGATCTCTATTTTTCGCCACCATGTCTTTCGCCAACATTTTTCTAGCGGTGTCATTTCCCTGTGTTCAAAGACCCAGTGGAGGATTTAGAACTAGGGCTCAGTCCCCACCTGGTTATAAAAAGAAACTTCCTGTTGCTCACATCTCACTTCTATTAAACTGAGTCATTAAAAAGAATCATCCACTCTAGGACGCCTGGATTGGGGTGTGTGTGTGTGTGGAGGGGTGGGGGAGTAAAGCTTGCATAATCCCCCAAAGCAAATAGAAATGCACTAGAAAAACAGAGCTCTGTCTGTGTGCTGTAAATGTAGAAAAGCTTTTTATTTGTCACAGAGCACCAACCATCACTTTCCAGCTGCAGGGCGTCGCGTGAACAAACAAGCCTTTTATAGGCCGCACCTGTGCGATCGAGACAATAGATCACAGGTGTGCACGGGATGAAAATCTACATGTGGATGCACGTCACATCTAACATCAAGCTCGTAGATTTTCATCCACCTCCTGCTGCGTTTGCTTTTTAGTCTCTTCACGAAAGATGTGTTAGAATACGCAAAACAGAAAACACACTCCTCTTCAATTTCAATTGCATTTATTCTAAAGGGAAAAATATATAATTCAATAAATACTGTGGCAACGACATTGACAAAAGACATTTGAAGATGACGTTAACATTCAGGAACACAATAATGTACAAGGAAAAGACGACAGATTAGAAAATCAAGGTGAGAGTGGGCTCGCTCGGCTGCCGGGTCTCGGCACTGGGACTGGGACGTTTGAATGTTACATTAAAAGTGCATCAATACCCTTGATGTTTACACAAATTCGAGGGAAATCACAAATTCAAACAGAGAGTTTCTCCAGTCACTTTCCAGCGGACACACGATGGTTTTTTTTTACCATCGGCACATATTTAAGGAAAGAATCAAAGGCCTTCGTAAACACTCAAATTACACTATGAACAAAAGTACAGCGAGATAATGCAATTTCAACCCTTTTCGTGCAGCCATCTCACAACCACACCTATGATTGTTCCTCCTAGTCCAAAACGTTGATGCACGTTCACACAAACACGTGGGCATTCGTTCCGGCACATCTGCAACTTCGCCATTGGAAACACTGGTGTGAGCAGAGTCAGAAAGCTCCAGTGAAAGCGCTCTGCTTTCATTTCCCCCTTTTCTCTCGGCCTAAAGTGCAGCGGGAAAGTGATTCGCAGCCCACACTGGCTGCAGGCCTGCTACTGTTCGCACGTCCTCATTTCACGCAATTAGTCACATTTTCATTTGCCAGGCGCAGTTCAGCGATGCATTTTCCATGCACATGAAGTGAGGGAACCTTTGGCCAAACCTTTCGCAGCCGACTCCAGTTTTGTCCCATTTTTCTTGTGTCCCTGCGGCGACACAAAAAATGACTCTCTAAACAGACAGGCAGCTTTAACTAACGCTCCGACAAACTAAAAGAAAATGATGATGACGCAGTTACAGACCAATGATTTCACATACATATCAGAGACAGCAAGTTTCCTTCACGCAGGATAGTCCTTTTCCGATATCCTGACAGTTACAGAGACGGGGGCGAGAGTGAATCAGTCCCAAACTACAGTGACGACTTGTATAAGATCTCCATCATCATCACCAGCTTTGGCTCTCACTCTCCTCCACGCGACCTCGAGAAAAGAGCGTCTCCTTATGACATCACTCCTCCTGCTCGGTTCCTGTGGGCGTGGAAAACCTTGACTACGTCTGCTTCGTCCTCCCGGGGGGAAGCAGGCGCCCCCCCGAGCAGGTAGCCTGACGCTGACGGATAGCTTCCTCATCTGTGGGGTGAGGGGCCACAATGACTGGGACGCTACTAGGCATTGAGTTTTCATTGGTGCATTGTATTCCAGTAACGTGTACACGAATTTAAGCTTATAAAACCCCCTTCCACACAAATAGGGGGCCGTTAGCATGCAGGAAAGAGCGTCGCCGCACAGCTTCCTGCTTTCACTGTGCTTCGTCCTCCTTCTCCTCCGCCTAATCCCCCTCAGTCTGAACAGTCACATAACGGAGCAACTTTTGGCTTTGTCCTTCCGGAGGTCCGAGCTCACAGCCGCCAGCTCGGGTCTGCCGGGCATGTGTGAAATCCTCTTGTTGGCGCGCGTCGTCTTGCTGCGCTTGGCGTTCTTGTTGTTTTTATTGATGCACGCCAACGTGGCCACGTGGAAAATGTCTCTGACGCTGTTCTCCGACTGCTGAGCCGAGCATTCGATGTAGGGAGCCGAGATCTGCTTGGCCATGCTGGAACCCTGAGCGGGAAAGAGGTCAAATGTGGTCACCAGCGGAAGGAAAGGCTTATTTGGCAGCTTAGCAGGGAGTTGACACGTTTTTTAGTACTCGCGTAAACAATGACGAAAGGATTTTTGCTTTGGGGGATCAATTAAACGAGGCTTAAAGTGGATTAAAGGTGAAACGTGTGCTGATCGTACCTGGTCGTAGGAGACTGGTGTCTGTCTGTGGTTGGAAAGCTCCACCAGTGTGCTCAGATCAGTTCGCAGGTCTGACTTGCAGCCGACCAGCAGCATCTTAGTGTTGGGACAAAACTCCTGGATTTCGCCTTTCCACTGTGGAGAAAGAAGTTCTCAATCATTCATTCAGGGAGAAAGTAATCTGTCCTCCTAATCCTCCTGCTGACTGAATCCACCGCAGCTGCTGAGAAACGATAAAGTGCTCAGATACGTGTTCAAATATGCAAAGAGCCCAGAGTGACCCGACACAGGATCCCATGAATTCCACCCTGCATCACCCACTTCCTGGATCCCCTCACACGTTGACCCTGGAAAGGAACTATAATAAATAATCTCTGTGTTTCCTCCCTGACAACAATAAACGCTCTGTGGTATTTCTCCAGGGGCTTTAATCAGAGGCTAATGTGCTTCAGGCTTGATCAGGGGATCAAGTTCATGGGCATCCAACAGGAAAGTATTATTGAACAATATGTCCATTATTTTCTGTCCATGCAGACAAAGCCTTGACCAACGCTGATTCAAATCTCGATGCTACATCGTCTGAAACGTCTCACTGGCACTTTAAAGAAAACGCAGTTTGATCACTGGACTTACAAAAGCTCGACAGTCAACGCTCCAACTTCCTACTAACGACAGCTTTAGCGAGGGTGTGCGAAACAGATGTTCAAGAAGTCAAAATGGTTGAAAAAAACAAATGTGGATTTTGATTTGTCCATAACTGATAAAATGAGACAAAAGGGAAAAATTAAACCACTTCAACTGCAGCTGCTTGTGAACTTGTGGCATCCTTGTATCAGCAGAATGAGGAGAGTGCCCATGTAAGGTGTGTTTTTCCTGTAGAAATCTATGTTTCTGCAGCATCAAAGCATTCCAGCGGTCAGAAGCCTGACGCTGCCGGCTCTGCTCTGCGTTCGATACACGCTCCGACATGTGGGAGTCGCCCGCATTCCACAGTCATCAGACGCAAACCACCAGCAGCTCCATGTGAGCGCCTGGTGGCTCGGTGGACATCAATCAGTGGAGAGTGACTTCCTTATTCCCTCTAAACCCGGTGACCTCCCAGCAGTCACGCTACAGCATCACAAGATCTGAAAACACACACACACACACACTTTAAAGCTGAGGACTGTATGAAACAAACCTTTTTCAGCACGCTGTCCAGCGTTTCAGGGCGGCTGATGTCGAAACACACGAGGACGGCGTCGGAGTCTGGGTAGGAGAGAGGCCTCACGTTGTCATAGTACGGAGACCCTGAAACAAAAGGAAAAACAGGAAACACACGCATTGAATGAAACAGATTTGTGACCATATTTTCAGTTCACGCTTGTAAATGAATGACTAGCCTGCAGAAACACACACGAGCAGCTTCCTCTGCGCCTCCATAGACTCTACTCGCTGTCGCTTACTCAAAATGACATCTCTGCTTTTGGGAACATGCACATCTGGACCCGGTTCTTCTGCACATCCAGCTTTTGTTGTCACCGTCTAAAAGTAGGAAACCACTTTGTTGTTCGTTTCGCGTTTTTTTTTTTCCGACGTGAGCGGCGCAGCCATAATCCATAGCAACCAAACAAATAATGCAGCATCAGTAGGAAAAATGTGCTGACTACAACAACATGCAAACATAACTTGTTGAAGAAATGAGAAGCAGAAAAACTTCAGAGTGAGGAAATGCTTTGCTAAATGAGAACCATGTGTGAGGGAGACACCCATCTCTCCACCAGACTCAAACATCTCCGGAGGGGGAGGGGAGGGAAAGAAATGGAGGGTGGCGTCATGTCAAGGTGAGTCAAGATCACATGACAAAAAAAAAAAAAAAAAAGAGAGAGAGAGAGGAGCTGACCACACACACACACACACACAAGCAGCTGCCAAGAATCTGGAGAATTTTGCTTTTGGTAACTGAAGGTTCCCCTGGGAGGTCCTTTCCAAACAGTGCTGTGGAGAAAAGCCAGTAACACATGTTCAAACACACACACACACACACACACACACACACACACACACACACACACACACACACACACACACACACACACACA
>JAUMTR010000012.1:4763590-4831164 GCA_032270685.1 Microctenopoma stevenorrisi
CCCCCCCCCCCCCCCCCCCCCCCCCCCCCCCCCCCCCCCCCCCCCCCCCCCCCCCCCCCCCAGCACATGCAAACGTGCTCGAGAGGAGGAGAAGGAAATGACAATCTGAGCTTCCCTTCTTCCCCCTTTAGCTGAATTTCTTCCTGTCTTACGAAACAAGTCCACTAACTACTGAATAAACTGAAAAACTACCATCTGGGATCTTAAGAAGAAGCCGTGGCTCCTCCCAGCAGCACCGTGATTTACTGAAATGCTTCTTTCAAACTACTGAGAACAACTATTTGTGCATTGCTGCAGATCAAACCGCTGCAGGGAAAGGGAGAAACAGGAACAAAGCGCATATGATACAAGTAATTCTGCAAAAACAAACTCGTCGTCACTCCCCTGGAGGTTTTCAAATGTTTTTCTCCCATTTTACATTGTTGGAAAAGCTGCAAACATCCCCCTGTGCTCTGATGAATGGTGATTTTCTGCCTGCCCCTTGCTACCTTCCTCCTCGCTCTGAGATGCATTCAGCTTATTTTTACTGTGAATAATGAGAGGAGGCCTCAGGCATGCAGGCACTGAGCCACGGGGGTTGCTCTGTTTACCTTCCCTGCCTTCCTATCCTCCCGACCAAACACCTTTGCAGCCCATCCAGACATGCAGGCAGACAGTAAACCACTTCCTCTGCTCGTGAAAAGCATCAAAGGCTGCAGCCTCCACCCTGAGGCCGGGAAGCAAAACCAGTACGGGCAAGCAGAGTGGGGGACAAATGGAAGGAATACAACAGGGAGGCAGTTACCTTAATGACCTGAATTACTTTCATCACCCTCTTTTAAACACACGCCGGCTGCTTATTAAGCCGCTCATCACTGCAGAACAAAGACCACCACGGTGTGCGTGTGTGTGCCCAGCGTTTGTCTTCATCCCAGCCTTTGTCCTGAGTGCATGCCCGGGGTCACACGCCCCTCCCCAGCACACCTAAGGAGATAGGGAATCGATCTGATTGGCCACGGCCAACGGGTGTTTCTACAAAGGAACCAGTCGAGCCAAAAGCTGTGTCAATCAGTCGTGTGGGGATAGGATTGGGAGGGTGGGGGTTCTGGCTCCATCTCAGACCCACTGATCTAATAGGTGCCGCGTCCTGCCCTCCCCCCCCTTGCTGTTTTATGAAGCAGAGAGAAAAAGAGAAATGGCTCCAGGCATCCAGCCAACACACTGCAATAAAACTAAATTCTCACTCTGGCTGGTTTTCATTTCTTTGCCTTTCCACTTCCACAGCGCACAAATGGAAGACTCCAGCATGCTGGAATCTGAGCTGACACTTTTAGTTTCATTTTCCCTGGAGAAAAAAAAAAAAATCAAACTTCAAGACGCAGCTGCAGTTTTAGTTCTGTTTAAAGAAACAAACGCCGCACGCTGATCCTGACGTTTTCATAAGTTACTCCAACGTTGCTCAGGAATTCCAGGCCGGAGACCCGCAACAGCTGGCTGTCGGCTCGTCCCCGCCCATCACACCCCCCCCCACCCCCCCCACCACACACACACACACACACACACACACTCACATCTCACTCATGCATGACTGCTGTGCTATTCACCGCTCGAGCGCTGATGGATGAGATTGTGGGTTTGTTTACACACATGCAGGGGACGCAGCAGCTGGTTTGGACCCAAAGTCCATTCAACAAGCGTTGGTACACATGCACAACAAAGCTTCCCCCCCACACACACACACACACCCAACCAAAAAAGAAAGAAAACGCTGAGGAATTTGAGTGTGTTCTCCAGATGTATGAGCTTGATCATTATCTCTCGTTTCCCGTTTCTGTTTCAGCTCAGCTGGAAAGAATTAATAAATCAGATCCTCTTGTGCATTTTTGTGTAACTGTAACGTTAAACATTTCCATGTGGGTGAGAGGTGAGTGTTTCCTAACGTAGGAACAGCAGCTCCAGACTATGAGGACGGATTAATCCAGCTGTATCGATTAAAATTGGGTCACAGATTCATTTCATTATCCACCAAATAAAAAAGAAAAAGATCCCTTAGCTGTGTTTACGTCACACGAATGGAACGTTCAAAAGGAAAAATACCTGAACATAAACACAAACCGCACCCAGAAGTTCCCAACCGCCTACTTTCCCCTGAATCTACTCAGAAGCGCGTGCAGGTCCGGAGGGGTCAGGGCTGGTGAACCTGCGTGTTTGGACATGTCTGGACACACACACACAGAGAGAGAGAGAGAGAGGCGGTTACCTGAGGTGTCCCACAGGCTGAGCTCGATCCTCTGGGTGTCGATTTCGAAACTGGCTGTGTAGTTTTCAAACACTGTGGGGACGTAGCTCTGCGGGGAAACAGGTATAGTTCAATTGTCAAAGCCTAAACTTTGATGATGCAGAGACACACACACACACACACACACACACACCTAGTGTCACAGCTGTTACCACACATGGACCACATAGCACACAACACACATGCATCCTCACAACAGGAGCAAACCCAGCAGGCATTCTGCTCATCACGTCACTGTGCGTGGCTGAAACCAGCCTCACACGCATCAGTCAGCGCGCGCAGGACGCGCAGGACGCGCGCGGGGTCTCACCTCGGGGAAACAGTCCTTGGCAAACACGTGAAGCAGCGCAGTCTTCCCGCACTGGCTGTCCCCCACCACCACTATTTTACACTTCACACTCTGACTGGGATCCATGCCGGATTTCAGAGCTGCTTTCTGACACGGGCGTCGCTCCCTCATTGACTTGAGTCGGGGTGAACCGGGAAGAAATGTGTCCAATCCAGCGCGAGCGTGAAGCGACAGCTGCGTCCGCGGCGTCCTGCTCCTCCCTCGGTGTCTCCGCCTGCTCTGAGCCGGTAAAAGCCATTTGCTCGTATTTATAACGTCGCAGGAGCCAATGGCAGCGGCTCGTCTCCTGTCTCCTGCGAGCCTCCCACAGCAGCCTGCAGGGCCCGGCCGCCGCGAGGGCGCCCCCTATGGGCCGAGCGCAACTCTTCATTTGGGAGAAAGAGAAATATATATAAAAAAAACCTTTAAATGTATTTTAATCTAATTTATACTGACGAGAATAAAGCAAAACAAAGCTGCTAACTACAAATATTAATAAAAAAACTGGAAACTAAGTCATCTAAATACTGGACTTTTTAATCCACTATTATTTTACCAACGTTGGAGATGTAGATTGTATCCATAAATAATAATAAATAATAATAAATGATGATGTATGATTGTGTGTTCACCCCCTGTCAGTGCATAAAATGCTTTAAATTAGCTCCACCTATAAAAAAATTGAACTAAATAAAGCTTGATCTTCATAATAACTAAAGAGCAGAAATGCTTTTTATTAAAAGAACTGTGCAGCACATTTTGCATTTTGTTACAGATACATTTTACTATTATTATTTATTTTAAAAGCTTTTACATGATGAATAAAAGTCATATTTTACTCTTTGCCTCAGTTGTTCTGCAGGTAATGATGAAGTCAACTACACATTTTTGTCTCTCTGTCCCATAAATCCAGTGAATCCAGGAACAGATGCTCCTTATTTCTAGTGAGCAGAATTAGTAATGACCAGAGTGGATTCCCTCATTATCTTTGCATAATATATGACGTTAACACGGAACAAACACAGGCAGAACATTAGCTTTCACACAGGTGCTCACGTGAAGACATGGAAAAGGGGACAAATGGGAAACTGACTTCCCTGTGGGGTCTGCAATGAGTGTGAACAGGAACCCTTCTGGTCCCATCTCTCAGCCTTCAGGCTACATCCCCAACATGGCATCACTGCTAATGTTACAGAAATGGAAAAACAGCAGCGTTCTGCATCAGCTCTCCCCTCGGCGACACAGTAATTGGACTCTGGGTGTTGCTGGCAGCGTTTTTTTTTTTTACAGTGAAGCAGCTCCACCCTGCAGGCTGTGTAGTGGGAGTCCCGTCTGTTGTGTGGAAGCTCTGCCTCCAGGACACAACACTGCCAGGAGAGAGGCGACTGTGGGATGTTACACACTATAGCGCTGCTATTTGGCTTCCATCTTTGTACCATATGCGTTTGACCTCATTCCAATTCAGATCTTTGCTTCTTGTTTCGTCACTAATGCATTGTCCTTCACCTGACGTTAAGCGGTTCTCCCTGTCTGAATGGATCCAGAAAGGGCCTGAGCTGAGGAGAAAATGAGCAAAACCTCCCTCTCCGGTCTGATTCAGGCTGACTGCCTGTGCGTGTGCTGCAGAGGCCGTAGCCTCCAGCGTTGTGCAGTCACACATTTGGGCCAGAGTGAGGCTGTGCAGATTGACATCACGTAGAAACACTTTAAAGGGAAATCCCACCCACTTAAACAAGTGATTTCATCAGTGTATAACGTCTGAAGCATCGTGGAGTTATTTATGTCTGCAGAGCCTCGTTTTAGTGGACTGTCCCTCGTGTCAGTGTAGAAACTGGCTCCTCTTCTGCAACAGATTTCTGCTTCATGAATAATGAAATAAAGGTCAAAAGACGACACACAGTGGGCATTAAACTGGGCCTTTTCCCGTGAAGGGAGTCGTACAGTTGCCCAAATACTGTACAAGGCTCCCAGACTAGAAATGAGGGTGCCAACTGTTTTTAGTCACATGGTGCTGTCAACATGCTGTAGGTCTTGTGAATTTCCACGCAGCCACCCTATCGTCCTGCTCAGAGCTGCCTTGTGCCTCCACGCGTTCACTGTGAAGCCATTTTCCTTCACATCGAGCAACTTCAAGTTCGAGCTACATACAGCAGCGCTACTCTGGGAACTGGGTTAACATTTATTCGAGGTGTAGAGGTGTCATGTTGTGCAGCTACAGACTCTCTTCACTGCCTTTTGTGCCTTTAATGCAGGAATGCCCTTGGAAAGTGAGAGATTTCTGTTCCGCACTGTGAACGCATGTGACGACCGCAATGCGACTCAGTGATCCAAAGAAAACTGAATTTGAGCACTAGACTGGATAATTTTGGATGTTCAAAAGCCAATTTGTATGAACAATCTAATGATATACTGTACATTTTAATTAACACACTATGATAAAACCCGACCCCACAAGTATCTCATAATGCTTTAATGCACAACGGGGTCAGCACACGTCCACCTCTTGTGCATCTCACTGTGAACAGATATTTTTACAGCTATAAATAAATATTCATACTGGAAATACCTCAGAGCAGCAAGGCTGTATTTGCCAGTGATAAGGTCACATTTGTGCGCGCTCTGTGGGAATCCTGTGGTATGTGATATCCAGCTCGGTTCATGTCTGGGTCACACATCATTCTCCCTGTGCGTGAGAGCCTCGTGGAGCAGCAGATCACAGGGTTTCACCACGTTGCTGCATTTAGGCACTCACAGGTAACCATATGATACAACAAAAAAAACAATAATGAAACTGAGTTAAACACACACCAAAAGGTCACGTGACGATTAAGTATGAGTAACTGCATATGAGAATATGAGCCAGGTTTGACGTGGTCTCCAGCAGTGCTGGAGGTGTGTGACGAGTCTAGGTCACTGGGTCTGTCTCCCTCTGTCCTGACTGCATGCTGCCCCACAGTAATCTCAGCGTGTCGACGTGGATTCAATCAGCAGAGCACTGACATTTACTGCTGGGGCAAAACCGGCGCACATTCACTTGTTTGGGTCTGAGAGGGATTTCCTCCACGGTTAGTCACCGCGGACGGAAAATTACGGCCAGATCCGAAGCAGTTCAGGGAGAAATAGCGATGGGCGTCTCTTTTGTTTTGTTAGTCAAACATAAGTTTTGAGATGTAGACTGTAATTCTGTTATGATGGGCTCATAATGAAGTTTTCAGAATGGTAACACACTGACTCACTTGTTGTGATTTGCCTACGATGACCTTCATTGTTATTAGTACTGGACTTATGGGTAAATTCAATCGCTTGCGTCACTCATGCCTTCACATCTGTAAAATCACCGAACACAGCTGAGAAACATTCCTCCTAGATTCCAGAGTGCGTTGAGAAACTGTTTCTTTTCCCCAGAGTTCGTCCCGTTCTGCACCTGGAAATCTTGTCTCACTTACTGTTTTCATTCCCCACAATTAACGGGAACTCATCTGCGGTCAGGCTGTCCAAACATGTCATGGGAATACACAGCTTTTCCAAATTTTGTGTGAGTCACCTGCCATCGCCCAGCATTACATCAGCCAAAATGTTTCTATAAAGCACCAGAGGCAACATATCTCCTCCTCCAACAGGTACGGACTCATTCTACTGGAACCCTTTAATGAATCCTAATGAGCCTCAGCTCCCTTTCACCCCCCCTGGCTTCCTAGCACATGACTTTTTCCTTTTAATAAACCATTAACTCAATATCTTCTGCTGAACGTACTGGTACTGTAGGGCAGCGAGGACGTAGCACGCACACAGGCACACACACACACACACACACACACACACACACAGAGGAGGAAGGCAATGAGACATTAGACAGATTACAGTAAGTCTGTCGAGTGTCTCCCGTCAGTCATTAGGTCTGTTCAGGCATGGATACACACACTGATGTAATGAGGGACAGTGTGTGTGTGTGTGTTTCATAGAGGTTTTCCAGAGATGACCTGATTCTTCAGGGGGAGTCTGAGCGTGTGTGTGTGTGTGAACGTGTGCGTGTTTGGAGTTAATGGCGCGTGAGATCATGTCTTTATTAGCATCTCCTCGAGATGAGCCACATGATGGGACAATAAACGTATCTGTCTGTTACATGACAGGGACAAAGGATATTTGTGAGTCCAATCATCAGTTGACGAGTGAAACGTTTCCTGTTTTTAATTATACCTGCACTGGAATGTTGTGTTTCATCTCGGATAAAGGTGAACAATGATTGTGCAACACTTTGCCCTCCTCACCCGGGTTCTGACTGCATCTTGCAGCTAGATGCAAACCAGCTGCCGCGATTCCTCATAATCCTCGGAAATGTGCGGCTGCTGTGCACGGATGTGGCTTTTTTTTTATTATTGTGCAAGCGTGTGCCGACCTACCACAGCCTCTTCGAACAGGGCAATCCAGCTCTGAGGCGGTGTGCGTCTGTGTGCATGATGTGTGAGGCGGAGACGAGTGCGAGCCTCTGGTCTCATCCACGTGTCCCTGTCTGGTTTTGCATATGTTAAAATAAATAAGTCTTTATGCTAAGTAAACCTAACTGCCTTCCAGATATGAAAGAGGAAGATGTAATTCTATTGAACTATTTCTTAAACGTTAATCCAGTCGGACTGGTAATCACCTGCCTGTCCCCTCTTCCTCATCACATCTCACCTCTGTCAGCCACTGCCTAGAATCATAAATTCATCACGGTATTATTTAAAAGATGCTAAGCAGAGCAGTGTAGAAGCCTCTAAGCAAGACGAGTTATTAAGTATAGAAAGTCGATATTCTCACACATAAATTTCACTATTTTTTACCACGAATCTGAATTGTAACCTTCTTGTAGCCACTGGCCTTGTTTTTGACACACTTTCTAGTTAGTGGAGTCACAATGAGCAAATGTTTGATTAGAAATCACTGTAAATAAGGCCTCTTCATTCACACTGAAAAACTCAGAGATTCCCAGCTAAATATAGCGAACAACCAGGCCATCTCTCTCCAGCCCATATATGTGCTAATGCGCCTACAGACCTATATGAGAGTGGCAGACATGACGGCTGGCAGGTTGGACGGCCTCTATAGGTGGCTCTATAGATGACGTCACGTTAACTCAGAGCAGTCTGACAAGTTCCTGCTGAAGAAAAATGTTTCTTTGTCTTTAGTTTGGATTTTAAATACATGTTAAAAATACAAAAACACACATGTCAATAATATATGACTGATCATTAAGTTAAATTTAGATGCTCCGGTTTCAGGACTCTGCTGTGGTTAATGCTGGCTCACTGTCTAAATGGGACACTTAAATAGATCACAGCTATTGTTAGTGTTGGATTTACAGTTTGCTGCGTGAAACAGGGAAGATTGAAAAAGTAAAGCTAGGTGCAAATACCTGGCTATTTGTTCGTCTGGGGTGTGCCACACAGTCAGACGAGAGCAATGCATTTCTCTGTCTTTCTGTCTCTCTGTCAGCGCCCTGGTGTTGTTTGTGTGATCTCAGGAGCGCTTCCAGAGCTCAGCCTGCAGCCCCTCTGCCGACTGGCAAGCCGCTACGGCGTGGCCTGAAAATCAGCGGCAGACATAGCGGGGATGCACTGCGGCGAGCCAAACCACAATGCTGGCCAAACTGATGGGAGACGAGGGGGATGGGTGTTGAAGGAGGAGGTGTGACTGTGTCAGCATCTGTGAGTGCGCGTTTATCAGCAGGAATATGGTAATCCTGCACACAGATATGGGAATAAGTGGATACTTCATGTGTGCGCACACACAGAATCATACCAGTGGGATGAACCAGACAGAAATGAAAGCTGGTAAAGGAGAAAATGTGTGTGTGTGTTGAACACATAAAACCAAGGTTACACATGAAAACATTACAGTGCGCAGCATCACACTCAAAGGTAATTGTTTTAATGAGAATATGTGTCAAGTGAGATTTATATGAGAGGCCATGTAGTTCATAAATCACCCCCCCACACACACACGCACACACACACACACCTCAGTCTTAAACACACTATCCTTCTCAGTCACACTCTCACATACACCATTAAAGCTTTAATAGCATTAATGAAAACTAATCCTGCACTTGCTGCAAGCACGGAACATTTAAATGAAGTAATGGTGCATTTATGGACAATTTAAAACGCACAAAGTTTTCTTTTAATTAGAGTAAAACAGTCTGGAGTTGTTCTTTTTGTGTACCGTCATCTGTCTTCTTGATTTTTAAAGTATAGTCATTTCAGCACAATACTCAACTGTTCAGATTCCCTTCCTGCTTCTTGCTATGAACATTTAGTGCATTATTTCAAATTTCACACACACACTATACATAAATATATTGTGTAATCTTACGCTACTGTCTGCCAAGATGTTTAACACCAATTGCAAAACAACTATGCAGCGAAAACACCTGCCTGCACGTTCAGTGACAGTCCTCTAGACATATGCTGAGGCCCTGTGTGGCGTTTGGCCTGTGACTGTGGTGGACTGTCCATCCACAGGGTTAATGCTCATCTACAGGTCAACAGCGGTATCTAAGCAGTGAATAAAACGACTGACATCACGAAGAATGCCTGTTACTTATCCGCACACGAGAGCAGAGAGTTGGTGGGCCGAGAGGCGGAAATGTCACTTGTCTCTCCGCGTTTTTTTGGTCTGTCTCCACTTATAAAACTCCCATAAAACCAATAATGTTGTGCAGATGTAGACACTTTGCCCCCGAGCTCACGATAGAGCAGGCGCAGTATGTCGGGAATTCCTTTGATCAAGCCTTTATGAAGGCGGCGGCCTCTTTGATGATTTTGCTGACATTTCCAGGAGACTTTCGGTCTAATCAAATCAGTGTGCTTTCCTACTCTTCGAGGTTAGGTGGCATGGATGCGGCCAGCCTCTGAGAGGCTCGGGTTTTTTTATGGTTTGAAGATGAGGAGACATTGTGTCTAAGTGCTTTCTGAAGAGACGTTTGCATTTTCTCTACAGATGCTTGTCGTTCAGCAGACCTCTCACTGCGAATAAAACGTGCATTTGCATTCGTGCAAGTGCTGAAAACACATTTATTCCTTCACTTAAACACAGTGAAATATTGGGAATTTAATTCATTGTGCATTTATACTAATGCACTATTCACATATTAGCGTTTTTGATTGAATGCATTGTTTTGACTCTGAAATAAAATATGTAGCTGTGACCTTCTGACCTGCTGCTGGTGACTAATCTGTTTACAAATCTTTCTCTGGCGGACAGGGGACATGTCTTTGACCTTTTAAAACCAGTGCATCTCCACCATGCAACAAATTTCTGACGCAAATTTGTGTGGACACTCATTACACAGGGATTCATTGTACGTGGCTGGATCATTCGGACCCCACAGATAGTAAAATGGAGAATCAAACTAATCTGGGCTCCTGCCACGGTCAGCGCAGCCTGCTCAGAGTGTCGGCGATGCAATTTGAAAATGTCCACGCCGTTAAATCACCCGAGTGCTGCCAGACAAATCTGAAATATCAGACCTATTTCTGGAGTTTGTGTGACCCCTGCACACACTGGGGGGGTTAGAGAGCGATGACTAATCTAAAGGCCCAACAATCATCTGGTGTCGTGTTGTGTCACCGGAGAAATGTGTGTCTCTCAGGCTTGTGGTATCTTTTGTCAGTTAATGGCGCTGAGAGATAAGAGCTAAAATTGAGATGCTCTCCCGGGAGGCAGCAGAACCAATCATACTGTATGATATTTTGGATCAGCTGCAGATCACTGCAGATAAATCACCATTTTGGAAAAAACGCCTGAGGCCAGGACTCATTTATTCTCTTTTTACTACTTTAATGTTCCCACATTTTCCAAATTTTACTTTATGTCGTCATGTAATAAATATACACAAAGGAAAATATGTGGGATGTGTGTGCAGTAAAATAAACCAAGTGCTTCGTTACAATGTGAGTTTTATTTTGGTGGTTCTGTTTTCTAGTGCTCATGGCTGCACCTGAAGATGCACCAAATGTCTGCCTGTATGTTGCTGATGACACTGAATTAAATCTGATTACGCTGAGACACTATTACATTATCTGGCTGCGGGAAGATCGGCTCCCGTGGGAATGTCAGTGGATGTCATGTTGAAAGAGACACGGCTCCAAATGAAGGCGGACGTTCACCATCTGTTGGATGTTTAACAGTTTGCTCAACATATCAACCCTGTCACATGATGATGCGCTGCCCCAAGTGGCCAAAATATTTAGTCGAACCTGCTTTAATATAATATATAACAGGTTACATTCGCAAACATTCAAGGGGATTGGGTTTGTTTACCTTGTGTGTCATATACTACGAGACCAGTTAGACGCCATTCATTCTTTTTCCACAGCTACACACACAGATAGTTTTCTTGGTCTGTTGCCCCCAATTTTCTCTACAAGTCTCCTTCATCACAGCCCTCTAATACCCATACAGCAGCGCTGCAGAGGGGAAGGCGGGTAACAGCTCATATCCTTTCCCACTATCCTTTTCCCGGGCAGGGTGATGATCTGTAAAGAGAATCATTAAGACGCAATTTGTGACTGTGACACACACACATCTGCCCGGAGACGGCGATCCATCACCAGCAGTCCCATCCCTCACTGAGAAAAGGGCGCAGAGGTTTGCTGCGTGTTTGCCTGACCTCTGACCTCTAAGATGTGTGCGACCAGCCGCTACCACACAAATATACACGCTCTTAAATGCAACGTCATGTGGTCTGGTGCTGACCGACGCCATCCGGTTTACGAGACAACATGCCCTCAGGCACAGACATGTCCACACCAGTAACACACCCGTACAACCGCAGACTAACAGTAGTGGCTTTGTAATTGTTTTTGTGTCCCTCTGATTGTTCTAGTTCAAATTATAATTATGGTTTTGCTGCTCTTTTTGCTTATTTTGCATGTTTCTGGTGTCTTTTTGTGTCTCCTTCTGGTTATTTTGCCTTTGCTTCATGCTCGGGTTTTGCTCTGGCCCTGTAACCCTCTGACCCTTCAGGCTATTCAATAATCCATGGTCCACTCACAGGTTTGATCCCCAGCAAAGCCCTGCTGAAGAACTCTGATGAAATTGTCCTTGAGAAAAAAACATTGCTGCTGTCTGTGACCTCCAACGTGAAAGTCACACACACTTAATTTATGCAAAAACACAATTACCTAATTATACTTCCTGCATAATGAGGAAGAAAGAATGAAAGGGGGTGGGGGGGTGTAATGAAGGATAATAATTCATGCTTTCTGCTTGTTGACCCTGCTGTCTCTTTTACCATAACAACTCCAGCCCTCATCCCAGTAATGGGTAATTGTTGGAGACGTGCAACCAGAGGGGCAGTGGAGGGGTCTGGGCGTTAACGAGTAGTGTTCTTACCTCTGCCTCTCTTTGATGAAGGGTTCTTCTGCTGGAAATTTAACGTCTCCGTCCTGCAGGATGTTTTCATTGTATTTGAGAGCTTTCCCTTAACAACGCCCAGCGCCGGGGGCTCAGCAACCTCTTCCACTAGGTTCCTATGGTAACAACCCGGAGTGTGTACGGTTGGGAGATGAGCGATTGTCTGTGTTTGTGTGTGTTGGCTTATTTTTACATAATGAATCAATTATCAAGGCTGTGGAGGGAGCTCATTTGAATAATTGCAGGCGAAAAACACTCCACACAACATTCTTATACTGAGCATCTTCACATGATCAGTGTTTCCTTTGGAAAAGGTGCAACACTGTGTGTGTGTGTGTTTGTGGAGAGGGGAGTGTGCATAATGGGACGTCCAACTGACATCATTTCCCCGCCAATCTGCACCTTCCCTGCCAAACCCAGCCTCTGTGATTGCTTCACTGAGCAGGACTGTGACAGCCACAGCGTCTCTATTTTTAAACAGTGCACCGTGTGGGAGAAAGTGTCACACCGCCCCCTGCTGTCCAGTGTTGGTGCATGCTTCTGGTACAACATAGGCTTGATGGTCATAAAAGCCCGAAACTTTCATCTAATCAGGTTATGCCTCTTAAAATATGTTTGTGCAGGTGTTTAAAGAACAGAAATATGCGATTGACACCTATTTTGGTAATTAAGATGTGAGTTTTATTAAGATTTATCCCTGCTGAGTTTCACCACAGAGCTCTGGGGTAACCCGGTGTTCACTTTAAAAAGATCCCAGCATGTCAGTTCTTCAAAGAGAAAAGCAGCAAACACTGTGTTATTTATTACTTCAGTTCTAATTATGATCTAATACAATTAATCAGAATGAAGCACAAGGGGATTTCACATGACGCAAACTGTGCAGCAGCCCCACCCGGTGGCCATTAGTGCATTAAGATTAAGCTGTTGTATTCAGAGAGGTTTCTGAGGACGTATTGTATTTAGTGTGCCGTTCACTCTCTTATGGAACAGAAAACTAGATACTGAGGGGCCGATGATTATTATCCTCGAATCCTCCACCACGTAAAGAACATCATTATACACATCTGCAATATTTGCGTCCTTGCAGATCTGAATCAGTTTGTGTTTCCGATGCTCCCCCTTTTCAAAGCAGATCTCATGAACTCTTAGGATTGACTGCCAGTGATCCACCAGAGTCTCCAGCTTTTTCACGGCCTGCTGTATCGTCAATGACACTTCGGGCGGCTGCTCCTCAGGCAAACATATCTGCACCAAGTCAGACCCTTCATGTTTCCGAACAGATGCGTTTAGGCCTCCTAAACACCTGTCACACTCCTGCTGGTCTAACTTTTCAATGTACCTGAATATGTTGGAGTCAACCCAAATGCACGTGTCCTCCGGGTCCCGAGGACATCCTGCAGACAGGCGCTCTTCATTCCCAGCTCTGCTCTCAGTTGACAGTATGCTGCTAGTGACTGCAGAGTTGTCAGTACTGCTGTGATGAGGGTCCAGATGAGTCGTGTTCCTGCTCTGTCTTGTTGGTGGGTTCATGTTTGTTCTGGTGTGTCTTTGTGAGATGTCACCTACTGCTGGCGGGTCTGCTGATACTTTCTCTGTCTGGTGCAGGTATAGGCCCGGTGAGGTAGATCTAATCCCTGGATTCCTCTCCGGCCTGAACGTTTGTCTGGCTTTGGACTCGTCGTACTCTGAGCTCAATTTGAGCCTGGACCCAGCTTCCGGCTCTTCCTCTTCATCAGTGTCTTGCTGCCTGGCAGAGTTTTGCCTTCCTGAATTTGAGAGCAGGCTTTGGACGTAAGTTGCCTCACCTGAGCTCTGCAGCAGCGCTGATAAGCCGTTCAAGCCTGCTGGCCCCAGCTTAGCTTCAGAATCAGTGCAGCTTACAGAGCTGGCAAACTCGTGATGAGATATTACCCTCGGATTAAGAGGAGACTCTCCAGGTGTGATGGTAACAGTTGGGATGGTGTCTTTAAGCTGGCCGGCCCTGTGCACGAGGCCCTCTTTCAGGGCCCTGATGGCAGCGAAAGGCCCCTCGATGGTAACTTCCCTCACGTGGGAGGAGAGCTGGAAACGTATCGACCTGTGAGCACCCCGCAGACTCTCGACCAACGACGCTTGATCAGTGGCGAATGACGAAAGATCGAGCTGAGCGCGGGAGACGTAGAAAAACACCTGCAGCACAGGAAAACCCTAAATCACTTGATATTCTGATTCCTCACAGACCAGACACGTTACTGAGGGCGGTGCAGTGGTAATGGCCATACTCACATCTCGGGTGAAGGGGAAGACAGTGAGAGGGTATGTTTCAGGAAACTCGCCGTCTGTCATGATGTGTTTCTCCTTTGCCACCACCCTCTCTGCATCTGTCAAGAGTTTGAACAGTTCTCATTAGATCTATACTCTGCCTACATAAGGTGTGTAGTGTAAATGGTTGCCACAGGAACCACACTTTGTTCCCATGGGAACTGATTATAGCGCATAGCAGGAGCTATATTTAACAGACTGAAAAAACTTAGGCTGTAATAATTATCAGCACGGATGATGTTACCTGCCCTCATCAACCTCTGGAGGTGGTTTGGGAGGAATTTAAAAGCCCTCAACCCTTTGGGCGCGAAGGACGCCTCACTGTGCCACTTTACAACGTAACGCAGGCGGCTGAAATGAGGGCAGGCTTACTATTTTGCAGCTTCTCTTTCTGGGCATTTTACTCTTTCAGGTCTAGGTTTTCCAAGATAAACGGGAACCCTGAGCTTCGTGTGCATTCAGTGATAAAGCAGCTTCTGTTTGTGCCTCTCACAGATGTAATAAGCATCCAATTTTCTCAAAAACCCATCTGTAGCCTGGATACATTTGTGGTTGTTTAATCCCAATAGCTGGAAATAACACTCCCTTGCTTTTTGTTCAACAAAAGAAAAATGGCAATGCCTTTATTTTAATAGCATACAACACCGAAGCAAAACACGAATTCCTACTTAAACTCTTTTCCTCTCAAAGTTATTTTTGCTATGAACTTCCCTCTGCAGAATGAGGCACTGCGTGTGCAGGGTTTTGTTTAGAGGAGAGAAGAACAGTCACAATAAATCCTGTCTAGTGTGTTTGACCAGTTATGTGGGAACATGAAACCCTCTGAGCACATGCTCCAAGAACGGACTTCAGTGAAGTAGGAGACGTCTCATCTCATGCAGCTTTATGGACGATGTGGAAATAAACGTTTTATTTTATTAAGGACAAAACACACCAGACACCGACTATTAGCCAATGTATTTTTATAGGTTTAAAAAAGGACATTTGGATTAACAGTGTAGACAAAGACATGTAATTTCCTGTCACCATCTTTGTTTGGGTCAGAAAATCTCAGACTTGCATATGTGCAGCAGGGGAAACGCTGTTTAATCTGGGAGGTTGTGCGTTAAAAGGCCTTTTCAAAGGCCTCCACGTTCATTCTTATGGACTTCAGTGCAACAACCAAGACGGACTCAAACATAAAAACAGCCATTTTTTAATGGAGCACGTGTTAAAGCTACTTTAAAGCTGCTCCTTTACCTTCAGCGTGGTCAAAAGTGACGAACGCGACCCCCTTGGCGTGTGTGGGGTACGCCACCACCTCCACGTCTCCTCCGCGGCTGCGCCTGCGGCTCTGGAAGTGAATCGCGAGTTTGTCGGACATCCTGCGCGCGGGCAACACGTCGGGGACCCCGGACACAACCACGGTCCTGCTCCTGTCCGACAGTTCGGCCTCCATCGCGGCTGCAGACACGACGTAGCGGCTTACGCGCGTTTTTCAGCCGCGACACACCAAACACAGCCGTTACCATCAACAGTTATCCGTCCTCATGGTTTCACTTTCACTGCGCGTGGGCGCGTGCAGTAACGCCGCGCGCCCACTGCGCGTCGCTGTTTCCCTACAATCTGCCTTCCCTACACTAAAATAGAAAATGTATGCAGCTGGAAAATGAGGCGACTAAGCGGAGCTAATATCTCTGCGATGCCCCGAAGACACAGACACAAACTACACGGCAACATTTTCCAAAGAGTTGCCTTTTAGTTGGGGGGGGAAAGAAGTTATGTCAACACGTGTGGTGCAAACATTTATTAGAGTCAAACGAAATGGGAAACAAAAAAAAAGAAAAAGAAAAAGCCACACCAGACACAGAACGCCTCTCCTGATTCACACACAAACAAAAGGAAAAAGAGGCCAAGCAGAGGGACAAACTCGATTGCATTTTTCTTGTGCATATAAACATTTTAATTAAATATAAAAGAAAGTGGCCTGGCTGAGTGCAACAATCAGGTATGAAGGGTTAAAAGAAAATCCAGGCCCTGACCAATACCAATCAAATCTCCACCATGGTCATCACTTCAGTGCAAATGCAACATTCACTGTGTATAAAAGTGACTTTAAATAATTCAGGTAGTATATCTACTATTCAGTGTTTATTATGTTTGTGTGTGTGGGTTGTTTTTTTCCCTCGGGGAGCACATAAGTCTACTCTAACGTGACACAGACGCCGCCCAGTTCCAGGAGTCAACCTGACAGAGTTATTGATCACAGTTCAATAAAACACTTTGATATGAATTTAAATGCTATAATATTTTCAAATTTTCAACAGTAGGCACAAAAAACATGTCTTGAACTAGAAACGAGTAGATTATGTGTACGTTTCGCTCGGACATGGTGCTCGCACTCATACACCTGCTTTTAAAAGAGCCACAATGGAGACACCCAAGTCTTAGCTTGCAAATAAATCCCTTAACTGTCAGAACACTTTAACTTCTTAACAGCGAGCTAGATTTTTAGAATAGAGGGGGGGTGGGGGGTTGAGTTGAGCTCAGCAGCCACAAATGCATTTTTACAAAAACCAAACCAAACCAAACCGGTAGGTGGTGCTCAGACCTGTTGGCAAGAAAAAGGAGCAACAAACTAAAACAAAACGAACAAAGTGAACATTCACTCTTCGAAACCGTTATACTGTTTTTGATTTGGACAGAGTCTGGCAGACAGTCCAGACACAGGCAGCAGAGGCAGGTGATTGGGAATGTGTTCATGTGGCGCTCCATAGGGGCACAGAGATCTCAGCAGCTATGAGCCGACCTTGTCCGAGTCGCACAGCTTCCCTCTGTGTCTGGTACTAATTCGGAGTTTAAATGTGGCCTGGGGGCTGCTGTGGTGGAGCGCGGTGCCTGGAGCAGCAAATCTAGAGGGGAGCATGGCAAAGATGGAGTATGATGAGGCCAGGTCTCCGCCGGGAGCGTCTCGAGCTGTGTTGCAGAGCCGGGGCTGATGGCCAGGCAGCCGCTGGATCAATTTGCCCCCTTTGCAGAACTCTGCAAGGAGGTGGTAGGAGTCCACACAGCTGATCCCCTCCGGAGGATCTGTCCCTTCCAGGATCTGACTGCTCACTGCAGACACAGACAGCAGTGTTAGCAGCACAGCCAGTAAATAAAACAACTGCCAAGGGTCAAGAGAAAAATCAGACCTGCTCCATCGGGAGGCTTCAATAAACTGCTGCTGTTTAAATCTAAAAGGTGGACGGACGGTCAAACCTCTTCCAGTAGCTTAAAGGTTAATTATATAAAAGCCTTGACTGAATTTAGTGTTGTTTTTTTTTTATTCATCAGAAACGCACACTTCTCTAAAAAAAAAAGAGGCACCAAGCTGATGTGCAGCATCTACTGACGCATGAGCTCCCTCTCCTGCGCTGTACTGGTAGAAAAAGTGTGTCTCACAAAAACCTAAAATCTCAGCGAGTGCAAAAATACGACGCGATATCTGAAACAATCAGCACATTTCTGTGGGCGCACACACCGCCGGGGCTGCAGGTAGCACTGCCAGGTGCGGATTCTGCCCCGTCTGTCATTTATTCTGCTTACACTCACAAACACGCCCGTGTCAGCGCTGCTTGCCTCCACTCGCACACAGAACTATGCGGAAAGAGAACCCTCTGGTGCTTCTTTTTGTAGAGAAGAGATCAAATCAGTCCGATTAGGTAAAAACGGTGGCCGTTAACTCGAGGTTCACTAAACTCAAGCCTCCCTCTGGACGTCCTATTACCTGCTTCACCTACACTGAGATTTGAAGACAGAGATTTTCTGCTGGCCTTCCTCCCATGACCGCCACGCCAAACCCCCATTGGACCCTGAGGAGAAAAACAGATTATGGTGAAAGGGTGGGAGGGATTATGTTGTTAGAAAATCTAAAGACATAAACAAAACAGATCAAAATATCCGCAAAGTTAGAAGGTAACGTTTACTGACCTGGTGTTTGGCCACCACGGGGGCAGTGTGGATCAGCGGAGGTCTGATTGAGGGTTTGTACTGCAGAGGTTGGCCCAGTAGAGAGTAGTGTGCTTCACCTAGACACACAGAGAAAACACAGTACGAAAAAAAATCAGGACCAGTTAATAACACTACTGTGTCGCGAGTAGACTCGAGTCAACCGTCTGACCTTGTCCATTGTGGCAGAAGGATGTAGGGAGCTGCAGGTGGTGGTGCGGGTGGTGGGCCATGATAGGAATGGGTGGGATGCCAGACGGGAGGCCCTTGACGATAGGTGGCTGGCCTGGAGAGGGAGTGAGCGCCGGAGACGAGGGCAGGCTGCTCTACACACAACACACCAATGGTGCAGAAATTCATTCCAAAAAAAAAAAGGAAGAGAAAGAGAAAAAGCAACCTTGGCTTTATCTTTCTTTCACAAAGTCATTTTGTCGTTCAAGCTGCTGCTTTAATGTACCATTCTTACCACATTAGTGCCCCTAATGTACCATTACAGCCTAATGCGGAGGACTATTTTCTCCTCATTTTCAGGTTACGGCAGCGTTGACTTAATTTGCAGAGACTATTTACTACAACATTTAACCTGCCTGGAGCTGCAGGGAAGCTGCTTTTGGCTAAAGGGGACGATTCTGATGTCACCGTCAGACTGAGACAACCACACTTAATTGGCTTCGCTGCTGTCTTAACTTTGAGATGCACATTGTGTTTTCCTGAGGGGCGAACACTTGAGTAAATTCATAATTTAAAATTATTTGGAAAATACTGTTGTGAACTTCAAAGCTCTGGGCTACGGTGCTGATAGAAAGGTTGTGAAAACCAGACTGTAGCACATCACTTAACGATTGTCCTCTCCTCATCGATGCACTTGTGTGGTGTTTGTACCTGGGTGTTGTCTAGTGGCACAGTAAGCTCCGCAGGCCTGTGGCTACGCTGGTGTTCGGGGCCTGGGTGTTTGTGGCCCGGCTGTTTCCGCTGGCATGGGGAGGGGGCCCGGGGCTGCTGACAGGGGGGCGCTGTCATTTGCAACATCACCATGCCGCTGCCAGGGGCTGGTGGCAACAACCCTGAAAACACACACACACACACACATTTAGAAAAAGAAAACAATACACTAAAGTTCTGCTTAATGAGAGGCTGCGTCTGTTTAATTCATCACATCAACTCGTCATTTATGTATCCTGACAGACTAAATGCGCTTTTCCAGAATGCATCTTTCAGCACTTTTGTTCAGCTACACTCCTCCTCAGCGAACACACAACGGCTCTCGCACCGAGAGTTTAAACGCCTCGCTTATAATGCCACATCTGTAATGGCGACAACAGGATTCCGTTCTCCACTCCTGCTAAATCCTCTGTGATAATCCGGGGGATCCAATTATCTAATTAGTTTCTGACACACTGTGCCAACATGACTGATCTGCTCTGTGAACTCCATAAAATGTAATATATGTCTAATTAATTGCTGTTTACATAAAGCTTGCATTAGATGGAAATCATATTGGAATCACTTTGTCCAGTGAACGCCGCTGTTGATTTATGAAATAATACCTAAGAACAGAAGCAAGGACAGTGAATGTTAGGACTTAATTTGCAGATTATTTCTGGCCCTGGCCTGGCTAATTAAAAAAAAAAAATGTTTACTGTGCCGCTGCCGCGAGACCTTCGTCCGACGCCATTACTGACGGACTGGAAATGTCCGTTGCTCTCCAGTAATACTGCAGTTGGATGACGAGCAAGTTTTTACGGCGTAAAAGCTCAGTGTGCATCTTGGTCACAGTTATGATTCAATAACGCGATATAAACGTTATGTGCAACTGTAATAGGAAACGTCTCCCAACATAAAATACATAGACACAGAGGACAAAAATCCTTTCCTCATGTCTGCCTGTTTTACAAGATGAAAGTTGCTATTTCAAACACATGCAGATACAAATAAATGCACATATTTAACGAAATAAAATGTTTTTCTGCCACTGCAGACCACGTTTCAAAAGATGCTGCCAGTGTTTTTGAGGATGTCCCTGGGAAACTTTGGATGTCCTTGAGAAAAGACCACAGCTTTTACAGTGTTTTCTCCTTCTCTCAGACCCGTTTACTCACTGTTCATTTATTTTATCACTTATAATGAAGAGTTAGTCAGTGCTGCCTTTATTTGAGAATGTAGTTGTGCATAGATGTTGAAATGAGCTGAATGAGACTACTGCATGTTCAATCCGACTCCAGCTCTGGATGGAGGGAGGAGGACGATGCGCAAATCATTTTTTCACTCAGAGCCACAGGGAGTCGTCGTCGCCACGCCTCACTCTCTCATTTTGAAAAGCTGGAGTATAAATTTAATCATCATTCTGACGCAATACAATGGCAAAGTAAACCCGGGGAGGATTATTTCATTACGAAGGCTGAGCCGTAGCCATGAAGGAACACACTCGGTGGTTATTGACACCAAGTCAGACCGCTGGCTGTTAAAGAGAATCTCCAGGGCGGCTAATGACAGAGACTAAAGGGAATATTCCCCATTTATTGTGTGATCCTACTGTAGATCAGTGCGTCTCTGAATCTAGACTGACAGAGCGAGTTCAGAGGGGAGCGTACCGGCAAAGTGTTGGCCTGGGTGCTGCTGGGAGACACAGGGGGACGAGGTATGAGGAAACTGAAGCTGCTCCATCATGGCGGTGGGCAGGAAACTCACTGTAGAACTGTGAATGAACACACACACACACACACACACATTACAGTGAATATTTGGGGGTTTGGACCAAACTCAGACCTTGATAAGCAGCTAAAAATGGATGACTCCATAAAAGAAAGAATTTAAAGTGCTTGAGTGTTGGTTTGTCAACATAAGTGTTTCTGGCGCTCTAGAGCAGAGAACACCTCAAAAGAAGTCGTCTCCGCACCTCAACTAACCAGAAGAATCGCTAAGCCTGCACAGACGAAGATCTCCAAGAGCTCTAAAGTCCTAGCGCCGCAGCTGCGGTATTAAATCTGTCCATCTGCAAAGTAGGTGCTCTGCTCTGTGAGGAGCCTGCCTGCGGGGAAACATGTACAGCTGGTGAAAAAGCAGGCTGCAGGTGGACAGTCAGTCCTCATGGGAGAAGAAGGAGCCGCTCGTATGCTGCCGCATAAATCACTTCCGCACTCGCTGCCCTACTAAAGCAGCCTTCTTTTCACAGCTGGGACAATGAGAAAGTGACCTCTCCTTGCATGTGCAAGTATCTCTGCATCATTCTTCTGCAGGTGCGCTCGCGGCTGCACTCACGTCTAGCGTTTGTTATGTATACGTGCGCAGCGGTCCCAGCAGGGTTTCACTCACCAGCATCCAGATTGATTTGGTCCATGGAGGTAGAAACTAATTACATGTTTTGCTTTCAGTGAACTAGTTCTATCCGTCAGTTATAATGAGAGGAACCCACGGCTCTCCGCACTTCTCCACATCAGCAGAGTGGTAGAGCTCTTTGGAAAGGCGTCAGAGTAGACATTCATCAGCTAGACGTAGTTCACCAAAAACATTGTGGTAATAACTTCATTTTTCCCCACCACAGTGAACACCGATGACCTTCGCTCTAAGCTGCTTTGGGGACTCACTCATCAGGCCTCTTGGCTCTATAAATAAGAGGCACCTTCAGTATCCAGTACCTGCAAAGCGGTTTCTGGGACAGAGTGCATCTACAGACGCTAATAATTCAATCTAAACCCGATTAAAGCCAGCTCAGTTATTAGAGGCATTATTCTCACTAAAAACGGATGAACATAAATCAGAGCAGGTACCGTCAGTGTAAAAATGACTAAAGCTAATTTTGGAGCCAAGAAAAAAAATCTGGGTTGTTAAAGAAATATTGTTAATGCCAAACACGAAAAAACACCTTCAACTAACTGCAGCCACATAATGAAAGAATTCCTATTTACTCTACTCTTATTAAGCTCGTACCTCATGGTGGTGTGCTGGTTAGGGGGGAGCAAGCTGTAGCAGGGCTGCATGCCAGCAACAGCCACTGCCCCCTGTCCTGGCTGGCAGGACACAAACACTGGCTGCTGGTATGTCTGCTGTGGCACAGAAACCTGCTGCAGAGGGGAAAAAAAAGAAATTAAATCCAATGAAATACATACAGGAAACGGTCTCCGGTGGCTAAATACAGCACGTTCAGACCATTGTTAAGTCATTTGTGATGTCTGCAAAATGCAAATCAAGCAAAAAAAGATATTTATTTGAACAAGGAGAGAAATATAGTCCTCATAAGTACTGGGAATAAACTTTAGCTGTTTGCAGACGTATATTATTAATCTGACAGTCATAAGGAAAGCCTGCAGAAGCGTCTCCTTATCAACAAAATACCTGATAAGACTGCATTGGAGGGTACTGGACCATCATGCCTTGCATCTGGTTGCCCATATTGCTTTGCTGGTTGCCAGTGAGAGCGAGGTTGGGTGTTGGCTGCACGCCCACTACGGTCTGGTAGCTGGACGCTGGGTTTGGCATCACGGCTTGGTGCACTGGGGCAAAATGAGAAAAGGTACAAAACTGTGACGGAAAGAAAAGAGAATGCTGATGGGAACATGGTGATAACGGCGAAACATCCAACCAGCGCGATTAATATTCATGACTCATCTGCAACACGCGGAGAGACGACGCCACTAACAGCTTCATGAAAAGGGCTTCGTTAGTGATTTTATAACAATCTTAAAACGATCTGAGCTCCTACAGTAATGCAGGTTTGAGGCACATGTAATGAACGAGAAAGTCAATATATCTGATTTAGCCTGTGGTGGCCCGAACCTAAACCCTGAGTGAGCCACTCCTCAGCTGGGGTGAATGATTAGGGTCAGAGGGTGGACGGAAAGCGGGATCGCATTTCTACAGAACTTGTTAAAAACCCAAAGTCAAGCAGAGGCGTCGTTTTAGCCAAAGGGGCTAAAATGGCGGCGTTTACTCCTAACTGTAGGTGGAGGGGAGGGGAACGAGACACTTAAATGTCAAGGTGACCACAAGACATTTAAAAATACTGTCCCTTGTGACATACACATGTGGTAATCCAAGTGACAAAAGGAGAGGACGTCCTTTTGTGAAGGTGTCTTTACAGTCTGCCGCCCTGGGAGAAAAGTAACTAGACAATGAAAGTGCTCCACCAGGAACAGAGGGGCGAGGACTATTTTTATCCAACCTCGCCTCCCACCTTCACTTACAAACCAAGCATGAAATGACCGCGATATCGAAACGCACATGATTTTATTTTCCGTTTGAGCAGGCAGCACATGAGGGATGACTGTGACTTCTTTACTCAGAAAATTCCTTCAGAGGTTGATGGTGACCGGACAGCTGACCGTTCTGTTCTGTGCTGCGTTGGTAATAAAGTCATCCAGGTCATCCTCCATTATAAACTAGTTTTACAGTCATTACGGTTTGCCGAATGTCTTGCAGTGGTGAGAAGTAAGGGGCTGAAAAAGAGACCGGTTCACTGTGAGATTCATAGAGGCCTCTCAGACAGCGTCCCGGCCCCGCATCCCGCCTCTCAGGCTCAAAATCCTACAACGTTGGACCAAATAAACGACCGAGACGATTAATTCATGTTTAATGTTCCAGTAGTTTCTGTTCAGTCCTCAAAAGACAACATGCTCTCAATGTGCATTTGTTAAATTTGCAATACATTTACAGGTAAACGGATCACTTTAATAACCTCTAGCACCTATAGGTGAAGACAGACAAAGCCTCGAGTCCTTTCGCATACGAGATGCTTTCCCAGTATGACCATGACTGACACTGAAGCTCTGTGGTGGTGGTGGTGACTGTCTGATGCAAGACAGTGGAAACATCCACAGGTCTCTGCAGACACACTGACTGAGCCATCTGAGAATTTCCCCAGATAACTTATTTATTATGTGTGCAGCATCTTCACCTTAAGATGGGCTTATGCGTTTGTTTTTCTTTTAAATGAATATAAGAACACAATGGCAACGAGGAGCTGTAGTCATCCGTTTCCTGTTTCCCTGAGAAATAATTGCTGTCCTTTGCCTTTGTAGGTCAGCTTCATTTGTTCGCTGTCTATTCCCCGGGTCCCCAGCAGGGAAGCTGCATTTACAGCCCACAGATGACAGAATAGTGCCGCAGCCACTTACAGAGATGTGTGTGCACCAGTGTGTGTGTGTGTTTCTGCTAGTGTACAAGTTTCAGCTGTAGCGAGATTACATCCAGGTCTAACTGTGTGTGTGTGTGTGTGTGTGTGTGTGTGTGTGTGTGTGTGTGTGTGTGTGTGTGTGTGTGTGTGTGTGTGTGAGAGAGAGGCTGAACAGGAGCTAACAATCTCAACTCCTGTGGTGAAGGGAAAAAATTTAATAAATAAAAAAAAAACAAAACAGAATAATCAAGTGGATGACTCCCGGGGAGACATCTGAACTCGCACAAACAAACAGAAAGGAAGGGAGAAATATGTGTCCTTCACTGGAGTCGTCGGGCTGCACAACTCCCCTGTGAAGAAATAAACAAGAACAACAACCAAATACTGTCTGAGAGCTGTTAAGTGGGAAGTTCACAAAGTCCACGGATACAGCAGCAAGGCTGAGATTTGCTCTTAACAGGAAATGTCAGCTGCTTCTGTTCAGAGACCTCCTCATTAAACAAAGTTGTAGCTTTGGTTTAATCACAGTAAACCGTTTGGATCCGGGTGTGTTTGTCACACATCATGACGCTGAACAGGATTATATGATAATGAAATAACTTTAACATGAGCGACTGTCTGTGTACCTTGTTGTTGGGGCAGGTTTGGGTTCTGAGGGCAGTTATAGGGCAGCGCGCTGACGGGGGCCCGGTAGTGTTGCTGCTGGCTGGAGCAGTGTGGGTGGTGGGCTGAAGAGCAGTAACACGTCTGTAGGAAACACGCAGCGCAAATTCAGGGTCTGTGAAATCACTGTGCGAGTGACTCGTGACGACAAATGGAGACGAAGACATTCACAGCCTGGACAACACTAGACGTACCTGCTGGACAGGCTGCTGGATGTACGAGTGCTGCGGGAGTAACGGCTGGTTCAGTGTGGAGCCAGAAAAAGCAGCAGGGCCTTGGGTGGAGCTGGCATAAGCAGGGTTAGGGCCCGGGGTTGGGATTGGGACAGGCTGGCCCTGCAGCACCCCTGGGTGTCCTCCTGATGGGCCTGCCACCATGTAGCTAGCCACCTGCTGTGGAGGAGCGCCCTGCAGCACCACAGGAGTCGGGTGGTGGTGGTATACAGCTGGATAGTGGCGTCCATCTGAAGAGGAAGCTGCACTCTCACTGGGCGGTTGCTGCGTCAGGGTTATGTGACTGAACTGGGTGTTGAGGGCGTCCGGCTGAACAGATAACTCAGTGTTAAATCTAACAACAGACGCCACCAAACACAAACCAATTTATCAAATCTCCTCAGACTGTGGATCACAACTGTTCAACTGACTTTCACTTGTAGGTTTGGACAAATTTTGAGTTTAAATCTGACCCAGGTCTGCAGAGACCAGCCGACTGTGAAGTGAACTGTTTAACTATATCACTGGGATGCACCAGTCCAGGGCATTTCTGACATGTTGTTGGAAAAGTAGTGTTTTTAGTCATGGTTTATTCAGCACTAACATCTGGTGATGAATTAAATATTAATGGAACTTTCCACAGGCATAATTAGTCGCAGAGGCATGTCTTTCACTAAAACCAGGTCAGAAATTAGGTTAAGTGAATGCGTGCTCTATATGTGTGTGTGTGTGTGTGTGTGTGTGTGTGTGTGTGTGTGTGTGTGTGTGTGTGTGTGTGTGTGTGTGTGTGTGTGTAATGGCTGCGGCTGCGTTTAAATACACCTTTCCATCTAAAAGAAAGCTCAAACAACAGTTAGGTCTGTAAGGTCTGAGCCGAGATCACCAATAATGCACTGAACGTGGTTAAAATCTTTTTCTGATGGCAACAAATTTGAGACAATTTATTACTACAAGAAATCAGTGACGGACATCGATACAGCATGAAGACCCGGGACAGAACAGAGCTCAGAACATTTCTCTAGTACAACACCCAGTGTCCAATTTATCAACCTATAAAAGCCTAAAAATAAACCCCTCATGAGCCAGGTCTGACAGGAGATGGAGTGAGGAAAGGAATAATAAAATGGAAAGAAACAAGTTCTGTACCACAGTGTACTGTTGGTTAGGACAGACGGGCAGGAACTGAGAAGGAGGAAGAGGATAAGAGACCGTTGGGTTGTGGACAGGCTCAGATGATGGCTGGAGAGGAGGACAGATCGGCTGAGGAGGGAAGGGAAGAAGAGATGGACAGGAAGACATGAGATGAGACTCGACGGAAGGTGCTAGTAAAATGATGAACCGACCAGAGGCTGAGGCTCGTCATCATCTTTGCAACTGAAAGTCTAGTGAGGATCCGTTCACTTTACAGGCCAGCAGGAGCTACTGAGTTAAACATGAATAAGAAAGGAGGTACCTGGGAGTGGAGATGGTTGGTCGGCTGTTGCTGGCCGGCGCCAGAGATTGGCTGCTGTGGGGTTTTCCCCTGCTGCGGGTTCCTGCCAGCAACAGGGACGATGCTGGCTGGGTTATAAAAAACGGGGCTGCCATCAGGATGGATGAAAGGCTTGCCTGTCAAATTACATTCATAAGACACCAATAACCACGGCGGCGTGAACTGTACACACACTAATAATTCAGCATTATACCAGAGAAAACACTTGAATTATGCTCCTTGTGACAGGGAAGGACAAACCCAAACATGGTCCCGAAGAGTCAACAGGAATTAACAACCTTGGCAGCATTCTGCAATTTGCAGCCCAAAAATGCACAACTGTGTGCCCATGATGAATATTTACTGATTTCTCCCATCTGTCTGATGCATTTTGATCAGCAAGCTTTGGTCTGACAAACCGGGTAAAGCCCCATGCCAACCTGTAATTCTGTCCCAGAGTCATAAATATTTATTGAGAGGAGAGAAAATCACAGGAGCAGGAACCGAGTCTGAGAGCTTTGATTTAATGCAGCAGATTTAGATTGGGTCACAAACCTTGAGTAAAGAAATGATTTCATCTTGTTTTATGATGATCTTTTAAAAATAAAATCGAGTTTAAATAAAGGCGCGGCTCCTCACCCGTGTGTGGATTAACCAGAACACTGCCAGGTGGTATCCCTGAGGCTTCCAATGGCACCACATAATAGTTTGTGTCTGTAAGTGGTGGCAGCTGTGGAGGGATGCTCTTGATGATGTCAGGGTGTCCAGCGCTTCTGGTGTCGGCAACCGGGTGGATTAAGGGCGTGCTGGGCATGTTGGACCGGGATGACGCAGAAACTGGAAGCGGCAGCTGGGGACGGGATAGCGAGCTGGATGAGGAGCCGACACTGCTACACGATTCTGAACCTGAGAAAAGCAATAAAATGACGATTATCTCCTTCCTGCATTTCCCCAGAACAACCTTAACACAGACTCCGAGAGGAGAAGAACCAAGTGGAAAAAGCTGATGGTGATAATGAGGCAGGGGAGAAGATTCACAGTTGTGCCGCTTGCGAAAAACACCACCTCTCTTGAGGCTGCTTTGCATTCTGGTGTCTGGAGGCACTGGCTGGCTGGAGTCAGTGCAGTCACTGATGTCTGTGCACACCTCTCAAAATGTGACGCTTAATGTTCCTTTACTTGGTTGTGTAACCATCACCGTGCCAATCATTGGTTTCCGCATCACAGTCAACCTTCAATTTACAGGTGAGTCAAGGGTGATGTGCAGGTGAAATCTAGCTATTAGACAAAGTGTTTGAATTGGTTCTTCAAATAAAAATAATTACAATATATATGAATAATATTCCCCTTTAAAGACTGTACAGTGAGTGCGCATATGTCAAAAATTGTATTTAAGTACTGGACGCTGAAATTAAAGGGACATTAATTATACATTTGAACTAAAAGCTGAATGATTAGGTTTATCAAGGACACTGAATAAAAGATATTCTCATAAGTGAGAATATTTTCTTATCTATAAAACATAGTCTCCTGTTTTCAGATGCCGATGCCGTGCAGCCTGTTGCAAGCAAAGTTCATTTGAGGGCTGAGAAGATGGGGGAAAATGCAGGAGAACATGGCAGCATAGTCGAGATGCCTCCTTGACTTATACTCCCAAAACACAAAGTGAGGGCAGTCAGCTCCCTCGAAAACAACTTAAAGAACCACTCAGGCAGGAAGCTGCCGCAGCTGCCTCTCTGACAGGGAAAAGTAAACACAAAAGAAGAACACAGGACGTTGGCGAAAATAGAAAAACGCCCAAGTGAAGAACATGTATAATCCCGTGCGTGTGTGTATCATACTGTGGAGCCCCTACCGTCCCCTCTGTGATATGTGTGGCAGCGCGTATACAGCTTACAGTAGCTCCACACTAACAAACCCCTTTCTGCAACTTTTTAAGAGCCTCTTCCATCACTGCGCTGCTGTACAGTAATTAGTTGTGACAGCTGTCTAGCTACGGGGCGGCTCGTAGACTTTATCGACGAGGGCAGGACAACAAGCGTTTGTCCTGATAAGACCTTGGGTGCTGCGAACGCAATCATGCTTCAAACTCAAGAGGCTAAATGTGTATTGCTGTCGCAATTAATGCCGCTTAATCTTTAATGCTGTGACCATTTCCGCTCCGAGTGACTGAATTAATACCCAATAAATCCCTCCATCGACAATCCACATATCAACTCAATCCGAGTAATTTAATTATATATTTAACAATAATAATTAGAGTAAAAACAAGGACATGTGTTAAGCACCCAACCAATTTAGTATCCGGCTAGGCCATACAGTCCTACTCCATGAGCCTACATCCCAGCTGTCTCTCTTGCCTGTTTTGGAGAGCCTCCCGGTGCTCTTGCTGCTGGCTGTGCTGTCCCCGCGGATGAGCCCTGGGGAAATGCCGCTAAAGCTGCTGGCCTTAGTGATGGCGGGCCGCGGCGCAAGCCGGTTGGAGCTGTCCGAGCTGTCGGTGCTGCTCCACGGCCGAGGCTCGCAGTGCCGCGGCAGCGTTTCCGTCTCCGAGCTGCTCTGTCGGCTGGCACCCGACCGGCCGGCCCGTAACCTGGATGAAGAGAGAGAATGCAGTCAACAATCCAAACATTTTAAAGAAAATTAAAGGACTTAGACCTTATTTTTTTTTACAGGGAAAACACTGAACAAATTAAGTTTGCATTTATATTCGTGCATCTTAAACATGTCTTATCTTATAAGCAAGGCTGCATCTTCTCCCACTAAACATTCATTATGAACAAAGCCTGATCAATAGAAGATGACTTGAAATGATTTTCATGATTTAATTGGCAAGCTTTGGTCCAAAAAGCTCGTCTCACATGACGAAACCCGGGCAGAAAATCCTATTTAGGAGAAGCTGTTTTGAGCAGCACAAACAAATCCTCAGATCAGCCCTCCCGTTTCTGAGCGAGCCGATTAAGACAGACGGCGATTCAAAGGGTTTTCTCTGCCTGCGGTTCAGTCTGTGAAAGGAGCTGAATGATGTGTGTGGCGGGGGTGGTCCTACCTGAACATTTGCCGCCTCTGTTGGGTGCTCATGCATGCGTCTTCATCCTGAGCACTGAAGGGAGCAGAGAGGCATTACGGAACAGGCGCTGACAAAATGAGATATCCACCGTTTTTTACAACATGACAGAGCTGACTGTAATAGCTGCTCGAAAAGCAAAAGTACAAAAGTGATTGAAAATCGTTTAAAGTGAAGAGCGCTAGTTGTGCTTTAAAGGATTATATTAGCTCTACCTTGACCAATTAACTGTCAATTCATCATCACACATATTATTACTCAGAGTCAGTGCTGTAGGACTTAATGCAGCTGCTTACCTTCTATCTAGTATGAAGTGATCCTCCTTTTGGAGAAAAAAAAATTACAGTCAGTTACACTGGTACAGATCATTTCTCGCATAGTTTCTCCCCATGTTGTTTGTTCTTGTCTGGAACATGTCTCTTTGCTCAAATCCGTTTATTTCTCATGTAACAAAAATCTTCATGTTCCTTTAAATTTCGCCGCACGCGGTCAGGCAGTAAACATCGTAATAATGTTGATGTTGCACAAACACGCGTTTGGTTCCGATTATACCCATGTGCAGGACTAGTTATAAATTTGACTTCTCCACAAAGACATAGCTCTAAATCCAGGCAACCCCCCCCCCCCCTCTATAAATTCATAAATCCAGCAGTGGTAAGTGGTAGCGAGAAATCTACTTCTATTTGCACATGAATAGATGTGTGAAGTGTGTGCAACATGGCTCCCCACATCCCCCACCCCCCACCCAGCCTACACAAACAGCCCTCACATCATGTGCAAATATTCTTTCTCTGGCTCGCTGGTACTCCTCCTCCCTCTCCTCCATCGATTTGCTCCTCTTGTCAGCTTTCAAACGCATTCGAATCTGGCGAGGACACACCACACACACACACACAAAGAGAGAGACACATGCACGCTTCTTTAGCTGCAATGTCAGGGATGCCAGATTGTCCCACTCTTACCAACATGTCAGAAATTAAAGTGACAGCTTGGTGAACAAAAAAAAAAAAAAAAGAAAAAACCTACCGTGCTCTCTTCGCGATCAAAGCTGGAGTTGTCTCGTTTGAGAATGTAGCGTTTCTGAAAATCGTCCGCCCTGTCATCCTTGATGTGCTCTGAGAATTTCTGATCGGGTCTGTCGGTGGGGGAATTCATAAGAGCTTTAGTGGCAGCTTAATTTCAGGCAGATGCTGACAGCAACACATGTTAACCAACACGCAGGGCAGGATAACAACTTATCGGTCCATTGATCAGAAACATTTATGACTCAAGAACATTTTGCCGACGGTTAATATTAACAGCGTGGAAGCTAAAGATTAATTTCACTCGCAAATTCACAAATGAAGTCAGACTCACATTCTAGTGTTGGTGGTTTTGTTGATCACCACCGACTTTCCACTGGGGTCCACATTGTGGTCCATGCCAAAGTAGGCAGCCACTCGGTGTAGCAGCATCCTATGGTAGGACGTCATGGGTGGGAACTTTCTCTTCTGGCTTCTATAGGGAGACAGAAAAGTGGTGAATGGTCTAGTTTAAACACGGAAGGCCTTTAAAATTGAAATATTGGAGGAAAAATAACACCCCTCACAATCCCAGTCTGAAATGAAGATAAAATGACTGTCTCATCTGGTAGAAGTCTTGTTTTTAACCATGTAGGGAATAAAATACCCTTCGGTCTGTTTTGAAAATGTTTCAAAGTACTTCTGAGTGAACTGGAAAAGGGCTTATGAGCCCTCGGTAACTCCAGACAAACATGAGTGCATTAATGATAGCTATTCAGTCTGAATATTCTGTACTTATAAAGACACGAAGTGAAGAATAAGATGACCAAATCTACAGACTCTACAGAGACGTCGCCACAGAAAGAGCTGGGACGACGAACAGATGTTCATCTTAATTATGTGACATCAATCACAGCACATCTGAAAGTCTAAGGATCCTTATGTGTTCGTGTTCCACGGCGCTCCATTATCTCAAAAACAACTCATTATATAGAATATTCTCAATTTAAGAGTTTGGAGGTTTTCATTCACATCAAAAACTAAAGCAGGTGTGTTCACTGATCGGGTTTTCTTATCTGGGTAAAAGTACTCAAGTGAAACCAGGTGCTGTGGTGTTTAGTCGGGATAAGAACCTAAAAGGAAACCTACTGGATAAAATCTTAATGAATGTTTCTTACTCGTTATTGCTGATGAAGTCCAAGATGTCCTGTTCCAACTTCAGTAGCATGATTCGATCCCTGAAGAAAATAAAATATGTGCTTTAAACTCGTCAAATACTTCAATTTGATTGGTTTGTCTTGCCTATGATTGCAGAAGGCTGTACACACGACCTCATGCTAAACTGAACAGCGGCCTATAAATAGAACCCTAACCCTAAAAAACATTTTCATTTACACGCTAATGAAGAAGACGCAAACTAACGAGTCTAGTTAGCTTGTTTGCTAATGGGACAAGAAGTCAAGTTGTAAACAACTAGTTTAAGAGAATTTGTAATATTACATACATCAGAAATGAGTAACGTGCTGTATATAACTGTCAAACCAAGCAACATTGGACATAAGAGGCAGTTTGCCTTTCAGTCAACAACAAAGATTCACTCAAGCTAAACTTTGAAATCTGAGCCTCATGGAGTGTCTCCACAGATTTCGGCAGTTCTGTCATAGACACAGCACCACTTTCTTTTAAAGGTTAGTAAAGTCTCACTGCAGCAGTCCGTTACCTGGGGTTGCCCTTCAGTGTGTTCACCAGGAACTCGTGCAGATCTATGCCAGTCGAATCTGTGTAGTCTTGACTGGAATCTAACCAAAAGACATACGTTTTGTTTCAACGTTCAATTACAGCACTACATCACAAACCACATTTATAAGACGTATGTGCATGGGTTCATCTCTAAAAGCTCGGATGTGTCCTGCTTCATAAAGTAATCCTTAAAAATATATATTTTTGTCAATTTTCTTTTACAAATAACAAAAGTTCTTTAAATGTTTCACCCCGTTAACTCTCCAAATGACTGATAAACTCCTATTGTGAGTTTTGATATGCTAATGTATCAGTCAGTACATCAGAAAAGAGTGACACTGCTCAGGCTATTTTTTGGTTTTTACTCGTGTGCCCAATATGAAAGAAAGACAATCTGGCATCTTCCGTCAGCAGCCGTGAATGCTGCCAGCTGAACCGTTTAAGAAATTAGGAAGTGGGTGGGCTACGAAGTTCACCCCCCCCCCCCCCCCCAAAAAAGAAAAACCTGTTCTTGTGAACTAACAAAAGGATCAGCCCCATCACTGGGAGTCAGGGGACAACAGAGCTCATTCCCTCAGTGGGTGTCTAGTTTCTATAATTGGATGCTGCCTCATCAGTGGTGTTGCTCCACAGAGGGAAGCAGACACCTTTATACGCCTGTGGGAATCCGTATAATTGCTTCACACCTTGAGCTTGTCGCAATTAACTGAATCACGTCAATTATCGGCCCATAATGAGGTATCGTTTAAAATGGAGAAGTGCTTTTGGACAAACTGGAGGGCACCGTGCCAGGAAAAAAAATGTTTAGGATGTGACATGGTAAGGGATATAATTATTAGAAGGCTGTAATTTGCCTGAGCGACATGGATTGTGTGATAAGTATCATTAAAGCATTTGGCTTCATTTCAGCAGTTTGCCTCCAGAATTGCCACTGACACACTGTCACCAAAATTATATCATGAATTATATACATAAAAAAACACGTTCTTTACGGTGCCCATATTTTCTACATTTAACATTCTTATTAAAAATAGCATGTGGATGTTTCAAGTTCCTTTTGTGGAGTAAGAAATGCTTTTAAATGTAGTATTAATGGAAACATTTCAGCTCCTCTGACTGTGATAGCACCAGGTCTTAAAACAAATAAAAAAAGATGTTAACTATGTAAAAACATGGCTGCCGCTGATGGTTCAAGGGCATAAATATGTTCAAATTTACCAGAATAATACAAGCATCAGAAGACTGTCAATACAGTTTCAGAATAGAAATAAATCTGAATGCCTTTGAAGAGAGCTCTACGGGTTTCTCACCTCTCGACAGCATTTTTCTCAGCATTTTCTCAGGTTTCTCCTTGTTGCAGCTGTCCTCTTTCTCAGCTTGGTCCTGTGTGGCTTGTTCTTCCTTTTCGAATGGCTGCAGAAGGAATCCATCCTGTTCGAAGGGGCGAAAGAAAAATGTGAGAAACTGTTAGATTCAGATATGTGTTTGAAAAGACTGTTTATTAGATGGTGATCGTGTGTGTGTGTGTGTGCGTGTGCGTGTGCGTGCGCGTGTGCAACACTGAGCATTTTTAGCGTCACACACAGAATGTGACCCGAGTCTGTTCTGAACAATGAGACATTCATTTAGTAGGGAGGCATTAAATATGAGGCATTTAATTCTCTGTGTCTTGCCTCCGGTTCTAGGTTAATTAGAGAATAGTGTGGGCAAAAGAGGCCACTGAAAGACACTTAATAAACTCTCCTGATTTATCATCGAAACACTTTTCCTTGCTGGTAATAATGCAGACGCATCCATTAATTCCAAATCACTATGGCAATTAATCTGCCAGATTAGCTTGTTTGCATTAAACCACCTGAATAATACATTAATTTCAGGCTGAAATTAAACAACACAGCACATTTCATTCCTTAAAATGCAAAAGAATACAGAGTTAGCTATAATCCTTCTCTAACTGTTGAAAAAAATCCTAAAATTGACTGCACTGAACTCTGGGTTATAAGACTGGTGGTAATGCTTTGTGAGATCTAATAAAAATGGCCTTAGTTTACCCCAGTCATGCTCTTCCTCACCACACACACACACACACACACACACACATGCTCGACTTAGAGCAGTATCTGATTTGCTTTTCAGGCATTTCTGCAAAGGCTGAAAAGGACAGCTGAATAGAGGAAAGGGGTTGCCAGTGCACCATAAGTGGATTAAACACAACTCTAGAAAGCTAACATCAGAGAGTTTGTAAGTCTGTGTGTGTGCGTGCGTGTGTGAGAGAGACATGGGAATGAATGAATGAATGAATGAGAGATGTGACCTAACGGTGGGAGAGCTGCTCATAAGCAAAAGAAAGTCACGAGTTTGATCTTTGTAACAGCTGCAAACCAAGATAATGAGACGCTGCACTCTCCTTCACTTTCAGACGCTCTGAATCTATGTGAAAATGTAATATGCTAATGAGAAATGTGACTGACTAATTGCCCGAGCGAGACTGGGAGAAAGCAAAAATGAGCCCAGGATTGTGTGTTGTACAAGTGACACAGAGAGAGTGCGTGTGTGTGTGTGTGTGTGAGAGAGTGCGAGAGCATCAAAGCAAAAGGATTTTTTTTTCTGGTGGGAAGCGGTGATGTTTGCTACTTAATGCCACCCTCGGCATCACATGGAAGCCGCCTGGTTGATGTGCAGCTGTTGCGAGCTGCCTCATTTGTTTCCTGACATCCATTTACCTCGAGATAAAGGAAAAACAGCATGAAAATGATGGTCTTCTGAATACGTAATGAACGTGCTGTCAGCCTAAAACAATAAATACTGCATGTCTTCAGATGTCCTTGGCTACCAGGCATTGATTGGAATTGACAGTCAGGCTCACAATATAAGGACATATGTAGTTTCTCAGGGTGTGGAGGCGACTTGGAAAGTCCATTAATGATGCTTTGTGCATAAACGACAAAGTCTTTTTGAACATGTGCTGAATGAGAATGATTTAGTGCGGTCACGTTTAGCCCTCCTAAATCATTGCTAATAGTTAACTTGATGCTTAAAAAGGTGACGCATCAAAACCAGTATAGAACTAGTAATGGGCAGGTTGAGAGGGGAGTTTATTCAAGACGACCACACGAAACCCAGGGAGAGTACGATCAATCGCTTCACTTCACCACGAGCAGAAGACAAACATTAGCAGAAATTTGATATGTTCATTCTCGCCACGTGGTCCTGAGGTGTTGCTCCTCATGTGCTGGGCTATCTCCATGTTTAGTAGCCACTTAGTCTTTCCGATGAATCCAATCAAGTCTCCACAGTATTTCACTGCTTATACTACACTGCCCGCAGACAAAGGACGATGCAGGCATCCTTAACCCTGCAAGAAGGTTTCTCTTCGTGGGTTGATCCTATGAGTAAATCTTGAGAGGTGCCGTGAGTAAATTAGGTTTTACACATCTACAGCCTGTAGAAGGCTTTGTTACAGCGCACGATTCGACAGTGGACAGGTAAAATGGGTAACAATGGGACATTTTTCACTTTGATAATAATGAGGTTTGAATGACAATCAGTAATCTTACAGCTGAACGTCTACTCCACTAATGTGTTTTTTCCCTCTTTCTTTATTGCTTTACCTTGTCCCTCTAGGTAAGGCTGCCGCAGAAGGAGTCCTGACTCTGGGTCCAATAATAGTAGCGGGGGAAATATCAGTAGTATTCAATTAGAGCGCTCCACAGCTCTCTGTAGCTGACGTGTGGAAATTGTAATTTCCTCAACATGATTGATGGCAGTAATACAGGACGTCGTGTGAGTGCAGACGATGCGAGACTGTTGTGGGAATAACACCGCCCTCTGGTTATGGCGCTCATTGCTGACTGGCTGAAACACCAGGAACAGACACACCTGTGTGTGTGTGTGTGCGTGCGCAAGTGTTCCAGGAGCTGTGCAGAGTGGCATGTAATGGAGAAAGCTTGATGAGAGGGGGGCTTTGCCTGGAGATACGATGTAAAAGAAGAGTTGATTTAGCAAAGTATCGGCCAGCTCGCCGCTGGAGCTCTTTACTTGATATTTTGATGATGTGATGTTTTCATCAGGCGGCCACGGCCAGGCATTTAATCATAGCTGTCAGACGAACGCTGCTAATCAAGCATCAGAGGTCTACCTGCTCCACTGTAATGAGCTGAAATGAACAACCGGTCCCAGGTCAGCACTTCAACACATGCATATAGACTCGTAGCTAAGCACACCAGTGTGAGAACGTCAAACTGGGCTTGGAGAGATGACTGATGGAGTGTTTGAACAGAAACGTCACAGTGTTGATGCTTATGAAGCGGGGATGTCTGCATCACATCTTCACCTTACTGTGGCCAAAAATTCAACTTTATCATGAACAATTGGTTGGTTATTATGTTTTAAAATACCACATGACCAGTTTCTTTTCAATTCTATGCATGAATAGTTTCATTCTGAGTTTATCAGGTGTGGAAGAACCAAGAATACTTGCATGAAAATTTATAGGAAAATAAGCAAAAGAAAAATGTTGATTAACCATCCACTACTGTACAATTTCCACAGCCAGGGATGAAGTTGACTGAAAAGGGAAACTGTGCGTAGATAAACTTGATGCTGTTACTGTTAGCACATAAAGTCACGACTGCACCTACTGTTAGCACAAAGTCACAACGACTGCAGCTAAAATTACATGAGCAATTAGCCTGGCTTGCTGGTCCCGCTGTCAGTGTTGTATTGTTCATAGTGTGCTCTGAGAAATGGCGAAAATTGCAGTATTGACGCCCACAGAAATAGTTTGCTCTGGCTCATTTCTAATGTACTGTGGGTTTTTTTTCAGGGAGATTGTTACCTGAGGTGCTGCTGAAGGCTCAGGAATGGGGCAAGGACAGGACTCTTCACACACTGCCAGGCTCCGCACGAGCTTTAGCCTGGTGTTGGACTAAGGGGTGGGGGGTGCAGGTAGGTGGGCACAGTTAAAACCATGCACACATATAGCTGCCTCAATATTATCACAAATCACAAGGACAAGCCAAAGGAAAACCGAAAAAGCCAGTGAGCACATTAAATTCTTGTAAGAAATCAAACATTTTCAATATTTTACATTTTAGCTGAGTGATGGAGCCTTTCACTGCTCATATTCTCAGATAACCAGTAAGCACTTTCACATACGTGCACCCAAAGATTCTCATGATTTATCATCAACAGTAATGCAGCAAGCACACAGGAAATATCCACATCCTTTTTTTTTTTTTTTCAGGCGTAAATCACACCAAAGCCTCCCCCGTCATGTTGACACGTTGTAATAAAGTAATTATATAAATCTGCAGCAAGGCATATTGTGACAACTTGCTTGACAAAACACAGGTATAACTTCCAACTCAGACCAAGCAAACAACACAATCCAGGTGCACAGGCTGGAGCATCGTTAGACGACATGCACATCGAGCGAACCGTACCTTAGAGTACTTCACAGGCTGTCCATAGGTAGGGGAAGGGTGCAGGGAGAAAAATCAAACAAGCCACAGAAGTTTGGAGGGGAAAAGAGGAAAAGGCGAAGACGTTTGAATTAAATATTACTGGCCTACATTTTGTGCAGGCGTGTACTACATGCTCTGCAAAAAGAGCACAATCCACACACACACACACACACACAAAAAAACATAAAGCATCACATAACGGCTGTTTATGTCTGTCCCTAAACTGAAAAAATTTAATATTTAATGTTAAAGTTTAGGACTAATCTGCAAAAATTCTGTGAAAATTGACAGCATGAAATCTCAAGTTCAACATTCACTATTCCCTGCAAGCATGAGTTCATTTCTACAGATGCTGTCTGTATGCTCCTTTCCTCAAATACAAAGACATGTGGCTTTGAGTGATACAATTTTATGTGAATCAGACCCTGGTGGTGGAGGTGAGCTGCAGAAAGGGGCTGGCCACCCAGCAGTGTGTGAGACATGCACTGGTGGCTGTGTATGTATAAACAGAAGGTCTCTCAGTAACGTGCATACAGGAGTGGGGGGGGTGCTTGACAGGAGCCATTTCAGTCTAAATTGTAACGGAGCCCAGTCTTCTGCTCCCTAATCCCAACATGCATACACACACACAGACACGTCTGTCCTTTGACTTGTCCTCTAAATCAGAGGACAAACCCTCCCTTTACCACTAAGCTCAAGGCCCAAATAACACATATAAAATTAAAATGGACTGTTGTTCGCCACTCTCAAATGGCTGTGACCTACCACACTCCTTTCTCTATCAGGTAATATGGATGTGTAGGAGGGAAGGGGAGGGAGAGGGCTGTGGCTGTGAGCATACTGCTACCCCAGCTAATTGAGCGGCGTGGGGCCAGTGGGGAATGAACAATGCCGGTAGGAGATAAAGGAACAGGAAAGGGGGAGAGAGAAAGGGCTGAAGTCAGCAGAAGTAGGGCGGCCACCAGCCACCTGTCCTGCCGCAGAGGACGGAGCAGGAGAGCTGGAGGCAGATGGTGGCAAAGTCATCCAGTCCCCCCCACCCTTTCTGTTGGAATGTTTTTCCGTCCTTTCCGTACCCCCTACCCTGTCCTTGTTTCAGCCATCTCCACCTCCTCCCATGGTTCTCGTCCCCATTTCCTACCATCTCCATTTCCCCCACATTTCCAGATATTAAACCATTGCCCTTAACCAGAACTACAGAATTAGCCTCAACTTTGCTGCTGCGGAAAATTAGCAGTGGAAAGGTCAGGGGCTTCAGTGCTGTCAGCATATCTTAGCATATCCCATGGCCGGGGAATAATTATGCTGGGTGAGCTCTAGGAAAACGATTAGAGTGAAAGACATTTTGCAGCACGAATATAAAGAAGTCAAAAAACTAGGGGAGGCCGGAATGCATGCAAAGTCAAATTAAGGTGAGATGTTGGGGTGTGAGGGCTGTTAGCGTAAAATGAAAACGTCAAGATCTCCTAATTTCAGCCACTCATTTTAAAATCTTCAAATTGTATTGTGTATTTGTTTTTGAATATATGTTACCGATTTAGCAAAAAGGCTTATCTGACTTCTGCTGAACAAGGTGCTCAGTGCACGGTAAACACGCTGATTTAGCTTAAGACGAAAAGATTGATATCAGACGAAGACTGGAAGCAGTGGGGTAACGGTTTGAGCTCCAGAGTTTTGCTCTTAAGTCAATATACACAAGCAGTATTTTAGACGACTTCAAAGGCTGTAGTCAGCAGAGTCAAACCATTCCCCTTGCTCAGTTGACATTATTATCATCACACAGTGAACTAAATGGTACAATTGCTACACAAGATGCAGAACTATTACTTTGAAAATGCATCAGATTAAGACTATCTGGGTAACAACGTGGTTAATGTTACTACTGGCCATATCAGACCAAGTAAGGCTATAGTAGCAAAAACTCTGGGTAGACTGAACTGAGCAATAGTGGGTTTTATTGCTGATTAAGTCAATTTTTATGCCATTTTGTCATTTAAAAGGTTTCTGGTTTCCCCCAGGCTCTTCTGCACAGATGATGTTTTCAATTACTGCAGGGTCTGCCTACATAATTTAAAATGTGGTCAATTGCTAATTATTTCAGCCATGAGTACTTTATCACCAGAACTAATAGTCAGAAGGAATTTCTGTTCTACTCATTTATAGGGAATGAAGTTATTCTCCAGCTCCATCTTCTTGTTCTTTCCTCTGCCCTCTCTCCTGTCCCACATGTTCACCTTCTTCTGCTTTCTTACAACCTCTTAACCGATGTCTCCCCCTTCTCTTCTCCCTCCCGTGTGCTTCTCTCCCCTGCAGATACCTCGTGCTGGTGTCATTCTGTTCCTCAGGGTAGCACAGACACAGGAAGTTGGTAGATAAGCCAGGATTTGAGCTCCAGATTATCTGCCTGTCTGACTCCCTTGCTCTGCCTGCCTCCAATCACAAGGCCAGCTTGGCCTGAATCCTATTTTTAGGCTGCAGCCAAAGAGACAATTCTTTTCCTTTTCTGGGTTTAGTTTCCTTGACTTCACTTAGAGATTTCTCATAGTTTGCCATTTGTGCTTTTCAGTGTCCATTCCTCTGTGAGCACAACCCAGTCTGCACCAGTTTTACGTGAAGAGTCGAATTAACAAGTATACATTTTCTCAAGTCCCAAAGCACATACAGTATATAGCAATGGCACAGAGAGCTAATTAATTCGTAGTTTATTTGAAAGTGATCTCAGCCATCCCGAATCCCCTGCAGATCCGAACCTGCAGAGGGAGCATCTGGATACATGACGCTCACTAGTTCACATGCCCAAGTGATCTCTTCCACATGCTCAAAAGTTTCTCAACAGACAGGCACAGAGGACTGAAGAGTCTCACTCTGGCTGAGCTCAGTGCTCCTGTGTAAAGCTCAGTCAAGTCTCACATTATTATTTCAGTCTGTGCAGATTATGCTTTTCAGGAATAATTCAGCTTGCCGAAGCAGCGGGGGAAAATCCATCTTGAATGCCGCAGGTGACAAGACATCCCCAGGGCAGTGGGTGTTTGACGTTGATTGTTATTGAATTTTTATGGAGGTGAGCGAGGAGAGAAGTGAAAATGTTTGGTAAAATGTCAAGTGTCCTCAGCTCAGCCCAGGTCTGGTCAGGGCAGCTGACAACTCCAACCTCTTTGATTAGACGTTTATGAGTGTGGTTGAAGAAATACTAATCTGGATCATTAAATCAGGCCTGCAGAAATACTCACAAAAGGGCCCCATCATTCGGTCAATGCATTATTGATCAGTGGTTTATGTGACAGATATGTTACCGGAGGGTGAATATAAATCCTCCTTCCCTTGTAGACGTCACACGTCACAGTTCTTTACCTGTACATTATTCTTGTTACTGCCGTGCTCATCTCTGCTGCTCTGGCTCTGGTCAAAAACCTCCGCTTTAGTGGTGTTGTCTTTAGGAGATGAAGCTGGGTCGGCGGCCTCGGAAACCTTCATCGTTTCAGTGTCAACGGTATCGGACATTCTCATTGCAAAGTCTTACAGGGAACTGCTGGCGAATACAGAGAACCTGAAAGACAGGAATGCATCATTAAGTGCTATTGTCTTTAGAAGGCATGTCTGATTTTATTACAGTTTGTTTTAGAGATAATGTAGGTCACTGTATGTGGGCAGCTAATAAAAAGTTACATGGAGACTGACAAAAAAAGACAAATATTATTGTTACATAATCATTTTTATTGGCTGGTATCAGTTCTGTTCTGTAATACAATACAATATATGCCTGTTAGCAAATAAATGATAGAAGCATGCAAAAGATATTATTTAGGTCTAAACATACACACTTTTTTTATTATTTGAGGGCTGAAGACACTGGACCTTTTCTGATAATTTTTCAGTTTCTGCAAATAAATGCTCTAAATGACATTATTTGCATTTGAAATGATGTTGTTAGCAGTGCACAGAGTAAGACTAAAATGGTCATTTCACTTATATAGCATATACCTTTGAATAGCAAAATCGGAGAAACTGATATTTTTACAGTTGTCTCTTCATTCTTTTCAGGGCTGCATTGTTCACATTTATCGACCTTGAAAAATGAGTTGGAGGAGCTTTTATTTTTTGAGAAATAAAGCAAAGAATATAAAAACAAATTATCTTTGTCCATAATTATGAACACATTAATGCATTAAAGATCTTTGAAACAGCAGCACTGAGATTTCGGGGTGTTTATCTTTCTTAATCAGGTCTAAAGCAAAAATACCTGCTTTTCATTAGTGGTGCTTGTTTAAAAAGGTGCAGTGTAACAACTGCTCACTTTGTTCATTTGTCTTATGTGTGTAACTATGATATTATGAAAGGGAAAGGCATTATACTGCAGGAGTACTAACTATGAGTAACACTGCAAAATGGGTAAAAATGCTTAATTCCTACAGAACATCTTAAACATCAAGATGTGTATTTATTGCAGGAAACACACAGATGTTACTGGTGGTAGCAAGACTAATGGCTCAATATAATAAATGGAGTTCAGCAAACACACTTGAGTTTGACTACTTAAAATACTTGTCATGAGGAAGGTCAGTGTAGACCGAGGGTCACAATATGTGGTCATCAGTCATTCTGTCTGTGTCGTCTCTCAGCTCTGCAGCTGTTCAGCAGGAGACAATGGACATGACTGCACAAGAAGCAGCTTGACAGTTTGCTCCCGTGAGATCAAACAGATTTAGATTCAGGGCCGTCTCCATCGAGGCCAGAAAATATATAACTTAATGTCTCATAACAGGACAAGATAGTTTTTTTCTTGATTGGGCATTAGGCTAATTTATGTGATGGTAAAAATGCAACTCAACTAGTCCATTTCTTTAAAAAGCATATTGTTAAAATTGTGTTTTATTTAATTAAATTTAACTGAACCATAACCATATCTCAGCAGGAAGACTTAATAAATGAATAGTCAACAGACAGCTTTTGAAAATAAAATTTGCTTTGATGTTAATTCTGCTTTATTGCCTTGCACCTAAGGTCCTCGGCAGGAAATATCCATGTAAAGCCACAACCTCCCTGTGTTGAAGTCGTGGTGCGAGTTCATCCTGCTGATATACCCTAATTATGCAGTAGGGCCCCATGCGGTGAAATACACATGCGTGCGAACACGCGAGGGGAGGGCAGACATCTGGTACATGTGCGCTATGATTAATAGGTTAATTAGAAAAGGGTTCATCAAACTCACTTTGCACATCAAAACTGGATCCACACATGACGACACGTTTTTTCGACTTGAGCACGTACGTGACTGGATGCACATGAGTTCCAGTCTTCGCCAATCAGCAGGACCTCAACCTATTTGCCCGGCAGTGATCAGAGCCATTATCCTATCTGATCAACGAGTAGCAAAGCTGCTGGCGGAGACGTGATTGTTTATCTCCATCCCAAAAGAGCTGAGACAGCGAGCGGGAGCTGCTCTCTTTAAAGGGTGGCATCCAATTCCTCGATGTCACAGTAATTGACTTCTAGTGAGGTCTGCTGCTCTCCCGAGTTCCTCTGCCAGGAATATGTACCTCTAACCCAATGCTGTGTGAGGCTCAGAGGTTAGCTAAAAAGTAGCTGCGCTCTGGAGAGTCAGACGTTGAATTTCAACGACCTGTCAAGAGGTTTGACGAAAGCAACAGTGGCTGCTGCTTTAGATTATTTTTACATTCTGAAGGAAAACAGCTTAATACTCCAAGGTGATGTGCACGCCTTTGAATATTTTGTGTCTGTAGCTGACATTTTGATGAGTGAAGTCTCTTGAGTACTCGATTGAAGATTTGCAATATTGGACAGATATTTTCAAGAGCTGGGCTTGTGATGGATAGCTATTTTGTCCCCCACCGAATCATTCATTCTTCCAAACACATTTTATCATGGGACTAGAGTGTTAGACTAAATTTGTCTTCTGACTTGGATGGCATTTGAATTTCACTGTCTCATCTCTCACGGCTGAGGTAATTGCACCATGTGCCTGTTTAGAATCCCTGATGTTTTGACTGCATAAGTAATACAGCTCATCATTTGATCCTTAGTGTTACATTAGGCAAACATCTGGGAATTTAGGAAGCAGCAAATTGGTCTCTTATGAGTGACAGTTTAAATGGACATGGCCATTTTTTTCCTGCCTCCCACACTTTTAAAATACTGACTTGACTGAAGTTTCCCTTCAGTGCTTTACTTTATAGATACTGCAAAACACCGTCTCCTAATGAAAGAATATAGCGGCCATGATTCTTAAACACAGTTTTCAGGTCTTGAACCTTTAAACATGGAAAGGGAGCTTTATAGTTGAATACTACTGAAATACTCACATAATTACGTCTATATGGTAAAACCGTCACTGGATTTTCAAAGTAAAAACATTTTTTAGATACCACAATTTTCCTGATACAGTTTTGCCTAGGCTTTAAGGTGCTGTTGATGAGTATCATCCGTTTTGCATAATGATATAGTGTGATGGAAGAGATAATTAATGTACAGTATTATCATTATATATACACACTATGTAAAAATACATATAGTAACTGTATTTATCATTAGTCACCTGGCAAAGGTTTCATTTTGACATTGTGGCCAGCTGTTCATATAACTAAATGAATCATAACTGAAACTCCAAATGTCACAGTGTGAGGGAAATGTTTTAGATTTTTTGGATATTTTAGAGAAAATATTGTGCTAATGACGGATTAATTTGTCAGTGCTCCTCACTTCTTTATATATACATTCTGATCTGTTTGCTCGCAGACACATTTTCTTTTCTGGGGTGCAATAGTTATAGGTTTATTGATGTAGTGCAAAGGAAACAGACTTGATTAATAAATGCTGACATACGTAAAAGATGTGGCTTTCTTACCCAGACTTCCACTAATAATGTAATGGGCACAAACCCACATTGCTTTGTTTGTACATCTGGTTGTAATTTGTGTTAAAAGTAAAAGACTATTCTACAAATTAAAATAAACCGAAGACATACTTTTTAGGTAGCCAGTGGTGGTTGTGGTGTAGGAGGATGGTGAAGTCGATGAGGCTGAGCCTACCGATGCCATCTGAGACGTCTTTGCCCATGTCTGCTTCAGCTGCTCTGAACAGCAACCGGGGCCTCTGACACCCTCATGACCCCTGGTGACCTGCCAACCAAAGAGGCACAGAGTTAGCACTGTGGCGTTAGGGGTGAGAGGGGTCAGGGGTTTGAGGTCACACAGACTGACAGCAGTCAGGATGTCAGCAACTCTGAAATATTTGTGTGTCAGAGCAAAAAGTAAGTGTAGTGAGTGTGTGTTTCTGGGTTTATGCGTGCCTGTGCACAATAAATAATGGATGAGCACAAAGATGGGAGTGCGGTGGAGGCAATAGGAGAAGGCACCCCTGCCAACCTTGTAAAAACCAAGCATTAGGAATTCAGAGAGCAGCAGGGGAAGATAGCATTTCTCAGCTGAAAATCCTCTGCCATTTGGAAGCACGTAATTTCAAATATGCCAACGTACAATTTGTATTTTCCAGCAAATTCTTTTCCAGTTGAACTACGGGGTGAAACCATTTGTGAACTGCACACATCTGAAAACCCCAACAACACGGCTGCAAAATACTGACAATATTGGAAAAGTAATACAGTAATGTGACACCTTTATGACTAAATCAGTATTTTTCTGTGCACCTAACTTGACATTTGTGTTGAATTTCTGATTTAATTTGCTGCGTTTCTCTTCTCTGTTGTGAAAAAGTGACTTTATTTTTTGACTTTACTGGCTGCAGTTGTTCATATTTTCCAAATGATGCTGATAAACAATAGCCAATGATTATTATTACTGATTGACCCCAAAAATTGTTTACCACTTTAATCAGCTGACTGGTTGACAAAAATAAATGAAACATTTTCACAACAGCTTTGCTAGAGAAATTTACTTGATTACTCGCTGATGTACAATCCTACTGCAACATACGTAATTGACTCGTGTCCAGGCCTCTCATTGGCTCCATGTTTGTCTCTTGGCCTGTCGCTCCTCCTCTAATCTCCGTGTCAGCGAGCGGGCGAGATGCCACACCGACTCTGACACCCAACTGTGCCAAGGCCTGGCTGTTGCTCCGTGGTCTTAGTGCGAACCCTGTGCCAGCCAAAAAGGTCAAGTGAAATCCCTGCTCACTTTATAATCTTGCTTCTTATGACACCTCAGCCTGCAGTTGGAGCCACAGACGGAGATGATGGCGGGCGGCAAAGACGCGCCATGGAGCAGTCACCATTTGGTGCAGTGCTTTTGTTCTAACTGCCTCACAGAACCACAAACGCCGAGCGTCGGTATTCTTATGTACTATTAGATTTATTAGAAATATGATATCACAAGTTGTACGTAAAAGGGAAATTGATCCCACCAAGCAAGAATCTGGATTAGAAGGTCTTCTGATTGACATTTTAGCAAAACCGAGAAAAATGTCCCCTTCAGCCTGTAGCATTTCTTATTGGCATCGGCAAAAGAGGCAAGTTATGCCCAAGGCAGAATCCACCTATGAATGTTGATGTCATATAGCTTTTAGCCAGGTAATCTATTACTTTAAGATGCCCACCTTAGGACAGAATTACCCATCTTTTTCCTCCATGAAGCTCTTATCTACTACCTACTCTTCTTTTCCTCTCCTCGCTTTCTAAATGCAGCCAGCACTTTTTACACGGTTGTTCATGTGTGACAGGAGTATCATCTCGGTGCTGTGGCTGTAGATTTGCCCTCTTCCCTCTTAGCTGAAGGCAGAAGTGGTCCCTTTTAAAGCTGCTGCAAATAGGAGTGCCAGCTAAATGTTTGAAATGGAAAAATGTGGAGCCTGCTCTGTAATTCAGCGATGTTCCTGCAGCTATCACATACACACACACACACACACAAAAGTATAAAAGTTGCTCTGACAGCGGTGCTACTGAGTCTGGCCATAGGTGCTCCAGGTTTTAGAACCACAGCTGGTGAACGGACAGCGCAGACTCGGCTTAGCCGACTACCTTCAGGACTTCACGCCGTGCCAGTGTGTGTGCGCAGCATGGTGGAGACCGTCTTATGAATGCTAATGGCGCAAGCAACGCACACGCAAAAAAAGTCTTGACAGACAGAACCACCGAGAATTACTGTTTGATTGGTGCTGAACAGCTTCTAACACAATCGAACATCGCAACACACACACGCAGCAGTGAACTTGGAGACGCTCTGCCTGCCTATGCGTCCTCCACTATTGTGCTGTAGCTGACAGGGAGTGGTTCACTGGCATTACAGTCGCCGCAGAGAGCAGCAACCTTAATGAGACTCCCTTAGGCATCGTTCAGTGTCACACCACCTTTATTGCCATGCCCAACGGCATGTCAGCGGTCTCACACACACATACACACCAAACCAGTCAGTCAGCACACAGCTGCAACACAAATTCATGAATGTATTAAAAACACAGACATGCTCAATTAGATTAATTTGAATATCAGCGACATGGAAATAATTGCTGTCAGAAATGTTAAATTATTTTAAGATTGCTGTAACCATACAATCTCCTCTGAACTTATATTCTTTATGGAAATTAATTCCTGAAAAATCCACAGTGGGGGTGATGAGGGTGGCCATCAGCTGAGCCGAGTTAATCATACACTGGGCTTGTAACGGACTACTCTTGTAGACAATTATGCTCAATGGCAAGCTAATGAGAAATTTCTCAATCACTGTGAAGCACATAAGAGCCTGCTGGTGATGGCGTGCGCAGAGGAAGAGACAAGCAAGCACACTCCAGTGTACTTTTCCTTCCCCTTCACACACGCACACGCACGCGCACGCACACGCGCACACACACACACACCTGCCTCTCTCGCAAAGGCTGACCTTTCCCTCCCACACCTCTGCTGTTCTGCACTGCTCTGCGTGGATCAGGGCTCTTGTCTGGGCTATAACCAGCTCAACTGGAGGTGAAGGACCCTCAATCCCTCCCTCTATGTGCTACTCTACCCCCTGCTCTATTCTCAGCAGAGGGAGGGGATGAGTCAAACGCGGGGCGGAAAAGAACAAGCCATTCCCTTTGCAAGAGTCCTGTGTGATCACAAAGAAAATCCACTAATTTGATTTTTATACGCATGAGTTAAAAAACATAAAGTAGCAGCATCTCTCACGCACGCAGACACAGATTAGGTGTTAAAAAAATAATTCACGCTTTACTGCGGCTGATGAGCTTTTGTAAGTGTCACATAAAAAGGACAACAGTAGGAGCGCTGCCAAACAGCTGGGATATTGTGTGCAGAGATGTAGAATACTAAACAGAGCTCTATTCAGTGGAGCATTGTGACACAAAAGCACAGACTCAAATCCAAAAGGTAATGGCATGTCTGTGGGCTACAGCTTTATGTATCCTGTTTGCCATTGCTGCTGATCTTTTTCAGCAGATTTAAACCACGGGAAATACAGCAAAGTCAAGTCAGACATTTCAAGCGTTCCACATGTATGCAGTTGATTTGCACACAAACAACAAAAAGACACGTTTAGAATACGTCAGCTTTGGTGGAGTGGAGGATGTGCAGCCTGACTAATATATTCAGGCATCAAATAAACAGTTAATTAGGTTATTAATGCTGGTTCATACTCTTAGTGCTGCAATAAAATTGATTTCAGTGTTTTGCTAAACTGAGTAACTAATCTCCTATTTTCTAGTCATTTCTGCTAATTGCAAAGCAAGGAAAGCACTGACAGGGGAGCTATATAATTGGAACAGAAAACGATTAGTGTAAGCCTAAGAAATTATATCACTTTCATTCACTGCTTGCCTCAATTTTCAGGGCGACTGAGGCAGTGTCAGTTTAAGGAACTGCCTGTAATAGCTCAGACTGAATCAACAGGGAAAAAAAAAAAACATAAACAGGCACAAATTAGACGTTAATTGTGCTGCTTGTTCTGCCTCCAGGTCGCATAAGAGTGTGATGTGATGCAGCGCAACAGAGGCACAGCCAGCCAGCATTAATAAATTAAACCCACAGCAGAGCATTACCTATCCCATAGGAGGGCTTCCAGGGAATATCAATCTAGGCAATTAGAGAGAAACAATAAACACAGAAAACTAACATGCAAGTCTAGCAGTTTTAATCTATAGAGCCTTATGAGAGAAGAATAACTCAAAAAGTCAGCCAGAGTCATTAAAAGCCCATTTACAGACAACACCTGCAGAACAAACAGGGGAGACAGAGGATGCGCTTGGCTGGCAAACAATGCAGAGCAAAGCCTCTTATTGGCTGATCTTCGTTAATTATCCCCATAATGAAAAGCAGAAGCTGCACTACTGTAGCAAACTGGTGAGGAAATTTCAAAAGCTCTGGCTCAGCTCACTGAGTAACAGCGCTGACAGCACACCAAATCTCATGTTGCGCTTAGTTTAACAAGCCAAAGAAGAAGACGGCACAGTTGCTGAAAAAGAAACAGACAAGCTGATGCTCAGGAGCTTTTCTCCTATGGGTTATTAAAACAAAATAATGCTCTCACGTGTAAAAAAACATTAAAGAAACTCTAAAAAAATGATTTAAAAAAGGCACATGAAAAAGAAAATGCTGAAAAAAAAAGAATAACCTACAAGAAACAAAAGCAGGAAATTAGAAATCAGACATCAATGCCCGCTCACTGACAAAGTGGCGTGAAGCTGCAGGACCTACCTGCCCAGCAGCTCTGCCCTCCATTCCTTCTGCTACTTGCCCGTTTAGTTTCCATTGTACAGGAGGCACAATTTGCTGGAGAGGAAGCTGGAGTCGCCCCACAGCCCGCTCCTCAGCAGCTGCCTGCTGCCTCCTGTACACTCGCTCGACTGAGTGAGAGTGTAAGACGGGGAGAGGGTAGTGTAAAGGGAGAGGGTGAGGGAGAGTGGGTGTCACAAAAAGAGAGAGAGAGAGAGAGAAGATTGGAGGGAGGGAGAGTGCTGTGCGAGCACAAGTCTACCTGCCACAACCCATCAAGCCAGCGAGCCTTGGAGACAGCGCCAAATCAACAGCTGGCCCCTGTGTGATGTCAGAGCCTCAACAGCCAGTCATGGCAGCCGAGGCCAGCTGGCGCTACAGAGCGCTGACTGAACCAGAGTCACCAGCTAAATGGGGCTCTTCATTAGCTACTCTGCTTTAGGATGGAGGCAGGGTTGGGAGGAGGAGGAGGAGGGAGAAAGGGCAGTCAGGGACATGGGATAGATAGAAGAAGAACGAAGAGAAGAGGAGAGGAAGCTGAGAAAGCAGGAGGTTGGGAGGTAGAGCCACGAAGAAAGGCGCACGAAGAAGGCGAAAAAGAAAGTAAAGGAGAAAGAAAGCGACAAACGGGGAGGAGGAGAGGACAGGGGATAGGAGCGACATGTCTGTGGCCAGCTAGGTGCTCATATACCAGGTGGAGAGTCGATGGGGAGGCGCTGGCCGCTGAGAGGCCGAGCTGTTCACTGGGCTACATTCCCATTAAAGCTGGCACCCTGCTTTCACACAAGACAAGGCTACGGCTAATCCCACTGCCTCAAAGAGAGAGCTGCCACCTGAAATACCACCCATTACTGAAACAGAAAAGTGAAATCCTGCAATAAAACATTTAGCTTTAGGCAAATCTGAGATAAGCTTATTGGTGGAGCAGATCAAAAACATAAGCATGCACGCATAAAGAAAAAGAGCAGCTGCTTGTGCATGAACACACCACGCCCTTAACCTCACTCTCTTTCATCTAAATCCGCCGTTCATGACTTTAGAGGACCATAGCCTTCACAGTCCTCGTTTCGCTCATTTATTTCACTAAAGATCAAGTAGGAATCGTGGATTGAGCGATTGACAAGCTATCAAAGACATAGGAAGTCACAAACGGGTCCGGTGTGTGCAGCCGAAGTCTAGACTGCTATAATGTGATTGTTTTTGTTCTTTCAGTCACACAGACTTTAACAGCAAACACAGTGGGTGGAAAAGTTCCTGCTGTCACTTAGCAACCAACACCAGGCTGCGACAACCGATCTAATCCAATCCTGCTTCATAATTGTACCATTCGTTATGCCAGGTCTCTGCAGAATTTATTATTGTGCTTCCTTAATCCCATGAAAAGGTCACCAATTGAACAAACAATTTATGGATAGAGGAATGAATAATTTACTGGCCCACACTAAATATAGGAAAGAGAGATTTTCTCCCGTGGAAGGCGATGAATAATTTAGTCTTTGGGCCACATCTTTGGTGAAAGCTATTACACAACACCCTCAACCTCAATATCTGATAATGTCATCAGCTCCAAATATGCCCTAACCTGCGTAATGAATGGTCAACAGTGTAGCGGCTGCAGCGGCCTCAGCAGCCGCCGGTGAAGCCGTTTGGGAAAACAATTATTAGCATTTATTTTAAGCCTCTGAGGGGTGTGCTACAGTGCGCACACAAACATAAGAGAGCATGATTCTGGGTTCTGTGACTACCACTTCCTAGTGCACTGTAACCCACACTGCAGGTAAAAAGCTAAAATGTACGGGTCCAATCAGAAACCTCTCTTCTAGACTGGTGTTACACAAATAATAATTGTGGTCATAAAAGGACACAGCACTAATACAGAATACAACTGCCAACTGTGTCATCTCCACTTTCTAAAACAGCACCCTGCTGGCTTCGCTAGTACGGTCGTGAAAATGATACTATCACAGCGCTCAGCATCAGTGGGGATACCGTGCAGGCTTCCAGTTTATGATGCTAGGTCCCCCCAGAAGGGTCGAATACATGATGGATTACTTATCAAACAGCATCAAAATGGCTTAATATGATCTAGGGCCTTTAACTAGAATAAATCTAGTTCAGGCCAGGTTTAACTAATCACTTTTCATTTTCAATTTCACTGATAAGAGCATAGGCAGTGTACCGTACCACTATAGGTGTAGGTGTTTCAAAGGTACTGTACACTGCACTGACAGATTCATTAACTTCAATTTACATTTGCTATTCATTTTTAGACATGCACAGGATTGCTGGCTTTAGTACATCTGAAGTAAATGCACATGGTTACATGTCAGAAATGAAAACGTGAGTTTGATTTATTATCGTGAGAGTTGCTTTTCTATGGTGTCATCGACTAGCAAAATGTTGAATCAGTTATGCATCTAGCACAGAGACCACGAGAGGTGTTGCAGCATACACGGCATAATAGCGATAATCATTGTTCGTGTTTAATCTTTTGGAGTATTGTAACTTGAGTGATAGTCCGATAGTCTTTACTCCCTGTTCCACGGCGAACCCGTCACACCAGCCTCCGTCACCAATTTGGCTAATTAATGAATCGGCTGGCGAACAAACGAAGCACGGGCAGGCTAAATGATTTCGATATGAGAGTAGATACTGTAACTCAACTTCGGTCGGTAAGACACCTGTGTATGCAGAGAAACAACTAATTTAAAGCTCAGTTTATTGAAATGGCTAACAGGCAGTCTCAGTACACATTGTTCGTTGACGCATATATTGCCTGTAGTCGAAGGCAGGCCTAAATGTTATTAAATTATGCAGTGTTATTCAAAAACGTCTGTTTCGTTTATCTGAAGAGAGCCGAATTAAAGTATGTTCGCCTACAATTTGCAAACAGCGTTCAATTGTTATGTGTGTAACGTTACTTTTGCCCCAGAGCAACACAACGCATTATGAGCTCCATCTGCGTTGAATCGTGTCGGGGCTAAGCTAACCACTATTACCTGGCACTGGGGCTTGCTAACGCCAGAAAACGGCCGAACACCGGCGCCCTGAGCTGTCACACATTAGCAAAGAGAGATGTTTACTGCTAACTAGCTCGTGTTATACGACTGCAGCTACCTAATTACCGTGTTTAGCAAACACGCAAGTGCTGGACAGCACGCCGCGGATGTGTTATGTTGCCTTACCGCTTTGGTTTACAATCGGTGCAGAGCCGCTGTCTCTACCGAGCGTGAAGTAGCTAGTGTTAGTGGCGGAGCGAGTGAAGGAGAGGAGGCAGAGTCCAGCTGGGGGAGTGCGTCACCTCCTCGCGTTCATCACCACGTAGGGTGTTGAAAATATATCACATCCCGTCTTCGCTGGGTCCTGTTCCACGCCTTCACACTGGGTCTGCCCGATAATGTCGTCACTTTCATTCAATATCCCATAACGTTGAAACAAAGTGTTTATACGTCTGTGTGAATCGTGGTTCAACCACAGGAAAACATATTAGGCTGTTGCTTAAAACTAAACACCCGCTGAGGACTGCGCGCTGTGGATACCTGGTGACATAAATCGAGTGCACCTTGAATTTGCCGCGAAAGTTTTTAGTCCCTCAGCTTTGTTTGGTGTTTCATAAAGCGATCAACGAAAGCGTCTCTACTGTCTCACTGGTAGGCAATTCATGCATACAGAAGTAATACTGGTTTATTTACAGGTAGTACAGCTTTTTAAAAATGAACGTTGTGTGAGTTAATACGCTCTGTTTCAACTGGAGTTACGATATGTAAGTTACTATTGATGAACAAATCCATATGTTACATTTAAACACACATAACGCTAGCATGTGTACAAATCAGTTATTGGGCAACTACTGAGACATTAAGGTCAAATACAACATGTAGATAGGAGTAAAACTTAATTTCCCGTGGACGTTTGTGAAGTCTACAGTTTTAAATAAAGACTGGTGCTTTTATTTTTGAAGGCAAGTATGCGTAGTTCCGGTTTGTGTTGCTGTCGCTAGCTAACTAACTAAGGATGTTAATCTTACATTTGTAATTTTAATCAGTTTGTTAACTCTGAATATGTATTGTTGTCGGCCTTCAAGCTGCTGGCTTTATTCTGTAAGTCATCTTATATATAGTTGATAAACTCATGGAAAGGTTAATATAGGTTATGAAATGTAATGCTATGTCACAACTGTTGGATATTACTTACATTTTTTACGACAGAAGACAACGAGGAAAAACAGTTATCCCATGCTCAGTAAGTAAGCTATAGTAAGTGACAGTATTATTAAATAATAACAGGATCCTAATTGTAATTTTAACTGGTAACCCATTAAATAATCATAAATATGTATCATGACTTGCTTGTAATATCTAGGTATTTGCTTGTTTTTGCTTACAACACTGGTATTATGGGTTAGTTACTTTTTGACACAGTGATGATTTTGTGGTGGTGCTGGGGCAACATATAAAAACATGTTGCTGCCTGCTGAGGCAGCCAACTAATGGTCTTTGTCTACTGTGCTACCTCATCCAATTTTTAAAAATGCTATTCCTGTCAGATGTTGATAGACAAAATTATGATGAAACCTATTTAAATGTGTAATAAAATGTCTAACCACTGTTCCTGGTTATTTACACAAAACGTTTCCTACATGATGACACTGGCATGGGGCGGCTCAGTGGGTAGAGCAGTCGTCTTCAAACCCAAGGGGGAGCGAGTTCGATTCCCAGCCCCACCAGGTTACATGTCGAGGTGTCCTTGAACAAGACACTGATACCCTGTAGTAGCGCAGACACGGGTCTAGCAGCTGTCCACACAACAATTTCCCCAAAGGAATCAATAAAGTATTTATTATTATTATTACTATTATATTTTTATGTGCATTTTGTTGTTGTTTCCAAGCTAAATCCGAGCAACAACCAGGAAACTGATGAGAAATAACTAATGGAAATGGATCATGATGGCCTACAGACATCTCACTGTGATACAAGATGGTCACAGCAACTGTCAGGCCTTCCTCACAAGCTCCTGCAGCGCTTGATGCCTTTCCAGAGGGAGGGAGTGGAGTTCGCGTTATCGAGGGATGGACGGTAGGTTGTATCTATTGTCATTTGGTATTATGGCTAAAAATTTGTATGTGAACTTCTTTGGTTATGTCTCTGAGAGCAGATCAATACAGAAAGGTTGTATTTTGAAGAGATTAAAAATAAAGGTCAACTTGCATCTCGTTTGGAGACCTACAGTAGATGATGTTCATTTTCAAGCGGCTCCTTTTGAGAACCGCGTAACCCCCCTCTGGATTTGTGCCACTTTGCAACCTTGCTTTCTGCTCCACTTCAGAAGTGTGTAAATATTGATCTGCTGCTATGAAGATTCTTTCAACTCACATCTTTTGTCTTGAGTGTTTCATAAAGGAAAACAAGCAGCTTCTTGTGACTTTACTCAGCAACACATTGGTAACCAACAATTACAGAGATGGAATTTTTTCATTTATTATTATTTTATCAAAAATGTATTGCATTTATTTTCAAAACCTTCTGTCAAGGGTCTGTGTAAATTTTTGTTCACCTCTGAGGTGCAATGAAAAGGGTGAGTAAAGTCAAAAACAAGTTCATTGGAAGTTTCCATGTTGCATAAAGTCTGCGAATGTTTGGATATGTTGAGTACTAGCTGTAGGAATAGGCCTGGACTCCCCTATTTCCTCTCCTCTGACCAGTCAATGTATGCTTGGGTTCTTGGGAAGGTCAGCACAAGGGGAGCCAATCTGAGCGCCACTGCTGTGATGCGAATCGGCCGTATTGATTCAGAAACACTGGGAGGCACTGCTTTGTTACATGGGTGGGTCAGAAGTCAATTGGCTCTCGCCGCACTATGCGGACAGATACCTCAGTCAATTGGCATCAATGTGACAGTAAGAGCAGCGCGGGCAGCACTTCTCTCCATAGACAAGAAGAAGAAGCATCAGCACAAGATTTTAGAGGTAGATCTCTAAAGTAGAGTGAACTCTGACATTTGATATCTCGGTAATTAGTTGCTATATAGCTTTAGAGAAAACGGGCGTATAGTAGAAGCTGCTTTAAGGAACGAGTGTGACGATACTGGGAAATAGGATATCACTACCTGAGGTGGAACTAGATGAGGCAGCTGACAGGCAAAAAATAAAAGTCAGACCTTCATTATCAAATGAATCTAAAATGCAGTGAACATCACAGATTTATGTTGAATATCAAACAGTGGAGGAGGATCCGTGGGTGGATTTTCCCCTTAAATCTCATAGTCATTGTGTCTTTTCACATCCAGAGCATCACGAGTAGCGAACCAGAACATCAAATGTTGTTGTAATTCAAATACTTATACAGCCCGCTGTAACAGTGTGTGTAGGCGGCTGAGGGATAATGTGGGAAAGTTGTGGCACAGTACAACAATAAAAACCCATGAGATGTGGTTGATTGCATTGTTTGGAAAGTTGGGCAGAAGTTTGCCATTTGAGTGCTTGAGTGCATCTGTATACATTCCACTGTTTTAAAATGTACCCAGGGTATATTTTCATGAGTGGGCCTACATAGATACTGAAAAGACCATCAATTTGGAGTCAAATTAAATGCATTAAGAGCTCTTTGCAACTTTCACTGGGTGTTGACTGCAGTTTGAAGACAGCCATGAGACGCAGTACATGTCCAACCTGCTCTGGTTTGTCTAAAAAGTTATTGTATTGAAAAGGGTCTGCTCTGCTGATGCAAGACGGGATCAATAAGCGAGCGATGGTCAAATGACCGGGATAAGTCATTTCCAGAGATGGAGTTTGTCCACATACAAGTTACTCATTTGTACTGACCTGTAAGTGTTTTCCATACATGCATATTCAGCTAAAATATAGTTAATTGATAAATAGGTACTCCAGATAATAGGAATCCCATTTCTATTTCTGAGCAACAGATTAAAACAAAGACGGCACGAGAGGTTAAAATATCTTGCAGCTCTTACATTTTCTTTAAACTCAATTTGTAGTCGGTAACTAAGCTTCTTCAAACGTGCTCCGTCCTGAGCCACAAAGGACATTATGGGTCTGCGTAGTACTTTTATAACTAGTAAATCTGTTGTCCACGTGTAAAATCAATGAAGTGCTGCTTTAATGCAGACAAAGGGGGATGAGGTACACGCATCAACATGAAAGCTGGTGTTTAGTGTTTCAGAGCGCTGTCACTTGTTGGAAATACTTTACAATGATGGGTTAAGGCAACAAAAGCCCATTTTAATCACTGTCATTAAACTTGCCTCTGACAGCTACTGGTCAATGCTACATATTGTTTATGTATTTGTATGTTTACTACAGCAAATAACCGGTTTGCCCCCAGTTTGACAGCAACTGTGTGTAATCCATGGCTTGGACCGGTTGCCGTACTGTAAAAGTTAATTGTATTATGATTTTTCATCACAGGTAATTATAATGTTAATAATAATGTTGTGGGATCAGCTTCAGGTCAAAACTGAAATCCATCAGTTTCTGAAAAAAAGAGAGCGCTCCAAGATGGACCGTTAGATGGACCATTAGGTCCTGTATCACCTTTCAAAATAAGAACATCTTCAAATTGCTCAGTTACAGTATTTACTTTCTCAGATGCTCTAAATTGGATTTCCTTCTAATTAAGCATGAAATTTGTAAGGGCTTTAATGGAGTGCAGTATTATAGCAGGCTATAAATAAACTTTATAGCCTGCTGAGTCACTTTATGTGTTATGGGGAAGAATTGTGCGAGTGAAAGACAAAAAAAAAAATATGCCCAGTAATTCAACTAAACTGAAACCTTTAGAGTAAATGGGTCATTAGAGATAAACATAATTTACATTCATAGATGTTTGTGTATATTCTGCTCTTATAGATACAAGAGAACAAGGATTATGATTAAAAAAACACTGCTGGAGTTCCATTATTTTATTTTTTATTCCATTTTATTTAACATTTAATGTATTAAACCTTTGTTAAAGAGCTTTTTCCACAACACAGAATAACATTGGTGCACACACAATAACACAATAGACAATATATACAGTTGAATTACTAGTAGAAAGTTACTGCTGTGCTATATGAACAGAAAGCACAAAGCCTAAAACCAACAGAGACAAAATACATTACATTCAATTTAAACGTTATAAGTGAAGAGTTGTCCTGCTGAAACAAGCAGTAGTCTTCCATCTTTAAGCGAAAACAAAACATCTAAAACTCTTTTCAAGACTGCTTAGGTTCACTCACGGTACGCAGTAAAATGCGCCGTGTGCCCGTGACTGTGGGAGATCCGCTTAGGTCTGAGCCTGGCACACTGTCGCCCCTTCAAGTGAGTCTTTTGTGAAGCATCCAACCCCTGACCACTTTTTCCACTGACCATGGCACACTACAGGTCCAGTCCTCACAAGAGAACCTAAACAGTGCGGGGAGATTGGGGTTGTACACGGGGCCACAAAACACATCACTGAGCAGAGGTCAAAGCCATCAAATCTTCGTAGCAAGCTTGGGAGGTAGAGGAGCCCATTTCCTGACACTTTGGGGCTTGTGGGTTTCAGAGATAACATTAGAAAAATGCTGCGACGGGGACTGTGCCGTCGTCAGGCAACAGCACCGCAGCTTCCTCGCAGTCTCAAACCGTCAAGACGACACTCAGGTTATTTAAAGGAGGATGATTAATGTGTTGAGAAATGGCAAGCACCTGCCCCAGTCGCACTCTCTCCCCAGTTTGTGAGCGTGGGTGGGTGTATGTGTGCGTGCGTGCGTGCGTGTGCATTTACATGTGTTTGCATTTAATTGTGGACTTTTCTTTCCACATGTCTGTGTGTATATTGTCTTTCCTTTTTTCACACATGCACACACACACACACACATATACATTTTGCTGTGTGTGCGTGCGTGTGTGTGCGTGCGTGTGCGCATTGCGCTGACTAGACCAGTGTGCTGGCAATTAGAAAAACCACCAGTGGCAAGGTGCACATTAATCATGTTCCTCAGCTGAAAGAGAGAAATGGGGCAGAGACAGGGGGGGCGGAGGCGTGGTGGTGGTGGAGGAGAAAGAATAATGAGAGAGTGTGTCTGAGGTATTCAGAGCTGCTCTGTTGCACTGTTTGCTCTGACATGATGTTGGACGCTCTATGAATAAGCAAGGTCATGACAAAAGGCTGAAACCCACTGGGCAGAGAGAACCAGAGGTTGATTTATCTGCACTTCTTCCAGAGGAACAACTTCAGCTGAGCACTGTGTCGTATTTTCATTGTTCCTTATAAGTAGTTGGTCATTCTGTGGTTGCTAAAACATTAAATCAGCCACAGCCACGAGAGCTGAGCAGCTACTTTAATTCCAATACAACAGAGAAAACGTGGATTCAAAAGAAAATTAGGATCAACAAAGATTTCAGACTGTAATCTGTGAACATATCATGTCAAGTAATTAGCCTTTTTATTATCAGTAGAGTTGTTGATTATTTTTACAATGAAATGCAAATGTGTAAATTGCAAACGCAGAACAAAAGTCGTTACCAAAGCCCAGCACTAATTCAGTTCAATTAAAAGATTCATATTCATATAAATACTCACATGATATTTTTTTGTGTGATTAACGAATGGAATGATTAGAAGATTATTAACTTAATTGCCAATTAATTTCACGGTGATTGATTATTTGATTTGTTGCCATAACGATTCTGCTGATCCTCAGCTCAGGCCTCAACGATTGAGCCAAGATTCCTTCTTTTTCAACAACAACGCAAAACCGTAGAAGTAAAAGGCAGCAGCTTTGGTGTGACGATACTTCAGCAAAATAGTTCACATTAATATATGCACTGTAACTGTACATAAATGTATAGTATGTGTGTTATACAGTATTATGTACATCTTATGTGCAGCTAGTCCCTGAACATGCACATCAAAATAAAATGTCCCAAAGAAATAACTAAAAGAAGTATGAATATTGTCATTTTGTGTCATAAATCTCTTTAATGTAAGTTGACTTTGTATATATCGTGCTTTTTGTACACATGCTCCTTCAGAAACATCGAACCTAAACACCAACAACCATTTTCAAACTCGAAGTAATAGTGGAGACATAAATTACAAGTGACAGACTTGAAATTTGTCCAACGGACGAGGTAGTGATAGAGCCTCACAACTCTGTGTGTGTGTGTGTGTGTGTGTGTGTGTGTGGCCAAATGGCTTTGAGAAGTTGGGTTGTGACAGGAGGGCGTCTGGTATGAATCCTCAGATAAGCTGGGGATGTCTGTGCAGTGATATCAAATTAGGGGCTCGCTAATTACTGCTTTTGTTCCCTTGAGCAAAGACGAAGCTGTGTTCATATGTGTGTTTTTATACCAACCAACATTTAGTTTCTGAATCTTTCTGATAAAGTTTTCTTTTTTGTTTTACAGATGTATGATTGCAGATGAGGTAAGCACGTACACTGCTGGCTCAGAAAAACCATCCCTCCCCCCACCCCACACCCCAAAAAAGGAACCTGAGACTTTGCTGCATGCCTTCCAAATTAATTTGTCAGCCCTGTGCAGCACTCCCACGTGTCTAATCAATTTTGACACAAGAATCATTCGGAGACCTTATTACTCTTGGGCCTCACATCAGCTCGGCCGTCATATGCAATTTACCACAGAGTTGGTGCACGATTGACTTGTTTTTCTCGCCGTCCTCTGTGTGTTGATTTGGTCGGTCCAGATGGGTCTTGGGAAGACGGTGCAGGCCATCGCCGTGGCGTATGCTTTCAGACAAGAGTGGCCTCTCCTAGTGGTGGTGCCCTCGTCCCTGAAATATCCCTGGATAGAGGAGCTGGAGAGGTGGATCCCAGAGCTGCAGCCTGGAGACATCAACCTGGTGGAGAACAAGAGCCACACCATGTAGGTCACCCCTCCTTCCCCTTCACGTTTGCAAACTGCTGCATTGAGCTTTAAATCTGCTTTCATGATTATTTCAGTATATCAAATGCGTAACGTGAAAGCTCTGCAGATTTTTTCTATTCATTGTTTTAATTGCAACATCATATAATTCTTGTAATTGTTAGATGCAGCCTGTTCAGAAGTGCTCTCCTTGTAAATATGTTCATACTAGGTTTAGAAACCACAGGAGTATGCTCACGGTGCAGTAGGCAGGATTATGTAAGTCATGCAGCCAGTATTTGATTTTAAGGGGACGTTTTTTTAAGAGGTCGCGTGTGTCTCGTTTTATGACTCATCTTCCCAGCCTTCTGCTTCCACATATTCAAGTAACCATAATTAACATAAGAGATATGATAAAACATGAGCACGTTCGCTCACCTAGCGTGAGAGCGGGGCAGTGTGACAGCGTGACAGAGAAGCTGTGGACTCTAAATTAATCTAAGAGTGTCCCTCAGTGTCAGGGGCCGGCAGGGGCCGATGTTTGACAGCGCTGACAGACAAATTTTGTCAAAGTGGCGTCCGCAATATTGAACAAGTGCTGAGATTTTTCAGGTCAGAAGGCAGAAAAATACTGTTGTGGTGATGTGTCATTTTCCCAGCTGTTTATATTGACTTCTCCTGCTCTGTGGACTAATGTCGGCCTTAAGACAGCTACTTTTATCATTTTCTCAACTTTCCCCTAGTTCACTTAGCTTTTATTTTTGAATGAAACAAACTTTCTATATTTTTGAGGAGGTGGGATGGGGGGGTGGGGCTCACAGATCAAGCGCAAAGAGGTTGTGAAAGCCTTCTGGGGAAAACGTGTCCTTGAACTGGATGTGTTAATGACTGAACGAGGAGACAAGAAAAAAATTATGCAGCACCTCCTCTCTGTGTTTTCACTCACACGTTCTTTTGTAGAACACGAATGACACCTCAGGTTTTATTTCATCTTGGAAATGTGTGTGTGGCAAAGGCAGAAGAATTAGCGCCTGACAGATGCTGGAAGTCTTTCTGATTTCTCAGAGATTCTTACAGAGTTCCATGCAGCTGACTGTCGCCTCTGTATGTTTATCTGTGACTGCGCCTGTGTGTTTGTGGGTTTGTGTTGGGTTTGAGCGTAACCTGGAAAACAGAGAAATTGCAATAAAGCCCAGGAATGGATTTCTTAAGCACTGCGGAACTGTATGAAAAAGCTGCAGCCCTAGTTTCTGTCTGGCACCGTGTCCGCATGCGTGTGTCTTTCTTCCCCATAACGTCTTTAAATAGTCTGGTTTAGTTTACCTTGAGGGCTCAGCGGCCAAGTCAATAAACGCCAGAAGATGTGAACAGAGACTGAGTTTGTATTGAGTTGAGATACATTTGTCAGTGTTAAAGAACACCGTAAGTCTGGCCTTATTTTTCTTGTAGGAGCCGTCCCTTCAAAACACCAAACCAGCAATGAATTGTGTGCATCCAAAGCGTGATACATCGTATTACTCTGCCCCATACAGAAAACGATATACTATTAAAACTCATAAATATGCCGCAGTGTAATGCTATGAACACTGCAATTTCTTTAGAGTCGGTCCCTAATACACTATGCTGCTTACTCACAGAAACACTAAATGTGTATCAAACTGCAGCTGGTCATTTAAAATTCAGATATTTACTGATTATTACCCAATTTATGCATTTAAAGTAAACATAATCCTTTTATTTTATTTCCAGTTAAGGTGTGACACACCACCTCGTCCTCGTGCCGATCTGTGTTCTTGTTCCTGCAGGGGCATCAGCTCGAGTAAGGTGACAGTGCTGGGCTACGGCCTGCTCACCACAGACGCTCGCGCCCTTGTGGAGGCTCTGAGCAGGCAGCGCTTTGCCGTGGTCGTGGTCGATGAGTCACATTACTTGAAGTCCAGGAACGCAGCACGGACTAAGATCCTGGTTCCTCTCATACAGAGTGCCAGGCGGACCATCCTGCTCACCGGTACTCCAGCACTGGGTCGACCTGAAGAGGTACGATTCATTCAACATTTCCTACACTCTGCTTTGAATGTTTAATACAGCTTTATGTTTAATTATAATGAGAAATTAAACGCAGCGCTGAAGAATCTATGTACATCGATGGGGCCTACTAATCCTACTCCTGAGCCTACACTCATGAAGTATGATTAGTAGGTCAGAGAGCCAAGCTCTGGCTTCTAACAAAGGTGTTTCACTCTACGGTGCAGGTGGATCGCCATGGTAACTTGCTCAGGAGCAGGTAATACTCAGACCCAACATTCAAAAACCCAATTAACTCTCTCCGGCATCACTTATCCTCGAGGATCCCTTGGACTTATTTCAATAACCTTTGTTGCAAAAACTTCATTTACAAAGCCCGATATGAACAGACACAGCACTGCAATAAATGAGACGAGTAATAAAAAGAAGCGCACGGGGTGGGGGAGGGCGCTGGATGAAGAGACAATAAGAAGGGCTGTTCACAGGACAACGGTGTTTGGAGAGCAGCAGAGCCATTCCTCTCTCCATAATGATTTATTATATCATTTCTATATATGTTATATTGAAGCTGTAGATTGCAGCTGTATTCCATCACTGCAGCCGTGGAAGATGAAATGGACTTGGTGAATAGAAAATCTTTTCGCCGTCTCCGTGTGAAAACACAATACAGTATCAATACCAAGTGCTGTGTGTCCACTGTACCCTAATGGTGGGGCACTGATGCAGCTACACTGGGACTTCCACTAAGTTTTGTGTTGCTTAAGTCACCTTGATTATTACCTAATAAATACGAGTCATGCTATTTATTGAATTTCAGAATGATACAAATGATCTTTATCTTCAGCAAAACTTTGGCCTTACTTTTGTCCCTTTTTGCAATTACAACTATTGATCGTCTCGAAACATGCAGAACAGTTTATTATAGAACTACACATACTGCACAGAACATCCTGTATATGAATAACTCTCTTCTCTCAGTGTACACACACACACACACACACACCAAACCCTATAATTATTCATAACCTGCAGTGTTGCTTATTTAAAAAGTCTGAATCTGTTTGTGCTGCATAATGACTATAACACAATTTATACACAACTTTCCCTCAACATAGTTAGAGCTGTTCTGTAAAAGAGACACCGATAAAATCAATATAAAGCAGGAAGTCAACAGACTAAAGATGACGCTATTGACATTGTGCAGTTAGTACATAAATATCTAATCATCGTACTCTTTCTTAAAATGGTTTGAATTATTTGGTATGCTCTGTGTTGTCAATAAAACATGGATCCACATCAGGGTGACGGAGGGTGAAACCTCATCGCCACTCAATATCCTTTTTTTGGACCTCAACGAACATTTCAATTAGAACTAGGGTCTTAAAATAATTTCTCTCAACAGTGATTTAATCTTGAGTGACACTGTGGCGCCAGCAGGTTGAGGATAATGGCGTAGTGCTGTGGAAGACCATGAAGAGCTTTAGTGGTTATTAGTAAAATATTGAAATGAGTCCTAAAATGGACGAAGGCAGCTGTGGGACAGCTAAACCCGGTGAGAGTAGGAAAAGTTTTTCACCAATTCTATCCTTGCTGTGTAAAGGTGCCTCCATGTAGGTTGAAGCTGATAACCAACTGCACGACTAGCGCTTGTTCGGCACTGACTGCAGGCAGTTTGTGGTGTTGATAATGTTAAGGCGAGACACTTCTTGGATCCTGCTGTCATCTAACTGCCACACTGCTTTGAGAAAAACTTAATTATTGCCTAGACCCAGTGTTGATAATTAACTGATGATATTCAGGCAGCTAATTAATTCCAAAATGAAGTGAAATTAGAAGTTGTAAGAAATCCTGAGATGGTATCTTATAGAGACAGTGTGTGTGTGTGTGTGTGTGTGTGTGTGTGTGTGAGATACATGCCCTCCTGTCGCTGCTACCGCCTGTCTGCAGTGGTGAGGTTAGTTTTTAGATGTCATCTCTCCCTCTCTCCGCCACTAGAATCTGAAACTGAATATAACATTTTATCATCCGCAGCATAAATCTGATAAGCCCTGTCCCTGCCTCTGTGCCAGTCTCCTTACTGCCATCATTACTCACTGTGGCTCTGACATCGAGTTAGCACACAGCTCAGGGCATGCTGCACCGTTCATGATGTGCCCTCATTCCACCCACCTATTATATCAACAGTGTGAGGGGGAAAAATGCAAAGCTCCTGTTGAACAAGCGCTGGATTTAGACTGGCGCTCTCACTGTGGCTGCTTATTCAGATCGCCTTGCTGATGATTACCTGTCATTACTTCAGAAATTGCAGCAAATACTGAAAATTGACAAGGATGTGGTGTGTACACACAAACACATTGACTTCTGCACACACACACTTTGGGAGCTATGTCGTAACCTGGAAAGCACACACACTCGAGGCTCTTTTCAAACTGTCATATGTCCGCTGACGACAGAAAGCAGCAGCCTGTAATTTATCAGTGTTCTGAAATCAAGTGATTCAAAGATCTTTTGATGTCTCGTAATTTTCGTGTCAGCTGCTACTTAAAGGGGTCGAATTTCTCTGTTCACGTTTCATTTAATTTTTCCAAAAAGTTTTTTTCGCTTCTAGTCTGACTGCACAGCGGTTTGACCTGGTTAATTGGCTTTGACACAAATCACCACAGAGTTGCACTGCACAGAACTGGTAAACTAGGCGAAGGACAACAGGACCTTGAATGAATAAACTGCACGCGAGATGCACTCGAGTTCAAAGCCAAAAAAAAGGTTTGAGTTATAGTGTGCTGTCAGCTTTCAAAGAACCAAGAGGTGAAAAGTTGTGCGAACGGAAACCGCATGCAGTTTTCATAATGTCATGCTGTGTTTGTCAGTTTTGTCTTGTATTATTCAGCTGTACGTAATAAAAATTATTCTTGCTTGTAATAAGTGTAACCATAGCATAAATTGAAAATACATGTTTATCTCTGCTCCTGTTTCACAGATTTTTATGCAGATTGATGCCCTCTATCCAAAGAAGTTTGGCACCTGGACTGACTATGCCAAGAAATACTGCAATGCCCATTATAGGTGAGGTGAAACAGGCTGATGTATACACGTTGTTTACAATCACAAGTCCTCATATTTTTCCCAAAATTTTGTACATTCCTACCTTTTCCTTTTTGTGTAATACTACTTCTCATTCAAATAATCTTTATGTAGCTAGCTGTGTTTCAGTATATCTCTTTTTTTTCCTAAGTGTCCTCTGGGATAAGGTGGGCTGTACCTGAGTTTTGAGTGGAGGTGCTGCTGAGTTTAGAGTTTGTTGTCCGAGCCAAAACGCATCTGAAGCCAAGCGGTAAATGCCAACTGGCTGCCAGTTGCCACTGACGATCAGTTACATGTGTGAACAAACACATCAAATGCGTTGTTTTGGATGTCCATCAAAGTCGGCTGCTCATTTGGGGATGGGCCCGGCACCATTAATGATAACACTTTGTGTATCATAGCACTTAATGTGGCTGGGGAATGCCGCTCTGAGCCACACACACTAACATACAAGAATATACACACAGAGAAGCAATGGTCAGTGACAAGTGAGCAAAAGTCTCCGGCGAGTAATGGCAACACCCCGAGTGGCAGCAAAGAAGCACTGCAGGTGAGGCGTTGCTGGTTCAAATCCCCACACCAGGCCTGAACATTATTTTAGAAGGAGTAAGTCAGTTTTTCTTCCCTCAGCGACTACAAGTTTAAACACTGAAGTGTGAAACTGCAAATTTGGCAGCGGCTTGTTAAGTCTGTTCACACAGCCAATATGGCAGATAACCAGGCTTTGTGTGGAGGGCCAGTTCTATTCTAAAAATCCATTTGGCTGATAAATTGTAAAAGTTGCTGGCGAGTTTTGGGATGAACCTGCTGCTGTGGCCATTAGACAAAATAGTTTCCTGCTCTGCAAAGTGCCCTAAAGCTAAAAACAGATCCCCTGGCTGCTCAGTGGTAAATGGTGGAAGGCTGTTGTAGCGCTGGGCAGCTCTCAGGTGGGAATGTTTAAATGTGTTTAACTATTCCTTCAGGGCGATGCTGTAAATAAGTGTTTTCTTGGGACGTATCTCTCAGTTGGAAATGCATATAAAAAAACAAATGCATCAGCAAGCACAGCTTCACTATTCATTCAATGTCTCATAGGTACTTTGGAACTCGCAGGCAGTGGGACAGTCGGGGTGCGTCCAACCTGGACGAGCTGCACCAGCGGCTGAGCCAGATCATGATCCGTCGTCTCAAGGCTGACGTGCTCACTCAGCTGCCCCCCAAAATCCGCCAGCGCATCCCCTTCGACCTGCCCAAGGAGGCTGCAAAGGTAAACGTTAGGTGACACCGGGAAAAGTTTTTCAGAAGGACACTTTTTAAAAATGTCTTTCAGTATTTAGTCGTTGTACTCGTACAAATGTAAGTCTCCACATGCTCAGCACAAATGTTTAAGCATTAAGTCCAAATATCCACTCGAGTGTTGATTAATGGAGATGCCAGAGACTTAAAATTAAGTTCTCTCCAGGTTTCCACATTTCTCAACACACAGGGAGTGATTCATTAAGCTGCAAACAGTCTCCCACTCATCACCATTTGATATTTTGCCGCTGTTGTCTCTAACTTTTGTATCTACTAAATTTGAAAATCAGTCAATACTTTTAAGTTATTAATCAAGAATTGGGCTCCATTCACCGGTTTAGTTGACTTTAAAGTACAACCACAGTTCTAGTTCCAGTCTCGTCTTAGCCTGCGAGTCATGTACAGATAGTTTGTAATTCTACTGAACTGAATAAAGTTTTTGTCATATGTATTAAAGCAAGTATGTAGTAAAAATACAGACTGATATATGTGTACTATTGGATTGTAGTTCACCTTTCTGTAATGACTTTTCTGTCCTTCTCTTTAACATACAGGTCCTTCTCAAAAAATTAGCATATTGTGATAAAGTCAATTATTTTCTGTAATTTACTGATAAACATTAGACTGTCATATATTTTAGATTCATTACACACAACTGAAGTAGTTC
>JAUMTR010000012.1:4831342-4882584 GCA_032270685.1 Microctenopoma stevenorrisi
TCTAATGTTTATCAGTACATTACAGAAAATAATGAACTTTATCACAATATGCAAATTTTTTGAGAAGGACCTGTATACTTAACGTTGACCTCTTTCAACCATTCATACAGAATGTATATTAGAGCTGCCTGGTGCTGCTTCAGGATTAAATATCTTTCCTTTAGTGAAAGCTTAGATGAGTGTGTGTGTGTGTGTGTGTGTGTGTGTGTGCGTGTGTGTGTGTGTGTGTGTGTGTGTGTGTGTGTTCTGTTCCCACTATTGTGAAGCGTATACCGGGATATTTGTAGAGTAAATGTCATGTTTCATGTGTAGGTGTTCGCATCTCTTTTAGCATCCCCAAAGTTATGGCTGCAGTTTCTGCCTCCCACGCTGCGCTGGATGCATGTGAATGTATGTGTCAATGCTAATGTGGCTTTGACCTGGCCTGTGCGCCTGTCAGTGTGTTTCTTCTGCTCTGTGCGTTGGGTCACCAGTGTCAAGGCTATGAGGGGTTGGGTTCCTACTGGGAGAAACAATACACACTCAGATGCATCCACTAAGAAGCCTCTTTTTTATATCAGATCAGCAGGAATGGAAAAACACTAGAGGAGCACTTTCAGTGCTAATTACGCGCTGAGCCACCGTCCCAACGAATGACACAACAACAAAGACGCTGCGCGGGAAATTGATGATGCAAGATGTTCCTCCAATCTTCCTAAATGTTAAGGAACGCTTTAATTAGGAGCTAAATATGGTTTCTACATGGTGGCTCCCGTTAGACCACCAAATGTACACGCACTGTTGGTGCAAGTGCATATATCACAGTGGGTCTCGCAGTGCTCTCTTATGTCAGTCAGTCTGAAACAAGCTGCTTTGATGTGAAACATTCTCAGAGGAGTGAGCTCAGAGATCATTTGTCTTTGGTGGAAACAAAAAGGAGGATGGCTGTAGCTGTTCTGCTTCACATTGGATATGTTTTTGTGTGCTCGTGAGATGGATGCGAGTGTGTTTTTACAGCCATTTGTCTGATGGAGAAGAATAGACGGACATTTCGTCCTACCAGTTAAATGGACTGGTTTTAATAGATGAGAAAGGGAAAGTGTGAAGTGGCCAGTCACCCATATCCGCAGCCATTCTGCTCTCCAATGGCTGGGAAATATGAACAATATAAACCATAAAAGACTGGAAGGACATTATTTTCCTCTAAACAAACTGTGGCGGTGTGCACTGTACACCGGGACCTCTCATGAGTTCACTCCTCCTATCTCATTTTACTCCCTAATGATGGCTTCTATCTTCCACAGCCAGACACTTTTTATGCCCCTCCTGCCCTTTACGTTTTCAGCACTGGCTCTTTGTCAGTGTTAATCTAGTAAATACCATCGAGGGAGGAGTGCTTATCCACTCAGGGTTTTTTTTCTTCCCCCCCTCAGAAATGATTGTAAAGAAATACTCCAATGTAAAAATTTTAATTAGAAAAAAACAACACGTCGTAACTGTGTTTATGCAGGTGCTGCCAAGTGAAACATCTGAGGAAAAACATAAAGGAGACGCAGCTTTGTGTTCCTGCAATATGATACTATTTATTTATTCAACTGTCCTTGACTTTGACGAGGTTTGAATCCATTGAAATGCTAATTATTTCACTAAATGGTGCAAAGCTTTCATGTTCTACCCAAATCCTTTCATTGTACCAGGCCGGAAAACAAAAATGCAGTAGTGGAACTTGTTTGCGGTGGAAGCCTCTATTGTACTGTATTTGTGTTTCTTTGCACTTCTCATGCTTTTATTTTTTCTACCCTGTGCCCCCTCCAACCTCACTCGCACACTCACGGTTGTGTGTATGTATGTACTTAATCACGGATGGCCCACCGCCTCCATCGGCTTGCCATATGGTTCACAGTTTTGCAAACGTTTGATATGCAGCTCTTTAGCAAAGTGTTCATTCCTGCGGAGTCTTTACACATTTTCTGGTGTTGCAGCCTGATTTCAGACAGATTAAATTGAGAGTTGTTAACAATAGGTGCAAAAATAACCTCTAATGACGAAGTGGTTGGAAGTTTTAAAAAGTCAAGAGGGGTTTAGCACAATTACAGGCGTGCTGGAGTTATTGCACAGAAATATCAGGCAAACATATACAGTGCTGCTTCTCTTGACAGACTTCTACATAATATGTTGCGCTGCAGCATAAAATACATTAAGGATGTGTTGAACCCTGCTGTTAATAGACGTTTCACACGAGTCCTATTTTCATGATGAACAGGCCTAACCTGCATGTCAACAACAAATGCGTAGCCTCTCTGTGCGTCTCGTTTAGGAGCACAATGCGGCATATGCTGGTCTCCACCAGCAGCCTCTCCCACTGCGATCCTCTCCGCTCTCCACTGCCGCCTTAAATACTCCTCGCCAATCACCTTGAGATCACGCGAGGCGTCTTTGATTTATTGTACCGGCCCGACTCCTTCTCCATCTTCGACCCCAGCTTGTCACAAGGCAGCTATAATTGGGAGGCTCTCATGACCCACCTAACACAGCAGCCCAGTCGGAGGGGGTAGCATCCTTGGGAATTCTCCATCTCTCTCCCCCACTGTCGTCTTTTAAAAAAAATAATTTTTCTCCCTCTTTGTTTCTTTCTCGTCCACAGAAAGTAGGACACCCGGCAGCACCATTAATTGTTTTGCCCTTTATATCTCAAAACAGTAGCGAACAAGCGAGAGAAAGCAAGGTAGATGAAGAAATAAAGGACGCAGCTTCACCGTCTTTGTGATCTCCTTGATTTGCAGGAGGCCTCCGCCAGCTTCGCAGAGTGGGAGAGACTGATGAAGGGAATGGGGTCGGGGGTCATCGCCACAGACAACCCCTTCACTGAGGTCATGGGCCTAGTGACACAGATGTACAAGCAAACAGCTATAGCCAAGGTAATGTGAGAGTATGTCTTGTTTTCCCCCGCCCGCATTTTTTTTTTAATGAGAGATAAATGTGAGAAGGTGGCTGGATCCATGCAGTGTGAGGAAGACTGGGGTCATATCAACTGGTGTGAAGAATCCTACCAGCTGTTCCTCAGCGGAAACATAATAACACAGTGATGTAATTTTCCACCGCTGATCAGTTTCCAGCCTCTGATCTTGATGCTAAAAGAAGAAGCGGCTCCCCGATCTCTTATATTTGTAGTTGAGTAAACATTTCCACCAAACATAGTATCCCTCTCCAATCTTCTGCCATGTTTGAGGGCTGGCATTCCTCTCAATTAGCCCAACGCCCTCAGCCATGAGGAGCGAGGCCCAGAGGTTAACGAAGACCGGAGATAACCACCGAATGCAATCATCGACGCGCTACTCGCTCAGCCTGCCTCCGAGCTTGGATCTTTTTTTGTGTTTGGTGTTGTTTGCTGATTGGATTTCTGCTCCGTTTAGCCTAACACTGGACCTCCTATCATTACAAACCCACCCCCCACCCACCCACTTGCCCACCTCAAAGCCGATACTCGCGGTCCAGTCTCATTTCCTCTCCTATCGGTTTTTAGAGTCAGACACACTTCCTCTACTTCAGAAAAAAAACTTTCTTTCTTCTTCTTTTTTTTGGATCATTGGGTGGGGTGGAACGGAGTGATAGCTTCACACATCTATGTCACTCTGACGAGCACCGTGGCCCCTGCCTGCCTGCCAGTCCGCCTGGCGACGGAGCTGCCAAACGCCTTTGGGTGTTTTTATTGCTTTACTCGCCAAGCATCTGCTCCCAATTACCCAGAGAGGACAGCTCTGATGCTGGACTTTAAAGCAAGCTAACGGGCCGCTTCAGACAACCGAGAAGTTTATTTGCTCTAATTAAACTCAGCGGAAGGAAGCCAGCAAAGCCAAGCCGTCAGTAATGAGGACCCCCCAGATCAGAACGGGGTCGGCAGGCCTGGCAGGGAGATTCATTATCAGGCAGATCGGCTAATTATCAGCAAGGCAAAGCAGAGGTTCTCCCATAAGAGCAGGTGTGATGGCTGGAGAGGTTGTCAGGTTGCGGGAGGTGTGGAGACTATAGGGGTAGGATACACGCCGCGGAGAAAGGCCTGTCTCCAAAACCGTCCAGTAAGGGCTCTGTTTGAGTAAAATCAAACCTCGGTATTTCTCACTAGTTGGTACTATTCTTGGCTGCTTTTTGGCCTGGGGCTCTGAAATGAGCCAAGCCCGGATGCTCAATGACACGCTCATGGAGCAATATCTATTCCTGCTTTGCAGAAAGTAGCAGGAACGGCCACAGCCATCACAGTGTGATCGCTGGGCAACAGTGCACGGTGAAATGATAGATACAGATACCTGCGGGGTACAGTTAACTCACTTGCACTTCTGCTGCTTTCTTTTTCTCGATTGTTAGTTTCACGCTGTCAATCAAGGTCGGAGGCTTTGCAGGAAACAAGCAAGATGCTGTTAAATGTGGACTGTGATGTTTTTTTTTTAAAGCATTGTTGCCATTTGACTTTATAAATAAAACGTACCAGGTGAGAAAACAATGGGTTATGTAAGAACAAACAGGCAAATAACTCAAGAATAAAATAGTTGAGAGCAGAACTTTTACTAACTGCGGTAATATTGTACTGTAGCTGTCACTTGTGACAGGTAACCAGCCTAATATATCTGTTTTGTCGTTTTTGCAAGTTCTGAAAAACTCTGTGTGGAGGCAAGTGTTGAAAATCCTGACTGCACTGTACTGTAATGGGTTTTGTCAGTCCACCAGAACACCAGCCCAATTAAACTGACTCTTATCTGTTATTTCCATATCCAATTAAATCTGAAGAAGCCCTTTCGTTCTCGATGAAGTTGGTGAAATCTGGCGTTCGTCGGGTCCTTCGCGGATCACAAGGCGTATGTTTGCGTGTCTAATGTCAGGGAAGAAGCAAAGACACAGAACACACCAATCATATCTAAAGCTGTGGGTTATTGATTTGCTCTCACTATCTGCGAGCTGACAAATGTGCCCCAGTCACTCTGTGTGCTCTCTCCTTTAAAGTCTGGATCCCTGGCATTCAATAGAGAATTGATCACACAGAAAGGATGCCGCGGTGATTAATTGACTTCTTCACTGATCTCGCCGATTCCTCTGTGTGTGGTCGACCAGTGATGGATTCGGTAGCTCTCTTTCATCTGTGTCTATTTCTGTATCTGTGTGTGGCCAGGCGGGAGCTGTGAAGGACTACATTAAGATGATGCTGGAGGCAGAGCAGCTGAAGTTCCTGGTGTTCGCCCACCATCTCACTATGCTGCAGGCCTGCACCGAGGCCGTCATCGAGGCCAAGGTAACCACAAGTAGTTGGCAGGCAACTGGATCTTCTTAACACGTTTAAAGGAAATGCAGAAAATGCAGCTACCGTGGCGCAAAGGGTTTGGGAAATATTTAAGGGAAACTTTTTGAAGTAAGACTTTAATGAAACACAGTTTAAGTACTCGACAAGAAAAAGTGAATATTAATTAGACGCATCTCCCACGTTAGTCGCCGCAACCCCGGTAACCCCTTACTAGGTTTTTCACACATCTCCAGTTCAGACCCATCTGCTATAACTCGGAACACAATAACCTGCTGATTATAGAGGCTCGCTGATCTATTTATGGATGCATGTATGTGTTATACGTGTGTTTGTGGGGGCACTGTATGTATTTATTTATGTTCCAGGGGAGTGTGTGATACTCATTTGGATCTTTTTCAACTTCAGAACATAACACTGCATCTGTTGTGCACCACTACTTTTAATTTCAGGTGATAAATGAAAAAAACTAAGTAAAAAGTAGAAGAATTATAATTCTTTTAACACTATTAATCATTTTACATATTTTTTTAGTACTAATATGTTTATGTTTTCCAACTGCAGAAACACAAGTCACTCATTAACAGTAACCTGGTAATTCTAATTATGAATTTCATGTTTCATGTGCTTAGTCACACTGTAAGTCAACTCCCCGTCGTATCTGTGATTAACTTTGGGTACTACAAGAATTATTGGACGTCTGCACATACATGTAGATTTCAGGTGATACACTATTTAAGGTGGAACTTCAGTTATGTATTTATCATCGTTCAGGAGTTTCTCATTCTTGAAGAACTTACTTTTTCTGTTACAGAAAGTAAACTTTTTTTTCCCCAGCTAATCTCCTGAGGTGTATTTCACAAGTCATCACAAGCAAACGATATCTCTTAGCTCAGCGCCAGCAACCCGTGAAAGAGTTCAAGTGCGTGTCTGTGTGCGTGCGTGTTCGTGTGTGTCACAGGGGTCGCGGGGGTGTCGGCAGAAAGTCATGCGGCAGTGTGACGTGTGATATCACGTTCCTATGCGAGACGCTCTCGCTCTCTGGTGCGTTCGCACTCACCAATTAACAGAGATGGGCTTAAAAAAAGAACGACAGGCAGTGTGCCGTGATGAGAAGCTGAGCAGAGTGACTGCGCTCTAATCACAAGAAATTATCACTGATTTCATGCTTCGCTCTTTCCCATTTCTCACCCGGTGTCAAACTGGTCAGAGGGTTTGTTCAGTAAAGTCACGGATGTTGAGTTTAAGACAAACAACTGTTGTAATATCAAGTTTTTTATGGTGATGTTGTTTAACCCTCCCAGCTCTCAGCATGCACATTTATCTGACCTTTATTTTTCAGGTAAAACAAACCTGTGTTTTTTCACCTTCACATTCATATTCATAAAGTTCCAGTCGCATTTTCAGGCGGAAGCTGCCCAGTGTGAGCGCACTCTCCTGCGGACAGCTCCGCAGGCGCGACAGACCGGAATCAAAAGAGTGCGGTCGCCACAGTGCATTAGCGGCTCCGTGAATGTCAAGTTCAGGTTTAATGAACATGCATCCACTGCTCGCTTTGTTTGGTGTCATACAGTGTTAGGAAATGTTGTATTACCGCTGCTCTCATCTTCTTTCAAATAAGCTGTTTTACTTCAGCGGTGCTTTGTGTTGCGTTTCATTCATTTATCAGTCACTGAAATATGTGTACAGCATAATAAAAAAGCGCCGCTCCTTTAATGTCCGTGCACATATCTGCACCAGCTTTTAAAAAGAGGACAATAGTGTCCCTTGTGAATTGCGTGAGCCTTTATTTAAGATGTAAATCATCTCCCGTTCCTTGCACGAGCCTTGCTAAAGTGCATATACATAAAATAGTTGAATTGTGTTCAGTTTTGTGCCTCCGGCAAAACCACACAATGTTGATGTTAAACAGTGTCAAGTAAACACTTTCTCTTGACTTTAGAAGAACTGTAGTGTAGGTGGAGTGTATAAATGTAGAGAACAGTCCTGTTGTTGAAATACTGTTTTTGTTTCCTTTCTATCTTTTCTTTTAAAGATTTTCCGTCACTGTCCACCTGTCATCTAGTGTGAACTGGAATCTCCTCGGAATAAATATTTTTCTCACATGTGTCACACAGGCTGGTTATATCCGCATCGACGGCAGTGTCCCGTCCTCGGAACGAATCCAGTTGGTCCACAAGTTTCAGAGTGACCCGGAGATTAAGGTGGCCATCCTCAGCATTCAGGCGGCTGGTCAGGTACTCGCACGCAGACGCTCTGTGACCAAACGTTCAATGAGTGATAAAACAACCACATGAGGACAGAAAAGTATTCTGGGGAAATAATAAAACACAGATGAATAGCCACAGAAAAAAATCAGCTCGGAAAGATGAATGAATTTTGAAAAAAAAGTGTTATTAATTGCAGCTCTTCTGCAAGAACGAAGCACTTACTGAGGCACTAGCTGCTAATATTCATTCAGTCATTACAAGGGATTTCACTGTAAATGGGACGGAGTGATCTATCAGCGTGCACGTGTTTGTCCTCTCCAGGGCTTGACCTTCACCGCTGCCAGCCACGTGGTGTTTGCCGAGCTCTACTGGAACCCCGGCCACATCAAGCAGGCTGAAGATCGAGCCCACCGCATCGGGCAAACCTCCTCCGTCAATGTCCACTACCTCATTGCCAAGGGCACCTTTGACACAGTCATGTGGTCGATGCTCAACAGGAAGGTACTGTGGGTGATGGTACAGCAGAGAAGTCAGCCACACATTGAATAATTTGAATGATAAATCACCGACATAACTCCTGCATTGATCAGCTGCTTTCTTCCGTCTGTTTTATGCTGCATGTACTAAAATATGCAAACGCATAATATACAAGTCACTATCCCCTCTGAAAAGCATTTACTGCGTGCGTGCGCGAATAAACGTAGACACGGTGAAATTGATTTAGGCTACACATTTGTAATCAGAGCTGTCTCTTCCCTTGTAATTCAAGCTGAAGCACTCTACTAGAACACGATGCTGCTCATTGCAGATCATCGTGAAGTTGGAGCGCGAATCAACAGTAAACCCGACAACGGACTGAATGAATGTCCTCTTCTCCTAAGGAAACGGTGACCGGCAGCACTCTGAATGGCAGGAAGGAATACCTGAAGGCTGACGAGGGAGACAAGGACAAGTGGGAGTTCCTCAACTTTGCCAACGCGTGGACTCCCGGTGAGATGGTGCTGCCGCCGGAGGGAATCGCGGGGAACGTGAAAGACGACACGTTCTTTACTCACGTGAGTTCGGAGCTGAAGTGCTCTAAATATAAAAAATACAATATACATTAGAGTGTAGAAAGTTCCCCTTTAACAATAACTAATGAGAGATTAGTGTCATGGGTGCCATGTTGGATTGACATTTAAAACTAATTGAGCTTGCTTGTTTTTTCTTAGTTTGAGAAAGAGAAGCAGCACGACATCCGTTCCTTCTTCTCCCCGAGTTCCAGCAAAGAGAAAAAGAGAAAGAGAACAGAAGAGGAGGAAACCTCTCCCTCCACCTCCTCAGGGACGGCCGCTGCACCAACTGGCAGTGGAGCGAACTCTGAAGATCAGGAGGAGAAGAAGGAAAAGTGCTGCTCGCAAACATTCACAACGCCTGACCAAGACTTCTCCCCACAGATAAAAAGGCTGCGGACGCCACAGTCCAGCTCCAGCCCCAGCTCTCGATACAGGGGAAAGAGGAGGTCGACAGCCGGGGCAGTCGCCTCCGGCAGCCCCAGCTCTCTGGTCTCCTTCATGGCCCCGCGGAAGCTGTCAGAGCCTGACCCTTTGGCTGAGACGTGGAACTGTGGTTCCTGCACTTACTCCAACAGCAGCCTGTTGCCTTACTGTGAAATGTGCGAGTTCCCACGCTCCTCATCTGCTGTCGGGTCAGGTATGATTTAGACAAACAAATCATCTTATCAGTGCTCCTCTGCTTGGTGCGTTTTTATTTTTTATTAATTCACAAAATTCATTTCACTGATTGCAAAACAAACTGGATTCCATTTAAAATAAGAGATCACGCCACGCTCGAAGCGAAGCACCTGAAGCTGAAATCCATTTATTGCTTTATTTTCCCTCCCGTCAATATCAATCGTAGCAGTCTGTTGACATAATACTTCTGAACAGCATTACAGATTTCACCAGATGGAGATGCGTGATAGCAAAAGATGGAGGCAGGCTTGCCACAGTCTGAAATAGCTCTGCTCAGAGAATATTGTCTGTCTTGCTCTCTCTCTTTCTCTCTGCAGATGACAAGGACACAGTATAATTCTCACCTGTCAAGCTGAGAGAGAGAGAGAGAGAACAGGCACATACTATTGCTGCAAACGTCTTGCACAAAGTTGGGGAAAAAAGTTGAGCTGGCTCTAGCTGATATCTCTGACAGCCTATGATTGTATCATGCGAAAGCGAGGGGTGGGGAGTCGTTATGACCTGGCAGCCTGTGGGTCCATGCACTTTAAATGTCTGAGATGACTTAAAAAAAAAAAGAAATCCTCAATATTTTAATGCGTTTTCAGCAGGAGTAATAGTTATAGTTTCAGTGCACGAGGTTCCGTTATGTTTTAGGGTTTTATTAATATGGGAATCCTTATGATTTAAATTAATTGTGAGGTTGATGGTGCTCAACACCAGAAATGGTTCAATGACCTGAAGTCACAGTATAAGTTAAAATCATTTTTGAAATATGGGAAATAAATATTTTCTAGCGGCAGTTATGAGAGAGGATCATCACCTCTTTCATATCTATACTGCGGAGCTGGATTCAGGAGGCAGCTAACTTAGCATAGCATAAAAAAATGTCTACCTATACTTCTTAAGGTTATAAAAGGACATTATTAAGATCTCAGAGCAGCATGTTTTTTATACAGTAGTTGAATAAATGTATTGACGTACCACCTCTGCTTTGGCCAGAGTCTTACATATGTATTATCCAGTGTGACACATTGCACATTTTTGGCATTAATAATGTGTTTATAGCACATTCCACTTCTCACCTCTGTGTTAACACTGAATTAATGACTCTCAAGTCTCTTTATGCTAATGAGAGATTTATATTTAGGGTAAGTACACAGCAAAGATGGGCTTTGCTAAAGGTCTCTTTGCAGCTCAGTCCTCTAGAAGTGAGGATGAGGCCCTTAAAGCGCGCAGAGTTCAAACAGCCAGTACCTCAGCCTTTGAGCAGCACGAAAACACACACCCACACACTCACCCACACACTAATTTTTTTAACAAAACGCACCCCCTATTTTATGCTCAGCTGCAGCAGATGCTTGATAACTATTCAGCAATCACACTCTCTTCTTTGTCAGAAGCGCCACTCTGCATTCACAGCAGCAGGCTGTGTCAGCTCACTAGACGGCGAATATAACAACCTGCTAAATTTGTAAATGACAGACTGTGCTGAAAAAATAACAACTGTATTTATGGAGATATCTCTCTACTTGGCAATGCAGTCCTCAGCTCATGGAAATGTAAGTAAATAAGCAGGTCAGGGCCTATATGACGGCTTTTATCCCTTTTAGAGCAACAATTTCTCACAATAAATATAAAGAAATGCGTGACATTGTGTCACAAATTGAGTCATGAAAAATACCAACACACAATTCAAGGACATTAGGACTTCATATTTGAAGTAGAAGAACAGAAGAAGTGAAATCATAGACATTTGGCTTTCACAGTCTGTGGATTTCAGCAGCACGGCAAAAATACTGCAAGGCGGCAGCTGTCGAGGAAGAATAGTCAGCATTCAGAAAAAATATTGGTCTGCTGTGCCATGAGGTGTTTGTACCAGAGACAAATGTACCAGAAGGAGATGCATGAAATAAGAAAGATTTTTAGGATTTAAAGGAAACTTTAGAAGTTTCCCGCAGTAAAATTCGGAAACCTGGAACCTACCAAACCCCAGATGTTAGACAACATCAGCTTCCATTAATTGGATACAAATTAAATCACTGTTGAGCTATATTGTCAGGTAGAGATTATATTTTAATCAAACTGTCATGAGTTATTGTCTCCTTATGTGATGGGGTCTGGCGTCTCAAGTTGTGTGGAACACACACCGCTCGCTGAGGTTGATTTCACACCAGTGAACGACCACGCGGCTTCTGTTCGGTCCTTCTCAGGTTGAAACTGTGGCGCTGAGCTCCTGTGTTTGCAGCTTTTTTTGGGCCGAGAGCGTGGGCACGGTTCAGTCACCGGTAGACCAGCAATTTGTCTCTCAGCACTTGCTGCCAGAGATGTACACTAGGAGAGTGCAAAGTGTGTCTCAACTACAATCCTATCTCTGTCCTGATGTTTCTTCTAGCTCAGATTTGTAGCAACGTCCAGTTGAATCTTTAATGGCATGATATTACAGATCATTAGAGGACTTTGCACCTCTGTTTCCATGTCACTGGCTGCCGTTTTCTCACTCCCCTCACACTGCAATAAAAGCTCTTGCCATTTTACTCACCTACTTGAGTGCGGCGTTCTTCATGTGACGCCTCGCAGGCCCGTTCTTGATGAGGGTCACATACTTATTGAATGTATTTACATGGTAGCATGTTTGTGTGAGACGTACACGTGGAGCGTTGTGAAGCCACTACAGACATAATAGGGGCTTGATTGGGGGGAAAACGAGGGGGTTGACACGTAACGTCGTGGCACAGCCCTGTAGGATTTCCCTGTTAACATCTTCCTTGGTGGGGACAGCTTAACACAAATTGACTCGTCTCTCCGCGGTCTCGCTAGGCTTGTTAGCGAAAGGGGGCAGCGGCGGGGCCAGGAGCCCGGAGACTCGGATGACATTTAAGGAAACCGACTAGAGGCTGGCCTTTTGAAGAAACAAGCCAGAGAGAGTCAGGCTCGCTAATTAGCCCTCTGCATCAAAGTCTGGCAACTTACTGTCTTGTTAGATTTCACACCTCATGTTCAACAAATAATGTGAAAGCATGTGATTTAAGTTGAACTTGGAAAGTAGCACTTCTCTTGAATAGGTTCTGCCCAGGCTGAGAGTTTCATTAGGCTCTAAATAGCAGCGTTCCTGTGTTTAGCAGCTAATCTGTCAGTGTTGCTGTGAAAAAAAAAACCTCAGCACCATCACATTCTCCGTGAATGAGCGACACTACAACGGAATGAACGCTATCAGATCAGTTTGTGAATGGTGAAGGCATAATCGTGCATTCATCACCATTTCTGCTTGACCTTCGCAGCGTTTCTGCATGAATGAAAATCATGTGAATGGTTTTAAGATTGAAAGTGCAGATCAGTCTACACGTTTGTTTTTTTTTCTTCCTTAAAGCAAGATCTGCTACTGGCAGGCCGCCATTTTCAGCTGTGTGAACACTGCCCGGGTGCACAGATGCAGCAATCGCTGACAATTATTTTGTTTAGGTTTGATTGCACATGATGCAGACGAGCAATTAACAAAACAATGTGACACGAGCGTAATTCATTCTCGCAACAATTGATATTGGCCGTTCTTTCCAAGAGCTGGTTGAGGGGCGGTGGCAGGTGTTCCATCTGCAGCGCGCTGCCTCCCTGCCGACGTGCTGCTGAGCAAGTGCTTGAGACTGGTAAATGTATCCAAATGACAGAGACTTTTTGTTATTGCTCAGTGTGTAGCCGTCAGCTGACAGATGATACGGCAAGTCTGTATGTTTTTATGAACCGAAGATGCACGAGTCAAACGCATCTTACAGGAGATTGTATGCGTTCCACCACATCTCCGCTTACGTCTGTCCATTTTACACATTCACATCCCCTACAATTGTCAACATAGGAGCTAATATAGCTAATAACATCCCTAATGAGCCATGCTGAGCTTTACTTTCATGTCAGCAGTCGTTTTGTCACACTGTCACACTCTTCAAATGATGGATCTCTCGCCAGGGAATGAAAGTCTTCAAAGTCTGATTACACTCTGCAACTCGGCCAATAAAGTAATCTTCATCTTTCTTCCCTTCTCCCTCTTTCTCTGCTGGCTCAGCGCCACCCAGGCCTCGGCCAGCCCCCTCAACTGAGACGGACCGGGCATGTGTCGTCCTCTCTAGCTCTGACAGCGAGCCAGAGCTCAGCTGGGGGAAAGCCCAGTCTCTGGAATCACGCAAAGACAAACAGAGCGTGGAGGAGGACGAGGAGAAGACTGGGGAGGATGAGCTTCCGAAAGACAAACAGAAACCAGAGGGAGCAGAGGAGGAGGACAAGCGGCGGTTCAAAGGCAAACAATCAGCGGGAGAGCGAGGCGACAACGTCGCTGATGGTGGCGGCTGCCTCCCCCCTGACCACACACAGGGTAATCCCATCTGCAATCTTCTCCTTTTCATATCCAGGGAAATTGGCTGGTGCCGCATTGTCACCTGCCCATATAATGCTGTTTAATATCATCACTTCAAATCAATAAGGGCCTATATCTCATTCCATATGGGGCCAGGCATTATTATTCTTACTATTATTAGCATCTAGTTGTGGTTATTGCGTATTTCTGCACTCGTAAAAGTGCAGGAGATATTGAGTAAAATGTCACTAATCTCCAGAGGGCCGCTTGTTGATACAAGTAACCTGCTGGAGTACGCAGGCTCAGTCGCTGTCCAGACAGAGGTCACGTTACATTAAAGTCATGCGCTTCTTCCCTGCATGAACCGATGCGTCTCCCCGTCCACTCTGGTTAGATGTGTACATGTCTGCAAGTCTCTGAGGGACGTGAAGAAACAAATTCCCCATTACACAGTGTGTAATATTGCAAATTAAGACCTGCGCTCAAGCACTTGGGTCTCAAAGGGATACACAAAGCAATAAATTGTGCTAATTACAAAGAACTAATTACACTGTGTGCAATATGATGAGCTCTTAAAAATTGCCAGACTAGCAGAGTCTAAGAAAAGATTGTGACCTGGGCGTTGCCTCGGAAAGCGCGCCGACATTTCGGCTCGAAGATATCGAAAGCTGAAACTGAGCTGTTTTTCAAAGCTTCTCTGTAGAATACTTAACATGGGAGGGAAAATTGCTCCAACCATTTAGGTTGTAACAGGCACGTTATCAACCCCTATTACCCTTTAACTCTTTAAGATCAGTCTGCAAAAACTTGGCAGAATTCTCTCCTTTCAGCACCACACACACTTTGACATCTATTAGTGCCCAGAGATTGTGGAGTGGTTAATTTGCTGTCTCTGTAGCTACCTGTGCCCCCCCCCACCAGCCGTCCAGAACTCCCACTGCAGCTTCCCCTGCTGTTTCTGCTACACGCTGTGTCGCCTTCTACTGTCAGGTGAAAAAAAATAATACTAAAGGTGAGTGAAAGGCCTGCTCTCTTTAAAAAAAACAAACACACTCCTCTATTTAGTCCAACTCCAGGGAAAGATAAAAGCCTCTCTGTCGATCAGAAATGGCAGACGCTGCTGGAGACCTACTTGGCCCCCTGCGTCCCCCTGTAGACATGTACTTTACCCTGAGGACAATTAATATCTACGCGTCTTTCTGTCATCTTTTACCTGTTGTCAGTCTTTCTGTCCTCTCTTATCTATCTTCCTCTTATCGATCCTGGTGGTTAGTCTGTTAGTTACGTGCTGCGGCGAGTCCGTACACGGCGGTGTGGGTTTAATGCGAAACACAACAGTTGTCCAATAAAAGTGACCTATGGGGTCAGGAGCTGTGCCTAATGATTTTCCTCCACCTGCCTGTGGTTTTAGAAGGCAAACCGCAGAGCTGTCGGGCCGCCCCCGCTTCTTGATTGCTCTGAGATTACTTTTCTCAGAGCACAGACAAGCAATCACTCCTCCACCTCTGTGTCTTGCCCTCCCTACTGTCTGTCGCTCCCCACTGTCTGTCTGAATGACCCGGAGATTTAAATGTGGACACACGTGCGTCGGGATGTTAGTTCAGATGTTTCAGCAGCATCAGCTGCACCGACCGTTTTCATACTTGGTAGAAAGCAGTTAGATTTTGTTTTTCATATCTTTTGTTTCGATCCTGCAGAAGATGAGATGACTCAGTCCAATTAGGCGTTGTTTTCTTTCTCTCACAGTAAAATAACAGATAAATCCCTTGGGGTGTTTTGAAGACACTGTTCATACTGTGTAAGTGACAGTCTAATAAGACGGCTTTGTAAGATGAATTGCCCCCATCGTATAAATGGCCCACTTAATGCAGCTGGCGCGTTCCGCCACTGAAAACAGGGGAAGGTGGGGAGAAAAAAAACAGCTTACAACAAATATATGATGCACATCGCAGAGCTGCTAGGTTTCATTACAGATGGAGGACGGACAGATAGATGGGATTTTGTGAGACGCTAGTGTCCTAAAAATGGTGTTCGTCCGGGTTCGCATTATGCTTTCCACTGGTCGTCTGGGTATTTTGAGATACAAAATGGTCCGTTCCAGCTGAAGCCAGGGTGAGATCAGAACAGCTTGTACTGCACCAGACCCAGGAAAATTGCACCTATAACAAGGGCGAACATAAAAATGAAAGATATGGACGTTGTACAGGATAGGTCAAGGAGAGGAAATGGCTTAGCGGGATGATCTCACCTCGCAACAAAAAAATGTAACATCAGATTGCATCACAGATGTCGGTATCTGTGGTGGAATGGAACGACCGTAAATCTCAAATAAAAGCAGACATATTCAGTGTTGGCCAAAAAAATGGTTTCTGTTGTTATTGTAGTAACAAAAAAAAACTCTTTAGCTGCTTTATGAACATTTGGGGACAAAAGTTTTACGTATCGTACTTAAGTACAGTTATGCAGCATTTTACCTGATTATTACAGTTCACAGTAAAAACACTCGATAGTTTTAATTGTCATTAAGGTATTTTCTCATACATACCTAGCTGCTACCTGCACTGTCTCTGCATGTGATTCAAATACTGCCAAATCGTGACTGGTGCAGGGCAGTGATGTCACCTTTTTCCTGGCTGCACTCTGCCCACTTAACAAAAAAACACAAAACAGCAGAGGTGTGTCCTAACTTTGAGAGTTTGCTCGTGTGGGCTCATCATACCGTAATGTTAAAATGTGCACAGCATTTGTTTCGACATCCCCAACAGCGCTTTGGGCTCACCTTCAGCGCATGATGGGAGCGATGTCTTTGTTCGTCTGTCACTTAGCCCTCTCACCGCTTCATTACAAAAAGCGTTTCTGTTTCGTAACCACCGGAGACCTGGTGCAGGTACATGGCGGCACTTGTTCGAGGGAAACACTCTTGTCACAGACATCAGTCTGTGTCAGTTTTCCCTCCATTAGCAAGCCAAATGGACTCACACACACACACACACACACGCGCACACACACACACACACACACACACACACACACACACACACACTGACAAGGCAGACAACTGGCCACGCGAAGTGATTTAAAGCAAGTATTATCAGAGTGTTATAGGTCATTGTCTAAATGAAGCGTGGTCGAGCAGCGCCGGGCTCATTTCCACCGCCTGACCTTTTCTTGCTAGATGCTGGCAGGATGAGCGAGCTACATAGCTGACATTAATGACCCGCTCTCTCTTCTCCTTCTCCGTTTCTCTCCATCTGTGACAGTCATTTTATCACTCTCCTTCTCTTCGTAGCCGTGTTCTGTCCTGTTGTTGAGCAAATTCTCGAGTCAACTTGTGAGAAATAAATTGGTGGGTTTCCGTCACGGTGGTGGCTGCACAGTATTACGCAACATAACAATTCGGCGTGCGGGGAATACACTGCTTTAGGATGAGGGGACTGATTAGTCTCATTCTGTACAGTAAGCGCAGTAGATCTGGATTTTGATAAGCTTAGCTTAGCATGAAGCCTGGAGTTATCAGATTCAGTTGATATGAAAAGTTTTTATTTTAAAGAAGCAGTTGCTGTGTTATATCTTTATTCATATGTTATATTCATCGGGTACATATTTGACTGGTGCCAGACGATCTGAATCCAAACAACCCGATGTTGTTGGTTTCAAAAAGGAAACAGCACAATGTTATACTTTCACATGAAGGTCTGTTGTTTTATCAACCGGTGATACCAAGAAGCAAAATCAACTTTGACTCCCATTTATATGAAAATATCAAAGATAATTGCTTCAACATTTTCATTTCAGATTCTATAATCAAGTGTTGGAAAGCACTGAGCATAAATTTAATGTAATTTCGTACATCACCTCAATATTGTGCCCCGTGTAATAAGTCGCACAAGCTGCTGGAGTTTAAAGTCTCTGCTTTCATTGCATCACCAGAGGAGCCAACGGAGGTAAAATAAAGCTGTGAAAGCCAATAATGAGCCAATAACATACACTCAGTGAGATATTATTCAGCTACTTTTTCCTTCCCTGCAGACCAGAGAGCTGTGGCGTGTTTGTCTTCTGCTGCTGCTGATGCTAATGACAATGATGGGGCCAGTGATGAAGATGGCACCAGCCCCGCCCATCCCGTTTGCCCGGGCCTGCAGTTCTGCGCCAGCCAGTACACAGACAGAATATATCTGTACACCAAGGTACGCCTGCCTGCGTGAGTGCTTGACTGTGCAAATTAGAAAATTGGATCATAGTCGGACTTTATTCATGAGAGGGCCAGAGTTGTTTTACTAATGAATTTCACCAGCTCCTCTTTATTTTTCAAGGTACTGAATACAGGGCTGTGAAAAGTATTTAACATTTCAGGTTTCATCCATGAGCTGTGATCAGATCTCATAATTTTAGTGCTCCTACCTAGTCGCCCAACAAAAAGTATAGATCGAAATCGAAATCTTCATTTTAAGTTACAAATAACAGTCAATAAGAATAAGACAGATCAATTCAGCAGGTCATTTTTTTCCTTATTCCTCACAGAACTAAAACATTTTCTTTTTTGAGTTGTAAGTCTCATTTAGATCAAGATCTCACAAAGTTGCAGACAATAAAAACATGGAGGCATGGAGTTCTTTCACACATTGCCAATTAACAAAGAGGATAGATGTGAGAAATTGACTACAGACAACATTAAGAAAGTCAAAAGCTAAAGAATGAAATGTTTTCCAATCTAATGGTGATTAAAAGAACAGTAAATTACTCCAGGTACAAGCTCCATGGCAACAAAACAGTCTTGAGCTCAGACTCTAAAGTCACGTTATAATGTGTCATTATGGGTTTAACACAGTGAAAAAGTGCTGTTACTGAATAACCTTGATACTCGACACTAGGACTCGTTAACTGATTCTCGTCTATTACCAGAGGAACAGGAGTCTGTTTGTCATTTCAAATGTTTTTTTCCCTTTCTCTGAGATTGATTAAAGCTGTGTGGCGAGAGGGGATAGAAAAGCTCTTCAAATCCACTCATATTCTTCGGTTCAATACAAATTAAAGGTTTAGGAATTACCGTAGGATTGCGATTTAAGAAGGAGCTGCCCATCTTCTGCCTTCCAACTTCTTTTTTTTCATTTGCAGTTCTGCTGTGTTTACCAGCACTCAGCAAGAAAGTCATTAAAGAAGTTTATCGAATATTTTTTGTGGGAGAAGTGTCGTTCTTTTGTTAATGCACTTGTAGCACAGTCTGAAAATCTCTATGAAGTCAGTGGAAATAACATAATAGGCCAAACTGGTGACTTATTCATGTTTAATAGAAAATATACATTACATACTGTACTTAGCAGGCAAAGACCGTCCTTAAAAAATGATGTTGTATTATGGGAAATGTAGTTTTATTGGTTGCGGCTACTAGCGCCTGTTTTAATACTAAGCATTAGTTTCCCTCCTGTCAAAGACCTACAATAACAAATTGGGTTTTGCTTTAAACTAACCCTGGGCAGTCATTCACAGCGGCTTTGTGTGAAGCCTTGGGGTATTTCATCCAGACAATCGAGTAAAACGTTCTTTCGGGTTTGTTTTGTCGTTGACATCTCTGCAGCTGACGGACCGAGACAAACCATAGTTTAACCTGAGTACGTCTCTGATCACACTCTTGCCTCTCCACTTGAGTGCCACTTGCCAACAGACTTTTGTATCGATCGATTGTGATACTTAACACCCTTTTGTTTCATTCATGAGGGATCAGATTCTTTTCCAACTAACGTAGATAAGAGACAAGAGGCTTTTACGCAGAGAAGACCAAAGTGGCGAAATGAATTACCGATGGAATATTACCCTGATGGCAATAGACAAGTGCCATGTGCGCAGGGTTGAGACGATAAGCCGCAGAGATAAATGTCCCCCGCTGTCGTTTAAATGATAAACTGGAGGAATTCAGGCTGGAAAGCTGTCACATCGGGATAATCCCGGAGCTGACACAGAATTCACACAGGGGGCCGCTCAGAGCACAATCAGAGTAAGATTTGTCACCAGGGCTTGAGTGAGAAAAATGGAGAGTATTAAGAGTTTGTCCATTTTCTACACATGAAAGAGTTGTTTTACTCAAAGATTCACTGTCCTACTGCCCACCTGCCTATATTCAGGCAGGTGGGTGTGACATGTCAACACATGGAGTACCAGATGGGTGGAGTCTGCCGCGTCAGGGTGATTCAGACGCACAGTATGGTGCTATAAACACACTGCTGTGGAATATTTTGTGGTAAGATACTGTTTTAAGTGATATAAAACGTCCTGGTAGCTCAATGGCTTAAGAGTCAGGCTGAGATGCAGAAGGTCGCAGGTTCGAAACCCCATCTGACTCTTAGTCCATCCTCAACCAGGTGTGTCCTTGAGTCTGTAAGTCGCTTTGGATAAAAGCATCTTCCAAGTAAAGTAAAATCCCATAATTGTGAGGGTCACACATCTATAGGGATCATATTAAGTTCTTTATTTAGGCAGCAGAAATTAGAAGTTAGCATCTGAAGCTCTGGATTTATAGAAAGGCAATAGATGGTTTTAGACAGAAAGCTGTGAGGATGGAGCGCCTGTTTTCATAGCATGTGATGGGTGCTAAGTCTAAGTTTCAGGGGGGGGGCTTGGCCACAGCTGATAGAGGTGTAGAGTAATAGCTTTGGGTTGGAAAAATGCATCATGATGTCACACTGCGAGGTGCAAAAAATATCACAAACAGATGCGCAGAGCAGCGTTGCCAGATTATACTGATAAAATATTGGCTAATCAGAGTCATTTAAAATTTCCATTTTCTGTATACAACATGTATGACCACTAGAAGAATATGGATATAAACAAGAAAGTCGTTAAATAAAGCCCAACCAACCAATAGACACGTAGTAAAGAAATAAACAGAAATGTGCCATATGTGAGTGCGATAATTCATCTCCAACATGTCATTTTACCAGCTTCCAGCAATCATGACGTTGCGGCTGATTTTCTGACTCTCTCCACCACATGCATCCTGGATTATCAATGCTGCACACAAAAACAAAATGGCCCGACGTTCATGTGTGCCTACAATGGAAATAAATGAAATAAAAACTCAAAATAAATGAATTTCAGATATCAGATTTTGGAATGAAGCACCTGTTTCGGATGCTCATATTTGTTACTCATGAGTGTGTTAGTGGTGGGGAGGGTACGTCTCTTTTCAATCACATCTAGCAGGGCTCTAATCCTGCTCCATGCTGTTACAGCACAACCCACTCCGCCATTCCCCTGAGACTCCATGATATTTATTTTCTCATAAGCCCAATAAACATGTGGGCCTCTGTGCACAGTGGGCAAAGCACAGGAAAAAACTTCGTAATGTTGATTTGTATCTCCAAATCCATGTCTCGGCAGTTGGCAGGTATTAACCTTTATACGTTATACTTTCTCCTGTCTCCTGCCCGTCCTCTTCGTCCACCATTTCCGTGCCTGAAGTGGGAGATAGTAGTTGTTCCTTAGATTCACCGGTCAGCCTCTTGCTGGTAAAAATTTGTGGGATGTTCTGCACAATCACTGTCATTTGAGTCAAGCTAACACAGAGGGTAAATGACTTCTCGGGCTTCGAATTGCCAGTAGTTTGCACTAATGAAGCAGTAATAACTGGGAAATGTGCTTTATCGTTGTTATTTCTTACAATGATTATGCCATTACCTCCAGGATGCGGCAGCGTGGACGTCTTTAATCACGCGGAGTCGCAGTTTTTCTGCCCTCATTATTTTTGTTAATATTGTGTGCGTTCTGTCACCAGAGAAGCATTGTCTTTACAGCACTGTATATATTTCAGACCCCTAACGAGCACCTTCGTAACCACAAGAATCACCATGGCAACGAATAAGAAGAAAGCCTGCCAGATTACAGAGATTGTATTGTAGCTTGAACACTATACATGCCATTGTCTCTGTATGTGCTCGTCCTACTAAGAACACGAGCTAGTTTTGTTCTGTAAACTTTTGCAGTTGTCTTCGTGTTTGACACGAAATGACAAACATTTGCTAATTATCGACTTCAGTAAACAGAATGAGGTTGGTGCTAAATGAAAAATTAAAGCATCACCATATTTCTTTTTATACATCCAGAGAGAGGAGTGAATGTTTGCACCAGATCTTATGGAATATTTGTTGACATATTTCACTAAAATAAAAAAATGTAATTTGTATTGTACCATAAAAAAACGGTCCCGAGTTAAGAGGAGATCTTCTCAGGATCACGCTTCCCAGTCTGCAAAGTCATAACCCAAATAGCAGTGGAGAATACTCAACAATACATTATATTGTCCCGATAGTTCACACAGTAGCATTAACTTCTGGAATCTATGGAAGAAATTCTTCTTCCGTTATAACTAATGAAAGTTCACTCACTGACGCCCACCTTCTCTGACACCAAAAGGTAATATTTATTTGACACCATCATGAAGATTTGTGTGCTATCTATCCTTCCTCCTCAGCTTGACTTGAAGTTATATAACTTCAATATTAGCCTGACATTTATTCTTGTCAGGCAAGCGAAACAATAACTCTGTGGCGGTGTCATTCACTTATGAGGACACTCCGAGAGCAAACGTGCGTGGTTGTATTTCTGTTTGCTTCGGTTACACCAGTGAGTCAGCAACAAAAAAAACCCACGTCTCACCAACTGTTTGGGCAGGAAAACATGAGGAGCCAGGCAGGAACCTCCAAAAGCCTCCAAGGGACTGTGTGTACTGTAGTTAAGCATCGATGTCCTGGAACACAGAGTGTCCTGTATGGATTTAACTTTATTAGTTTGATATTGATATACAATAATAACTATGCAGGAAAGTCATACAAATAGAAACCGTTATTTCCGTCTTTTACATAGCGTGCTTTCTTTATGCTGTCACTGCATTTGCAATTTGACACTGCAGAGAAAGACACAGAATTATTATATATATATTCATATAAAATAGTTATCTTAAGTTTAAATTTAATTATTGATTTATGGTTTATAAAAAAAGAGAGAAATGTGAATAGTTTCTGTTGTCCGTTTGATTTATTTGAAACAACTTTCCACAGGTAAAAAAATCTTTTTAGAGCATGCACTGTGGATTATCTAGAGTAATGGTGACACTATTTCTGGAAAGAAATGTTTCAGGTGGATTGTGTAAATGTCATTTTTCTGTGCCGTGTTCGCTGCAGACGACATCCTATCCGCCTACATTGTATTAAGGTGGAAGCACATATCTCAAACCTTGGGTAAATTAAACTAAAACTACATATGACTGCCTAGATGTTACCAGGAAGAAGTGATGTATGATGAGGAACAGGAGCAGTTCTTAACAAAATATATTGTGAGAGTATATGCTCATTTTGAATGCTAATTGATTTAAGTAAGTGAGTAAATAACTATTACAGTGTTGGTGAATTAACCCCTTTAACCTCTTATTTTGAAGGAGAAATGGCATCATCTAGCAGGTATGAATGGAATTCATGTTCTCCCACTACGGCTCTGTATCACAGTGTTCTAGTAACTTTCTTCTGACTGCTTGGCTTTCTTAGTATTTAAGCGCCCCCATAAATGTTGAACGGACTCGAGGTCAGGTGGCTGTGCAGGACAGTCCATGACAGTCTGCACTCCTCTGGTCTTCTTTGGCCTTCAAGTTGTTCTTGCAAAGCTTCCAGGCGTGTTTGGGCGTGCTGTATATCTCTGAAGATTTCTAAAGGACTGGTGCATGCCACTCTAAAACAGAAACTACATTCAAATCTTCAGTCTGTCCCTGTTGCTTGGAAGTAAAATTTGCCAGAATTCACACTGCTACTCAGTAAACAATGTTTAGTGAAGACTTGAGATAAAGCAACATTTATAAGAGCTGAGCGATGACTGGATGAAGGAGATGACTGATGACAAGATCAAAACCAGATTTGTAGTGGCAGCGATTGGATTCAAGGAGATCTGACCTTTTGTACAAACGAGTTATTGGTTAGTGCCACAAATTTACTGACATGGAATTCTTGCATGAACTTCCCAATTATTTCCAGGTTTACATGAAAATATCACTGGTTTTCATTGTGGTCTCGTTTGGACACTGTACTCTTTATCTGACAACAAGGGGCAAACATACTGTAGGTATATGGTGATGGCGGTAGCAGTAACAGTGGAAACCACTCTTTCTGCTTAAGGCTGTCTCCTTTGTCTGTGTCTCCTCATCTGTTAGGACGGTGCTGCGTTGAACTTGAGCTTTGTCCCTCTGGACATCAAACTAACCAACTGGGACGACCTGCCCGAGGCCTTCAGCCAGCATAAGGAAAATCGAATACAGGTCTGTCCTTCCCGCTAGGCTGTGTGTGTGTGTGTATGTGTGTGTGTGTGTGTGTGTGTGTCTTGCATGTGTTGTGATATTCATGAATGTGTGAGGGCGCACTGGTGGATTGGAGAGTTTACACAAGAGAGATGAACCTACTTAATCCGTCTTTATTGTAGAAACGCCTTAGGGGGAATTCAAGTACAATTTCTAGGTTATGAAATGTGTCAATATTTTCTTCTTTTGATTGATTAGAAAAATGTGACCATATGACTTTGCAATGTTTCCAAGATGATGTGGAGACTCTTGGTGAGCTCATGTGTGTAGCTGGAGCGTTGCTTTAGTTTGTGCACCTGTAGGCTGCTTTAAGGACGAGCTTAATTTTAGACTAAGATCATTTAGTTCGATATCACAGTCAGCAGAGCTATCGCAGTTCTTCTGACCGAGCGAAGATGAGGCTGCAAGGGTTATTAAACCGGACTGACGTGTGTGTCATGTGAAACTAATGGCACCACTGAATGCGAGGAGGCCGCCTGACTGATATGTGGAGTCTGGACGCCCACTTTCCCCCACTGCAGGGCCTGGAGAGGGAGGGAGGGTGGAGATCATGGAGTGAGGAGGAAAGAGAGGGGGCGGTTTGGGAAGCCAAGGAGAGCAGCAAAAAGAGAAAGTGCCATTTTATGTGGGTCGTTAAAGGAGACGGATTATTGCCTCTAACGACCCCACACGCCAACCAGCTAATATTAAATCTTGCAGTCTGCAATGGCAGGACCAGAGCTGCTGACAGACGCTCCACCTGTCAGGTTGTTTATGTTGGTTTGTAAAACAAAGGCGTGAGCTGCATCTGTCCTCTGACCCATCATTTATGCCCTGTTACACTCCAATTGTCCATCGAAATCGATACCAAGCAGGCGGTTTAATGCGAGCTGCAACACATCTTGGGCAGGGAGGCAGTGGTGCACAAACCTAACTCACCCCCTGTACAAAGATAATCACTACCGTTGGCAAAGCAAACGTCTATGAAAACGTTTCATTACAGGTAAGTAAAAGAAGTGAGCACACTTTACAAACAGGAGGAAATAGTTTCCTATTTCCAGCTGTGTGTTGATACACTGGTGAGTATTTACATCAGCAGTGGCTACTGAATGAGGAAAAAAATTATTAACATACAACTTTGCTCCAGCTACGTAGTTCTAAATCAAAGCCCCACAGTGTCTGATACTCACCCATTAACCCCTCTGACTTCTGTCGTCAGGATAGTGTTTTTATTCAAGCCTTTTTTTTGATGCTTATGAAAGCAAATAAGCCCATGTTTAAGGTAGAAAACTAAAACTCTAAAGAAGCGAGTTGGTAGAGAATAATCCCGATGAATAGAAAAAAAAAACGTTTGCATTTTTTGTTAATAACTAATCAGTTATATTTCTCTCAGAAATATGCAGAAAACAATGGCTCGGTGGTATGATGGCTTTGGAAACTGCCCGTATTTTTGTATGTTTGAGTTTTATCCTCACACAAATGATGTTTATGTGAGAGTAGATATCGTCCACGAAGAAAAGAACAAAAAACACTTTTGGAGTGTAATATATGTAGGTAAATTGCCCATTAGGCCTTGGTGCTTGGTGAGCTATTTGTTACTTTGCCAGTGGAATCTCTTTGAATCCTTGACTTGGCTGAAAGCATACATGGCTCTCTCTTGGTTTGATGAGTTTTGTTCAGCTCTCTGGAAAACTGTCTCCTTGTGTGTGTGTATGTGTGTGTGTGTGTGCGTGTGTGTGTGCTCTGCAAGCCGTGATTGTTTGTTTTCAGTTCAAGTGTAGTTTCACAATTGAGAAAGTGAAAAATGTTTTGCTTTTAAAAAGGGCTCCAGTGTCCAAACTATCAATTTGTGTTAAAGATGAAGGCTCCAGCGTTTTCTGTTTCAGCTTGAAATGGAATATGAAGTGAGACGTTGTGTCCTCCCGGCAGGTGCTGAGGTTTGTTCAGGAGTGGAGCAGCCTGGCAGCCATGAAGCAGAAGCTGCTTCGACGCAGCGGCCTCCTCTTCCACAGCCCCACTCTTGGCTTGCAGCAGCTGGCTGCCACCCAGCATACTCAGCCCAGCACCAAGAGGTCAGATTCTAGCTGGACATGTTCTTGAAGGAAAGATGCTACTTTGACTTTCAAACTGTGATTATACGTCCTGGTTCACATCACATCAGTCATTTTTGAACGATAGTGATGGCAGCGTGCTGTTTTTCAACATGTTGATGAAGCTGGGGGGAGAGCGAGTTTGGAAGTTTCAAATCTTTTTATGTTAGAGGTTATGAAATCACATCTACTGGGTTTGTTACCATGGCGACGTGGCTCTTCAGCTAGGGAGATAGAATTAGCTTGGGCTAAACAATATCAACATCCACACAGAGCAAGAATTTAAACATAGCACGTGTTAGATAGAAACAAACAAACATCAGACACTTTATGGAACTAGCTTAAGTACCAAAGTAACGGGTGTTTAATTAGCTTAATTGGCTAAAGGCTGCTTTTTTCTACTTTTGTATGAAATCAAGCACATTTTTTTCAAACATTGGAATTAATTTCTCAGGCTCTTACTGTAAATATCTAAACAGTAACACGAGAACAAATATGTCTTCCCCCGTGAGCTGATCAGCAACATATAATTGGATCTAGCGCCCCTGTTGAGCGAGTAAGTGTAAATTTGAAAACGGTGGAAATAGTGAGATGAATTAGTTCCCAACGTTATGTCAGAGTCTAAGAAACGATGTGTGAGATTTCACAGAGGAACAAGCGGATTTGTAAATACTAACGGCGTCAGGCGTCATGGAAGGTTTGAATAGTACTGTGTGTGTGGGCGTATCACAGGGTGTCAGCTGAGGCACCACAGAGGATGGGACGAGTGCTGTGTGAGGGTACACGTGTGTTTTTTGACAAACAAGCATTGTTGCTGGAACACTAATTACAACTGGTTTGGATAGGAGGCAGGGAGAGTTTGCCAATTACAGGAGAGACTCGTGTGTGCGCGTGTGCATTTGTGTGAGTGTGTTTGTGTTTTGCAACCGGGGAATGTGTTTGGGTGCATGAACCTAATCAAGGTGTGAGTAGGAGGCAATTGGCCCGACTTGATTTGATACCTGTTTGATTTATTCACTAATCAGAACCAATCAAGCTCCAGCTTCGGCTCAGCGGGGCGATCAAGGCTCACCTTCGCAGCACTGAGATGCTCACTTTTCAACTGCTTCAAACTTAATACACTTTGCCTGGGTTTCCACTGTGGTTATTTCCGCGATAAGCCACTCGTGGGGATTTATGGTGATTTGAAAAAAGTTAAGATCATTTTAATCCAGTTTGCATCCTGCCTAAGCACGCTTCATTTCTAAAATTACAGCAAACATAATATAAAATGGTTTATTGCTTCTTTAATATGTCACTGTAATGAAACAAGAACGATTTCTTTTCCCATGTACACACTTACACTCATTTTCTACATTATTATTATTCTACTATTCTATTATTCTACATTATCGACTTTTTGGTTGCCATGCAACACATTATTAGTGCTGGTTTTTAAGATTTAATTTCATGTTTAATGTTTTTATGAACCACTGTCCAGGCAGAAGTTGTTGTTACATATTTTAATTCTGCCAGTCACAACCGATTAACACTTGAACACTGCAGTATTGTTGTGTAACTGTGAGACTGTTTGTTCATGAGGCTGGAGAACAATGCGTCACATGTTAATGAAATCAAGGAAAAGGTGCACAATATAACAAGTGTTAACAAAGACATTAACTATAAATAGTGCAGTTATTAACATCTTTACAAATCACATATTTAAGCATCTAAAAACAAAATAAGTTTAAATGCTAAGTGTAAAGTTTGGGGAGCAGTAAAAAGCTTATTTTGAAATAAAAAGGATAAAAACAGACCATGATTTTTAGATTTTAAGCCCATGGGAAGATGCAATTAAATTGCATCATGGGAGGCGTCACCAGGTCCTACAATTCCCATGATGCAACTTGATTGCATCTTCCCTCCCTGATGAACACCCACATTTTCATGCCACACCCCTGGTTCATAACTCATTAGCTCACCTTAGCTGATGTGACGAGTGAACAGAACTTAACGTATAACATTGTTGTGGATTCAGCTGTCGTATTGAGGCTGGAGTGGAAGAGTAGCAATCAGTCAAAGAGGCTTCAGCTGGGCGAAGGTGGAGCAGCAGCTCGTTAGTTTAACTTCACACAGCTGAACAAGCCCCGGTCCGGGTGCTGGACCACGGGTCGGCCTGGGTGGAGCTGGGCTGCTGTCTGCAGCTCTGCGGGTCTGCTGTCGGAAACCTGCTGCCACCTCAGACCTGCAGCAGCGCTCCTGCAGCTGCTCATCAAACGTCCAGGTCCAAACAGACCGGTGCAAATCATGTTAGCTGCTGTGTTCTGTCAGAGGCGCTGTCATTTCCATCAGCCCTGTGTAAACCTTAGATTAGATAAATTAAAAGGGGAGTTTTGGAAAATTAGCATATTTGGACTTGTACAAAGATTCGGAATAAAAGGTTGATATTTTTTCTTATAAAGGTAAATTTGTTTCCATACGTGTTTTCTAGCTTACAACATATTCTTCTTCTTCTACTGCTTTCTGTTGGCACACTATGCTTCATTTGCTTGTTACCGTCACAAATTGTCAGTCAGTTAAATGGTGTGAAACAACACAGGGACCCAATTAGACTCAGTTTTCCCACAGACATACATGTTTGACAGATATATTTCAACAAATCCATTAACTGGGCTGCTCCCCTGATAGTGGCAAAACACCAAATAGGTTTGAATCATGACAGAAAGTGTAATAGATACTGTCCAAGCACCTGGCTGCATAAAAACATGCAAACACACACATCCACATACTCCCAGAAGCGCAGTTGGACTCCAGTTTAGTGTTAGGTATCGTGTTTCATCCAGCCTCTGTGCTGGGACTGTTTGAAGCAGAGGAAGCTCTCGTGTTTGATGGAGACTTACCTTTTTTTTCTCATCTCGCCTCGGTTTCCAGAGAAACTTTTCCTTTTTGATGTGTCTCCCTCCTCCACTTTCTGTCTCCTGTCATCTATCTTTCCATTATTTTTTTTTTCTTTCTACCTTCTTTCCATCTACCCCCCCTAAGAAGCCAACCTGTGCAGCTGGAGGTGGGGGAAATCCAAAAAAAAACAACCTGCTACCACAGTGGCTAGAGTTTTTATAAGAAAAAAACGGCACGAGGTTCTTACATGTTACTTTTATTATCCTCCTATAATAAAACTGCAATAAGGCTTTGACAGGCTGTTCCGTTGTAGAATATACAATTTTTTTGACAAAAGCCTTTTTAATCCTTAAAGATACTAAATAATTCTACGTTTAACCAAAGCCTTGTTTTATTTCTCTTTGTAGCTGCCTCTTTATCTGTGCGACACATGTTTCTTTTTTAGTAAAATAGTGTTAAGCTTCTTTCGTCCTATAGTTCTAGGAGCTGTTCCAGTTATTGATTTTATTTCAAACTTGGCAAAGCTGCCGTTTGTCCGCCGGCAATCAAGTTTCGTCAAACGGACTTCAAGAACTGTACATACGTTTGGGACGTGCATTCACATCCAGTATCAGCATCTACGCAAAAATTAGTGAGCAGTTCTATCACCTGAGTTGATCTTCTCTCCATCTGTCTCCTACACTCTCCTTCTCCCATTCATTTACATAGTTTAACTGTCCTCTGCACTGATACCACATCACTACCAAGTTGCCCTGTCATAGACATAAACTATATAAATTGTCTGAATACCAAATAGCTGTAGTGTGTTACTCATAAACATATTGTGCTCTGTAGTTAGTTTGTAAAGTGGAAGCCGATTCACGTCTCAGAGTTGGCAAACAAAAAGTGTCTCTGAGCAAGACAGTGTGTACTGGCTGTAGGGCTGATGCTTAGTAGCTGAGTGCAACCTCTGACCTCCCTGTAGAGGAGGGAGGAAAGAGCATAATTGTACTATGGGAACAGTGAGAGTGTTAAAATATGACCCTCCTAGAAACCTTAGTTTCATCTGGAGACATTTGGTGATTCATCACTTTTCTTCGATTCTACTTGGAACAAAGTCGGTGATATATTTCCTGAACTTTTCTCCAGGATGTCATGTCAGTTCTGACATACCGGGGTCATTTCAATCCTGTGCAGATTGCGCTTTAGTATTTCCTGCAAATTTCAACCTGCACACATAGCGTCTGTATTACAAGGGCCATAAAAACCAGCGATGGGAGAGATTGATTAGATTAGATGATTGACGACTCCTGCGGGAAAATGAGATTGCTGCTGCAGCATCAGTAGTAAATGGGATTCAGCAGGGACGAGGACAAACAGAATATAAGCGCACGCGAAGAACAGAAAACAAGTAATAAAAAGAGAGATTTGTGCATCTAAGCACAGATTGCTACCAAAAATACTGAAACAGTGCATGGAGGCCATTTGTGGAGCTTTGCCAGTTCTGTAGGTGGTGGTGTGTGTTACAGATATGTGGGTGAGTCCCAGGATTGTTGCAGTCCTGACAAAATGACTAAGATTACTGATATGTTTGAGCAGCATCACATTTTCTATCTTACCTGGTGCTAAAACCATCCGGAGAGAGTTTGAGTCCATCTCCTTACAACTACTCCTCCGTGCTCTCGATGTGAATCAGCTCTCTGGTTATATAACATCTACAAATCCTCCATTCCCTCACAGCCTCGTTTATCCCCTTTAACAGGTACCTCACTAGAGATGATGTGGCCCAGGCCTCCATTAGCAAGGCTCAGAAGGAGGGAGGCAGCATCCGCCTGGTCACCAAGGAAAACTTCTTCTCTAAGAGGAGGTCTGCGTCTTCACTAACACCAGCTGCATCAGAGAGGTTGGTAAAAGGGACGAGTGTGTGGGTAGAATAGGTCAAGCTGTCCTCAGGTCTTTAAAAGTCTTCAGTAATATTCTCGAAGCCCAAACTTTTACACAGCTGAATCTCTCTGTTCAATAGCAGAAGCATTTGGTTATTTATAAATAAGTTCTTACATCGCGTCACGTCTTTGTTTGTGGTTTGTGAAGATGAGGTTTCATGGTCTGTCCGTGATACATGATAGTGGTTTGTTTAATCATTTGTCTTCCTCCTTGGGGTTTGGTATATTTTCATTTTCCTTCCTCAGCTGTCTCCATGGAGATCTGTATGTGCCTTGTGGGAGAGGCACAAAAGCCTGCTGAGTGTGTTAGTACAGTAAATATAGACTATAATACCATCCACCGGGTGGGATGCAGCGGCCAGCTCACCCCAGGAGGGGATATCGCTATGGAAACCAGCGAACGCGTGCTCCCACACAGATGCACACGCATGTTCACGGCTACAGCTACTGTTACATATGAAATGTGTGGGATTGTATGTGTAAGGTGCCAGATTCCAGGATGTGCTTCTGTAACCTGCAACCTGAGCCTAATCGTGTATCTGTGGACTTACTCTTAATTGTTTAAAATTAGATGCTCTGGATTTTCCCCAAATGAAACTGTTGTGCGTGTGAGTGTGAGTGTGTGTGCGTGTGCGAGCAATTGCCCCGCTCTCCACAGGAAACAACAAATTAAAATGTAGCAGCGAGCAAGGACTCCGTCAATCGACAGCTGGACTAAGCAGCGTCAGATCTTTTTCCTCTCATGTGCCTTTGGTTTTCTTTGGTACAAAGCATCAGAGATGAGCCACGGTGGTAAACAGGAGCAGGCTGTGTGCCATTTGCTGAAGGCATGTTGCGTGATTTCTGGGGTTTAAGTATGAGTTTTCAGAGTCACCTCATGCTGTGATGTCGCACTGTCAACACACATCTTTGTGCATGTATGAATTTAAATGACTTTGAAACTACATGTCGAGTACATCTAATAATTCATAATAACCCAGTACATTCATATATGTTTTCGGTTTCTTTGGTTGCATTGTGTTTTTCTAGTGAGGATTTACAGTTGCTAGCAAACCGTGTATTTCTGGGTAACGTTTTTCTTCCAAAGTACCATGTTTGCACCATTCTCAGTTTGGGCACACCAGTAAAAGCTCTATTTCTGTCTCTCTTTCATCAGCTAGACGTTGCTGGCACAGCATTTGTCTCTTGGTGCTTGCAATTTTTGGTATCTTCTCAACTTTGAAGCAGCAAGGTTTTTTAGCAGGTTTTCTTCTTCGTTTCAATGATTAAATCTCCCTCTGTAGCTCTCTGTTCCTCTGGCTCTTTGTTCCCCTCTCTGTCTGTATGAATTGTAAACCGCGGAGAAAGAGAATTTAGTCCATCTGTCCCCTCCAATGTGGCTCTAACACCCTGCTGGGACAACGTGGCACATGCCCAACCTCACTGTCCTCTGCCAAAAGGACAGGCACGTGCATAAACGTACTGTACTTGGAATGGTCCAAAGATACATCACCATCGTGTACATATAACACACACCAACCACATCTGCAGCACATTAAGCAAACAAGTGACTTTTATCCAGATAAATATGTATATTTTTTATTATATTTCTGCAAAAATGTGGGTATTTTATCCTGAACTGAAGAACTAATTTAATGAGAGAAGTCACCTGTGAAATAATAGCCAGTTAATCAGTCAATACAGCTAAAGGTAAACAAATGAGTAAAGGGAATCAGTCGAGCAATGACGAGTTGATATTTAAAAAGGAACAAGACATCATCAACACAGCAAATTGTAATCAATTGTGTTTAACAAAAGAATACATGTTTTTCAGTCAATTAAATATGCAATTAGAATTAAATAATCAAAATGTCACTCAATGACAAATCAATTAATGTTTAACAAGGAGTAACACGCTATGTGTCTATAACCCAAATTACATTATTCAAATTATCATCAGGCAATCAAAGGTAAAATGGAAAGTACATTAGCAAATGTGAGTAATGATTAACCTACGTATGAAAAGTTTTAAGAGGAAAAGTCAAAAAAGGCTCATCTATGGTGGACAGATTGACAAACACTCACAGAACTCTGATACAGTCTTTTGAATAAAATCCTGTCTTCTGTTTTTTAACATTGCCATGAGAACCACTCATAAAACGCTACGGATTCCTGTGTCTGCCTCTGTCTCTGTAGGCAGGACGAGGAGACTGTGGAGGAGCAGCCATCATCTGAGTCCGGCTACCTGCAAGCTGTGGACAGTGAGGGCGTCCCTCTGTGTCTGTCCTGCCAGCACCCCTGCTCTAACACCACCGAGGCCTGGAACACGAGATTCTGCAGCCACAGGTCACATTCTCCAGGCCTTTCCCTATAACGGTGTTTTTATGATCCTCAGTTCACAATCATTGCATTGTAACTCCAATGTAAAGAATGTTTTGATGCTTTTAGTTTAGTCTCTGCGGAGTCTTTCTGTCCTTGATGGAGGCGCTGCAGCCTCTCCTGTTCTCTCACATGGTCGGCATCCCTTTAGTCTTGCTACCTTTTTAAGCTAGAAATTCAATTTCCTCAAGTGCTTTTCAACAGCCAAATTCAGGTCATTGGGTCAAGGTGAGTTTCCTCTGTAACTGGTTGTTCTTGACTGTCAACACACTGTGATTGTGTGTTTGAGCCCATTTCAGCAGACTCATACCTACTGTAAGAAAAAATACTTTGTGTGAGAAAATAACAAATTCCAGCTGAAGATTCTAAATTTATCAGCGTGAAGATTCCAGATGTTTTTATGTTCCCCGGCCCACAGGTGTCAGGAGGAGTTTCAGTTGCGCTCCAACCAGACATACATGCGCTCCCGGGTGCTGGAGGTGGAGAAGGGCACCTGTCAGCACTGTGGCCTCCACGCCCACGACCTCTTTCTGAAGGTCCGCGATGCCCCACCTTCCAACCGCAAAGAGATGCTGGAGAACACTTGGCTGGCCCAGCTTTCACTTAAGCAGGTGAGACCGTGTTTTCTGATTTTATAAAGATTCTGACCACTGACCACAATCGGCGGCTGCTAAATACTTTTTTCTCCCACTGTAGCTTAAAGTGTGTCTGTGCCTCACCTTTCCAGGTTTTTGAGAGGGCGCCGTGTGGTCCTTTAAAACCCTCGACCGAGAAGAATCTCCAGAATCCCATCAAAAGCATTCGTCTTGTTTCCTTTTGAACCTTTTTTTTTTGCGACTTCTGCCAAATCCAGATAAAAAATTCAACAGATTTCTATGTGGTCTCCCCTGGTCTGTTCTGTAGAACATAATATAAAAGTCACTGCTCAAATAAACCAGTGCTTCCCAACCTGTTGGGCTTGTAGTGAAGTGTGAGGACCAGTTCTACCAAAGACGGATATTCCCTCTAAGGTTATCGGATAATTTAAATAGCCATTTCAGACATAACGAAGTAATCATCTCGCACACACCCCTCAACCCTCTTCCCCACCACAGTTCAACAGCTTCATTGACTGCAACACTGGAAGATTCCCCACACATCAGTAATAACGAGCTCACAACAGTGCATAATGTGGAGTAGCCACTTTATTAGACTTACAGTCTTAAACTGAATGGACACAGTCTCCTGATGCGAGATAAAAAACTGACAAGGGAAGCCATTTTTTTTGTCTTTGAGTAAGTGCAAAAATAAATTGCCCTGTACTCTGCATCCCACCCACCTACGCACATGCACACACACATAAACAAACAAACACACACACACTTAGGTTGATCTGCACTCCAAGGGGCCAGCTCCCAGTAAATGGATTGCTGGGTCCATTGATTTTTTTTTTCCCAGTGCCAGGCCTCGACCAGTAAGCCTGTTTGATTTTGTTGGCTGTTATCCTGCAAAACCAGCCTGCCCCCTTACACACACACACTCACGCGCGCACACACACACACACTCACACTCACCCCCTTCCCTGTGCCACTGGCAGCAGCATCAGTGCCGATCGATGCACCAAGCTTTAGAGGAAACAAACTCAGCCACATGATAAGACGCTGCAGCGATGCAGGAGCCTCAAGATTATAGGCTCATTCTTTGGTTCATACCGGGGATTCTGGTGTGTGTGTGTGTGTGGGGGGGGGGTCTTTATGTGTACCTCGGGGTCCATTTTGCTGTGTGAATGAATATCTTGGCATGTGTGTATTGGTATTAGGTGTGTGGACTTTAGGTGCCTGTAAGCTGAACGTTGGTGTGTGTGTAAATGTGTAGTAGTCGGCTCTGGTGTAGCAAGGTGCACAGTTTTGGCACAAAAGCTGATTCAATTGACTGAAATGTGTGTGTGTTTGTACAGATACCTGAACTCTGCCCCTGTGAGCGGGCCTGTTCTTTAAATCTGTTGGGATCAATTCCAGCTTGCTGCCTTAATGTCAGCAGAGTAGCACTCAAAGCAGGAAAATAGATTTTTGGCCCTGAACTCTTCCTATCAGGCTTTTCCTCCTCTGTTTCTAATTCTCTCAATCATCATGTGCTCCTCCACTTCTCAGTGTTTTGCCCTCCTTTCATTTCTCCTCCTGTTCCATCTCTGTCCACCTCAGTAGTCTGGTCCAGTAAAGACGGACAGGAGCAATCCCAGTTCAAGGAAGGGTCAATGAGTAACTTATTGGCTCAGTTTATTTGAATCTGTCCCTAACATTTTGAAGCCAAACACTTTTGTCTTTTTGTTGTCCATGTGCATGACTCTGGTTCCTACTTTAACAGAGAGGTGGTGATAAATTATTGATTTACATACTGCATTAAGTGGGCTGTTGTGTTCATGTGATGTCACAGGTGTCTTGTGGCTAAAAACGAGTCATTCATCATGTTTAAATTGAGAAGTCCTCATTGTGCCGTTTGGTGTCATTGAACACGCAGAAGAGAAAGAAGAGATGTCCCTGGAAGAAGGAAGACTAAAATAACCAATCATGGTCAAGGTGGGAAAAAAACCCACATCTCCAAGTAGCTTGTTCCTGCTAATATTATTAAGTTGTTCAAGGTTGACAGGACGGAACCCAAACTCCCTGAACGTGGCCTCAAGACTAAAAACGGAGCCCAGGTTGAACATAAGGAAAGTTTGAATGGTGGAAAAAGAAACAAGAAAAACTGAAAGATCAAGGTACAGTGGTGTTCAATGGCGCCATATGTTGTTTGCTGAATTAAAAGTGGGCTGCATGGAAGAAGACCCAGGAAGAGCCCACTTTGAAATAGAAACTGACAAATAGAGGGAGCTAGAAATGCATGTTGACAAACAGCAGTTCCTCTGGAAGAATGTCCTTTGGGCAAATGAGACAAAATCCAAATTTTTGTTTTTGAAAAGTTGCATCAACCCACAGGAGAAGCGACGAAGCTTTCAAAGTCAACTGTAAGAAACGTACGCGGCTCCGTTCAAAAGGCTGAGAAGTGAACGAGTCTCATTAGAAACTACAGAAATGCACTGGGGTACCACTCCATAATAGTTGGACCACGCTGTTTTATGTTATTCCTTATGGTTAATTAAACCTGATGTCTGTCTTTGTCTGGCAGATTTCCAAGCATGCACTTGTTAAACTTACAGCTGCTCATTATATAGACCGCAAACCTTTTTGTGATGGATACGGCTGGACCTGAGGCATCCGATGGTGATGGATAATTGAAAGTCAAAGGTCGCTGTCATTGATTTGGTGAAATTATTATTTTCATCAAATGGTCTTATCCTCAGTCACACAGTCACACATTAATCTGAGCATTTTAGACCTTTATCAAAACCCTTTTTCTATTGTTTGCTTTCATTATTTCCTTTTGTGGATTTCTGCCATCTGTGTCCTGCTGCCGTGTACGACTTTAAACTTCTTTGTTTTTGTCTTCTTTTATTGTGAAGCACATTGCAGAAGGGCTCCTGTGGTGCAGAGATTTGTTTAAAATGAACAAGTTGTGTGTGTGTGTGTGTGTGCTGCAAAATAACAATTTAGGTTGCTGTAGTAGTCTGAGAGAGACATAATTTCAAAAAATTAACTTTAGCATAGATGGATGACTTGGGTGGGCAGAGCAATCACGGCTTATTTTTGGCAATTTTAAGCAATATGAGAAAACATCTGAGGGTAGTCGGCGTGCTGAGAGACTCACTGCTTCTTTTTTGTGCGTTTGCAGCTCAATGAGATGATCCGCGCCCCGGTTGAAGGGGATTTCTGGCAGGTCGACCACATCCAGCCAGTCTACAGCGGAGGAGGACAATGCTCTCTGGACAACCTGCAGACCCTCTGCACCGTCTGCCACAAAGCTGTATGTGCACACTCTGCATCATTGCACCTATAGCAACGGCAACACCCGCTTTCAGAGCCAAAGGGCTTAAGAGGCAAAAGCAATTTGTCTAACGTTTAAGGTGCACAGTGGATAGACCTCTACTTTTTTCCTGCATAAAAAGAAAAGCCCCATCACTCATGTTGAGGATCACAAGTGGTGGCAGTAATATGATACATGGTCAAACACGTGGATCAAGACTCGCACCATCCCTCACAAAGCTATATATTGGCTTTAACAACATCACATGATATAGCTGCATGACATACTGATGTATAGCATTCACAGCAAAATGCCATATATCTGTCTTGGGAAAATTTTCCTTCTTGAGCTTCTTCAGTCAATATTTCATAATCATACACAATTTGCTTCTCAAAACCAGAACTGATCTGAGGGCATAGCTTTCATTGTGAGCGAAAACGCGCTTTACTTTCACGCCGGGAAGCATTTTCGTCAGAGTGGGTGTCAGTTTGGAAGCAGACGCTTTGTACGTTGACGTATGTAAACTGATGTGGAGAACTGCGCTGTCCGATAAGGGGATCCTCTCGCTGTTTATGCCACCAGTCAGACACTTTAATCTAGAGATGCTCAATATATTGATCTCACTTACTCGTCTGCAGATTCAACCTCTTACATCATGTTACATTTTTCTCCACAGAGGACGGCTCAGCAAGCCAGAGAAAGGAGCCAGATGAGGAAGAACGTTGCAGCTTCCAATGTTGCATCAGACATCAGCAGGTTCTTCATGAGGAAATGAAAGGTTTAGAAAGGGCTTTTATAGGTGTAAAATTTGGCTCGATGTCTAAAAGATGCATCGGGTTTCATCACAGACAAAACTCACATTCAATTATTAGAAACGCCAATCACTGCTGCAGATTAGGATTAAAGGCTAGAGTTTATTTGGATCTCTTGAAGAGCCCTACTTCTCCTCGATGACATCAGTGGCGTCCTGTTGAGCTACGTTTGCCGAAGATGTTGTAGCAGCGGGGATTTGCAAAAAAAATTCTGACGACTACATCAAATGCAAATTCAGCCAACTTCCCTCTCGTCCCCGAACCGTCACAGCTGCGGTAGCTTTGATTTATGAAGGCCCCCTTTTGCTCGAGGCTGAAATGGGGCAGGTTGTTTAGAAAGATGTTGCTATTTTAAGATTTTGCAAACTTGGTGAAACATAGCAGGTGAGAGATGAATTGGGGGCTTTGTGATTAAAACACTACGGCAGGAAGCACAACCGAGTGTCCTCATTGACAACAAGTAGCGCATTGAAGATAGATGAACGCTCCCCAGTGAAATAAAAACCTATTTTCATCTTGATTCATGTTGCCTCCTTCTGTTTCTCTGGTGCTTCAGCCATGATTTGGACTGTAAATACGCAAAGACGCTGGTTATTCTGACAAGCTGGCAAATTGTTTCATCGCCTCAAGTCAGTAGCGTTATTGTCCATGTCCACGCATCTACCTCCTCTTCAGCTGTGCTTGATGATCTGAACAGAGCTAAAGTCAGTCAGGAGGGTTATGTTTAGAGAGACGGAGAGCAGAGTTACTATGGAAACAAGGCTTCAGGTTCAGCAATGTCGGGAATATTGAATCTGTTCTTGTGAGAGTTATACAATGAGCCAGACAGACATCAGAAACTCCAATCGATATCAGCAGGCTCCTGTTAAAATGAGTCCGTCACATTCCTCCACAGCGGAGTTTTACTTCCCCCTCATTGCGCTGAGGCTCCATCGTTGACGTCGCAGATGTCGTCATGTCATGATTTGTCTGTCTGTCAGCCGTGTCAAACTCCGAACTCAGCAAATTCCACTATCGCCGGAAAGTTTCAAATTTTTCTGACAGCCCCAACTTCTCTCAGCCTATCTGAGCGCCTGGTCGAAGCCACAGCTTCAAACTTTCTCGGAGCCCATGTGGGTGCACGCGTGGGTGTGTGTGTATTTCCCCTACGGCTGCTCCAGGTCTCCACTTAATAAGACCGTTGTTCCTCTCCTGTCCAAACCGACAAGCTTTGTGAGTAATGAACATCTCCCAGGCAGCCTTCCAACAACAGCAGGTTTCAGTGTCAGTCCCTGTCAGCAGCCAATGACTCTGATCTGCTGTTTTATTGCACCCAAAAGGTGTGTGTGTGTGTGTGCGGAAAAGTGAGCGAGGAAGACGAGCACTGAGAAAATATAGCATTTTCCGTAGGTTACACAAATAAAGCTTGTGTACTTGACAGATGAAGTGTATATTGGAACAGGGAGGACGTGTTGTGTGTGTTTGTCAGATTGAGCCATAATGAGGCAGCGCCCAGATGAAGACGTCTCATGTTCTTCCCAGAGGGTCTGCTGGGTAAAGAGCAACGCCGCCGCCACATGACACTGTTTGCGTTGGACAGCTTATGAGCCCAGAGGAGAAACATTACCTCTGCAGGTGATGATGGTAATAAAGATGGACTCATGATGGTCACCGAGGTTTGTGTGTTTGCTTCCCGTCTCAAACACCCCTCCTCCTTTTTTTTATTTTTAAAGTCGGCATCAGAGCAAAAGCCAACTCACTCTTTCCATCGAGTGCAATCAACATCTTTGCCTCGGTGCCACAGCTGCAGAGACGTTTCAGCAGGTTACATAGCAACACGGCGTACAGTGAACGTCACCCGGCCAAAATTAGCTGGGCAAATATCTAGTGGAAATAATCACATATCTTTGGAAAGTCACAGTGTTAAAGGAGAGACAATAGGAAAAGAAAAGAGAAATGGTGCCATCTGCCATGAGAAGGAACTTTAAAAGAAATGCTGGGAAAAAAAACGACAGTGAACTTCATCAAATCAGAATTAAAGACTATAAACAAACGTTGTGGTACACACTCACTGGCCCGCTAGTACCGGGTTGGACCCCCTTTTGCCTTCAGAACTGCCTCCATTCTTCGTTGCATAGATTCAACAGGATACTAGAAGAATTCCTCAGAGATATTGGTTCATATTGACGTGATGGCATCACACAGTTGCTGCAGATTTGCCGGCTGCACATCCATGATGTGAATCTCCCGTTCCACCACATCCCAGAGGTGCTCTATTGGATTGAAATCTGGTGATTGTGGAGGTCATTTGAGTACAGTGAACTCTACTAACCCTTATCCTGCTGGAAGTAGCCATCAGAAGATGGGTACACTGTGGTCATGTTGTTCACCACAAATTCTGACTCTACCATCCGAATGTCGCAGCAGAAATTGAGACTCATCAGACCAGGCAACATTTTTCCAGTCTTCTATTTTTCAATTTCCGTGAGCCTGTGTGAATTGTCATGGTTATCTCAAAAGGTTTTATCCAAAGCAACTGGACTTGTTTGGTTTCTTGACGTTTATCATCACACAGACACAATCTGTGAATCTGATTTCACTTATTTCTATGTACTATTGTCCCAAAGCTGTTAACAACTACAGTGGTTTTTAGTCATTTTCACTGTAATATATAGGAATGCATAGTTAGAGGAGACTAGACTGCTAAAGTTATTTACAGACTCAAATATTTAAGACTTAATGAAAAAAATGAATTTCCGGTAAAGTCTGCCTAACTAGCCTAATTAGCATTAATATTCAGAATACATTTAATAGACGTTAGTGTGCTAAAAGGCTTTGTAGGTTTATGAACATTTGAAACTAAAAAAAGATGTAGTAAGGGGTCAATCAACAAACTTTACTGTGGATTCGCATGTGCTTTCCCCAGTTGTGTGTTATTTCCAGATAACTAGTGTAGTGATGCGTCTGGTTGCTTTATGACAACAAACAAAACTGCAGACGTTAAAAGAGAGGATGTATGGGATATATATCAATAAATTAGATATGTTTTAAAGAACTTTTAAATGACTCAGATGCAAACTTGCACCTGTGACCCATGATTACACTCTGCTCATTATCACAACACTCAAGCCTACAGTTGATGATCTAATTGGCCCAAATTACACTGCACGCGTCAATATAGCACCAGAATTCAGAATATGAAAGGAAAAGCTGCCAAAAACCGAGGAACAACTAAACAGTTATCACCTGAGCCACACTTCTGAATGGGTGACAGGTTTCTTTTAAGTATACGTAGCAAGAAGAATATTTTTTCTACATGCTCAGAGTTGCAACACTGTTTCTCAATGTGGGTCACCGCACCTCTAGAGGCCTCGACGGAGCTCCTGAGGGTCCACAGTAAATTGAGAAATAGATTAAAATCGCAGTAACTCAGTTCCATAGGAAATTCCTCAATTACCTTCATTACTGTATGTATAAAAATGACATTTATGGGTTTCATTTCAATATTAACTCCCCATAGGTTGTGTCTTTTTAGGGGTTTGTGACATAAAATTGGTTGAAAAATACTGTTCCAACTCAGCAAAGTTGGCTGTAAACCAAACAATCATTTATAATTCAGTCATAATTTTCATTCAGACAGTAACGCATTAGATTTGTTGCCATTCCATTGGTTATTCCATTTCAGTCTCGCCTGCCCTCATAATCTACTTTGGCCTTTTCAGCTGAAGGAAGCGCTTCTACAAACCCAATCTTGTGTGACAGGTGTGATGGAAAAGGGCCAATAAAAGCCTGCACAGCGCGCTGCATGCAGCCGCCAGCTCTCCAATTCGTGGCCGAGTCCTGCTGTGGTTTGATTCCTGGCTGCCATACTCTCTTCTGTGATCCCTCTGTGTCTTTGACCCTCCCTGCCCTTCAGCACGGAAAAGGAAATAGACACTAGGGAGGCAGTACCCCGTTGCTCTCCTTCAGGAATGAAAAACAGGAGCGGCTCCTTCTCTGTCTTGCCAGAGCACCTGTGATATTCTGTCATTTAGTGGAATGTGAACTGCAGAACCTCATTATAGAGAAGGATAGACCTTCTGCAGGGTTGTGTTACAACATTGAGGAAGCTTGTATTTTAAAAGCCTGGACCTGTATCATCTAATTGAACCCAGGAGTCGGCGCTTAGGAAGCAGTTCTTGGCTTTAAACAGCCACAGCCGATGAGGGGCTTTTGTCTTTATTGTCATATTATCTCCTGGGACGGTGATGAGATGATTAATCATTTCCTGCTGCAACCTCGTGCTTGCAGAAGGCTGGCACCGCTTGACAAAGCGTGACGCCCTGGGTGGAGGAAAATGGTATTATGGCCCAGGTAATTGGTGGAGGACCATCATTCAAAAGCAATCTAATTAATCTCATTAAAACACCCTCTCTGGTTGTGCCGACATGTTTCTTAAGCACTGACGCAACAGAAGGCGTTTTCCAAACCGGGATTATCCATCCTGATGTGTGCGATACACACAAGTAATATCCTAAGAAAAACTGCAGCTGAAGCCAGCAGCAGAAAGTCGATACAACAGTTACACAACAAATGTGCAAACCGCCGACGACTATTTTCCAATGTCATTCGGCATAGTATAGGACACACAGTGGTAAAACAATGCTTTCTCATTGCTCAGCTGGAGACGGCTTTTGTCAAGTCCAAATTCTATTTATTCAAGATGGCTTCCTGGTTGTCTTCGAAGATGCATGGCATGCTGTGGATTAAGACCGAAAAACGCAATCAATTCACCCAGCAGGAGATCAGGGGAAATAACAGATAAGGTTCTTAGCATAATTCATACAGTCCCCAATCTGGCTAGGATTAATGTATGTCTTCACTGTAGCTCACTCTCATTTGTATGTTGGAGCTTGTGTGGGGCTAAATTGGCGCTTCATGTGGCCCATTACAATCAGGCGTTGTTTGGAAAGGTTCCCGCGAGTACTGGATCTGACCACATTGTTTTACAAGGCATCTGTACTAAATGCAACTCAGGACTGATGTAATCTCATCTAGATTTTGCTGTGACTCTGACTTTCGGGCAGTTTCGGTGAATCAATGTGTTTCAACTGTTCAGTATTTAGTCAGGTCTGAAAATGCATTAGTACACTTGAAGCTAAGACATAAAAATATATACACTATTTAAAAAAACATAGTGTTCGTACCTTAAATGTTACATTGAGTCACACAAGAGTCTTGGACGCACTTGACATCAGAGGAAGAAAGCCACAGTAGGCTGCTGTATTACCGTTTTTCCCTTTCATGTATGCTGTGTTCGGATGATTGAGGTTAAAAATGGAAAGCTGAACAAAACGCCCCCCAACAAGTTTCCCTTTTCATGAGCCTTAAAAGATGTCTTTTCATCTCTCATTTCATTTTGCAGCCATTGATCAGCCATCTTTCATAGATTGCTTCCAGACATCTATTCAACCGCTGTGTCGCTGCTCAGCATGCCTCCATTTCATAGCCCTTAATGGCAAGGTCTGGCTTTTGTGCTTAGACTAAAACCTGAATCACAATCACTTAAATCGACAATAAATTTGCAGGAAATAGTCTTTGTTGACTTTCGTGAAAAGCAAATCAACAGCTTTAGAAAAGTTCACAGTGCGCGCTGATGCAAAACTGGGCAGATTTTCAAATTTGGAGTAGGATAGGACGTCTCTTGCCTCATTCTGTGAAATTAGTTTCTTCCCTTCAGCGCGTGAGCCAGAAAAAGGTCATGTCAGTCTTGTGACGAGAGTGACAGGTCTGGGGCATCATTACTGGGACTTGGAAGGTCTGTGTAAGCACCTTTGGTCACCTCAGGAGAATAGATCCCCATTGCGCTGCCGCTGGCCTAATGAGCACAGGCAGCCCTGCATCTAATGAGCAGAGGGCAATTGCGACCATCTTCCATCAGCCCTCTGCTCCGTCGTTACAACATCCAGTGATGGCTTGAACACACAGCGTGAGGAACTGAACAGTGGTGGATATCTTGTCATACATCAATGCAGGGCCCACAGATTTGGCGAAGGAATCTGCCAGAATGTCCTCAATGCAGAGCCAGAGCAGAAACACTGTGGCTGTGTCCCTTTTTTTGGTTGACTTGATATTTAATCCACACCTCTGCACAGTCGGCTGCATCATGTGACAGCATGTTGGGACAGATTGCAAGAAAAAAAAAACAAGGGCTGTTTGTGAAAATAAAACAGCGGTTGGGTTGTTTCCACCTAGCAAAACTTTTTGGATTACAGCTCCAAAAGCATTTTTTTTAAGTCAAACATTTTGTGATTTGAAAAAAAAAACCTCCACACTCCTGATAACCTATTTTTCTCAGCCTCTTTAAATGTCCTATTGGACTGTGCCTTCTGGATCCCAGAAGGAGATTTCAGCCCTGTTCACCTACTCCTGTCCAACAGCTGAGACACATATCACTTCGAACGTGTTGCAAACCACTCTGCATACAAAACACAACTACAGGTTTGCAGCCTTAATAGTCTATTTGACTGGAGTTCGGCAGAAAAATGAGGTCATATAGCCACCTTGAATTAGGGCGTCCCAAAACACTATGAACGCCTTTCAGTGGATATTGGTGGACAGATTGTCTTTGGTCTCAGCAACAATTGATTCGCCTTTGGTGGTGATCCAGATCTGGGATTTCTGCCACTAGATGATTATCACCTTGTAGCCATAATTATGAAACTGACAAATATACAGACTTGATTCCAAAACTTTTGGGAAAACTTTGCAGAGACCAAAAAAAAAAAAATCATTGTGAAACAGATTCTTCAGGTGTAAGTTTGAGAGTTGTTCAGCGTTGGTGGAGGTTTTCGAACGTCCTATAGTTAGTCCAATTAGCCCAATCTGATCAGGAGGGAGGGACACACCTTTTCTTAGCCACTAACACAATTATTCACATCCTGCAAAGTTATATTGGCATTTAAACGTACGCCATCAGCCAAGGAGTTTTATAGGTGTAATGTAAGTTACTGTGAGGCCGCCCCTCCCCCATACGTTAGAGTAAGCATAGAGCTAGGCCTAATAATAAAATGTCCTATGCCTCCTGCCTTTTTGATATTAAGAATAAACAATACTACAAATATTGTGTGTTTGAAAACAATCTCATTAGCTACTGCTACACTTCAGGGCTAAAAATACATGTGGTGTGCAGCCAAGGCAAATGCAACCAGTCTGTCATCAATCTTTCATCATATATGTAAATTTGACTTCATACTAATGCAAAACCAATTATACCTGTGTCACAAATGTCCGTTGAAATTTATTGATAAGTACTTTCACAATTAGCTGTTTGAGTGGGTTGCATTTGGCCACTCAAGCGTGGACATCTTCACACCCACACCACTTTTTTTTTGTTTTTTTGTATATTTAGTTATGCCAGTTTCTCAATTACTGCGCGAGTGGGTTGGTGCAAAAAGGGGGGAAAGTTGGCCAAAGCAACGTTCACCATCAGCCCACACAGAGTTATTCCATGTGATGATATAAATCTTATTTAATTATGTGAGAGCGGGCGGGTTTGCCAGTTCAGATGGAAGCTACCTGGAGAAGCGAGGCCGTTGTTGCATGTTGGATGGTGTAACACACAGCAGAAAGCTTGGCGCTAAAAACCAAGTAATCGCTGCACCAGTGTTTACATAACTCCTCGCCATTGGAAAACTCTGCTTTTAAAGATCATTTTGAACAGATGACGTCCTAGATTCATAACAAGTGTATAACAGAAAATCTGTCTCGCAGCTGCTCCATCGCTGATGTTATGCTGCATTTTGTGTCACTTGTGCTTGAAGAGATGTGTACGATGGTTCAGGAAAAGATACCGTTGTTTGATACCAGTGTGCTTGACTTGTTCATGACTAGTTCTTACACATATCTTGGAATGAGATGGAACATGTTAATCAATTAGCTTTAGAGGTTTTTCTGTTACAGTAATCCAACTGAAATGTAAGCTGTGTGACCCGACTTGTGAGTGTAGGGAGATTCAGACACCTGATGTGCCCTCTGACCTTTACTCAACCATCTTGACGATCGTTTGAGCTTATAGCTGGCTTGTGATATTCAAAAAATATTCAGTATGAAAGCATATATTCCATTTCTATTAAAGGAGTTTTGCTTTGAAGATCTTGCCATTATTCTCTGAGAGCTTTAGAAAAACAGCACTGTCTAGTCTATTATATGATCTGAGCTGTGCGTCGGTTTACATTTAACTGCAGTACATTGCTCTACAAATGCAGGTTGTGCCTCTGAATAGATTAGTCGCGTTCAGGTGGCATTTTAATATCAGTCTGTTGAGAACTTTTGCTGTGCAGAGGCATATAGAAGAGTAATAAAGATGATGATATGATATGACCGGTGAATACTGCAATCAAACATATATCAAACAGGCTAATATGTGATATAAAGGAACATGTGTGCCGGAATGAGTCTTTGTCAGACTAAGGAGAAGCTGAATTAAAGAAGGAACATGGAAATAATAAGAGGACACGAACACACAGTGGAGGAATTATTGTGAAGCAGGTGCATCTTTGGGATATTTCGCTCAGACACACACAGGGGATTAGATATGTTACACCCACAAATGTGCACACAAAAGCATGAATCACTGCCTCACACACATACAAACCTCAGCTTTAAAGAGCACCGATAGAAGATTAGATCTGTTTAAGCAGCAAATACTTCAACGTCTATCCTGCAATATTTGACACTGCAAAAATAAAAGTAAAATATAAATACAAATATAAATCTGTGTAGTTCTAACATCTGCTGTTCTTGTCTGGTACTGCAGATATAAAATTTTTTAGTTTTTAGTTTTCTTTTCATTCTTGTGTAATATATTTTATGAAACCACCTTAGTTCTAGAAACAAGACACTATTATCGTATCGCAAAACCAAAAACAGCGTCACCATTTTCATCTGTGCTGCTTCACCTTAAAATATCAATAAAACCTTGGCAGCCCCCCCGCTGCTTCACCCTGCTGCTGCAAGCGCAAAAAAACAGATTTCTATGCTCTGTCGACCCAAATCCAGCTTTGGAAAGCTTCAACTCCTACCTTTCCAATTCAGCTTTCTCAATAACCAACTCATCCTCCTCCTCACACTCCCACTAGTCCGCATAATCCATAACGCTTTGTTTTTCTGCTACGCTGATGACACCCGGCTGCTGTATCTCCCCCACAGAAACCTCCAAATAGCTTATTCTGCCGTGTTAAATGGGACATCCTAGAACACCATTATGACCGCACTAGCGAATCTGTTTGGCAGTGAGGTCACGAAGGTCAGGAAATAGGTTAAGAATGAGGAAGAAACAAACATCAAAGCCAGTCTAGTTGGAGTTTATTCCAACATTTAACCAATCATTTTTCAAAATGAAAGCTTCGACCTCGGTGTCCTTAGTGCTACCTGAGGCTGACATCAAAGCTCATTGAGTTGTACAAAGTTGTCTGGTGCTTTATTCCTAACGCCCAGCACAAACGTTTCACCCACTGAAGGCCTTCTTCCAGAACAAGCTGCTCAAGCAGACACGATCGGTGACTAGCACATGTCCAGGAGGTTACTGAAGGTTAGAAAACTCACACCTGATCTGGTCTGTCTTTGTACAGCGAGAATCTTTGGACAAATCTACGTCATAGATAAATATATTTACATACAAACGTGTGGCAAATTAAGGAAACAAGAATTATAACATGATCGGGTCCCAGATTTGGACAGAGCTACGGTAGCTGTGTCACCGCTGCGTCCTGACGTTATGCTAACTTAAGCTAACTATTACCTAGCCTCAGGTTTGGTTGCTAATGAGTTAACAACAAAACAAAAATACATATGATGATTATTATTATTATTATTACTATGATTAACATCATTAATCCTTTCAGTTTCAGGCACTGATGACAAAAGCCATAGCAGAATATAAACCGAACCATTAGAAGGAAAATAATTATTAGGGTAGGTATTTTCTTGGTGTTGTGATTGCAGGGTCATTATGCTCTCCCTAATGAAACAAACCAGCAGAGAGCCTCCATCTCGGCTGTAGCCGTTATCATCGCCCTTCAGAGAATATAAAAAGGAAAACACTTCAGCAGCAGGCTAATTAAAACCAGAGAGGTCTGGATGAGGAGGCCAAACAACCCACACAGGTGGCGGGCTCGTCACTGTGTGTGTTTATGTGCGTGAGCTGCTGTAGCACATCATGTTTATGCATGTCTGTATGTGTCTGTATAAGAGTGGGTGTGCGTGAGGCAGCAATTCATGTTTATTTTTTATTTGTGTGTGTGTGTGTGTGTGTGAGCGGTAGATAGAGGCAGCAAAATATGACGTTGAGTGTGTGTGTGTGTGTGTATTTTTTTGAGGCAGCAGTTCCTGATTGTGTATGTGTATGTCAGAGGTGTATGATTGTTAGAGTTGCTTTCCATTCATTTTAATGGCTTCAGCCTCCACTGCTGTCACTTCATTCTGCTGCTTCCACCGCTGACAGGAAGGAGCCACCAGCTTTCATCTGACAGGACCCTGCTCAAATAGGCCATTGGTGCACCATAATTAGTTCAAATGTCGAAGTGAGTGAATTATTGATGATTGGGGACGAGGAGGGAGGAAGACATTTTACATCGTCTGTGTGTGTGTGTGTGTGTGAGCCATCTCTTTTTAAAGGACAGCTGGTGCTCTGCAGTTCCCACCACAAACATGAATCTTTGGTGTTCAGGCCACGAGAGGATGCATTTGCATCGGCTGGAGAAATAAACCGTGGTAGTAAAGGGAATAATTACAGAGGGAAACTGTGAAATAATATCTTGTTTTTCACGGAGAACAGCTGGATAAAGTCAGTGGTGGAGCTTGTCTTAAACAAGTGAACCAGGAATACCTCAGCACTGATTGAAAACAAAAAGTAAACCACACCATGAAGACAGAGGCTAATTTATGCTACTGCCAATCATTGGATATAATTGCGGTACCATGGCATAATGGCAGCTCAGGCCCAGTCATTTTCCCCCTCTGGCTCTATCTCAAGTACTTAGAAGGGTTTCCATCAGCTCCTGATTTTTCAAGAGAGACCTCTCAGACAGGAATGACAATGGACTTTCAGTGGCTTATAATTATGCCACTTTCCTGCACAATTTCCTGGCCATCATTTGCATTAAGACTCATATGAGTATAAGTGTACCACATGCTGCTCTGCAAAGGCCTTTTGATCAACTCCACCGCTGAAATTACCGAATGCCGTGACACTTCCCGGAAAGTCTCTGAGCCTCTGCCATCTGACGGTTATCTGAATCTGTTAATTAGATGGATCAAGTCCAAAGTTTGTGGCAGTATGAGCTGAGGTTGGTGTGATTGTTGTGACTGAGGATCAGAAAGTATGCAGAGAGGCACCTTAGATTTATGGCATGAAAACCAGCATCTTTTCTTTTCAAGGTTATCCAACACTGCGTCTTGTTTGCTTTTTAAAAAATTGTTGTAAAAACAGAACTTGATGCTGGGAGTTTCTGGTGCTGTTGGCAAAGTCCAATGGTAATACTGCCATCTAGTGGATACATGGCGACAAAGCAGGTGTGAATCAGACAATCATGACATCAAGTATAAAGATTCAAGCTGTGTACTAGTATCTGTAACTGGCTGCAAGTGCTGTTATTCATGTCCTGCACAAAATAAATCTACACAATGCTATCATCCTTTTAAATCCATTTATTTGGCAGCTGGATAGCATCAAAAAAGAAACATGCGGGAGAAAACACATTTTAATCATCTTTCACAGTGTAAATTAATCATCTGTGAACTTTCAGTTTGCTGCTGAAACAATATAAACTGCTAATAATGGTATTTGTGTCTGGAACCTTTGCCTTCACACAGCAGAATTCAGTATGTTCCTGTTCTTAGAGTTGTAATTAGAGCTTGGATGGTGTTTTCCTTTCAGATGGCTCTTAATTCTGGGATTTGTTGTATTCAAAAGCCGCTCATATCTCTTCCTCTCTGTGGATTTTCAAGCAGTAGGCGTCTCTTATTCTGCTCGAGAGGTAGCTGAAAATAAATCATCACCCTCCCACCAGTATCTGAGAATGTCCAGATGGTTGAATTTTCACTGACGTCCTCCTGCTGAATTTCCCCATTGTCTTTCTCTCTAAAATTAGATGGTAATACTCGGTGAAAACGCTGCGTTTGCTCTGAGGGTGCTAGTTAATTATCAGGAACTGGATTTATGTTCCACCCACAAATGAACCATCAACGCTGTATTGTGTGAGAGTGTAAAGACTCTAAAGCTGAACCTTCAAAGCCCATTGAGGGACCAAACTGCAGGCTTCACTGCTAGTCTTTCTTGCTCGCTCCTCTTGCTAGAACAAAAGACAAATGCAAAGTAATTCATCTGTTGAATAAGATGATTACATTTTTCTCCTCGTTTCTAAAGTCATTAGTGCAAAATCCTGTTAAGACGCGGTATACAAAACTCAAAAAACAAAAACACAATATGCTCAAGCTGCAGCTCGACATGTTTTTCCAATCATGCTTTACCCACATAAACATTACTAATTCAGTAGCTACAGCCAAACTACTCATCACTTCACTGCATTACTCCCTTGTGCTTAGGAACCCAAACGCGTGCTTCATGTTGATTTCAAAAATGTTTTGGCAGGACAAGGACCTTGCATACACCAAAAAACAGAGAAACGCTGATTATATTGAAAGTGCATTTTAACAGATTAAAATGGCTTAAATAATTTAACTTCAAAAATAATGTTGAGGGGAAATCATGCAAAACGTTGCTTGGATGTCTACAATAGAAAGTAATTTTAAGTAAACCGCGGTGTTGGTCCTCTAAAACCAATTTCCAACGAATTACCTTATTTTTTAAGTGTAGCGAATTTCCGGCGCCATGCTTTTATTTTGAAGAGCGGGTTCCTGTCGTAGAGCGACGTTCAGGTCGCGTACGTGACGTTAAAATATCGCTAGAAACAAAAACACTCAAATATGTTGAGTTTGCTTAATGGTTTTTACCTCTTTGTCTGGGCAGTTTCTCTTTTAAAGATGTATTTAACAACACAGCAGCTATGAACAGCTGCACGTTATAAATAGAAATTAGCGGCCTGGTAGTTCAGTGGGTTAAATATAATTATTAGTTATACAATAATTATTAGCTCTATAATTAGTCTGCAAAATACATGACAATTGGAGGTGATTGTGTTTAAGACAAAGCTACAAGTGACTTAAAAGATTTCTTTTTCAAAATAAAAGAGTCATTCTCAAGTTGTTTAAGCTTTGTTTCACATGATTATGCAATTAATTAATAAAGGTTTCTGATGTTTAGTTAGGATACAACGCCAAATCAGTGTCTGGTCATATAGATGATGGAGTTGGAGTCCTGCAGACCTGGGTTCAAACCTTATAAGGGCTCAATGAGTTTTTAAGTCCAGCAACCAAATGTTTGGGGAGTCAGCCTTGAGAAAGCCCTCTAGAATAAAAGGGTGAAACATTAGCAATTAAC
>JAUMTR010000012.1:4882684-4930599 GCA_032270685.1 Microctenopoma stevenorrisi
GATATCGTGTCTCTGAGATTTTTGGGTCCAAATATCATAACCTCAGTTTTGTCTGAGTTAAGGAGTAGAAAATTACAAGACACCCAGGCCTCAAACAAGCATTAAGTTTCCCTAAATAATCCAACAGCTGGTAATCTATTTAGAATCTACTTTGGTTTGTATGTGTCTGATGTGGGGTTTCCAACTGAGTTTCTTGTCTAGTATCGCACCTAACATTTTTAATACTTACATTGTGCCTCTTTGTTTTCATCATTATAAGATATCATTACCATAGTTTTTGTCTATATTCAGTGGTAATTTGTTCTTATTCATCCATTTTTTCAGTTTACCTAAGTTATTATTCATAATATAAATTATTTACCTAAAATCTATTATAGAATAAAACAAATTAGTATCATCAGCAAAAAATCAGTTTTAGAAGTTGAGACTGGAAAGAATTGATAAGAATGAAGTGATTTATTGTATCAAATGCTTTCTTAAAAGCTATAAATACACCAATAGCATAATTTCCTTTATCTAATACGTTAATTATTTCCTGCATTGCTTCTATTATTGCAAGTGTTGTTGTCCTCTTTTCTCTGAATCCGTACTATGGTTTAGTAATTTATATTTATTTAAGAACTTTTCTAGTCTACTCTTAAACCTCTATTAATTATTTTGATTGGAAAATCAAATTATTATTATTAATGAATTTAAGAAGGAGAAGACTTTTGCGTCCCAGTCTGATGCTTATCCCATTGAGCTACCGGGCTGCCTACTACACACTATGTATTCATAGTGCAGTCTTCATTAGTAGATGAAGAAACACGGACACCTTTGCATCCTACCTGAGTTTCTGTTCTGTACTAAGACGTGTTTTTTTTTTAGAGCTGTGGCGTCTCTGAACACGCCCCTGTTCCCGGCTGATCCAGCTGTTAATCCTGGAGAGACTGAAGGCTATTCCCATATTGGACTACCAGCTCTACTTCCAAAAACCACTAAGTATGTTAGCTAGACGTCTTTAACCTGCCCGGACCGGGCCGGATGAGAGGAGAAGGAGAGAACACGGCCCTCAACCCCGACCCCCACCACTTCTATCGCAGTGGGGCCGCTCTTGATCCAGGGACTGGTGACGGCTGGATTCGAACCCAATTCACGCCGCACGATGGATTTAGCCTGCAACCTATCTGACTGCGCCACCGTGTCCCCATCACTCTGAGACTGTCTCTTGGTGCACATTTAAGTCCAACCTCCCGGTGGTGGACTTCAAAATTCACCGAGTCTCATAAGGGTTGAACCCACAACCTCTGTGTGTCTAGGCAGCGCTCTATCAGCCTGAGCTATTTGAGCAGACACTTGCTTGTTCTTTTAAACACCTGTTTATTAAAGTGAGTTTTGTGAGTTTCATAAGGATCGAACCCACATTTATTAGATTAGAGCGTGTCATCCTGGGCAGTTCTCTCACCGCCTGAGCTAATGGACTGGACTGTTGAAGGGTTTCTCTCAGAGCTTCTATCAGTACATTGGACACCAGTCTTCTAAAAGTCTCAGGAGGCTTGAACCCACAACCTCTGTGTGTTTAAGCAGCGCTCTATCAGCCTGAGCTATTTGAACAGACAGCTCAGCCACTTTGCCACCAGGGGCACAGTTCCTAAATTGGTCCCTTAACTAAATGCAGAAGAACACATTTCACTGCAGAATGTATCTAACCCTACACTGTACACATTAACCTCAGAAAACCGGGGACCTTTCGCGTGTTAGACGAACGTGATAACCACTACACTACGGAAACCGTTAACGTGTGTTGACGTGAGACTTAAAGTAGTGAAGTTTTTTTTAAGCAGCGATTAGTATGTATGTAAAACTTAATCACTGGAATTATTCTTTATAATACAAATATAAATATAATCTAAAATCTAAATTCTTCCATCTTTATAAAAGTTAGCTTTTTGTTACTAGTCCTAGTATTATAAATGCCCCCATGCTTAATCTAATGTTTTCAGTAAAATCAAAAGACAAACATTTTATGAGACACAACAGAAAATCGCATTGACATGTAAAAATCACTTTTACAACTTTATTTGGGCTCCCAATACACAAATTGAGAATATGTTCATTACAGAATCTGCCTTAGATCTCACGATACACTGAATGGAGGAAGGTCTGGACTGATGCAATAAAACAACAGTTCTAAATCTGAACTACAGTCCTATATACACAATTTTATTTTAGAGATCTGTATTTTCTGATAGCTAATAACATTTATACTGACTGGCGATTGACAAGGTACAATCAAGGCCTTTTTGCAATTTTAGCCGATATATCTTAAATGCGCTTTCACAGCAGATGTAACGTAAACTTCATTTGTAGCTCTATAATTAGTCTGCACATTAAGTTCAGATGCGGTCTTGGAAGTTCTAACAGACCGCAAATAGAGCCTGCCTCACATTTGTATTGTTTTTTGGAACTATTGATGCAATCTTTGAATAATAAGCAGACCATGTTTCCAAGACAGATACCAAAGTTCTGTCATCTTCGTCAGCAAGTAGACGAGGCGATACATCTCCAAAGCTAAAGGTAATAAACCCAAACAGAGGAAGATTTGTTCTTATATCAAAAAAGACCTGAGATTTTTAGTTCAACATGTGTCTTGACATACAACAAAAGAAAAACATTAACTGTCTGTAAACTCGCGTCACGACGACTGCGCACGCTAGCGATCTTCCCTTCTGTGACTGAAAACATGCACATTAAAATCATGTTGACCTGCGGTAAAAGAATGTTTAAAAAACAATTTCTTTTCAGCCACGTTCTCACAATATTTTTTTGTTGCAAGCTAGTAGTACACAGCTCTACGCGTATCATTTTACATTTCTGACAGCTTAATGAGAATCATCAGTAATCAGTGTGTAGACACGACTGAGGGTGATGCAAAATTCAGATAACTTAAGACAAATAAATTCATTTTAAAAATTCTATTAAACATGGTAATACCTTATTCTAGACAACACTGGGGATGGTTGCCATGGGTTACAAGTTCATTCCTTGGGCACTTAGTAAAGAGTCCAGCATGTCAAAAGTGTCTTTGTAATCAGTGTGCTGGCCGTTAGAGGTGATCATGCCGTTGGTTCCATCGTGGCCGTGGTGCTCCATCATCCTCTGGCCACTCTCTGATGAGTAGTGGGAAGAACTTAGGCCTCCTTTGTGGCTCCTGCTGCTTTTAGATGAGTGGTGGTGGTGGGTGCCTGCATCAGAGTGAGGCCTCTTACGAGACGAGCCAGAGGAGCTTACGTCGTTGTAGTGGGAGGTGCCATCTATTGTCCCTCTACTGTTTGCACTATGCGAATGTGAGTGGCCGTGTTTCAAGTGGCGGTGGCTGCTGTGCTCTTTGTGCTTGTCTTTTCCAGACACAGACCCGCTGTGCTCTGATCCTCCGTGACGCTCGGATGAAACTTTAATTCTCATCTTGAGCTCCTCACTAGAGGCGGAGCCGTTCTCGCCAAAGGACGGAGGCAGCCGAGCCTTTTTAGAGCTGGACTTTTCTCTCCGGCTTTCACCTGACTGGCCGGCCTGCTGCAGCTGTGAACGTTTCTTGTGGTGGTGGGAGGCGAGAGCTGGAGGAGGCACATACAGGTCCGGCTCCTCTGTTACACCGTTCTGCAAGGCCAGCTCTGCTGCATGTTTCTCTCTGTACTTTTCCAGAGTCAAAACTTTTTGTGGACGTGAAAATGTTGCAGCACCAAGTTGCTGGTGTTTACTGCTACACCCGCCTGGAGCTTTGTGTTCGTGTTTGACCAGTGTGAAGTCTGAATGAGGAGGCGGGGCAAACTGGTCATAGCCACAAGTTTTTGACTGGTCACCGAGTGGCTGGTAGGAGGCGTAAGGGGCTGCTAAGCTGTTCAGGGAGGGTATGTCTGAGTCTGAGGTGGAGGGGAAGAAAGAATTGTCGACACCAGGAAGGCCTTCTAAGGACGTCCCTTGGTAGGCACTGTCCATGCCAGAGCCCTCCGTCTTTGGCTTCTTAGCTGCTTGAATAGCCTGCCAAACAACGTATAAGCACAGTTTAGCAGAAGATACCAACATATGACTCGTCGCCATTAGGCTATAAAAGTTCAGTACTGCTTTCATTTCTTTGAGTCAGTATTTATGACGTACCCTCCAGTTTCGTATCCTCTTCAGCCTGCTGGGCGTCTTCTCCAGGATTTGAAGAAACTCATGCGTGAGTTCTGAAAACAGCAAAGACAGCAGTTTCTTTAAGTGGGCATATTTTTAACACTTACATAATGCAGTATTTTCTAAGGATCACAGTGAAATGTACCCAGCCAATGTTCACAGGAATGCATTAAACTGACATGCATGAGAAGAATAAGGTAGCGAAAGAAAGCTCTTACCATCCAGCAGCTGTAATGTTACTGTGCGGTCCACGTACTCCCACCAGTGTTTGCCATCTGTAGAGACGGGGATCTCCCAGTTGGACCACTTACAGGCTAGGTGGATGCAGACACACGCGACAACTGTGGGCCTGTACTGCAGGCAGAAGGTGGTGAGGTGTAAACTGCAGGGGACAAGAAACACAAGAGAAAGATACTTCTGTCAGCGGAGGGCCTTTATATTAACAGCGTAACGAGAAAACGTGAACAGATGTTTAAAGTAAGACTGGAATCATTCATTATGTTCACATCACATACACACAGCCTTACCTTACAGAACTGGAAGAAAACCTATGTTTGTTAGGACATGTTCCTAAATGTCTGAATGAGACATGCGGTACACTGAACCTATATTAGACCATTTTATTTACTCTGTTTTGATTTTAACGTAAAAAGGGAAATAACATTAAAACCAGTTTAAGTCTTATAGAGTCATTAATCTTAAAATTTACAATTACAGCATATTTTAACTTATCAAACATAAGACGTTTGAGACTGAGAAACACTTATATTGATTAAATTTATATTGAATAGGATTAAACTTTGCTAAGGTTAATCTCCCCTGCACACTGAATCCAAACTACACTGCAAACTGCTTCTCCATTCAAAATTTAAGGTGGCAAAAAACCCATACAGTTCTGTTTTTTATGACAATTTCTTTCACCTCCCTCTGTAACATCCAGTCATAACAGAAGTGTAGAATGGCCTTTAATGTTATATTAGCGCAGCTAGAACATCTGTAACACTGAACTCCTCCCGTTTAAATGCAGTGTGATTTCAGTCATCTTTTAAGTTTACTGCAAGCCACACTGTGTGACATAAATCTGGCTAAAATTAAGCTTTTATGTGTGTTAATTGTACAATGCTAATCAGTATACAAAAATAAACATCTTCCATGTGCGATCTGTGCCTTTGTAAGCAACTAAGTCATGTATCGAGCCATTCCCATTGGTTGATGTAGTCATAGCAGTTGTCACGTGGCTGGAAGGTAATTCTACATTTCTGACACTATCACGCAGTTGTGACTGTACAGTTTAAACGTAGGTTTGTGACGTCAGATTGTATGAGCAAAAGATTTACTATAACAAACCTGCACAAGTATATTTTCTTTCTCTAACGTTGAAAACTACTCAGCCAAACAAGCATTCAGTTTGCAATATAGTTTGGTGTTTCATTGTTAGCTCTTTTGGGGTGAAAAAAAAACATTTAAAAAGAACTATAAACTATACTTACCAAAACACTTTATAAGTTTAAGAATCTTTAGTGGCAATCTATATTCAGGCTACCGTTTGAGTTTTTTTTAGACATGTGCACTCTGTACCAAACCACCTTGAGAGGTAAACAGCACCACTACACTCCACATTGTGCATTCAACCCCTATGTGCCAACACAGAGCCCTTGTACAATACACCGCACACAGCAGCCTGGTCGGTACTTCCCAAGTGGGGGTTCCCAAAATCCAAGTGCAAACAGGGCGTTGGACACAGGAAGGGGGTCCCTGCAGGACAGGAAGCCATAGTGTGCCATTACAGTGCAATAATGGGAACAGGATAATAACCTGTTGGTAGCCATGAAATAGGAAGTCTGTGCCAAATCCTTGCTTGCTGTAAAAGAAAAAAAATAGTCTTATTTAGAACCAAGGTAAAATAGAAAACAGCATGTGTCAAGATTTAGAGTATGTTTTTTAATTTTCGAAAAGTGTCTTTGGGTGTAACCTAAGAAGAGCTTATACCTCGCACTAGCTGGGAACACCTCACAACATCTGTGTGTGGATGATCAACAGTTATTTCAAAACCTGCAATCAAGATGTTGAACAAAGACGACATTACCAGGATGTCAGAACCAAAAAGAAAATTTTCACTTGTTTAAAAAAATGGCTATATCGTGGGGCAAAATCTATCAAAGCCACATTGTGCCTTTGTGGTTTTTGCATCATTTTGCTTGGTTCTGAGAGAATAATGCCCTAATAGTGGCTGACTGTAGAAACGAGTCATGTAATGCCACACACGAAAGAGGCACAAATCACACAGTCATACAATACTAAGGAGCACTCACCCAGTGTTTGCAGCACTATTGTTTCCAGCGCTACAAGCTCTTGTGCCTGCTGCTGGAATGCCTGAAAATTATGGACAAATGGAACATTTATAAGTCGACTTCACACCAACCAGCAACATGTTATTCAACAGATTATTCATGTTCCCTCAAAATAAAAGCTCTGCCAGGTGGCACCCATCATTGAGAGAGAGTGGTCTGCACATTTTATAGTGTTTATACTGCATGCTTACAATGTTTTCTACCATATCAAGCTGGAATTTCAATTTTTTTCAATTCAGTTTCAATGTTAATAATTTCATTACTTTACTAGCTTTAAGAGCCTGAAGCTAGTAAAGAGACGTGCAACACCTAGTAAATATATCCCTTGACATAATCCACAAACAAAGTACAAGCAAGCATAGCTGTTTGACAATGAAGAAAGTAATTTCACAAAAACATACGTGTAATAATGACAATTTACTTACGTTGCTTTTGGGGTCTAGGGCAGGCTCTTGTGGGTTAATGCAGGCATGGGCTATTTTAATGACGTGCTCAAGCTTCCTGGGCTGCTCTTCAACTTTTGCTGCCAGGAACAACGTGGTCTGTGAAATGACCTATAAAAAACGAACTCAGTCAGTTTTCACAGCTGCTATCTCCACCACCAACAGTAATTATGGTATCAGCTGTGGTACTTACATTTCTGTGGAATTTGGTGAAGGAGTGAATCATATAAAATCTGTGCATATATACTATAGCGGTGTTGATAATCAGTTGAGAGCTTGTTATGTGGTTAAAGAATTACGTATGGGTGGTATGTAGTAAATATGCATAAACTGCCAACAGCTTAAACGCAGTAATGTTGCCACATTAGCATCGAGCACCGAGTGCCAGCTAGCAAAATGTGCAGCTAACAGTTGTGATCAAACGCTAAATAAAATCATATGCTTTAATACACCGGACGACACACGAGTCGGTTAGTAACGCAAAACTGAGTTTAATGTACAGATAAAAGCCGTACTAGTAAGTACTTAACCGGTAACGTTACACAAAAAGCTGACAAAAGATAGTGCAGTCTAAAGACACAAAAGCTAAGCTAAGCTAGCAAGCAGGCCCCGGTGCCTCTAACGGAATACAGACACCAGGTAAGCCACGAACAGCGCTCAGAGAGGACTCTGTACACGACAACGACTTATTGTTGATAAATGTTTATTGGGCAGTTAAAATAAAACCTAGCAAGCCGCTGAGACGCCTAAGTAGACTAATGCTAACCTGAGCTAACCGGCCACCTAGCCCTAAGGTTTCAGAAAGGATACACGTTGAGTCTCTGGCCTATATCTTGGATCAAGTTGGCCGCCTGCTGTCGGTATGAGAGCTCCCGGTCAGCCTCTATCCCGCCGCTCCGAGACGGTGTGGTTTCCAGCTGCTCCCGGGTGAAGAGCCATTTCGTAGAGGGTCCCCGGTGCACCGCCATTACGCTCCCACAGCCAAGCCCGACGGTGCTAGCATCGGGAGGGAGCGGGGCGACAGGGGCACCGGAAGGACGAAATGAGTAGCTAAAGCTGCCTGAAAACCGGTTTTCCTCAACGGCGCCCCCTGTGGTCGGAGGAGTGAATAGTAGTCATTATTATGTGGCTTGCCCCCCCCCCGCTAGCCCTGTTGCCGTGGTTACAGCGCCCGTTCCACCTTCTGCACGTCCCCACCGACAGACACACGTGCGCAGCTGTAAAAAATGTACACCGATTTTATATATTATATTAATTATTAGCATATTGTTTGATGATTTTTTTCACTTAATATATTTAATAATAATAATAATAATAATAATAATAAATACTTGATCCCCTTGGGGAATATTGCACATAAACTCAGTTTTTAGCCTCTTTAATTGTCACCGAAATCTTTCCACCTCAAACCGATGAACGACTACCTGAACGCAGCCTTGCTTATACCTGGAGCACGGAAATGAGTCAAAAGGCAATGCAAAGCTCCACGTTTAGTATGTAAATTGGAAGTAGGGCTGCAGGTTAAAAACTGAAAATATTTGGTTGTTTTGAGCAGGGTGGGAGTTGTTTAAGTGATTTATACACAAAAAGGTTTTTGTGTGCGTGTGTGTGTGTATTTCATTATCTGAAAAACACCAACAACCTGCTTTTACTGGTACTCTATTAATAATTTAAAATAAAGCAAGTAGAGGTGAAATGCTCGTATCCAGCCACTAGAGGTCACAGTCATACCTTCGGCTCCTCTTGCACTGAACTATTATTTTGATTAAAATCAATTTTCTGACTCCATATACTTACATTTCCTTATTAAAATGACTGCCATTACTCAGAAAGTTATGTCAAATCAATTGAATATAAATAACTCATAAATTAACTTGAGGAACAAAAACTAATATACATTGTTTGTTCAATAGAGAGTGTGTGGATAATGGTGATTTTTGCGAATGATCATGAACTGTCACGTACAATTATTTACTCAGTTGTGTACTGAATTTGATGTAAATGTTAAATATGATATGTGCAGAAGAACCCAATGGTGTACCTGCGTGAAGTAGCTCTGTATCTTAGCAACCAGGAGTCACGTTACTTAAAGTACATAAAGTGAGAAACAATGCAGCAGACGAACGCGGAGACTTGTTAGTACGCTTCTCTTTTGTATTCAGAGTACGTGACACGTGAGGATCGGGTCCGTCTGCGCGACCACTGCCTCGATCCTCGCGGGACACTCGTGTTCTCCTCGCGGGCGCAAAGCCGCGGCGTCTGCGGGCGGTCACGTGAGCGACTAATTAGCGTGCAGGTGTAGCTATTCCACGACGTCGCGATTTAATTAAATGTTGTTTTTCTGTTACTTGTTCAGACTGTGCGCAACATCTTTCGTCAGGTGTGTGAGACTGTAGACAAACTAGTTCCGGTGGCCACCTTCAAAATAAACATACTCAGCACTAAACTGCTTTTTGTCAGTTCAGTACACTGAGCTGTGACGTGCATGATGACTATGTAGCCTGATGTTCGAGCAAAACGAGTTTCTAAAATGTGTATTAACCTAAAGTCATCAGTGTAAGCTCTATGCTAACATTTTGCTGTTCAGGTGACTAATCCGGGGAGTTTGTTTTGAAATCCACTCTCTAATTTCCGGTATTATTCCACCTCACACTTCACGCGCATCTGGACCTGCAGACAAGCAAGGAGTCTCCCTCCCTCCCTCTCCCTGTCTTGGTCTCTCCCTAGTTGAGCGCTTGCACTTCTCGCCCAGGTGTGACATTTTTGGAGTGCCTCATTGGAGCCGCAACCCCGCCGACAGGATGACAGACCCCACACCGCCAGACCCCACTGCAGTCCCGGACCCTGCTGTAGTAGTGCACCCCACGGCGGCGAACGGCCAGTGCGAGCAGGCGGACTCCCAGCAGCAGCAGCCCCACACAGAAGGTCAGGGAGAGGGTTTGAAGATGGACCAGGAGATGAAGATCACTGACAGCATAGAGGACGGAGGTAGGGAATGGGTTCAAAGTTGAGGATTCAGCGCGGTGCCCGGTGGCCAGGGCGCACAGTGTGCGCATTTCCACAGAGAGCAGCAGAAGCTGTGTTTTACTGAAACCTGTTATGTTGTTTAGAAAACGTTGCGCACAAACAACACTTGGTCAAAAGTAATAATTCATAACTGACATAACAGAGTTATTATGATGATAGACCGGATGAATTATTTATTGAGCTAGGTGAATATGGATTGCAGAGTGCAATACTCTCCAGATCTTTACATATTATTAGACATATGTCACCAGAACCTCTGTGCTGCACTTACAGATTCTGTGAATAACCGTTATTGTACATTGTACAGCATTGAAGAGTCTTTTAGCTCGTTGTTTTGATCAGTGAGATGACAGTTATTCCTGGTCTAAGACTTATTTTCTTTGGTCACCGTGTCTTATGTTGCCGTCTGCAGGTCTTCTGGAAAGCAGTATGCGTCTGAAGCCTCACGAAGCTCAGAGTTACCGCAAGAAGGCCCTGTGGGTGTCCTGGGTGTCCATCACGGTAACTCTTATCTTGGCCATCGCCGCTTTCAGTGAGTAACAACCAGCCTTTTTACATTTCTCATGTGTATTCTCAGCTATCCTGGCGATCTTTGCTTGGTTGTTCCATTAAAGGACAGGTTTGATATTTACTCTGACACCCTGCTATTACATGTGACACTCAACATCCTGATTAAACAGCTTCTGATAATGAAAGATATCACAGATAAGCATCTCATGTAAATATATATATATACACATGTGTGTGTGTTTTATTAAGCGCTGAATCTTGGGCCTCCACTTTCCCCATCAGTGACGGTTTCTCTCAGTTAGAAAAATAACATGAAACATTCGTGTGAATTCAACCTTGATTCCTTCTTTGTAAGAGGTGGAACAGGTTCGAGCACTTGAATACATCGACTCCTTGTGAGTAAAGAGATGTAGAAGAGCAGGGAACTTAGTGAGTGAGTGAGTGAGACTCTATTGAAATCTTTTATAAAAACTCAATAATCCCAGAGGGAACTTATGTTATTGAATAACTTCCCTCTGAGATTAATAAAGTTGCTAAAGAACGGTGTTGTCTGTCACAGTGCACAGCAGATCTATGACGGCATAACCTGTAACCCGTGCCTTGTGGATACTCTGGGAACTTCTGGCACATTGAACGGTGTGTTAATAACCTCAGCTCCTCCTCTTTGCTCTACCTGCCACTTCCTGTTTGAGTGACACTCCCATATATTTGCAAAAACTCCCCTGTACCTGTTTTTTGACCCATTAAACTCTTAAGTGATGGAAATAAGCCAGTGTTTACTGAATGCAATTACGTCCTTAAGAGTAAAAGCTCAAAGACAGTGGGAGAATTCTGTTATTAACCGCATGATATTAGCTCCGCCCACCTTTATGTTTGTTTGCCCTGAAGTTAGACACAGGTGTTTTCATAAGGTGCTGCCTGCATGAGTTAGGAAAATAAAGTAAACCACATCAAACTAAATATGAGGTATTTAAAAGGGAGGAGAAAAAATTAGGGTGTCTTTAAATGTGACACAGAGGTCCAGTCACCACCTGCTGCTGTTTGCTGTCAACTCTACGTGGTAACACAAAGATAACTGCTGGAAACAGCCACTGGATTACGTATTAGCATTACTGAATTAATTACTGAGTTTAAGTTTCATCTGAAACGTTCTGAACTGACGCGGATTTCTTGGCAGAGTTGCTTCCAGCTCATATTTACTAGAAGGAAATTAGCAGAGTATAACTGAGGCGAATGAATAAATGAGAATGTAATGGAGCCCCTCACTGCTGCTTTAATATCGCTACAGCACCACAGTGAGACAAATGCCATCAGCCCACGAAGCAACAACCTAGAGGGCAAAATGTTTCGCTGAAATCCATAGTACAGCTCCAGAAACAGCCAATAAACATGCAGAGCTCAGGCGGCGTTTCATCTTCTGTTCTCAGGCTTCTCCTGTCAGATGTTACAGGGAGGAGGGGGGGACGGGGCGAGACTAGAGACCTCAAGTGTGTGTGTGTGTGTGTGCAAAAAAGACTGATGCGCTGCTGGAGCTCCGTCCCTGCTGACACCCACCCAGCTTTCAGGGGAGCCAATTAGCCATCGCTGGGCTCAGCTTTGACGTCCATGGCACTGCAGAACATTCATTTACACACAGTTTCTTCTTTCTGCTTTTAACGAAGGAGCTAGGAGGAGAGGGAGGGAGAAGGGAGGAAGAGCAGAGACACTCCTCACGTCTTGGTTTGGGCTGCCAGCCCGTGGCAGAGATCTGTGGGGTTTCTGTCCTAAATCAGTCTCTGAAAACAAAGACAGACAAATTCAGGTTGGAACATAATAGACGGAAAGTGAGTCTGTTTTTAAAGCTGCAGACGCAGACGCCTCAGTTTTAAAATCCATTCACAGAGGAAGCTTTTAGAAAGCTGTGTGTTCCTTGTTATGTGAACTCTGACAGATGTGTAAGACTCCAGTATCTGGTTCCTCCCTCTTTATTCGCTTTCATTTGTCGAGCTGGCGAGTTCTGTTTGCTGTGTCATCCGTCTGTAACCACACCGGGAGCTCACGCACACAATGTTTGACAGGAGGACAATCTCCACCCTGCACATTTAAAGATTGAAGATATCACACTTGTATACACACCATTTATATATATATATACACACCTATTCTGATACCTTATAACCAATAAATGAAAACCCCTGAATCTCTTTTAAGGTAAAAGTTAAACAGACTTTGCATGCTGATAGTCAGAAATGAGTTTTACTACTTCTACTAAATTTGGTTTCATAGATCATTTTCACAGTCTGCTGCATCTCTGCAGATCTCCAGTATCGTTCCATCCCGCTCATTTGTAGTCCAGGGTTGTTCGTGTACGGTTAAGACTTCGCAAGAAAAATGTGACGGCAGCATTTATTTTGGTTTGGGCACCGGCAGGGGAGTGTATGACTGAGCCCTCAGCTCAAAGAGAGCAACTGCATGTAGATGAAGTCTACATGGGAGGACGGAGAAACGATTTCACTGTTGTTGCAGTAGAAAGAAAATGAGCGACCAGGAAAGAGATACCACACAAGGCAGCGTTTCTGTATGCAGGACTGAGGCGAGCTGCAGGCCCCCAGTGAGTTCTGCTAAAAATAGAGCGAAGAGAAGAGGAGGGGATTCCTCCCCATCTAGCTGTCTGCATCTTTCTCTGCTTTGTCTTTTCATTGCAGGTGTTTGCGTGGACGATTGCACAATGGCTCCGTGTTTGTTTTCTGCACATCCCCGGTTTGCTGGGTCAAAGCAGTCAGATATTATCCTGCTAACTGAATGACTTCAGCCAACACAATGCGTCTCACCCCGTCGGGCAGGTTTTTGTGCAAAACCTCATAAAAACAAGAAAAAGCATTTCTATGGTAATCGTCCATCACAGCAGGTGAATAGCAGACGGTCCAGTGTGCAGCGTGCAAACACTGCGAGATATTTGGATGTATAATTAAAACTCGAGCTCATCACTTCCTCTTAAAACGAATGAAAAATGCATCTCCGTGTCCATAAATAGCAGCAGGTTGCTGGAGATGGATGAAAAGCAGCATCTTGTTGCTGTAGCAGAAGTTTAAAGCTCACACAAATCTGGTATATTAAACTACTTGCATATGAATTCTCATTACATAAAAGTGAATAAATGCTGCTTCATTCTGCTTTTTTTTTTCCAGCTGTTTCCATCATGCGTCACAGTGCCTCCGCTTTTGGATTCGCCGTAAGTCGACCGCAACGCCGCCGCTTCGCTGCTATTGGCGATGACCGGCGGCGTGAGTTAACATGTTGTTGTTCTCCATCTGCAGTTCGACGCCACACTGGACGTGTTGTCGTCCGTCATCGTGTTGTGGCGGTACAGCAACGCTGCGGCCGTCCACTCAGCACACCGTGAATACATGTAAGTGCAAACACCCCACGTCGCTCTGGAGCTTCGTTCAAATGTACGTGATGCATTAAATTCACTTAATGTCACGAGATTATGGCTTAGACACTTAAACAGCTGAGCACCTACAGTGCAGAAATCCGTTTCAGTCCGTCCTGTGTCCACTGTGTGAGTTTGTGCTCGGCATTGTCCTGCAGAGGAGTGTGTCCCCTCAGCTCTGTCAGCCCCGGCCCACTGGGACCGATCACAGACGGGTGTCTCAAGTCTTATCTCTACTTGGCTGAGAAGTGTGTGTGTGTGTGTGTGTGTGTGTGTGTGTGTGTGTGTGTGTGTGTGTGTGCAGGTCACTTGGGCTGTTGAGTGATCGGGGTGCTGGCAGCAGATAACTGAAAGAGAGAAAGCATTTCTGCCTTTTCTCTGCTTTTAAACGGAGGGAAGTGAAATCTGATCTGGAAAAGCCAGACGCTGCTGTCACTCAGTGAATCACTGCCTCTGCTGTTACTGTTGGAGCATCTGGTAGATTCAGGCGGCGTGTTTGTGAGTGCCAGCACACGCACGCACACATACAGTAAGCAGGCACAACAGAGCAGTGCGAGGGTCCCGTAGGATAGACGGCTGATTGCTGTGGAGACGACAGATGAAGTCATGTCCTCTGGAGATGAGACTGTAACACAGAGGAAGAAGGACATTAGTTCAGCTGCCGACGTGTTGCAAGCAGTAAACTACCCGATAGCTACTAACGTGCTGAAGCAGCTACAAACAACTTGACCTGGTGGATTCGTTCAGTACCTGATGATGTCTTCAATTACCTCGGCTGTATTTTTGATAGGTATCAGGAAGTCTCTCTATTCAAACGTCCTCACGCCGCCACAGCACGAAAGCAGCCTTCATTACTTCACTTGGGTGGATAATTTGAGAATTTGGACAAAGTTCAAGACGCCGCTCAGACAGTAATTGGCTTAACTGAGAGGGCGCGCTTCCTCCTCGGCGACACACACACACACACACACACACACACACACACACACGCGCGCGTGTGAGAAGGAAAGACGCGTAGAAAACACTTTGTGTGTTGGTTAGAAATGAGACGTCACCTGACCCCTCACCCCGTTACATTCCCATTCTCTCCTTTGTCTGTCTGTGTTTCATAGAAGAGATGTGGCTGATTAGTGATGCCCAAGGACAAACTGGTTGCCAAGGTAACAGGCTTGAGATGGCAAAAGAAGGCGCATTGGGGAAGCTTTACATTCTCCTAAATGGAAAATGGAAAGCTTTTCAAAAGAAACCCGCCTTTGTTTACGTGATCGTGGCAGAGGTTCCGACGATGAGACATAACGCCGTCCCGTCTGGTGGACGTGCTGAAGCAGAACCGGCTTTTTGCTGAAAACCTCCACTGCTCTTTTGGCAGTCTTGTTGTTGTTGTTGTTGATTTTGGCGGAAACAACAACAGTGCAAAGTTATTGTGTAATTTTTTATGTCGACAGTGTGAAAGAAACAAAAAGGCAGCTGTCAGTGGATTGAGAGCGCCCTCAGTGTGTGTGTGTGTGTGTGCGCATTTCCTACTGAGGACTTCCCAAAGAGAGATGAGGTGTTGCCTTGGTTACATCATCTGGTCAAAACCCACAGCACCAGGTGTGATTTGGGATCCGCCTTCAGACATGAAAGCTGATGCATGACCAGGGCATATGCTCCCTAACGTCTCCGTGTCCCCCGAGACTTTGTTAATTGGGTAAAAGTGTTTAGAGGATGTGCCACAGGAAATGCTCAGAATCAGGGCTGTTACCATGGTACCATCAGGGATGCCTTGGTAATACTTCACAGACTATCCCAGCATACAAAGACGGAACAAACCCACCACCAGAAACGACTCGGGTGACTTTTGTGCCCAGCTGTGCGGAGCTTGCGCGGAGCCTAGCGGACAACAACGCAGGAAGATTGCAAACTAAACACGAAAAAATACTCGTTACTTGTTTCCTTTTCCTTCCGCAGAGCCTGCGTTATCCTTGGTGTCGTTTTTATCCTGTCGTCTTTGTGCATTCTGGGTAAAGCCATCCACGACCTGGCCGTCAGGCTGCTGCCTGAAGTGGTAAGAGTTTACTCACTGCCACCGCACACACACACACACAACAAAACACACGACGCGTAGAGTGCAAGACAGCGCGCAGGAAATGGCCCAGACTTTGGTTCAGGGGTCAGAGCTGGAGATGGAGGAGAGCTTTGGATTAGAGCATCCACCATATGGGACAGATTATGTTCCCCACATTAGCATACTGTAGCACACAGTGTTGGATTTTTCAGTGGAATTTGTGGTTATTTTAAAAGCGTCAAGAGAGAGTAACGGCCTCTTTGTGCACGAGCCCCTCGCCCGCTTTCTCTGCTTTAATAGCACCAGTCTGCCACAGATGCCTGTTAACTCTGTGCCAGCGTCTAATAACGTGCACAGAGCCGAGCGACTTCCAAGAAACATTTCACTTCAGCGGCGTGAAGATGTCAACGTGTGTCGAGACATATTTCTATAGCGTGAAATAATCTAACAAACAATTCAGCCTAGTTGGAAAAACAGCCAGAAACAGACGGATCAATATTTACCAGGAGAGGAAGAGGACTGAAAACACTTATTCTACACTGTCCTTAATTAGTTTTTAGCCACACGTTTTATAGACATCGTGTGTGTGTGTGTGTGAAGGAGGTATAACAGCGCCGTTGTTGCTACTGGAGGAAGAATGTCACCTCAGGTGTGAAGACTCTTGAGCGTTAACACTTCCTGAAATAGCTTCGTCACCCGGTTGCTGGGCGATAGTCATCTCTGTAGAGACGCTGCCGAGGATGTGAACCAAATGACGACGAGTAAATACGGGAACACGCTTTGCTGAGCTTAATTGCTGTAGAAACGTTATTGCTGCTCAGGCGTCTCCTTCTAAGTTGCTCCTGTGATTTATTGGTGTAATATTGAGATGTTGCCTCAGGATTTAGAGAAAAAAACACGTTATTAAAAACGTAGAAATGGTAAATGTGAGCAGTGAAACACCCAAAAATGTGAAATGATCCTTTACTACAGCTACTTTCCTGTATTGATTTACTGGTCTAAATATGGTTTCCATCTATTCTGCGGCTGAGAGTCTGAGAGACGGCGAGCAGCAGAGTATGAGCGGCGAGGCAGACGCTCTGTGTTTCTCTGAGTCGACCTGCTCCTCTTCTGTCACACACGGGTTTAGACTGGTTTCTGGTGCATATATATATATATATATAGCTTTCATATGCCTCACAGCCTCCCTCTCTTCCTCCCTGTTATGAAATGTTAATAAGGTAAAGCATCTGTTTAAATATGCACTGGTGAGGAGGAGAGGAGGATGTTGGGTTTTTGATACCTGCCAATCCTCTAAGCCCAATTAATGTCAGTTAGCATCCAAATCAAAGCTGCCCTCTCCATAAAGCATTCCTTCACTGGTCTGTGAAACCCTTTAACGCCCAGCGGGGCGTTTCATATTTTAATTTCTTTCGAAGGCCTGTGGTGACCTCAGAGAGGTGAGATCATTTCACAGCCCACAGAAACACATTTAGGAGAGATAGATGGTTCAAGAGAGCTGCTTTCTTTACTTTCTCTGTGTGTGTGTGTGTGGCAGACACAGATGTCAGCCTGCCCACTCTGAATCATCATCAATAGGTCACAAGGGGGCTTCCCATGATAGCCACAGTCTGCCATCTTTCATTCTAACTTTGTAGACTTTTCTTGTAAAGCAGCAGCAGCAGCAAAGACATTTTGTTTGCATTGACAAAAAAGAAGAAAAAAAATACTCGCTAAAATTAAAGCACGACAGAGAATAATAGCAAACGTGAGCACCCGCCCGTCCAATAAGCACATTTGGATCTCTATGAATGATTTATGTTCATTCATCCACGAATTACAACCGTGCACACTCAAAAGGCAGATTGGGAGTTGATCCTATCTTCAAATGTTTCTGTGTTTCAGCCGAAGCAGAACATTTGTCTCCGTTTCTGAAGAATGATTTTCTTCACACAGCTGAGTCACAGCCCTGACTCAGGTCTATGCAGCATGCCGAGGTTTTCTCTCAGTCTCCTCTTTGATGTGCGCGAACTCGCCAAAGTATCTTTTCATGGCTCCAAGGCCTTAGTGCAATATTAATGCTACTGCAGAGGCACTCTGCTCTCTCCGCTCGCACATCCCTCCTCCTCCTGTAGCCGTCTTTTAGCGGACACGGTTTCCAGCAAGACTCACAGCATGGTTTTAGGACTAAAGGACACTCGGATAGTCGGGTTAAGTTGGTATCAGGTGGGGAGGGTGGTAAAGGCTGGACCTCAGCCATTTCGTGCTGTGGTTGTGGCAGCAGAAACTGTTCCTACCCGTCTCTCTGTCTGTTTGTTCGTCTCTCAGGACGACTTCCTGTTCAGCGTGTCCATCGTGAGCGGCTTGCTGTGCATCATTCTGGCTGTGATGAAGTTCATGCTGGGGAAAGTGCTCACGAGTCGAGCCCTTCTCACTGACGGTAGGTCAGCACTCAGCACTCAGCTGGAGACCTTCAGCTTGCTTAACCTCCAAATGAAGTGTGGCACAAACCTGCTCCTGTTCTTCTAGGATTCAACTCGTTGGTCGGGGGGATCATGGGATTCTCCATCCTCATCAGTGCTGAAGTGTTCAAGCATGAACCCAAAGTGTGGTACCTGGATGGGACAATAGGTGTCCTCATAGGCCTCATCATCCTCGCCTACGGAGTCAAGTATGTGATCACGGACGGTTCAGGCAACAACACACAACATGTCGCACTGTGTAAAGTCTTCTTCTGCTTCCTCCTCTTCCTCCTCCTCTGCAGGCTGCTGGTGGACATGATCCCACGGATCCGACAAACCAGGAACTACGAGCGTTTTGAATGAGGGCCCCCAGAGGGAAGGAGAGGGAGAAGGGGTTGGTGGATTTGGGAGGGATGGAGAGGGGCTGACGGATCCCTCATCTCTGTACGGACAATCACATTCAGTCCTCAAGGTGCCGCCGGAGGCTTCAGTGTCTGTACAGTACCCCTACTCAATCAAGGATCCCGGAAGTCGACGGCGATGTCGGCGGATGAAACTTTTGGCACCTTTTTAAGTGTTTTAAAATGTGATGTAAATATATTATCCCTATCTGTATGTTACCAGTGGACAGGGGCCGTCTGTTCTTTCACGCCTCCACGTTTAAACGCCAGGGTTAGAGAGAGAAGTGTCCAGACGGGACAGAGAGGGAGGCGTGGACCCCGAGAGTCCATAAAACCAACAGCAAGTTGATGTACAATACCTCAGTTACAGCTCATCGCTCTGTCGAAGCACGGCAGCTTATTTTCCCACGGTTCCTCGAGGCCTTTGCTCGGCTGTGCTCTCAAACGTTGCAGGTCAAACTGATTGATGTAGCTGATGTAGCAGAGTAGTATTAATGGTGTTTACCCTTTTTAGACCGAGAGGACCTGGTGGGACACACACACACACACACACACAGATTTGATGTTTACAATATTTATCTAGACTGTTGTGGTGGGAGCAGGAGAGTCCCGAGTGATGCAGCTGCCTAATGCCAACATCACCTCACAGACCCGGGTGGTAAAATTCATTATTTCTGACATTTAGTCGCACAAGAGAGTCGCGACTCTGCCTCCAGCCGGCTCAGTTTACCTTCCAGTGTGCCAGAAACAGGACAACTTGCACCACCTGCTGACCAGTATGGCTGCTCTCTGCACACTGAGCCTGTGTGTGTGTGTGTGCATTTCCCCAGCTGCGAGTGTCTCAGCACTACAAACCTCTTCACCAGGACTAAAGACACCTAAAAGGTCCAAAGGATGTAAATACCCACAAACCGTCAGCGCTGGGTCAGGTGAAGCGAACTGGGCGCTGACGGTTTGCACAGGTCGTGTTAAATGCATCATGTGTGTGTTATGAGATAATTCAACATGCTGTGAAGGCGTCGATGTGCAGGAGTCTGGTTTGGCTTTGTCACACACTGCAGTGATGACTTTGGACAGCGGACAAGTCAATATTTATCTTTACTACATAGGGACCAGAGTCAATATGTGTCCGCTCGTATTAAGTACGACCGTTTGTTTTGGGTTTATAATTTTTATGGTGAAGTGTTTTGACTCGACTGGTTTATGTTAATATTTATTTTGTTCATTTATCTCTGTCGTGGGATCCACCACATGCTCAAAGTCTCAGCTTCAACAACAATTATTTGGGTCATTGTGAGCATCAGCTGCTTTCTGCATCCGCTGATCCGCGGCCTCCTTCACATGCACAGGCGACTATCTGAGCCTCACGTTGAGCCTCACGTCCAACGTCACTCCACGAGATTTGACCGTCTACAAGACATTTTAATTACTTCAGTTAAACCTCTTGAACTAAAAGTGAATGTTGTTAATAGTTTTACTTTAAACCATTAAATATAAATTCATTTATCATTCACACAAAGACAGATTTAGAGAAAGAAATGCTTACGAATGTGATTCATATGGTTTCAGGCTCCTCTTCCCTCTGAAATTCACATATGTACAGTATGAACTGAAGCTGTTCAGTTCGTTACTGTCTTTGTACTACGCAGCTATTTCCCATTTATAAGTCCAAAGCCTTAATGTACTGTAATCAGCAGGTGGAGTTTGATAGTCACGGATTACAGAGGCGGGAGACCCTCACCTTCCATAGGAGTATTCATACGTCTGTGCATGCTGCAGTGGCTGTACCTGAACACACTGTGCTGTGAGACTAGTGTGTGCGCATAAACAAATGTGTGGCTGTGTTTTGTGTTTTCTGACACTTGGAGACGTATTCGATGCAGCTCATTGGAGTTAGGTTTGTGCCTAAAGTCTGCGTGCGATGGCAGAGTTTGAGCAGGTTTGGTGGCGAAACCGTCTTTAGATGCTCGAACACTGAGGCACAAATTTAACTGCACAGATTTTATGAACAACACAAACGGGGGATTGGAGCTGCTCCTCGGCCCGTGCTGCCCGTGCTCCCCTGTGCTGGTGTAGATATGGAATCGAAAGTGCTGTGATTGTTGAAACAGAATCAGAGCCGTTTGTCACAGAAAAAAGGTTTATTTAAAAATAAAGTTATATCCCTCGTACTTGTCACAGACTGAAAACAAAACGTTGTCATTGCGTTATTGGCCTTCTGCTGCTCGGGCACAGTTATCACAGCTCCTGTGTTTCACGCACAGCTTCAAACTAAGCTGAGGCTGAAAAAACAGAGGCCGACACATGGTAAGTAGCCGTGCTTCCCCTCACTGGGTTTGTTTTTACAATGGAGACATTCGATGGCGAGGTTGATGCACATGGATATGAAGAAATGTCTTTTTTTCTCTTTTGAAACCAATCAGGTGGTGATCTGATCGGCAGTGTGCTCTAAAGAAACCGAACAAAGTAAATAACGGAACCCATTTTCACCACTTAAAGTGAGTCTCTGGTGATATTTTGTGAACAAATCCCATTAAAAGACCAAAACCAACAAGAAATGAATCCTATTAACAAGTTCCTGCTGATGTTCCTCTGAGATTCTACATCACACAGTCGCTAGTTTTGGTCGTTTCATGTCACAAAGACTAATTTAACAGATGCCGGTGATAGTAATAATTTCATTTTAATTTAATGTGTTGCCGCTGATTCTCTTATTATTAACACTGGTGTTTTCTCCTGTTGTACAGAGCAGTGAACAGTCAATCAGAACACTTCACAACCCAAGCCTGAATTTTATTCACTATTCATTTAGATATTTACACAACTCATTTTAAATTAAAGAAAAATAACTATTTAATGTAGAATTGTTTAAATTCATTTGAACAACAAATTGATTTAGAAAAAAAAAACTTCCATTATCTGTTTTGGGCCGACAGATGAAAACAACTCGCTGATAGTAAGAACCAAACAGAACCACAAAAAGGCACATCATGTTCTTTCAAACACTAATTTGGCGACAGATCACGGACCTGTGTAAGAGTAAAAAATGAAATAAAACCAGTCTGAGCTGACACGGTTAGAGAGAGGCTCGATCTAAACGTACACATGTGCAAACAGAGAAAACCGAGAGTGGAAACCGAAGCGCCAAAGTGCGTGATGCTCCAGAAACGAGGCGCGTCTAAACCCGACCCGGCGATTAGAGGAGAACAGACGACGAAATCTACAAAGAAACTAAAATCTAGATCATCTTAATCTAAACAATTAATCTCAACCTGCATCATGTTTTTGTCTTTGAGGAAAAGTCTTCGTCTCAGGAAAAGAAAAACAACCAATGAAACCATATGATGATCTCAAGCTTGGCTTTAAATGTATAATCATCACATCTGTAGCTGAGATTAAATAATCTGTGTGATAATTTCAACTCATTTTTGTTCAGAACATTTGTGCTGAGATCGCAGCACAACTCTGCATCTGAATAAAAAACACTTTATTTCTCCCTCAAATCACTGCTCCAGCTCTCCGGCTCTCACTCATACACGTAGAAGAGAAGCAAGCTTATTTTTTTTTGTTTTTTAAATTACTCTCCATAAATAAAAATCTATAAAAGGAAAAAAAAAGAGACACCCCCTTCTATAAATAAAAAGATTTCCAGCAAAACACAGAGATATAGATCTGTATACAAAATAAATAAAAAAGAACCCATATGAACAAATACAGTGTTACTAATATCATTAAACCTCTGATCAATGTAGTGCAGGTTCATTGTTTTCTTTGCAAATCTGCAGGCAAATTAAACATCCTACCAATTGTCCAAAGGAAATGAGGCGATGCGAGCTTTTGCGTTGCAGGAATGCTTCGTTGCTCGGGGTTTACAGATGTTGTCTGGCAGATGGGACGTAAATGTGGGATCTACGTTTCTGTCGTTTTTAAACTTAAGAGTACATAAATACACAGACGAACATCTGGGGTTTCACATTTCTCTGCAGGTTGTGGAGTCTTTGGAAAACTTAAGGCTTCCTCACCCGGGCTGCGATGCATCGAGGTGTTACCGCTGCTACTGACCACATCTATCATCTACTACACAACGTCACGACTCCGCGCACGACAGCTTTGACTACAGAGAACTGCCCTCAGCTCCCGGTGTGTGTGTGTGTGTCATACCACATGATGTGTTCAATAAAAACATTTGTTCAGTTCTCTACTGGCCTTTTGTAGAAACAAGCACACTCAGTCCTCTGTACAACTTTCCCGTCATTTAAGGAATATTTTACCCAAAATTCTAAAGAAAATTTCAGATTTTCTCAATTTGGAGACGTGACCTGAACCGTGTCCTGCACACGTCTGCGGCACAGACTCCCTACACTGTGGCTGCCTGCAGTAAACCCACAGGTAGTAACAAACAAGGCGTCATGTGGGACCCAACAGCTGCTGTGGACCAACTCTGTGTGTACAGGTGAGGCGTTCAGGGACCATTCAGAGGTCACCTGTGACACGCTCAGAATGGTCCCAGTGTTAATTATCTAATCTATTGAAGTGACTGACGCTGCCACATAAGTGTAGTATTAGTATAACTACAATATCTTCCTCTGAACTGAAATCAGCATCCCACCACAGCGGCTGCTGATGACAGGATGCTCACACTGTGTTTCTTTAACCTACAGCACAAACACACAACAGCCTCGAGAAGAAAACTCAGACTGCCAGCGTGGGATCTGTGGAAGTCGGGGAATAATTCATTTGCATTGGTGCAGGAGGAGCAGCGTTTATGTTGCGAGGAAGCTGCAGCGTGTTTAAACAGCTGCTGTGGTTCAGGTCACCTCCTCATTTACATACAGATCCTCGTGTCCCTGTTTTAGCCAGAGGCAAAGCAAAAATCTAAGCTTTTCATGTCACACCAGCTGCTGCTGTCAGTCACAAACACAGATAAAATCAAAGTGTTGTTCTGAGGCATTCGTCATATCCTCCGCTGTAGCTGCGGCTGTGTTCAGGTTTCTGTTGCGCCCCCCTAACGAATCAGAAAAATATGAAGTTTCTAATGTGCAGCTGGTTCGTTTTCTTCACTGGCTGCAGCAGCAGCTCATAAGAGAAAGTTGAGTTGGCACCGTCACACACAAGCTGAAGTTCAGTAGCATGAGGTGACTCGTGTTTAACCCCCGGTTTCCTTCGCTTTGCCTCCAGCTACGCTCCTTCCACCAACACATATGTACTGTCTGTTGACTGTCTGTTGTGCAGAGTGAAAATCTCTGGAGAATTTTGGGTTAAATATTTTTTTCCATACATGGAATATTTGTCAGGAACCGATTAAAAATCTAGATATGTACATTACACACATACTTCTCTCAGGACTGCCCAGAGAAGGCGTTATTACAGTGTAAAACTGGCTTCAACCTTAGCCACCGCGCCTGTGTGTGTGTGTGTGTGTGTGTGTGTATGTGTGTGTGTGTGTGTGTGTGTGTGTGAGTGATGCGGGCCTTCAGGCATGCCAGTCCAGTGCAAACCTACCTAAAGAATAAACCGTTTCAGATTTGAGCTGAAAGAACGATGGGGGGGGGCAGAGTGGGGAGGGGCAGCTGTCACAAAGGGGCGTTCGCGTCTCCCTGGTCCTCGCTGCCTAGCTGAACCTGGAGAAAAACAGGCAGCCAGTCACTGATATGTGCAGTCTACCAAGGTGGCTGGACACGGGTCCAGCACAGCCCCCTTTGTGGATTCAAGTAATCCTGCACCGCTCCCCTGACTCGCAGCTGGTGACTCAGGGCTGCAGGAGCGCTTCAGCTCCAGCAGGTGAAGGAAACAATAAATAATGAACAAACAGTCCTGTGAATGTTCTGTGTTCGGTGTCGTCTTCTCGCTGCCTCAAACACACACACTCACTGAGCTTTTTAACTCCAACCAGCCACACCTAGAGCCCCCACGCCCCCACCCAATCCCTTCAGCTTGTGTGGGTGCTATAGACAGTCTTTGCACAGCGCGACCTGGCCCTTCATGTAGTCACGGCAGGGGCAGATGCGCCGCAGCGTCTGGTGGGCGCCGGCGCAGCTGAACAGCAGCAGGTCGGACTGGAAGATGCAGTGGTGGCGAGTGTCGCTGACGGCTGGCACCAATGTGTCTGCGCTCGACTCCACCGTCTGACAGTCCACACCGAACCTGAGAGACACACATCATCAGTTTCTGATTCAGGCTCTAACACAAGTAAAAAAAAACCCGTCAGGATGATGTCTCTCCACTGCAGCTCAAACTGTTATCCTTATGCATAAATATTTAATGGGACTAAAAGCTGAATTCACGTTATCGTGTCCATTTGATCCAGTAAACAAACTGGTGGTAAAAATATGATGCTGCGTCACAGTGGCAAACTGTATGTGTGCTGCCACCTGGTGGTCACTTATTGTGTGTGTGTGTGTGTGTGTGTGTGGTACCTGGCCAGATCCTTGTCCTTGTTGAGGTGTTGGAAGAAGGAAGGTTCACAGATGAGCTGCTCCTCCTGACACACCTGTTTACAGGACTGTCCGGGTTCGGCCATCTTGACCTGCAGAGCGCTGAGAGGAGGCCACATCACCTGGCCGTGGCAGAAGTCCTGACAACAGAGAGGTCACACGTATTTATTGTATACACAGTAAATAAATGCTGGTTTGTAGGTCTGAATGAAACGTCTACGCGCTGTACCTGGTTCTCGATGAAGGCGTTGACTCTCTGCAGCATCCCCTCACAGGTGAACTCATAGGGAAGATAGGGCTCAATCTGCACACAAACACAACAGACCGCTCAAAGAAGTGTCTCACGATGACAGCACATGTCTGTTTCTGAGGGGCAAACCCAGAAACCAGCCCTGTCAAACATTATCCCGCTCTCCGCTCTTTGAACCGATGAGTGCCGACAACCTTCAGACTCTGATTCGCAGAGGACGACTTCGAACAGAGCAACAACAACGAAGCTTTTGTTGCTCCACTAAGTCACTCTCTGCTTTCTAAGTGTCTTGTGAGGAGGAGCGGGAGCCGAGCCGGAGCCTGGTAGGCTGCAGTTCCACACAGACGAGAAAGCACACGAGGCTCCACAGGCTCGCCCAGTGAACAAAGCCATTGTTCCGGCCCACTCAGCGGAGCACAGCACAACACAAGGTCCAAGACCCGGCCTTTAAATATGCAAGAGCCTGCATGAGAGGAAGGAATAAGATCTGTGTGTCTTTTCCCCACACTGTCACTCATCCTCAGTCTCTGGACAGGTTTCTTTCTAAGCCGCTTTGTGAGTAAGGATTTCTAAAATCCATATTATAACTGTACTGCTGCCTTGTAAAATCCTTTAAATTCCAATAAAAGAAATAAGGATCTCCAGTTATATATTGAAAGATTTATGGGAATGTGCAACATTTATCCATCAGGGGATATTTCTTCATTCATCATGTGTGTTTTACCTTCTGGCTGAGGATGGAGCGAATAGCCTTTTCCACCTCTGCAGGATTTTCAATATCCACCGTCCACACGTGGGGCTGACCGACATACACCTCAGCGTACGGATGTTGAGAAGTCAGCTGCAGACAGGAAAACAAAGCAGCCACAGGGGAGCAGAGGTTAAGGAAAACAAACGTTTCCTTTAAAGGTCATCTGTTGAGAAAAAGAACCTGCAGCGTGGAGCTCGTCCTCTCACCTCTCTCAGGGTGGGTTTGCCCTTGAAAAAGTCGGTGTTCTTGCTGCTCTTTGGCGGGTTGAATTTGGGGTTGAGGAAGGCGCAGCCATTGGCGATGGCCTCCAGAGGAGCGGGACCCTCGTAGGGGAAGGACAGGCCCACAAACAACTGCAGGAGCCAACAAAGAAATCCATTAAGCCAACCATGAAAACATGAAGTTTAATAAGAGAACACGTTCTTCTACAGAAGAATTTACCACCACATCAATCTGTGTTCAAACTTTATCACGAAGCTGCCAACATATGTTCAGCACTGTGGCAGCCACTGAAATAATTAGCCATGCAGTTTAGGTTTAAAGTTTACAGGCTGCGTGGAGAGTTTCTGTCTGCTGATAGCAGCAGTTAGCGCTTGTTGAACCAAACCTCCTGTGTTATCAGCACAAAATACAGCCGAGGCAGCAGATTGTCTCAATAAAACATGGAGGGGGAAACGAGCAACGGGGGAAAACATTAGATTTATTAAATGAAATATAGGAAAAATAAGGAAGGTCCAGTCTGTCAAACAACAGTGAGGCGCTTCCTATGATTCATCAAATGAAAAAAACAACCTTCAGTGCACAGAAACTGTCCGACATACATCTGTCTGACTGTTGCAGCTTCATATTGTCCACAATCAGAGGAAGCAAACAAATCTCATTCATAGCTTCATAAATGTAAAACTATCCCTTTGAAATGGTAATAAAACCAGTTTTAACCATTAGTCCAGTGTGCTGCGAGTACGGCACATTCCCACACAGAGGAAGCGTGACTTCCTCTCTTCCTGATTATACAACAAATATGTGCAGGGCAGTGGAAGCACGTTGCCGGCAGCAGCTTGTTGACACGAGACACTTGTATAGAAGCAGAGAGACGGCGGCCGGACGCAAAAGCTAATCTGGGCATGTTTGTACTGGCCTGAAGAAAATCTGACACACACACAAAGTTCTTCCAACAGGTGGCAGCAAAGCACAACCTATTATTCTCCGTGTGTGTGTGTGTGTGTGTGTGTGTGTGTGTGTGTGTGTGTGTGTGGCTGTGTAACAGTCAACCACTATTTATAGGGAGCGAGGGGTGGGGTGGGGGGAAGAATGAAGACACACGGTTGAGAGGAGAAGCAGTGAAGGATTCAGAGGTAGGAATGTGACAGGATGGCCTTAAATCTATAAGAATCCTTTTACATCAGGGCTCCTAACGAGTGTCCTCTACAGATGTATGATGGTGCACGTCAGGGACATTCAGTTCATTCTGCACATTCACAAGAACAAATGCTGACGATCAGAGCGCTCGCGCTGTCGATGGCATGAACAGCTTCTCTGAGGCCTCTGTAACCGCTTCAGTGTAATAAATATATATATAAATATAATAAACTAGAGGATATTTGGGATTTTTGCCCGTTCAAATGAAAACGCGGCGGTAAGCATCAGGGAAAGATTTTGTGGGATCTCTCCTCACTGTGACACATCCGATGTGATCACAGAGCTTTCACTAAACAACACAGGCCCAGCGACGTCCGACTCACTGCCAGCTCCGCTCGTTCTCCCTCTACAACAAGTCAGCATCTGGCCCTAGTTTTCTTTTCTCTCCCTCTGTCCAGTCAGTCAGATAAACCGATTTCATTAAAACACAAAGCTAAGAGAAAAACAACAGATATTCTTCCATCGCACACACAGATACCATTCACCACTGATACAACAGAACCTCAGAAACGCTTTTGCATTCATGGCTGCGTCACCTGTCCTTCCACGGGAAGATAAAGGTGGAGAAACAGTGGCCATCAACAGACAAACGAAACCTCCGCACACACGGACAGTTCGTCTACACGTAACCCCCAAGCGATTAAGGATCCTGCAATTTCCATCAGGTTCTTCAGTTTTAGTTTGCAAAGAGCAGCCTCCTCCATCTCCACCGTTCACTCACTCGTGTCATGGAACAATAACACAGGAGAAGCTGCTGACTCAGTGACACAGGAAATTATTTTGCTCCTGACATGACACGCGTTAACAAATACCAATAAGGTATGAGTGACACTAGGAACAAAAATGTTATAACTTCCAACAGGAATCGTCTTGTGCTTTAGATCTACATATAAGGTTAAAATACAGTGTGTGGAGCACAGAGACGAGCCGGAGGCAGACAGTGAGGGCAATTAAACAAGTCGAGTTAGACGTGACATACAGGAGAAACAAAGATTAAAAAAAACATCGACTCCATCAAAGCGTTGCCACTTCAGCGGTTTGATCACCGACACCATTCCCCCGACACATCACAGCACGTCAGAGTTTATTTCAGGAAATTCTGCTGGAGAGAAAATCAGATGTCACGCGTCAACAGCAACACAATCGTCTTCACAGGAGCGTTTCCACGCTATTTTTACAGCACACTCTCTCGACAGTTAAACCCCACGAGGTCAATTAGCTCAGCTGGTCTGTTTGCAGGTAACAGTGAATGTGTTTAAGGAGCAAGAGAAAACTGTGCCAACAACACCTCCCGTTTGTCTCGTGCGCTCTTAAACAACAATTCGGCTAAAATATTTGGGGTTTGTGGGATTTAATTGGTCGTCTCCCAGTGGGATTCGCAGCAGAACCACATGTTAACGAGAAGATATGGAGGTTTAAACTCTGGTGTGACCTGCTAACGTAGCACTGCATCCAACAAATAGAAATCCATTCAAGTCTGAGTTGAGCTCTGTCCAGCACACATTTCTGAGTCTCAACACTTCAGTGATCTGCTACGATGCAGGAAAAAGATTTAATGTTGCATCTCTCTTTCAGCTTTACGGGGCTCTTGGCTTTAGGCTCAGCACAGAGCTGCATTTGCTGACTGAAAAACACTTCACGGCTCTTTTCAGTTTAAATCTCAATCCATCTTTTGTCAATAGCCGTCTGAATCCTGATCTGTGGCCCTCCTGCACGTTCGATCTCTGCCCCAGCTCGCGTCTGATGTCTTGCCTCTCTCTCTCTCTCTCTCTCTCTGCCTGCTCGTCCCTCCCCGGTGTCACCGGATAGCGTGTGGTTTTGGAGGTCTGAGAAATCGAAAGCTCTCTTCTAGCTTCATCTTCTGAGAAGGTGGAAGACCGTACACAGGAGACAGTCTCCATTTTTCAGTGCCAGCATTAATGATAGTTTTCACCTTCAGCACAGTTTCCCATTGCTCTGTGAGCTTTAGGAACAAGTAGGTCAGTTGGTTGCTCGCTAGCCGTCTCCCATTAGCATCGATTGTCCCATCATACAATAGCTTAGCATTCAGAACATGCAAGCTGGGGATCTTCTCCTCATGTGTGAGGGTGGTGTGTTGTTTTCCCCCCAAACATTTTCCCAAACGTAAAGGAGTAAACAGACTAACGGTTCAAATGTTGGCATGCTCTGCTGAACGACATGGCTGCAGCAGAAACGGACCTCGAGGAGCCACAGGACATTAAATAACTACACAAACAGCACATCCACTGTGTACGTTTTCTACTGTATGGAAGTGGATGATATCTGCTCGGTCTGCGTGCGATGAGCGTTTTATAGATTTTTCTCTTCTAACAAGTAAGAAATGGGTTTTAAATTTTCTCGTACCAATTCACAGACTATCATAAACGAAAAGATTTAAACAGGTGGTCATTCTATAATCGTAGAGATTTTCTTTTCCAGTTACTAGGTACCTCAAACAATTTCATGAATGGAAAAAGATGACTTTGACACATATTTGGCACAAACGAAAACCAAGGGTCAGACTACAGAGCGTACAGCTCCCCAAGGAAAAAGGTGGATTGTCTGTAGCTTGTTTGGAGGATTTTTACACACACAGCTGCAGCGAGCCGCCGGTATGAGAGGCAGAAGTGTGCTCACAACTGCCTCTCTGTGATCCACACTATTAAACATCCTGTGTGTAGGAACCATTGTTTAAAGCACATGATTTAACGTTAGGACAATCAACAGACAGAGGACGCTCCCCAGTGATCACATAACGTTACATACATAGTACAACATGTGTAATATATGGACCTGTACACTGCTTTTGTTTTTAGTCTAAGAGCTTTTATTTGCTCGTTGCAACCGTCACATCACAGCTTTGTGTACAACGTGAACAAGTACAGTGCTCAGCCGCTGACACGTGTTCACACGTCACCGCCAGCGAAGAGCTCGCTCCAAACCACACAGCACAATCCAGCCTGGCAGCAGTCGCTGTGCCCTTGTCTTTGTGTGTGAGAGTGGATTGAGTAGGGAAAGAAAAGGACAAGTCATGACGTGAATGGAGAAATGCTTCTGCTGTAGGCTGGACCGATGACAGAAGCTACAAACACTTAGCTGAAGGCTCTTGGAAGACAGGGCGTCTGTTCACATAAAGACAGGCTTTTTTCAGCCCACATCTCCCAAGTATCTCGTTTTTACTTTACTTTTGCATATTCGCATTGTAACTTAAAACATCTGCGAGCCAGAGGTCTTAGTGTGGACAAAGCTTCATAAGAAAAAAGGTGAAAACCCTTTCAGGTAACCCAACTGTTTTGTTATCTCCAATTTTTATTATAGTTCAGAACAGTATTATTCTGTGGTTGGACTGTTCGCTTCATTCAAAGGAAGCTTTTTAAAGTGCGTCAGGCCACTGATTACCACAGGAACTTTTAAAGCAGCATGTATGAAAATGTTCTGCAGGTCATTTGGGCCGCCACCTCTCAGTTGTTAAAAATCTTCTAAGGGGTAAGGTGTGGTGAGTTTGTTTCATAGTTTAATCTCATAAGCACTATACCCCTACACTGTTATTTCCCTACAGGGTCATTTTCTTCATGCGAGATATTTTACAGCCAGGCGGCCTCACCTTGGTTTCTCGGAGGAGGAACTGCAGGTCTCGGCCACTCAGGATGCCGTGGTTCTTGACGTAGCTTGGTAGGTGCACGGTGCTGGTCCCGTGCACAGTGCCGTGAACCTCCATGTAGCTGTGGATAATGTCGAGGTATTTCTTCTTGTCCTTAGACAAAAGGGGAGAGAGAGAGAAATGTCTATTAGGGGAATTTCACAAACCAAAATCCTGCTGGAAAGGAGACCTATCTTTCTAAAAGAAATTAAATATTGCACAACCTACGCTTTTAAAATACTGACACAAATTAATATCAATTCACTGCAAAGCATTTAGATGATTTGAGGTTAATCTGGTGCTCTCTGGGGGAAAAAAACATTTTTTGATGAGTAGATCAGTATCATTACTTTGTGATGTGGCCCGATGAACTTTCGTTGGAGCTACCTGACTAACCATCTGGCCACAATGAAAGGCAGAGCTTAAAATAGCACCGAATGACGAGCACCAGTGCACACAATAACCTGCTACTGCTCTAGAAAGTCAACCTGATCTGTAATGTCTCTGTTCAAAGGACAGCAAAGCATCTAAAGGATGATGATGATGATGATGATGATGATGATGATGATGATGATGATGATGATGATGATGATGATGATGATGATGATGATGGAATCAGCTTCTTTTACAGCAACAGTCAGGTCTTGTCTATTGCACTTTTGTTACAAAGGAATCCAGCTTTGGTGATTTCGAGGTCAGGGTGGATGACGTTTACTTGTCAAACCCTGTTCTTTCATCTTCAAGGACACATTTCACGCTCCCAGACTGTCCTGCAACTATTGCACGTTGTCTCTGGTTTCGTGGGTTTGCCGACCATTAATACGATCCAACATTTCGGTGTTTACCGAGACAGCATTACAAATCAGATCAAGGAAAAGGATCGTGAAAGTGAGCCGAATTTATGTGTGAGTAAAGGAAAGTAGAAGAGAACGGATGGGTCAACAGCTTAGTGGACTGTTTTATAGTATAATTATCTACTGGTCACGTCGTGGCCCCTGCACGCTCTGCAGACGCCAGCACCCACAGAAATGAAACAAGCCTTTCTAATAAGACTAACATGGACAGTCTCTTGTTGTACAGTGTGAAAGGGAACATTGTCTGGAGTTCAAATAAGATCATGGATTATGTCACCCTGCTCACAGAAGCCCTGTAAGAGCTCTGTTTTAAACTACGTTACGTTAATCAGTCTGGACGGAAACATGGCTTCTATAACCAAAGACTTTTTTTTTCACAGGCAGCAGGTCTTTCATTTTCAAAAACGACGATATGACCGCTTTGTTACACAGCAAAATATGCACACAAAATATTCCCCAGTGTCTGCAGCTGATGTGCAAAATCTGTCTTAATCACTTCGTCCTGTTCCTGCTAAAGACTGCGTCATATGGGAGCGCTGAACAGTGAAGACTGTTAAAGAGGAGCCTTTCAGGGAGGTTTACAGATGACAGCTGGCTAATTTCTCCTTAACGACTGGATGTCACAGAGTCACACATTCATACACACTCAAATATTATTGATTGCCATTAGTTTTAACACTCATGGGGCAGCGAGGCCTAGGTATTGTTAAAAGCTGCTTGTTTCAAATTCACTCACACACACACACACACACACACACACACACACACCAGCCTGCCTTTGAAACAGTTCTGCCTCTAAGACATTTCCCTGCTCGCTCGCTCTTTCTCTCTCTCTCTCTCTCCCTCTCTCTCCCCTCCCTACTTCCTCCTCTTTAAATTTCAGGTAACCGCTTGTCAGTGTCCCGGGAGGCCTGGCTATCAGATGCCTCCAGCCAGCCTTCTGTAACTAAAGCAGCAGCGTGTGTGTGAGTGTGTGTGTGTGTGTGTTTTTGATAAAGTCCTAATTAGAAGGTGAAGTCACTACCATGTAATCTTTCCGCATCCATGCTGTGCTTTACTGTTTAACTGTGAGGCAAAAAAAGTTAATAATAATAATAATAATAATAAGAATAATAAATCAGGGGGTGATTGGTGACATCATCTGGAGTATAATATGTGACATGGTTGTGTCTGACTGCACTAAAGGAATATATACGGCCTCTAAAGACAGCAGGATGTGTGTGATGCACGTTTGCTGTCACTGAGTGACTGTATGTGTGCACAGAAGGACAAATATGGTGTATCGCCATAATCCTTCAAGGCAGTCGACACAAAAAGCTTTTTGGGTCAGACTAGGTCACATGTCAGGTGCTTTCTGGAAGCATAGCTGGATTCTCTCTCGCTCACGTTGATGCAATTATGTGGAAATAAAGGGGAGGGTGTTTAAAAAAAACAACAACGTTGAAAGATCTGAAAATCTCACTGAAGCATATTGGGACATTTTCAGATTGATGGTAGATTTTCCTTGTTGTAATTTTATTAAGTCAGCTTCGATTCATAGCTCCCGTCTCAGCTGTCATCGCTCTATAAAGTAAAAAGAAGTTATGACTTTCTAACACTAACAGAACATGAGGACTGATGACACTGAGCTGCATGTCCTCAGACTGCCCACAGTCAGTTTCAGCGTGCAGAGGGTGTGTTTTTTCCTATGCTGTGTGTGGACATACACACCTTGGAGCACATGCAATATGCAATCTGAAACTAGGAGGGAGATCAATTGCGGCAGCGTTGCTCGGGGAGTTATAAAATAACTGCTTTAGCTGGAGAGGTTGATTGAAGCAGGAGAGGAAGAGGAGGAGGAGGCGGCAAGTTTTATGACCTTGTAAATCAGAGGGAATTTGTAAACCCTGGCTCGCAGAGGAAACGGCGGCTGCTGCTTTCTGTCAACAGAGGGGAGGGTTGAGAGATGACTGTCCGGGGAAGAAAGCTTACTCGCAGAGAAACAGTACCTCTGAGACCCCCAGCCAGGCTGGAAGAGCAAAGAAGGTTGAGATGCACAGCTACTGTGCTACTGACACCACTGAGAGCTAGCGCTGCAGCACTGAGCAGTTCATAAGAAAGAAATGAGTAAAGTTAGAGCATTTTTCAACAAATATCAGTCAGTTTATAGTCTTAGTATTTGCATTTCAAGTGCCACTTTCTTTTACACCCTACTTATCTACGGTGTAAATAGTGGCTTAGCTGCTGTAGGGTTGTATCCATAACAGAGAAGTGTTTCTACCAGCCCAATTCTGTCTTTTGAATTCTAGTCGGGGATTAGAAACAGTGAGGATAAACCCTAGACCTTAAATTGCCCTAGTGTAGCAATGCACCTCCCATTTTTGTTATTTCCATTATTTTGTCTTGGGCAGCTATGTAGTGCAGTGAAGGTCAGGCTTTTCATCACAAACATGAAATGAAAATAATAAAGGCAACAATAGGCAAACAACAACCAACTATTCATTTAAATATGGCTGGCAGAAGACACACCCCGGGCTCACTTTCCTGTTATTGTATTAAACAACACGGAGGATCGAACATACGCTCATCAGCTAATGAGCTGAAGAGAGCAACAAGTGTCTGATCTGCTGGAAATAAACAAGCTCCTATTGTTAATCATTGTTCATATAAGAACACAGGTTCACATTTTGATCCACTGATTTATCTTGAGACCAATTTTGTGCCCAGGCTTCGAAAGAAATACACTAAATGTGCCATGCTGAGCGTGCTGCAGTAACGTCGAGAGGTGAGAGGAGCTGCTGCCTCATCAGAATGCAAACAGGTGCACTCTGTTCGACTTACTTGCCCCTAAAACTGTCTTCTACATCAAACGCACCTCAGATCGTCTTCCCATATGAAATCATTTCCAACTGACAGAGTCTGGAGCCGCAAGACTGGAAGCTTGTCAGTCAGCACATCCATTCTTCATGGAGGGAGGAAAAATCTTTTTCCCACATAACCCACATACTCTCTTGCATACAGATAAATAATATCTGGACTAAAAGATAAATTCATGGCTGTTAGTTAAAAGCTTCACAGGACTGCAAAACCCAGTTGACACTTATATCCCCAGGGAAGAATGGCTGGTAAAACAGCATCCAGATGTGTTGAAGGGCACTCTAGCAACGTTATTTACTACGATACCCTGCCACGCCACGTTAGTCAAAACAATCTATAACCTGTTATGTAGGACTACACAGTCGATCTGAATAAGTGAGCAAGCTGTAAGCTCAGAACTGAAGGAAATAAACGCACACAGCTAAAGTAATATTCCTGCTTGTCCTGCAGCCCTGGGAACACCTGTAACGCCACACGCTTCACTGGGTGCAATTAAAAACTTTGCACCTTGTGTACAGAAGCTAATGGGACCAGAGCAACTTCCATACACTTATATGCAGCTAATACGTTTAGTGAAGCATGCAGTGAATAAAACAGGTGCTATCAGGACACTTAAGCTGCATCCTCCTCCTCTCATACGCACAGCACACATCACTCCCCTACCTTTTCTTGTTAGTTTCTACTACAGAGAAACGTTAAATACAGTACTTAGGACTTTAAAGTCAATAAAACATCTGTGACATGAGGAGTCGATTTAAAAGGCACGTTAACATTTTTCCTTTCGGCCCGGCAACATTCTCAAACATCACAGTCCAGATTCTCCAACGGCACTCGCATGCTTGTCCTTCCTGCACTGCATATGCTCGCTGTGTGTGTGTGTTGTCAGCTCGTGTGAGTTGTCTTTCTTCACTATGTCCTTTGATCTGCTGCCAAAGGCCTGCAGCTCTTCCTCTCTGTACATCCTACTCATCCTCACCTTTCTCCGTGTTCCCTTCTGCCTCAGCAAACGCTTTCTTTAGTGAAGAACAGCCTAATGTTTGTATTGTTCACTGACCATGTGAGTCCAGGTACAAGTCTCTTATTGTTTTCTTCTAATGAATCTAAAGGAGATGCCAAATATTCTAGAAGCCACAGTGAAATGGCTTTTGTTATGTGAGCAGTCAAAGTCTCCGTACGACATACTGTTAATAACAGTTATTCAGCTAATTACAGCATTTGAGCCTCAACTAGACAGTAAAGTCCAATTGAAAGTCAGACTCAGGCCACATGTCCTCTACTTTCAATCAGCAAACATCTTATATCATTCTCATTGAATGGGCTTAAGAGAGGCTGATGTTTTTAAAATTTAAAAATCTGTCAGTAAAATGTAATGGAACAGGCCTCATCATTTCTGGTTTTATTTCAGGAAAGAATAGGGAGAAAAAGGCCTTTCCAGATATTTTCACCGGCAAAGTAAACCGTTCTCAGCTTAAGAGAATAAGAAAACTTTGCACTACGAAGCATCTGGTGTGAATCAGAAACAAACTTTTTCCTTTCAACTTCCAGTACCGCTAGCATTGAAATGTAAACATGGGTTGAGAACTATGCCCAAATGGAACTGTGTATTTTGGCGGCCTGGTAGCTCAGTGGGTTAGAAGGCCTGGGATGCAGAAGGTAGCAGGATCGATTCCAAGCTGCGGCACCCAGCCCTTCCCCCATACCAGGTGTGGTGACCTCAAAAGTGGAACAAAGAGAGGGGATTTTAAAGGTGATAATTATTTCACTATACATTTCAATCTGAGCGCCTTCCTCAGGTGTTAGTTGGTGACTCTTTAGATCATTAAGCTAAGACTCTGAATATAATTCCATTTAACTTTACCTCCATGTGAGAAAGTGTTTTTATCACATTTAAAATAATGAATATATCGTTTTAAAATGAAAAGAAGTGGAGGAGAGCGAGATCTAAAAGGAAGGGGGAGGAAAATGGAGTAAGCCAGGAAAGTCATTATCAGTCGGCCCCAAAACGGCCTGTTAATTAAAAGCAGGAGGTAATGAACACGCTTGGGAGTCTGATTAGCAGCTAATGCCCCTTGCTGTGAGCGGATTGGCTCCCCTCGTCTGCCCTTTAAAGCGGGACTGAATGGCACACTACTGTCTGTGCTCTGACTTGGTACTAGAAGCCCCAACCCACAGCAGCAGCAGCAGCTACCTCTGGATTATAAATCTTTACCACCCTGGGATTCACGGCCTCACAAGGAAATCTAGTCGAACATGTTTTTTATGTAAGTTTGGACACATATTTTACTTGTATATTCCAAACAACGCTTGGTTCACTGGTTTGATCTGATCCCAACAATCCAGGAGGTGGTATCTGGTCACTTTTAGACATTACTCTCTCATAGTTTCTATTCCACAGAGGTAATCTGTCAGACATCTAAAGAGTTGGTCGGATCTACAGTGACCCGCTCTGAAACATACATGGTGTTGGTTGAAAGCTCATGGAGTCGTGGGCAGTAATCCAAACATCCAAGGCACACCGAACAATGTGCAAATCTCTCAGAGGCTGGGATACAATAATCCCTTCGTCTCTGTGCCGCAGTGTGAGCATGTATTTGAATATATTAAAAAGTCCACAGAGAGGGTGATAAGCTGAATTTGAGCTCCTAAGCCAGACTGTTAATATTAAGTTTGCTACAAAAGTTTTAGTCAAGGTTGTGTAAAGAGTTTCACTGCAGAGCTCTTAAGAGATCTCAAATTGGGTTCTACTTGGTGTGCCGGTGTTCTTTGGCACACTTAGCAAAGGCTGCCACTTCCACCTTCAAAACGAATACACAAGTGTGTATCTTTGCATATATTTACAGAAAATATAAGTCTAAGAAGACGTGGAACTCAATACATATAGATGGATATCTCTAAACGGCTTTCTGTTCTGTAGAGAAAAGTCCGTCTGTTACTACTACTGCAGATACAACAGCACAGATAACACAGTGAAAACAAAATATACGGTTTCAAATATTGCCAGTAACAAAATACACTTGTGACATCTGTGAGGCACCAGGACCATGTTTCAGCATGTGGGTGCAGTGTTTGTAATAATGTAAATGTTCTGTGCATGTGTGAGAGTTCACACAATCAAAAGCTGCATTACCTTCCAGAAGTTGTCGACCTTGCCGTAGACTAGCGACTGGTTCTGTCTCTTGATGTCGTCAATGTGCTTGATGTCGCTGGCATTGAGGTGCTGCTCAACTACGAAACCCAGGAAACTGTTGTCTGGTGTGTGAGCTGCAACAGAGAGAGAATAATTGGATTAACTAGGTGCTATTTTTTAAAGGCCTCTAATAAGATGAACAAAGAAACAGAAAGGAAGACAGAAAAAAGGCATTATCATTTCTGCTTCAATTGAAGCATCACTGAAGCAATAAATATCTGCTCTCAGAGTCCATGTAATTCTCATAAGCCCATTTCAACCTCAGCGTTTGGCACCCATCATAATTCCAGAGATAGTTGCACAACGCCACTCAACAAGCACTTTGGTTTTCGTTTTCTCTATTATTTTTTGCCTAGTGATGAGTGGTTACTATGGGAACCACAAGATGAGCAGGTCAAGTGTGGAGCGCGAAGTTGGCAGCACATTACTTCAATGCCATCTGCCTTGCAAAACAATTGTGAAGACAAGGGTTTGGATAGTGGATAGATAACATTTTGTTAAAACCAAATATGCTCGATCTAATTTAAGATAAAAATCATAATGAAAAGCAGACCTTATCCTCGGTCCTTAAAGTGAAGGAAACAAGCTAAGAGGTAAAGGGTTTCGTTGCTCTGTTATGGTCTGCCCCCCTGAGAGAGGCTGGTGGAGTTTCTTTTTACCACATTATTACGAGTGATGCAAATAAAAGTCAGTTAGTCAGGGGGCTGCAATTCACATGAGTAAATAAAAGAAGGGTACAATGAGAGCAAAGAATCTCATCACTTCAGCTGCACACTCGGTAACCTTCAGCAGTTATTTAAACATGTCAGATAAATTACTGCTAATATCTCTGGACTAATAACACCTGATGTAATCAGAGGGGATGAATCAGGATTTTTCTCACACGCTGACAGGAATACAGTCGAAACAGATAACAGCAGAAACACAGACATACTCTAACAGTCCCACTGTGCAACAGCAGTCTCACAAAGCCCGATATGTTCTTAGCTGAGTGTTGCCTGAAATGTGACCTTTTTCACCTCTTGACAAAAAGCTAAGGTTTGTTCTCTCCAGACAGGACACGTATTGGCTCTGGCTATATGCCTTTGGACAAAAAAAAGGGCAGTGCAGGAACAGAGCATTGTAAATGAGCCTAGCACCAGACCATGTAATTGATCAACAACAACAACAATGTTCCTTTTCATCCAAGTGAATTGACAAAAACAAAGATCCTTTATTATGATTGTGTTTTGTTGGACAATGATTTCAGGTTGCATCATGCAACGTGTATGATTATATACTTGCAGTACATCATCTGCTGATGTACACAATGTTAACGAAGAATCTTCTTCAAGGTGCTTGCGATTACTCATCTTAGGGTTGTAAATTGTGTAGATTTCATAACCTAATGCATTAAGATCCTTCTCCTGTGCTGCAGTTTCCAGCATCACAATGCAGGATCTGTTCAGCTGTTCCTGAACTGTTATTTCACTTTGTGTTTTGTGTGCATGTGTGGGAGAGAACAGGAATGTGGGAGTAGATGTGTGAGATGTGAATGCGCACAGCTGTTCTCAAAATATCTGGAGTGTCAATTTAATTTTGCCTGATTAAACAATAATAATAACTAGAACCAGCAAAAACTGAAGGGATCATTTTGAAGAAGTACTCAACCAACTTTATTTTACACACGTCTTCTGTAGATCTACAGCAGTTTCATCAAGTTTGGATGAAATAAGTCAGATCATATCACAGTGATGTCATCACGGAGCCTACAAACCATGACAAACCAGGGATGTGAAGTCTAAAAGTAGTGAAAGTCATAAAGCGGATGGGAGGTTCTACTGAAAATATGCAATCTTTTTAAAGTGTTAAAACATTTAAAGGGGTCTACTACTGTCAGTTAGAAAGCAAACTGTATACATAACAGGGATTCTACATACTGACAGTTCAAAGTTGATTTAATTGGTTCCACTCAATGAAAAATAAATTCTAACTAATGCAAAAGAACTCATATGATTAGGTAAGTGAGTAGTATTTATGATGGCAGAGATGGTTCGAAGTACAGGGAGGAGGAAGTACAAACCCTCATGTACCCAACTATCTGTGTAAACAGGACAGGCTGTTAATTAGTGCTCAGGCCTCCTGATGCATTTGGCAACAGATGCCTCCTCTCTCAGTGCAGCCTTCACTCAAAGTGTCAATCAACTTGCCACAGCTTCTTGAGCTATTAGCTAACAAACAGCCTGGGAGAACAGTGTTGCTGCAGAGGCAGCTAATTTGTTGTTCTCAACAACTGTGAGTGGGGGAACACATTTGCCAGATTTGGCCTGGTAAATCCATGTCCAAGGACGGGACATTTTCCAGTAAATCACCAGTGAACGCAGACCATGTTTATAAAAAGGAAATATAGTAAGGTTTGCACACAAGAACTCATTTTACTAGTTACTTCTTCTATACTGTTAGCAGAATAGGAAAGAAGAAAAAAAATTTAAACATGGATGCTCAGTGTTAAAATATCCATTGTATTATAAACTCAACATCAAACACTCGGTGGTCCTTGTGTGAATCAGCCTGAAGAGTGAGAATTAATTAATTACACCTAAAACTACTCTAAGGGTTTTAATGGTGAGTGTTTCAGACTCAAGATTAGTGCATGGGTAAGTACTACTACTGCCAACAGTACAGTGAGGAAAATAAAGTGCCATAATCACTGTACTCATGTATAACTCAAATATAAACACCATCATATGCCAAAGAACAAATGACCGATAGTATTTTATAACTGGATGTCAGCTGAGATATGTATGCAGTGAAATTGAAGATATAAATGCACATTTTGGGAAACACTGACTCTTTTTGCCTACGGTTAGACTGTATGTGCACTAAGTATGAAGTTACACGGAGACAGGAAACCATAGGAAGCAGCTTGTCAGCTAACTAATCAATGTTCATATTTAGTATATAGACAATAAAGTGGCATTGATCCTCTTAGCTCTCAGTAACATGGAAACACACAGTAACAAGCGCATTAAGACTCTTCACTTCCAGCTTATGTTGGCAAAGTTTCAAACAAGCCCTGTTATTTTTCTCCACAGAATTACTGAACTCCAGTGCCAAAGCGGTCTGCAGCACGGCTAAGCAAAAAAAGGCAAAGGACACATGTACCAAGGGCACGCTGGGGACACAAGGTCAGCTTCACACCGGTCCACTGAAAGTAGGGGTGAGTGACATTATCAGTCAAAGCTGTACAGGGATCCATTAGCCTGGCTGAGGAGCTATTATGTAGTTGCCGACACTTCAGGATAAACACTATCTGCTCCAATGTTCAACCTCTGACCACTGTTCTTTTCTACAGGAGATTCAGAGGCTGTGAAACACACAGACACAAAGCAGAGTACACAAACAAACATATGGTTGCAGTGTGTTTTCACTGATGACTCTGCAAGTCGGCACCATTTTCTAAACACACTTCAGTGCATTTATAAATAGTACCTTGTGATTTACTTTCTAAATAAAAATCTTAAATGGCGTTTTTAAAATGGCATTACTTGGTTGAAAGAGCTGATTTCATGGCCATGGTAATGGGTTTTATATGAGTGCATGACTAAGATGTCTAAGAGGGAGGGAAAGTATCTCTGTGACAGTTGGGCACAGGGACTAAAGTAGGCATTATTATTCATGATAACATAATGAGATTAAACGTCTGGATATATCCGTCTGTGGGTTGTATAGTTACATTTCTAAACCCAACGTCCGTTGTAACAAGACGTATAGGTGCACACTAAATAAATTAGATCTAGTAGGACTTCTGATAAACTACATTAGATTTTCAAACCGTCCTGATTATATATGATTTGTGTTGTGAGAAGATGTGCAACACAAACTGTACACTAGAAAACACACCCTGTTATCCCGACCCTGAAATAGATTAATGAGGTCTTATTGGCCAGAGGCCACACTCTCCCAATTCTCCCAACCAGTGATTTATGGAACACTGCTTAATGGTAACAAATGGACCAATCCAAACGAAGATTAAATTGCTTACTGGCACCTGATTTGTTCATTGTTACATCTACATTCATTAGGGTAATTTAAAAACTAAACAATACGAATATTACATTTCACGTCAGCTTTGAGAAACCAGTTTTTTTGCTTCACCGTGCAATATGCAAATTTTAAAGGTCTTATATTTCCTCACAATGTTTGCAGGACCCGATGGGTGGGGTTGAATTGAGACAGAAACGCACTTCCAGCGAAACATAGACGTTGCCTATGCACACCTTAAAACAAACATTAGATAGTCCAGCTGTGAACTCCACCATCTGTGCCGAGCTAACAAAAATCAGAAATGCTTAGAAATACACACGGGTGTTTAATGTGTAAATGTTTGACCAGTTCAATAACAATAATAAAACTCAGACACCTACGTCAGTATCCTCTTAAGTGGTTTCATGCTACTTTGTTTAATGGTACACATACTCTAAAGCCACAGGACAAGAAAATGCAAATTAAAAAAACACGAGCCCGCCGCGTCTCTCGTGCCTGGAAATGGTGCAGCTCTAGTCTTAACACTTAGCCACACCATTGTGTCCTTGTTTCACCAGCGATACCATCTAACCTAACAACGCGATTTTGTGCAAAGGCCCCAGTGTGTGATGGGAAAGATACACAAAGAGCCCATTCAGGTGCCTGTGGTATTCTGTGGAGCTCCAGGACTCACTTCACAAACTGGGACTGAGGAGGTAACATTTCACTTTCTCTGAGCCATGGGGAAAAGGTCAATACCCCAGGGGGGTTGGCCCCTTTTTTCCTCCCCTCCAACTGCTCTAATCTGCTTCACTGCCACCCCTCATCCACATCAGCAAATCAGTTTGAATCTAGGTAGAGAAGGGCCTTTTAGTAATAGTGATTCACACACACAGCAGTAAAAACCCTATGTCCTACATTCATAAATACAGTAAAAAAAGAGAGCTGAGTGTCTGACCCCCTCTGTCCTTTAACCTGCTTTGAGCGCGTCCATTAGCCACTGTGGTGCTTTGTTTAGAGTATATTTTATGTCATGTTCCCACCTATAACATCTCATTCATAGGAGAAAACTGGAACAGTGAACACAGGAAACACTCACGTTAATTTAAACTGTAAGTAGCCATGGTTGACAGCTTGATCATATTTACACAACAGATTGGGGAACTTGATGAAATGATGAAATTGGACGAGTGTCACGTGAAGACAACTGTCCAGCACGACATCCTTGAAAAACCTTTGGAAGGATCTGTGATATGTTTTCCTGCTGACTTACGAAACATTGTGTTGAACTGCTGCGGGTTCAGGTTCCACTTCCCCCAGGGTGTCTTGTGACCCTTGGACTGGGCATAGTGGGCGTGGTTGAACTCTGGTTCTGTCCCAAACGAATCCAGCACCCGCAACATGCACCTAGAACATGAAAGAAGACTTTTAATGGCCAGAAGCAAACACACCTCATAATGTATATTTCATTATTTCTGATTTGAGAACTTGCAATGAAACCTATTAGAGATACAACTATAAATCATACCAACACAGCGACTGTTGCTCTATTACGTGCTGAAAGAAACTGTTCACATCTCATGCACAGCATTACAAATACACGGCTACTTTCTCACAGCTGCACATTACACATTCATGGGCACAAAGCAAAGATACTACTAGCTCAGTCTGCGTATTTTGACCTGAATGATCTTTTCATTGTGTCATTTTTTATTTTCATATGACTCAAGTATCTAATAGACCGTCTTCATATTTGGCATTTTTATAGCTTTAGCTTTACGTGTATGTATTTTGTCATAAGACTAGCTTCATGCTCGTGAAACGACAAAAATAAGGGCTCCACCCTCAGGCTGCGAGACACCAAACTCTGTCCTGTGGAGATATCAAAGTCAAAGATGTCTGACTTAAATGTCAAAGCACTAGATTAATTAGACCACTACCAGTCAGGAGGTAGTGTACTGCACTGTATGTGCTGAGAACAACTCCCTCGTGACCTTTTGTTTAAGCTCTACCTTTACCGTTACTTCTGGTTTTATCATGTGTGTGCGCTCCCTGGCTGGAAGGCAAAGGGCCAGTGAAAGATGGTGAGTATCAATATATTGCCACAAACGTCGTTAATCCGTTAATCCTGTTTTATTTGCCATCCTCAGTCCAAGAAAGTAAGACGTCTCCTACTTTCAGTCAATAAATGAAATACTCAGCATTAATCACTGTGATGAGAAGCATCCAGGTGATACAGATACAGATGCAAGTGCAACACACACACACACACACACACACACACACACACACAACCTAAAGAAACTTCTCCTCGCTCCTCTTTCTCCAATTGTCTCTCCACTAAGGCCGATGCTATGCAGCTGGCTGTGTGAACTATGAAAGATCCTTGGAGAGCAGAGAGCTGGAAAACACATTCACCAGGAGAAAAACTTCAGACTGAAAGCAGAACAACAACAAGCCCACATGCCATCTCCACTCACTCTGGGGAAAAACAACCCTAATATTTCTCTGTAGATGTATCCTCAGCAGATGGAGAAGTGCATGGAGTAAATGTGGCTGCAGTACAGCTGCTGAGTTGACAGGTATAACACAGCAGAAGGTGAGGCTGTATACACCGTATCACTGCAGAGCAATATTGTAATCAAGCTACCCCGAGGGGATATGCTGTTTTCAAAGTAACAGAGTTCATCCAGGATAACATAATGTGCTTAAAGTGATCTCAGATGAGGAGTTTATAACGACGGCTACTGTAAATGACTGTTTTTGGCGTGATTGTCTCTGTGAGAAATCGAATCAATAAATGAAGTGGTCCCACATGGGTCATCAGGCAACAGTGATTTAAGATGGAAGCTCCGTCCTCATGCGTCTACCTGAGGGTCTGTTACATGTCTACGCCCCCCTGAGGGTTACCACAACAGCTGGATAATAAACTGACATATGAGTTAAAGGTCTGTCTCATAAAATCATTAGGCTGGATAATTGCCTTGCACAATGTTTGGTCATAAAAAATTCACGAGGACAACATTTGGGGAAAAATATACCACAATATGTTATTGATTATATTACTAGAACAGTAATCTAGCTACCAATATCTACCCTTTGCCTTCTCATGAATCTGTACAGTTTCAATACCATTTCAAAAAATACATCTAACCTTTGTTTTCTTGTCCAATTCACTAACTCACTACAGATATTTTGTATGTTGCAGTTTTACACAAGTCTTGCCAATATCAGAAATACATCAGCAGCCAAGACACAGTGGATAAACTTAGTCTCACACACATACAGTTCACGGCAGAACAAAGCGAGGTAGTGATGAATGCAGCGAAGGAGATAAAAACTATGAAGAGATAATCTGAGAAAATCAAACCACAATATCACTGCATTATTACACCAGTACACACTGATACACGTTCTGCAGCCCTGGTGATGCAGATGAAAGTGCACTGCCCGATTAAGTTATTGGATGAAAGGATTAAATGGAATAAAACAAGCGCAAACAACAAACCCATTCCTCGGGGGTGGTAGCAATACAACGATACAGTACTGAAAGACATATAGCCAGGAGACTGGAGAGATAACAAAACACATTAATCACACATGGGTCAGACAGACTTAGGTGATTTATAAATAAACACAAAAAATAAAGGAATAATTATTGTGGTTCATCTTTTGCAAAAAATGTTACACAGGCTATCTCCCTGCAGTCCTATAGGGCAGGTCACATTTCAGACCCCCAGAGTGTTTCTCAGGCTGCAAAGACAAATCGTATAAGTTACTTCTAAAGGGACACAGCAAAGTAAAAGGCCCTTTAGTAAAAAGGAGACATTAGTGAAAGAATAGGAAAAATGGCTCCGTTTTGCAGTATAGGTCTTGTTTCACAAAGCTCCCAGGAAGCGTATACTGACATTAGGTGCTCTGACATAAGTGTTCAATAACTGTAGGAGAAATAATGCAGAAAACAGCATATGGACCTTACATTACTCCTTAGGCTGAATCAATTTCCTCAGGGCAAAAAAGGAGCGGATGCAGTTTAAGGTGTTATGTTGCCAACAAACAAAACCTGGTGACAAGAAGGAGAAACAGGCGAGGCCATTAGAGCCCCCAGACTTATTGTTCTCTCTTCCTGTCAGTCTGAGCTGATGATAGCTTTTTCAAACCGAACCAGGAAGACCTCATCTACAGTCCTCAGCGGAGCAATCGGAGTGAATAGACTTGGTGCGTGCAAACATCACGAACAACAGACGCTGCTTCATCCTTTTGGGAAATTGTGGTAATGTATGAGCAGAAAATAGATTCGTTGTCCCACCACTGCTAGACAACCCACTGCCCTCTGCGGGAAGCCGCTAAAACCCACAGTTGGCAGCCGTGGCACAAGGGTAAAGAACTGTACAAATTACTGAATTCCCTGTCTATCTGACACAGAGGACAGAAAAAAGACTGAGAACGTATGCCCCTGCACAAACAAAAAGTAACAGTACAAGACGACTGAACGCCAATGAAACAAGCTGAGCTGCTTGTAGAAGAGACACTTGTAGAAAACCAGTTCAACTGGGAGGTTGTCTAGCATGTGGGAGTTTTTAACTAGAAAGGGCTTTTACAACGGACCATGCATGCTCAGCAAAACCTCCCTGGACATAAAAAACAGATAACAGCAGCCACCAATTACACAATGTTTTGATGTGATGTATATAATGACGTTTAGAAATTCTATTGCAAGAGAACAAATATTTGAGTACATAAAAAAATCTAACTGTGAATAAATGGGTAGCAATGATATTCAAAGTTGATATGACATTCAAAGGCTTTTATTTATGAGGTGTTTAAATCCTGTTCATCCAGTACAAACATAGAATTAAATCAGTTCCAACATTGTGTAGGACCCAACGCATCACTGCACGGTAAAGCACACCAACAATAAAAGCGTTTTAGTGCCATAAAATGTCAAATATCAATACTTACTGGTAGTGGACCCAGGAAGGCCCCAGTGTCTTCTTGAACTGGGTGAGACCCACAATGTCAATGTAGATAAGCTCAACCACCTTATCACCCTGAGTCGGGCAACTGGACTTGTTCCCCATTACCTTACGCATGATTCTGTGAAAAAGAGTTTAGTGTTAATATCAACTCAGAACAGACAAATGTACACGTTGTATGTCAAAAAGGATTTGAAATATGCGTCTGTTGCTTTTAGCTATTTACACGTACATGCAATTTAATTTAACACGATTCTCAGATTTCCCTGCAAGATGGAATAGAAACCCTCTCTAGTAAAAGAGCTGAGAGATGCAGTGTTTAGACTTTAGTTATAAATATTTGAAACAAAGCAGCCAAAAGTCAGGTAGTTTCTTCTTTGTCTTCAGCTGTTTTTAAGACACCAAGACATTTGTAGAAATCTGGTATCATGATCACACATACAAGTTTAAAGCACGAAGAGGAAAACTAATACGCACATTTGAGAAAGAGAGAACAGAACATAATGATTTTGACATCAGAAATAAATCCCCGCTATGATCTTTGAACATTAAAAATGTATGGATCGCCTGCCTTGCTGCTTATATGTGCCTTACGGAGCAACGGTTAAAAAAACATACTGCTAGAGTTTTTAAAGAGATTATGGTTGGACAACAGACCTTTCTTTGCCTGGAAAAAACAAAAACAACTAGACTTAGCAATTTCAGAAGAAATCGCGTGGGGGAGCATGATTGCCGCAAGACGCCTGTCGGCGTCTTTGC
>JAUMTR010000012.1:4930699-4991631 GCA_032270685.1 Microctenopoma stevenorrisi
AGCATTTCATGCTCCCCCACTAATAAAGAGAAAAAGAGGAAATCAATAGTGTGGAGCATTTCATGCTCCCCCACTAAATATGCAATGAATAAAACAGGAGCTTCATTTGTTTACCCTCAGTCAAATGACTTTAAGCAAATGCTAAGAGGTTTCTGGATAACCAGACCTCAGACCCAATAAACTGGAGTTACAGTACATTTGAATAATACAGCACACATGATGCAAGGCAGCAGTTTGAGCTCCGTGTTTCCTTTGACACCCTAAACAGCCAACTTAGAGTTCACTTAGGAATTATGGTAGTAATCGGCGTTAGTACTGACTCTTTGAGCTCAGCCAGAGAAGCAGAGATGCGAACGTCGTGGCCCAACAGGTACAGCGTGGTTATTAGGTCGCTCCACTGGACCAGCTCACCCAGGGGGCCACCACTGAAGGCGTTTTCTGCTATCTTGAAGCCTGACTCCTTTGTCAGAAGGCCCAAGTGTACTAGGATCTGAGGTAGAAGGAAAAATATGGAAAACAATTAAAGACGCCAGCCAGATAAGCACTTACTGCAGTTTTCATAGTTATACAAAAACATATAGAAAGCTAAGCTTGAACAAAGAACATTTGTAATGTCAGCATATTTTTACTTTCCTAAATAGATGAAAGAGACTGTAGGCTGTGGAAAACAGCGGACAAAACATTTAAAGACCCATGGTGGTTTTGTGAAACATGAACACACACACACACACACACACACACACACACACACACCTGTTCAGTTGCTGAGGGATACACCGTGTGTTCCACAGCAGGAGTAAGAAGTAATAGCAGGTTCTGTTTGAAGTGACCAACACACTAGTCATGGATTAAAATGTGCAGATTAATAAACCAAAGAGATTAGGGGCTGAAATAAAGATTGGGCCTGGGAAAAAATGCTCTTTAATTATATAATGAATCATTCAGGGGAGAAACGGAAAAGTAGGGAAGGATAGGTAAGATACCAGAGACAGATAAGGTTTCTTGTCTCCTGTCGTCTCTGCTTTGCTAAAGGGGATGCTGCTTTGCATCAGCACCAAGGTATCACGGGAATGCGATATGAATTATTCACAAGGCCGGTAGAAAGTGTGGAGTACATTATTCAGTGTTGGGAGCCGCTGCCAGCTTGGGACACAATGGAATAATGGTGTCAGTCCTTCCTCTCCACCAATTCTTCCCTAATCTGAACGGGGACTGTCTGCAAGTTGTGTCTCTGTATCCAATGTGTTCATTTCAACAGGCTGGAAGATGAGGGAAGCTGTTTTTAAGAAAATGAAAGCTAGAAATTTTACTAATATTCACCTACATTTCACCACTTGTCTGGTCAGCTTTTAATTTATTGTTGTCATATGTTGTCATATGTTTTAGGAGGCAACAACATTTTCTTTCATAAACATAAAACCACTATATACTTAACAAAACAACATCTACATGTAGTATCTAACAGTAAATTCTCGCTGTCTCACTGATGCCTTTTGCTTTCTCCAGTGTACTAGTACGTTACCTTCTTTCTCGGACGTTTGCCCAGGTTCTGCTTGGCGGCTAGTGAGCGGATGGCGCTGACCCACGGCTCAGCCATGCGTTTGATCCTCAGCATCATCCAGCGAAACTCCTCCCGTTGTGACATTACCCGGTAAAGCTCCTCAAAACTTGTCCGGATCTCCGCCTGCACACACAACAGTGATACTGGGAATAAACGGCTAAACAGAACAGTGAGAGTTTTTTAATCTGTATAAAACTGTAAATCAAACCTCATCTATAAACCATTAACGCTGTGGTATTAATTTTTTTATTGATATTTTACATTTCATGATGCTTGTGTTTATGTCTCGCTGCTGATGTTTTTCTCTTTGCTTTTACCATGATGCAATTCCCACATGTTGATTTTCTAAAATGTAAAAATAAAATAAAATAAATTACAATATTGGTTTTTGTCATTTCAAATTGCCAATGACTGTTTTCTTAGAACATGTAGATCCATGTAGGTCTGAAGTCAAAAGAGTGCTGAGAGAAGCACCAGGAGTGAAATTTCACCCACATCTTCAGTTCTATGACAGAAAGAAAGGAGAGCAGAGAAACAACATAAGGAAGGAAAGGAAGAAGGTAAGGGAATAAAAGAATAAAGGGTGATTCGAGATGAAGGAAAGAACAAAAGCAGGATGTTAACTAAGAAAAAAAGGAAAGGGACTATAAGGAAGGATAAGAAAGTAAGGAAGAGTGAAGGAAAAGCAGCCAACACTTGCTCAGCATGATTGTGAACTTCTTCAAAATGTTTTCCAGTGACCACAGTAGAGAATATAGACTCTAAAAATAAAAACATTTGGAAGTGATACGATATACAGCTCTGGAAATGCTTAGGAGAGCACTGCATCAGCACTGTGACTGCTAGTCAGGGGTTTTCACCCAAATATTGATTTCTGAATATTCTCTTTTCTGATCTTTTTCTTTCCATTTTCTGCAACTAAATGCTTTAAATGACAATATTTGTATTTGGAATTTGGGAGTACTGAGAGGGGTTTATAGAATAAAACTAAAATAAAAGCAAAATCAGTGGTCTCATGATGTTTTCCAGAGCTGTATATACTCACAAACCATTTATAATGGAAAACAACTCATGTTGTGAAACATGTCCTGACCACATCCTCATGTCGAACAGCCATTACCAACCAAAGCACTGCAGCTGAAAACAGGGAAATGAAACGAGGATGCTGACAGACATGCTTACGAGACGTGCCAAATTGCACTAAAGCATAATACAGTGTCATCTGAGCAGCGCACAGAGCATTGGAAAAGGTGAAAATATTACTACGTTTCATTAGTGTAATTCACATATTGAGACTTGTGGTCAGCCTGAGGAGAAGGGAGTGGAGCAGTGTGTGAGCCAGTGAGAGAAAGACCGAGTGAGGAGAGGAGAAACCATTGTGCCATTACCAGCAGCTAAGGTGGCTGAAACAAGACCGTTCCAGGGCATTAGCATCCCTCATCACGACAGGAAATCACTTCCGCAGACTGAACCTATTAAAATCTGGGCCTGAATTAAAATCTCCAAAGCCTGTCAAATGGCATCTCCTCACCACAGAGGGCTCAGTGCTGTTGACGCATCCAGTGAGGGGGATGAAGAGTGCTTAATATTGATTCACCCGCAACACAGAGAAGGGGGTGTTTTCATGGAGAACCGATACTATGGACTGTGCCTGTCGAGCCTGTCAGCTTGGAGAAGCTCACTAAGTGGGATTTGAGTGAGCTGCCGCATTGGCAGGGATAAAAGATCATTATTCCAGATTTGTCCCAAGGTCCCGTCACCCTGGCTTTGGTCTATGAGACCTGGTTGACTCTTTCATGCTATTAAAGTTGTTGACACCGCGGATAAGCTTCACCAAGCTTGTTCTTTTGCTGCCTCAATTTGAAAATATAACCAGACGCACTGCAGTGGAAATTACCTCTTTCACTGCTACTCTGGTACAGTCAGCCACTTTAAACACTCGGGTATTAAAAACGATACTCATGTATTATCTTTAAATTAAATATTCCATTAAATGGCTTTAATAGTGTCATTTTCAGCCACAGTGTCTCCACATTGCACAGGATGATGGAGTGGGACTTCATATCGAGTAAGGCTCAGTTTAAAAATTTATATTAATGGAAAACTTGCTGTCACTTAGTCTCTGCAGTTGTCACACACACATACATACTCACTTCTCTGAAATTAAAACATTTAAGCCACTTGGACCGCAACTGTTACACCTAATGTGTGACGTGACTCTTTTCTCTGAAATGATGCACCACCGAGTTGTTTTTGTGACAACACGAAAACAGATTTTCTGAGGTGTGAATCAACCCAGTAGCTGTTCTCAAACAGCATCATGCGATGACAGTTCTCAAAAGGCTCATTCCCACAAGTGTCCGTTCATCAAGTCTCCAGTCATCACGAGCCGTTTGCAGCGTTTCTCACCTGTCTTCTCCTGTCTGTTTCTTCATTCAGGATCTTTGCTCTCCAGGGCAGACGAGGACACCAGTTTTCCACCTATTGAATAAAACAAAAAAGTACAGATGTAAACTAAGCCTCAGGTATGACTGGGATTGGACCACAGAGACTGTTCTACAGAAGGATATTGGAAATTAAAAACTGCTCTGTAAGAGACAAGATAGGTGTGTTTATTTTCTTTCACACCAGAGAACACACACTGTGCTAGTTGAGCCCTGACCCTCTACCACCGACATCCATCATGATATGTTGCCCTCGCTGGTTTGGCCCTTTGCAAGGTTAATGCAGTATGAATTATACACAGCGGAGCGTGTGTACTTGAGCTTGAGTGCCTGTGTTCTTAACACGAAAGCAACGATGGATGGAGAGACTGATCGCACCAGCCGCAAAAAAGCAATACTTGTAGGTTGCCAAGGCAACTGTGATCACATGACCACAAGCGGAGGCTGAAAGCTGCTTAATCTGTTTTGAATACTTCCTTTTGATTGTAAAATGTTTGTTTCTGGCATGAATATACACAGAAAGAATGAGAGGAGAGCAAAAAGAGTCTTCCTAATGGACTCTGTTGTCCAGCCCCACTTCTATTTCCAGGCTTTCTGTGTTCCTCCTTAGTTTACTGCAAAGCTTTCAGCTCATATACAATATTCATAACAGACTACTGACCTCTAGAGAAGAAAACATGGCTAAAATTTTTTCTTAAAAATACTTTCTAAAAAGCAAGAAAGAGCTCCCTTGATTCTCACTTGAATCAGCACTCGAAACTAATTATTAGGATGGATGTTTTTCCAGGGGAAGAGACAGAAAATGAGACATGCTGTAGAATCAAACTCAAACAGAACTGTAATCATCCCTATGATCTATGAAGGATCTTTGAAATGATAAATCACAGTTGTGTCCTGCGGGAAGCTGCAGGATCTGAGAGTATGAATGTTTAAAGAGTGTAAAACTGTTGTGAAACTAGCATTTCAGAAGCATATGTTTTAAATTTACATGGTGATGGAAAACCAAAAAAGAGAAATCCTTCATCAAATTGAATCCTAATTGAGTTTCCTAAATGAATGAAAGACAATATAGAAGTGCATAAAGACAAATATTAAAATATTTTCCACCAAACTGACTTTTTCGGATGCTAAATGGCAAATAAATACTTTAATGTGCTTATGTTCTGCTGTTCAGCATGCATTGATCATGAAATGTGATGTGAACAAACACAGTACAGAACACACCCGTTGAACATATAGCATGATGGTGAAATAACTAACTTAACCACACTTTTCAGGCTTCTCATAAATGTCATGTGAAATAGTGTAAACCTACAGTACCACGAAAGGAGATGTGGTTGAGAGCTACCTAGTCTTACAAAAACGCCAGCATACTATTCACAAGCAACATCAGCTAATGTGAGCAATGGACAAAAAAAAGGATCTAGTCCATAGTATCGGTTCTACGATCAGTCGCTGTTCATTGGCATGTAGCTGGAAAGGGTTAGAAAGTAATGTGAAATAGTAAAGATATTCATCAGGCAACAGTTAGACAAATTATCTAGAAATTGAGACCATTTGGTAGCGTGGCTAGTCTGCCCAGAGGTGGGCACGCAGCCAAAAGCACGACACAGAATGCTCAATGAGATGATAAGAACCCTGAATAACAGCTAAAGACTGGAAGATTTCATTGGAGCAGTTAACATCGCTGTTCATGAGTCAACCATATGCAGAACACTGAACAGGAAAGACAGCGAGCCACAGAGGAGGCTAATGCTCTCTACAAACGCACGCCATTTAAATACACACACGCACACTCAGTGCTCACCTCGCTGAGGTAGATGAAGAAGGAGCAGGTGGATCCATCCACGCCGTAGTTGCCATAGCAGGAGTCCGAGCGCCACATCTCCTTCATCCACTGAGGAAGAAGAGAGAATCTGAGTCCCACATACTCACTCACCCAAGACTTAATAATAGGGAAATACATGAACTGTCAGCTGTTACCTCATATCCAATACTAACACTCGTTTTAATAGCGGATCATTATTAGAAACACAAAGATCAAGCTTTCACTATACTCATGGGGAATGTCCAGATTGTTTTTAAGACTTATAATTTACGGACTTGAAAGTCTATGGCTTCAATCACTTAAATCAAATGGAAAATCTGGGCTTTAGGAATAAAAGAGACAATTTCCCTTTCAAACACATGTAAGTCATCAAGTGGAGTTGCTGTGTGGCCAAAAGGAAAAGAGTGACAATGTTGTGGAGCAGATCTTGTGTGGGCGACTTGGACACAAGGACACTTATTCTGAATACAAATTACAAAAAATTCAAAAGGAAAAACACCTCTTTATGTGAACACGGGGGCACAAGTGTAAAGACTGCTGAGCGAATATGTGGACTCCTACGTGGTTCATAAACCTGCACGCATGCTCTCTTACAGTAATCAAATAAAGCAGCACAGGAAATACAGTGTTATTTTTGTGTAAATGACAACTTAAGAGCCATAACGACTGAGAAAATTAATTTGTCAGGTGAAATAAACTGAGTGCTGATAGTGTAAATGCTGTGTAATATCAGGTTAGTGAATTTTGATGCTTTTCTGAAATGGTGCAATCAAAAAAACATGCTCATGCGAGTGTGTGTGCGTGTGCGCAGAATTTTGGCATCGCCTGGCGCCCAGTTGGAAATGCTAACATTATCTGTGGAGGATTGGGACTGGCTGACCAGATGGTGTTTATGATAGGTTCCTATCAGTTCCAGGGAGACCTCACACAGAAAAACTGAGACAACAGAGTGAAACAGTGTGCATCTGTGTGTCTGTATGAAACCTCACCAGGGTTCTATTGAAAAGGAAAATTAAGCACATGTACTGTGGGTCGTATAGAAGCATAGGAGAGTCTGTACTTCAATTAAAAATAAAGCTGATTAATGTTGTGGTCTGGCATTTTATCCAATATTCTGATGATTATTGACATCTTTTAATTTAAAGACTAACGTGATTGGAAAAAGAAATTAAAGGTACCCACAGTTTTTGGATGTAGTGGCAATTTAGAGCAACGTTTGTATGATTTGATTTTCTGTCAGCCGTGCTCCCTTGTCGCTCAAGCTACCTACAAGTTCCTCTTTGTCTTAATTCAGAACATCCGTAGTGATAAAAAAAAGTGTAAATGTGAGAACAGGATATGAAATGGAGAGGCAGCTGTCTTTATGTGTGTCCTTATGTGCGATTCACCTTGAGCTTGCCCTCACAGTGAGGGAAACCATCCAAAGACGGCAGCTCACACCTTTCCTGGGCTCCATTTAGAAGGTCTGGAATGACAGAAAAACAGAGATGGAAAATCAATAAGGTTAAGTAAACCGGCTTCTAAACTCGTAAATCATCTTTAGTTTTGTCAGGACAAATGATCTTTGTTAGCATTTCAGGTGCGGGAGAAACACTGTACTGTACGTTTCTCTTTCTTTGTCCCTTCTATTGATTTCATACTGTTAGAACAACCAAGTCCACACATATGTTTGTCATGACATGGCTGAACTGAATAAGCTACACGAGTTGCTCTTCTGTCGTACTGCTGTGTTACCCGAGACCACAGGTGTCACTAGCACGACTGTTTACAACACTGTCGTCACTTCAGGCCAGTGACTTTACCTCTGTCTTTGGATTGACAGCTGCAAACTGCCCATCACTCTACGGTCAGGGATGACTCTCAGCCAGATGTGAACTTGTAACAACAGCAACCACAGAGAGCTGAGAGCTGGATTCAGTTGAGGCCACAATGATGCAAACCCATTGAGAAAAAACTAAATTTTTCAATGATTTGCCTTTAGCAATAAACAAAAATCAAGTAACTGAAGCAGCTGGTCTTTTTACTCTCTACTTCTTGTCATTTCTGGCTTCATCGCAGGTTTCCCCCCAATTCAATCACCTTTTTGATATCCCCATTCAAAGGGATGTTAACGTCATCACCACTGCCTTTTATAGCCAGAATATAAATAATGCATAGTGGTCGACTGTGCAGCGAATAGATAAAAGCTTTGGGGCAAATGCTAGACCGATGTAATGAGTTTGTGGGTGGTGTTTTAGGAAAAGCATGTGTGTGTTTATGGATGTTTGTGTATGAAGCTAATCAGTGGCTACAGCATTGGTTCAGGCATCTGTTAGGGTGGGTGTTGGTGGAGCAGAAAGATTCAGTTTATTTGCCCCAACACAATGCTGCAGTAAACAGATACTGTACTGGTAATTTCTTTCCAGGCTCCCTCTATCTGCGCCGCTCTTTCTAGATTTGTATGAAAAACATTTTTCACTGTAAATCTCTGGTTCCCCCCCTTAGCAGTGTGCATCTTTAAAAAATTGCCACAGAGTAAAATCATCACCAGACAGATGGATGGATAGAGTTTGACACAATGCATGTGAGTCTTAAACCCTCATTCCTCAGTGGAACTGTTTGTCATGGTAATAGCTACAGTGGAAAAGCTGTCAGAGTTACAGCTCTCACCACAAAGTTCTAATAATCCAACTATTAACACTTTTGAGTGACCATGCTCTCCTGGTGATTATTGTGATTTTATTGCTGAATTGCTAAAAAGAAGAAAGGGGTGGGAGGCCGTTTCTCAAGAAGTCAGCCAGTCACAGGATGAACACAACAAAGGCCTCTCATTGTCTCCAAGGGCAGGAGGAGTTGACCAACAACGGGGGGGAATTTTGTACGTGAAGACCTCGAGCTCTTTTCCGTAGAAGTAGTTTTTACATCCGATAACATAATGTCTGTATGTATTGGTGAATAGCAAACAGCCAGTGACAGATGAGATTACATTTATTGGTACACTGTCTCAGTGTCCACTGTTTTTCTGCAAATCACACTTTGGCTATTGTGTTTATTGTGAGTGCTAGCTAAAAGAAACCTCACTTGGGTTTTGTAGTCAGCTAAAGTGGCTGTTTTGTGCAGCACACAAGAGCCACAAGCACAGTGAGTTTCTTTTATCTCATCATTCAGATGCCCAGTCATCCAGTCAGTTGTCCAACCAACCAAACAAGCAAACAACCAACTGGGCAGCCTGTCTTTCACTCTGTCAGTCAGCCAGTCCGCCAGCAAGCACCAAAAGCCACAAGGCAAATCTTTCTCTAGCTTTAATCAAGCAGATGAAGCTGCTGCCAAGTAGCTTCTAAATATAGCTCCCTTCATAATCAAATACAGGGGAGGTGGTGTTTCAAATGGAGCCGTTTTCTTGTTGCCCACCTCCAACGTAGCACGTAAATGTGGTTTGGACAATAATGCACGTGTTACAGGAAACTTGCCATTTTGCTGTAAGTAACACGTGGTTAAAAGTAAGAAACCTTTGTTTTGAAATGCTATTTGCAGAGCATCTCAAAACATTAGCCGATCATTTACTGACAAGGAAAATTCACATGCAGGCATAAGCACAAAGAGGCAGTAGCACATTTGCTTTCATAAATACAGAAAGCGGTAAATGGTGTGATTGCAAAGGAGGTGTGATTCACAAAGCTGAAGCAGTGAAGTGAGGAGATAACTCCACCTCAGCCTAACAAACACAGGAAAAAAGGCACATCAAACAACAAAGAAAAACCTTATTTTAAAAAATATTCCAATGGCACTTCATAAAAACGCAACATAAAACCATACCTCAAACAACAGCTTGATTTATAAAAAAATAAAAACTACAAAACCAAAATAAACAGAGCAATATCTGCATTTAGATTAAATAATGGGAATAAAGGAGAAGCTTTAAATGTGCAAAAAACAGATGAGATCATTCAAACATGCGTAACATGCTCAAGGGCCTCTCACGCTACTGAGGTCTCAGCGTTAGCCATCTGATATCCCTTAAATAGCATCATTCCTGAACAATATCTGATTATTTCTCACTGTCCCTCCCTATACGTGTGTTTGTCCAAGTCAGTGAGGTAATCTGTTATTTAACTACAGAATTGGACTGGGCACATCTGGTTTATGTTACATGTGGTTTATGTTATTCTTCTTGTGTACTTCACTCTTTTTTACTCCCTCAGTGCTATTGATTTCATTATGATGCACACTAAAATAAAATCCTTAAAATAGTCCCAACTAAAGTGGCACAATGTGGTCACTGCAAACCAAATAACAGACACTAACTAAATCTATTGAAAGCGCAACATAAAGATTACAGAAGGCTACTACATTTTTCTACGGAGACACTGATGTAATGTGAAATGAATGATATATAAAGGTTCACCATGGTGATTCAGCTGACGTAAAAGCATTAAAAATATGTTAAAAATTCAAGGGTGAAAAGAGAAGCTTTCACCGTCTCCGTGTTCTCTGATCTACTAGCTTAGAAACACTAATTTTAGATGCACTTTGCCAGACGGTATCAGTATGTGAGTTTGCGTGTGTCTTGTGTATCTGTGCACAACTCAGCAGCATCTCATCAACTAACAATAGGCATACCGGCTGATGGACCATGTCCTTGAAAACACAGAAAATAAACTGTTGTTGAGGTGAAGATGATTCCTCTGTGATGAACAGAGGAACTGGCCCTCTTTGAGTAAGTTTAAAATTAGCAATGCTACACCGTGAATCTCGAGAAGTTAGTGACTCTAATTTAATTATAACATGGTTTTTAAAATAGCATAACACCTTTCAAAGAAAAGGATGCATGCTCCACAAATCATGCATAGAGCAATGTGATTTGACAATCAGGAAGGCGTAAGAGCGGTAGTCCAAAAAATTATAGCTTACAGCAATAATTAACATTAACGCTGTGATTAACTAGGTGCTAAATTAAATTTGATGATGGATAACTTGCACGCAACATATATTGTGGATGCAGAACTGCCACTCTAGTTAGTTGTACTTGCCCATGAGTGAAAGATCTTCCCTGAAGCAGCTAATCTCACATCTCCTTCAATAATTAAAAAAATCCACTTGAACTGACATTCAAATCATATCAACAATTTGATATGAAAAGGTTGAATTTAATACTTTTTAAAATCTTTTTTAATACCTCCCGAATATTTTTTAAAACCAACACGACATTGTGCCGCAACTGTTTTATTCAACAACCTTTCTAACTTTCAAACTGATTAATACACTCTAGTCCAGTAAAACACTGTTTAAAATATCAGCTCAATAGCTTTACAAACTGTAATTTGACAATATAGAATAGAGAAATCTAGTTCTCACCTGATCTAAGATGCATCTGGTGCAGGTGTTGGAAATTTCACTCTAAAGATTTTTTTACAGAATAAATTGTGAATAAAATGTCAAAACGTATTGCATCACTAAAACAACATCTGCACTCCTGTCTCTGGCCTGACAGTCTAAAACTATAGACCTCCTCTACCAATATATTAGGAAGGTTCATAAGCTGCAGCTTGTTAAAATAGTTTACTTGCTCTATTGCCTGCAGTCATTAAAAGAAACGCGTGAAAACAATGATACTTTTAAGTGTTAGCATCACAGACATCTAATCAAAATGAACGAGTCTTATCCCATGTAAAATTTTATACCTCATGAAATGACAATACCTTTTAATACTTTTTAGTGGCCCTACTTTTCGATTATGTGATTTACTACCCTGTATATAGTCCTGGAATATCAACAGGTACCAAGTTTATACCAAGTTTACTCTAAAGATAGTTTGATTAATACACTAATAAAAAGACAAATCTGTTATGTTAGTCTGGCGTCATTTCCTTGTTCTTATCCCGTCATCTGAGAGGTGCAGAAACAAACAGAGCACTAAAATAGCTGAGCTTACAAAGGAGGAATTTCTTTGACATCCTACTCGCCCAGAGATAAAATGGTGAATAAAATTAGTCATAAGATAAACTCAGCATCCTGTCTAAATAGCTCTTAGCGTACATGGTGAGGGTTTATAGACATCAGATTGAACTCCAAAAAACTAGTATTACCCAAAACCCGGCCTGCCCCCATCTCTGCCTTTCTCTGCTACAAAGCGCACAACGCCTGACTCTAATCAATCCCTCTTTTGTGCTGGGACTATCTGATCGGCTCGTGGGTCTCTCCAAAACTATCCAACAGGAAGATTTTGCACCAAAAGCAGCGGGAGGACGTGAGGCGGCCAGAAAACCCAGATTAGCTCTCATCATTTCAGAGCTATGACTAATGTTCCACAGTTGATTTGAACAAATAGTGGAAAAGCTCCGGGTTTAGGCTGCGAGACTGGCTGTGCTTCGAGTGTTGTGTCACCAAAGAAAGTGATGAAGAAGATCTGAGAGAAACTAAACACAGCTACATACAGGTTTAATGAAAATGTTGCACTTAATCTGATAGGCTTCTGTAAAAAAAAAAACTTGGTTCTGGCCACATGCCAGACATATGCATTTCCTATAAATGATGCCATAAGGAAATGCTCAGTCTGTTTTTGTTTAACCAAAGAGCGCTGCAGTGGAGCTGAAAATATTCTGTGTTGTCATCAGAGAAGCAGCTTTAGAGTCACGGAGTTTCTAAACGCAGAGCCAAAAAATGCGAATGTGAAATATGAATGCGTGTGTGATAAACAACTTTATGACAATTTGCACTCGTCATTGTGTGCAAATGCATATTTGCAATCATACACCAGTTCACATGAGTATGCCTGGATCTGCTGCTCTTTTCTCAGATTTGGCTCAAGAAATACAGTCTGCAGTGACAGTGAGATGAGGCAGGTGGTCCTGTGGGCGTTATTGTATATCATGTAACAGGCACTCATTTTTGCATGTGGAATAATAAAAATATGCCCGTTAAAAAGCTGATCTTTCAAATTGTGTTCTCATAGAGCCAGAGCTTTGTTGTTGCGTGGCTTTAACCAGCACAGCAACAATACTGGCACAATGCAGGAAAGAGGACACTGTGCAGCATTAAAACAAGAGGCAGAGAGCAAGGAAGGAGAGAGAATGGATGCACATCCCCATCAGTGAAAGAACAGTATATACCAATATGTAAGTACATTGGTTACTATATCCTGATAAACTAAAGCTGTGCAATATTTCTGTAGTATTTATAATCAATAGACTCCCAATAGACTCACTGCAAAGCAGTCACTTGATTGAACTAAGCTGCGAAGGAAAACATAAGTGAAGAGGGAGACAAAAGAGTGGGGTGCACGCGTCTCTGCCAATGGCGTGTAGGCCTCCAGATGTTCCTCGTATCCCACACTACTAACACCTCAACCAACCACAACCTCAAGCTAGACTATCCTGTCTGTGGGAAAAAAAGCAAGGGAAAGAGAGAGAGGCTCAATGGTCACTTGATTTAACTGATTCAAGTTGATTGATACCCAAAAGCTAAATCCCATTCAATTTTTTGTCGTGTTGCAGCTAGTTTCACGTCTTTGTTTCAGCGGAAAAGTGCAGCATCACTGCTGATAATCTATATATCAGGAGGAAACGAGGAGCTCAGTCCAGTAATCGACAAAACAGACACCTTCCAAAATTACTAGTTTTTATGTGTAAAGCAAGTCTAAAAGCCAGTGACACACAAATTCTGAACCTGAATTATTATAGACATTGAAAAATTCAGAAGGGAAAATACTTATAATACTAAGATATATCTTTAATTAGAAATGTGCTCCTCCACTGGGGGCCTCGCTGGTTTTGTAAAAACAGTAAAACTATGCATTTTGATTTAAGCTGACCTGAAAGTTAAGTAGGTAACTGTGTGATCATCACCCTCTCAACAACGCCTCAGGACAAATTCCCAGGCTCTTCACACAGTGTCAGGCAGAAAACTTAATGAAAGCATATAAAAAGCGGTTTGTTTACAGTGCTAGAAAAATATATAATGCGTTTATACTGGAGAGGTCTCTGGAGAGGTGCAATAGTAGAATGAAAAATACAGGCATATATTCACACTTATGTACACAGTTTGCTGGCTTGAATTACAAACACCGGCAAAATAAATGCATATATTCAAAGTGGAGGAGCCTTTCTGGGGATGGTGTTGCTTGGCGAGAGTGGAAAAATTTTCTGTCCACAGTTTACATGAAGCTTTAAACCAGGCTTTACTCATGTACATGAAATATAGAGACATACTTTGCAAATTTGTCATTTTTGTGAGTTGATGTATTGTTAATAGCGTCAGTGTTAATTGTAAACTTGCATCTAATGCAAAGCCAACACTGTCTACTGCTGATGCTTCACTGGTAAAACATAGAAGTGGCTTTTTTTTATGAATTAGCCAAAGAAACACGTATTGTCACTAACAATTAAATATGCTTCAATGTGCAAATAAAACAATGGAACTAAATCATTTCTCTTAATAAACATTATTTCTTGGTACAGCCTTCAGTGCTGAAGCCGGTGAAACTAAGGCTACAAAGTACACTGTAAATCCCAAAGCTACAAATTAATGATTCTAATTCTTGTTTCAATTATGCCTCTGTAATTTACATTAGTGCGCAGAGTGGGGTGATGAGTGTCTCGATTCATGCTAGGGGTTTGCAAGTCTGTAGGCGCAGACAGCATCTCTCAGAAACTTATTAGCACTGAGTGAGTTAGTGTGTATGTGTACTTTATTAGTATTGATCTGTCCACTGAGGAAGTAAACAGGCCTCCCAGAACATAATGGAGACCACACACTTGCTCTTAATCCAACAGATGCCCATGAGATGTTTTCAGTATTAAAATGGTAATTGTTTGGTGTTCACAGATTCTTTTAGCAAACAAATTAACCTTCACCTTCTTCTAAGTTGCCCTTGACGAGCAAATGTGCAAAGTAAAAAAAAAAGAAGAGTAAAATTAAAACAAAATGGCTGAACTCACGAGGTAAGCAGGGCAAAGAAACCCCGTCCTTGTAACTTTCTTTTGAAGGCACTGAGGCCTTGGATCTCGTATTTCAGTATAATGGCAGTGATACAAGTGGGTCGATAGCTGGGGGAGACAAAGCAGTGAAAATGCCCTCAACTGTGAAAGAACAGTCTCCGTTTACCAAAAAAGAAAGCTAACTGTGTTAGAGAGACAGGACACTGCAAATCAGTGCTGGCAGTGCGGCTAAAAAGGAAGGGACACTGATAACCTTAAACACTCACAAGGGGTTGAAAAATGCATCACAGACGAAACAAGACGGAGAGAACGAGAGAGCTGAGGGACAGTTAGATGGCTGCAAATCACATCCTGACCATTCATTACATCTGTCTGTGAACATGTGGTGTGTAGGTGTAGGAGATTACCATGCTACAGAAGAGTCCACGCACGCACGCACGCACGCACGCACGCACGCACGCACGCACGCACACAGTCGCTGCAGAGGCGTCTGATTAGCCCCATCAGTGAGGCACAGTAAAACAAGGCGTCACAGACGGCTGTTGGACAGAGCCCCATCAGCCTCCCGCTACGCTGCAACCAAGTCCAGATCCACTTGTTTTCATGTAGGAGGAGCTTCTGTGCCTGTTGTCCTTGGATAAATGCTACAGCACACAAGGTCGAACCAGCAATGTAGAAAGAAAAAACACTGGTGTGTTGACACCATTCCTCAGTTTTCAAACAGCCAGAGCCGTTTTAACAGCACATGGAATGGAGTGTGACTGTAAAGGAATGAGAATGGGCCGCATTTTTCTAAGATGACCAGTCAAAAGAAAGAAGCAGTGTCCCACAGGGTGTGCACAGCTGCTTGTTCACAACAGCAGCAGAGAGTAGCGGAGGAAAAGCTGGACTTGAAGTACACCGATCACACATGAAGCTCCGTGTAAAGCTTGAGGCTGGTGTGGATGGTGCTACAATCTGCACACTACAATGAAATCCTAGCATATATATAATGTAAGTTTAGTTTGCACTAGTGCTGTAATTTTGGCATCAATGGTGTCCCTAAGGTTTTGGGTGTACAGTAAGGTGTTTCTTTCAAAATAGCCTTAATGATATTTGTGGATTCTAAAGATGGAGAAAAAAAGAGTGTATTAACAATATGTAGTGCATTTCCCCCAAAAAACACTGGTATTTTCCAACAGTGCAGATACTGTGAACTATTTTTATGCAGCTTGTTTATGACTTTCTTTGTAGTTTTTTTCAATAGTGGACTAAGAATCAATAGTCACACTGTGTTCAATTCAACAAGCATCAAGGAAATTGACTTCTGGTTAGTCCAGAGTGAAATAATCTTTGATAGAATGATATTGTTCACCTGCATAAAGTACTCTGACAGGATGTGTATTTCCAATCATCGAGGCCCATTTCTGACTACTAGTTCGACCGAATAAAAAACAGTGCTCCAAAAAGGACCCAGGTTTAGACCTGCCAGAGTCCCTGGCTAAGAAAATGTATACAGCTGAGGTGGAAACAGCACAGTCCCAGGGCAGCCGCTCAGTTCCATCTTGATAGCAGCCCCTCTGAAAGGCAGGCGTGTTCTCCTCACTGTCCAGATTCTTATCTCTGTAACTGCCTTCCAGTCAGGGAGGAGCACTGGCACCGGTGCTGCCTGCCACCCACTCCAAGACAGGAGATATGCTTCAATGGAGACTCTGAAGTGTTGGGGCCTTTAGTTCACTGCCAAGAGAGATGTGGGCGCCGCTTTGTCAGCCTGACCTGCATTCAGAAACCCGGTGTAGTCTCTCATGGGTACCACTGGCTAGCTAACAGCACAGTGCAGGTTTATCGACACGTGTCACACGTCCAGGTACTTATGCTTGAGGAAGCAGGAACTCAAGCCAGGACTGTCTTGACAATAGTATAAGAATAATGTGTCATGTCTAGTGTGGCCAGACTGAGAGCTGATATTTACTGTCAGAGAACCAACTCTACAACACCCTGCCTGGGGAGACATGGCTGCCAAATTGAAAAGGAAAAGGATTGAAACTAGTGTGAGACAAAGAAAAGTAACAAGCTTTGTTCTGTTTAACAGCTCAAAGCCCAAATATATTCATTATACAAGACTGAGAAAAATCTAAAATATTCAAGTTTGATCATTTTTGATAAAGCTCATGAATTCAATTAGTTTATTTTTGCTAATACTATTATATACTAATCAACTAATTTATTAAACTAACAGTTATTTGGTTTCCTGCAGCCGGTAAATCACATTTTAAAATGAAATGAATTATGAAATGATTATTTAAGATAAAGCTAAATGTCGCACCAGGTGTCACGGCATTGTGAGGATGTGGTACCGGTGGTTTATTTTAAACAGAGCAACGAGGAAGTCAGCAAAGTCACAGGGTGTTTTTGGCCGAGATGATGTTCAGGCCTTCCTATGCTGCTCACATCCACCCATGAGAATAACTTAATGCATTCAACACATGATTGTAAAAGCAGAAGTTACAAAGCCTGCACCAGAATTGGCTAAAAATTGCCAGTGCAGCAGCTGCCATTAGGATAAGTCAATCAAGTGTGACTTTGTAAGAATCAATCAGCCTCATCCACTCTGCATATATTGCTCCACAGCACAGACTCCACATCTCTACTGTTCAACTCTAAACAGAAAGCAGGTCCCATGTCCTACAAAAACCAACACTTCGGTCTCTCAATTGGGCTGAAATCATCATCTGAAGAGATTTTTCTTATTATTAAATTAAACAAAAATGTACAAATTCACTTTCACACCGTCAACAACACATACATGCACAGAAAAACAAGCTGCCCACACACGGGGGCCGGCTCATGAAGTTAATGAGTTTCTAATAGAAAGATTCAAGACCTACCTGCTACGTTAACATTTTCCGCGTTTGAGGAGCTGGGAGTCACAGTTCCAGTCCCGTTGGTCAGGTTGCCCCCCGTGCCGTTGTAGATATTCTCCACCTTGGATTCTAGCTTGCCCAGCCTCAGCATGATGTTATCCAGCAGCACTGCAAGGGTCTTCTTCAGATCTGCAAGTAAGAATGCACGTCAGATTACAGCGGCTGCAGTGATATATTCTTCATTTCTCCATCGAGAACATGACATATCATCACATATGCATTTACAGCACTGACATCTTTCATTTGAAATCAAAGTGTGCAGTCTGATGCAGCATATTGGGCGTCTGGATTTGGTCTGATTGATTCCTTTTACGCTCGGTTGTCTTATTAGAGAAGGCAACTTTCACTGTAGCAGTCTCATCATTATGGTGAATGTAATTTATGTTGCTGTCCACGGTATGAGGAATTTTGTAGTACGTCTGAAAATGACTGGGAACTCTTCATCACCCTCTACAACAACTCGTTGGATTTCAGGCGGGTAGCCTGAGGCTCATTTATATGTAAAACCAAAGCCACAGCATCTTTGTGAGTGACCTTGCTGTTTAATTTGGGTCTTTGCATTTCTCTGGGCATCTTTTTTTTCCAGAAGCAAGTCTCTGCATTGAACCCAGCTAACAGTGGAAAAGACTCGAGGGATGCTGACCAGTAGTGAGATGGATACCATCCAAATAGCAATGTCACAATTTTAAGGCACGGCATTTTGTGGCCCCCTTTACTGTGAGGTCTGACTCATACAGTAACCCACAGGAGCTATGATGACATTTATTAGGAAATGGGAACTTGTTTCACGCCACTGTAACCGATACATAACAAACATGCCGCGATCATCAACATACTTTTTTGTCAATGAGCTTCATTAAAATCAACAAAAGCCCTGGTGTATTATATTATTCATTCTGTGTGCAGACCCTGAGCCAGGGTGTATCGAGCTCGCTTTCCTCAGATGATGATAATTGCAGCTTGTCTATCACATACAACGGCTGCATTTTCCCCTCACCGCTATGCATTTGACACGCCAGTTTTCATCACGTCAGAGAGATTGGCAAGGGCACAACAAGACCTGGCAGAATACACCAGCCCAATTCGTGTGAAATGAAACAGCAGGGCATTTGTCTGATTTGGACGAACTGTGTGCTGGATGGAGCAGATGCACAGAGAGCAGCACAGTGAAACCAGAAAGAAAACAAATGGAAATCTTTGCAGCAGAAGCCTTGCCAAGCTACGGGGCTGAACATAATTGGAAAACAGGGATGAGCCCAGAGTTAATGCCCCCCTGTGTTCACCAGAAACATCAGCTTGTGATGTTGATGTGATGTAGAAACTTCTTGTTTGTCTACTAGACTTATTTTCTTGCACTTTGTAGCAGGAGACCTGTCTAATGTGACCCAGAGAGCAAACATTTTTCTCATGTTTCACAGCCATCAAAAGCGAGGCCTGTGAGACCATCATTATCTATAGGGATAGAGAAGTATCCCTGGTGCTGTGACTGCTGCAACTTCTGCTTAAGTACACCAACACTGCTACCAGGTAACCAGATGAGTAATAGCACACCTAGGAAAACCACTGGGCCTGTCTCAATGTCGGTTAGCAAACGATGCACTTGCAGAACAAAAGACTGGTGCAGTATACGCTCAACCTCGGAAGATTTTAACAACAAAATCATATAACATACACTTATGTGCACAGAATGAACTTGTAGTTTTTATTAAACCCTACAAGCACTAAAAAATAATTACACAGGAACATAAGCCCAAGAGCCTAGTTATTGTCACTTCAAAGCTAAGTCTCTCCTTATCTCAGCAACGTGATATAACAAAGAGAAGACAGAAGCAGAAGTAACACACAATAACCTTCCAACCTACAAAGGACAGAGAGGATTAGACCGGCAACATAAGCTCGCAACGTATTCATCCATTGCTGTAGGCGGCTGGATTCCCATGAGCTCCGAGTTCCCTACGGAGGTGACCCAGACAGAAAGCACGAGTGTGATGTCGGTTGATGTCACAAAAGAAATCCTCAATAGCTGCTGAACTGTTCTGAAACAGGAGACTGCGTCAGGCAGCTCGTCACACCCGGTTGCTCGGATGAGTTTCAGGAGGGGTGCAAAGGTAAAGATACCACTGTTGTTGCAATGTCCACTTTAATGTGGAGGAAGAAGGTGTATGATAGCACCTTAGGACAGGAGTCGATCAATAAAAACCCAAAAGAGACCACGGGGGTAAAACTAGAACTGACAACTTATCACGGAAGCTTTACATTTTATTCTACTGCATTTGGATATTGCATCACTATGATACACTTAACACCTGCCGTCTTTCTACTCTGTTTTGAAGCTTTCCTTGAAACTCCAATCAGTGAACAAAGTTTAAGTAAAGTTTAATAAAATGAGAGTTCTAAACAACATGAAAACATTTGACTGAAGGTGTAAAATGAGCCGTAGCATCTGTCAACACAATAAGACTTAATTAAACTGCAATATGCAACCTTTTTCTGATATGTTAGTAAAAATATACTACAAAACATATCTTAATGTGGGAAGATGTTAAATGCCTCTCTGACCCAGACTTATTGAACAGCCTGTCAGCAGTGCTGTAATAACACTTTCTAAAATGTTTGGAGCAAGACACCATCTGTACAAGTCTTACGTTTTGACTGATTTCTCCTCAAGAAGCCTCCCACATCTTAAATCACAATTAGATTTTCTAATAGTATATTTAGATATATTCAAGTGACACCCCTAGGTTTGCAGAATTCAAGATGCAAGCAAAATGCAAAACATCTTAGACATTTTCAGTGAATCCCACATCTCATCAAAAAGGAGACTCCATCACAAATCTTTAAAGCAAAAGTATCTACACATGTAGAACTTGTTCAAATACAGTCTTTCAACAAATGTGTTTCTCACAGTCAGTCCAACATATAAAGCAATGCTTCTACTGTGCTTCAAATGGATTTAGGAGATACAATATTAAATTCACATGCATTAAGATTTCATGGGTCAGTTATGGGTGGCTAAGGAGGAAGGCCTGTTTCCCCTTAAACTCATTATAAATTTTATCAGGCAAATTATCAGCCAAGTGAGTGAACACAGGAAGCACGAAGCATCCTGCTGCCACCCTATCTAATCACATACGAACATGAAATGAATTCTGATGTGATACTGGTCAGCAGACAATGTTGTAGCTCCAGCAGTACCATGAAAGTTATTCCAGCGTATATGTCAGGAAAACAAACTGGACATAACTCTGTTCCCTGGATACACAGGCTGATGAAAATAAATATGTGCCCTAAGCTTGGACCACATTTTTCTAAATTCATACCATGATTTGCATGTTTTCACAGGGACACAGGTTCACATTTGCATTTATCAAACATGATTATAGTCTTAAAAACATGTATGCTTTCTTTGTATAGTCCAGCTCCTGCCTTACATTCTCCTCGAACCTAACCCCAACCTCCAGGAGCTTTACTGTATCCTGTTGTTCCTCTGGACATTAGAGAACAATCAATTTCAATCTCAGGTTTCTAATGAAGCCTACCATCGAGCCGTACAGGTCTATTAATGGCATGAATAACTTATCGATGGGTCTCCTGAATCAGCACTATTACCGTATTATGCTCCGATGCAGCTGTACCAGCGTTAAGTCTCCCACACAAGAATATGTTGCCTCTTTAATAAGTAGACAAGTGGAACCATTCAATCTCATTTAAGAAAGATGTAAGTTTAACCAGTCAGTACAGCAACGTTTATTCTCAATAAATGAATATTTAAAAAATATGCAACTGCGTGAAAATATCAAACATTAAGTTTCTAAAAAACTATACTGCAACTTCCCAGAAGTGCATGGTCACTTGGAGATCTGCCGTTGATGCAGCCTTGGCGTTGGGTTTGAGGTGTAACGGAGGCAGCAGCACAGAAGGCAGAGATGAGTTATGTTTAGTTTTAAGAAACAAGGCAAGGAAAGCAAGGCCGTGCTCTCACCTAATCTAAGATCTAGTGCAGGTGTTGGATCCACGACAGTAGTCAGAATTTTCACTCTAAAGATTATTTTACACAATAAATTATGTCAAAGCTTATTGCATCACTAAAACAACATGTGTGCCATTATATTAAGAAGGCACCCCCCCCCTTCATTTTAACAACTGAAGTCAATTAAGGTTCAATTTAGAGCAAGTCTACGCCGTGTTCTTTTACTAAACTAAAAAGCCTCTTATTAACCTCTTATTAAATCATTTCTGTCTTTACACCATCACTATTCTCTGATCTCTGTGTCGGGAGTGAGTGACACGTGCGCGCACACACAGGCGATCAGAGCGCGCACGCGTTGATTTATAAGCTGCAGCTTGTTAAAATAGTTCAGTTGCTCTGTTGCCTGCAGTCATTAAAGAAACACGTGAAAACAATGACAGCTTAAAGTGTTGGTGTCTGTGTCCGCCTGGAGCTTGAATACTACTAGAAAAGTTAGTTTATACATATTACAGTAACGATTCTGTACTACCCACTGGAGCCAGTCTTTACACTGCGGGTTCTCTCACCACCTCTTTGAATTGGCTCTTGCCCATAATGACAGTTTCTTTGGTTTTCTGAGCGTCAGCACAAACAGTTTGAGACGACATACGAAAGTTAGCGTCACAGACAACACATCATTTGAATGAAGTCTAATCCCATGTTAAATAAAGTTACGCGAAAATGTAATACCTCTTGAAATGACGATTAATACCTTTTAATAGCCTTATTTTTCGATTATGTGATTTACTACCTTTTAATACTTTTTAAACCCTGCAGACACCCTGTAATCCTTATACAACTAACCTGAGAAAAATACTTGTCACTACATTTCTTACTACATCCTTGTAATGCGAGACCAAAGACTAAAGGTGACAGATGACACTATCGACTAAATTGGATCTGTTACCTGTAAGCACAATATCAGATAAAAGACACGAATTGCAATTACAGAGGTGGATACTCACCATAAGCTGTCATGGTTCCCACATAGGGCCCATCCATGACACTTTGGTTTTCCTCAGCCAGAGCCTTGATGTAGCGTTTGCTGAGGTCCAGGATCTGCTGCCGCAGCACAGCGCTGTTCTCGTGACTGGCTCGCTGCTGGATAGTAAAATGTAGCAGCATCATGCCCCAGATGAAACCAAAGCTGACCAGGAAGAAGCCCAGCTTCTGGGATGACAGCTTCCACAGAAAGGGTGTAGCCATGTTGACTTGACAGGAAGTTGTTAGGGCTGCTCTGACTCTAAGCTGAGTGTGGGAAACTGCAAAGGTTGGTGAGGAGATTCAGGAAGGTAGACGTGGCATGGCTGTCACTGTAGCTGCGGTGGTTTTGGAGGGTGGGCGTGGCTTGTTCGCCTCACCGGTGTGATTTCCTCCTCTGACCCATCGTAATCAGTCAGTAGCTTCTCAGGGGACTGACTTCAACCTGATGCATCCTTCTACATATAAGAGAGAAATATGAAAGAGACAGCAGGAATTAGGTGGGTAATATATTATAGGAAACATGTTGTATAATTAGATGGCCAATTCCACATGTGTACACGACCACAATAAGAACACTGATACCTGAACAATGACCATCACAACAGTGAAAACCATAATTCAGTAAACTAGAGCAGGAGTGCAACTTTTTAGTTTACCAGATAAATACAGATAAAGATACAAACAATAGAAAAACTAAAATATCCTCTACTTTTAACTGTGTGGCTGGATAACGGCAGGTTTACAGTGAACAAATGGGTTTTCAAATAGGTGACATAAACGGACAGAACTTAACATCACTGGTGTGGAAAAACAGCGCAGGGAGACATCAGGAAGTTTATTTAAATTGAAAGTTTTAGAAAGGAACTGAACAGGAGGTGTTTTCAGTACAGACCTGCCAGCACTGCAGCAGACCACACAGCACAGATTCAAACTGGAGGTTGTCGTGCACGGAAGCACCTGCACTATGCATGCAGACATGCAATCTGACTAGATGGGTAAGGGTGAAAGGAGGCATACTTATTTCAATAGGCAAAATAAGTTGCACATACCGTACAGTGATCTGTATTGACGTTGGTGCTTTTTCAGCGTAATTTAAAATTCGAGTTTAATGCTTCTCTGTCTCTTGAAAAAGAGGCTACAGGGAACAGCCTTGTCTCAGCCAGACAGTGTGGCGTTTATGATTGATGGGCTGCGGGGAAGTTATGCAAAAAGCTTCATGGTTCCCTAAAAATATAAACATTTGGATAGTCCACAATTTATCTTACTCACTGACGAGAGAACACAAAATGCACATGTGTTTTTTTCTTTTACACAAATAAAAGAAGCACCTCCCTGTTGCGTAGGTGTGGTGTACGCATTGGCGATCTAAAGGTCATTGGTTTACTCATTTATTCCCAGGGAAGGAAATACATTTATAGGAGGCAAAAGATAAAAGATTACTAAGGCCTGTAGAAAGAGCCTCTGCGTGGTCCGTCTCCTTTGATAATCAAAGTTACACCGGTGTTCTGGTTTTACTACGACCCTATGAACACAAGTAGTGCCAGTAAACCAAGAGTTGCAGATATGTGGCTAAACGAAACAGACGTGGAAAGCCAACAAAGACATGGGTGGTGAGTGTTCTTACTGCACAGCTCATCATGTTGAAAGAACTTTGTTGTTGGTGACAGATATAGAGAGGTTTTAAATATGTCTCAATAGAATCCAGACCATAAGTAATTTCAAGTGTGCAAGAAGCAAATAATAAATCATCTCCATTTCCTGTTGCTGAAACTTTTTCTTCTCCTGCTGTGATTCACTGAAACTTGAGGACTTTAAGGTTAAATAAATTATTGTTTGTTGTAGATACACATTTATAGCAACAGAGAAGGTGGGTCTGTGTTGTTTATATAATATAGGAGCAATGCAATGAGGCGTTCCATTTCATGCTCATCACGTATGCGGATTATAAACACTATAAAAAAAAAACATTACAGCTCAGCTCCATTGTTTGAACAGCTTCACAGGTCTGAGAAAACCAGGCTATTTTAAATTTTTAATTTCATGACTTCTTTCTTTATTGCCACACAGAGATGCCAGCAGAAACACATTTGGCCAACACCATCAAACTCTTGCCTGTAATGCAGAATGAGACAGGCCCCGGCACTTCGGAAGCCCTTAAATAGTTCAATAGGCAATCTAAGCTCAACTAAATAAAAGCCCCTAGGTTTAGGCATTAAGACACAACAAAAAAATATATCTTTTCAGCACAGAGTCCAGCCTAAAGAACAGAATCCCAGACACTCTCTCATCTACATTCAAACGCTATAGCTTTAAAAGAGGCTAAGTGTGGGGAGGGGATTTCTGCAGCCCAGTGTTTGGACTGTGTCTTTATTATGCTTTCAAAGCAGCTCTAACCAGGTCACAACCACAGATGCCGCCTGGGAAGCAAGGAAACCTGTCTAACCTGTCCATATTTTTTGGGGGTTGTCTCTTTTTTTTGTCTTGTTTTGTCTCAGAGGAACAGCGAAGACGATTAGCATATTTTCATCTGCAGAAAATCATCAACACCTTCCCAAGAAACACAAAAGAAAGGCTCTGTTCACTTTACATCCATCAGAATCATAAATAGGTCAGAGACAGCTGCAAGCAGCGTCCAACAAGGCTGAAATCTCACAGCAATAATGCTTCAGTCATTTAAGACAAAGGCTCATGTTTGGCTTCTATGTGGTCATCTTTTTGTGTCGACATTTTTTTTTATACAAAGTAAGCACGTTATGCGTTGACTGAAATCAAGGAATAGAAAAAATGCTTACAGATGCGTGTTTTTCATTTTATAACAATAAAACATGTGTTTTCTTTGTGATGTGTGCAAAACTAGCCTGTCTATAGCTAAATTAATCTCTCCGCTGCACTGTGAATTCACGAGTCCAGCCGTTGGCAGTGGAGTAGTGCAAGCTGCGGTGCTGATAACATCGAATGTCTCTCATTACTGTGACTCTGTTGGAAAGGGCAGGAAAAGGCTGGCAATGCTTCCTGGTTGGGCGCTGACAAGCATTGGAGGTTTGGGGCTGTTTATCAGAGGGGAACGCTGCTCAGACTGCCCCGTGGCACGCCGCTGTAAGAAGCACAAGCCAAAACCAACACAGAACACCGAGTCAACCAATTTTGAATACACAGACTCTCAGTTGGAGCTGGATGTCTTATCTGGCCTGATCTCCTGCATCTATCCATCTTATTAAATACTGAAACTGATCACACAACATTGCTCCTATGTTAGATTGCCAATCACAGGCTGTGGCCTACAGTCTGCAGAGAAAGGAGCACTGCAGCCACTCACCCCCTTCAACAGCGCATATATCTCCTCACAGTGAGATTCTGGTCTCTAATTCCACATCTTAATTTATCTGGCAGGGAGCTCTCCGGCACTCAGCAGTAACATCCCAGTGAAATTCTGTATGTTGACACCCAGCTAACGTTGCAGAATATATGATCCTACGCAACTTGAGATGATAATGTACCTGCTGACAGTTGTTTATTGTTAGACGGTGCACAAAACACAGCAGGATCAAAAGTAAGTGAAGACAGACACAACTGATTACCTCAATCCTGGGAGAAAACAGTAACAGTAAAGGATTTTATCTTGGTGGGGACAACAGAGCTGAAATTTAAGCTGTAAAATAATTTCTTGTTGAATTTATATTACTGACATCTTCAAAATTGAGGATAAATAAAAACAAGGGATCTGTTCTGTTGTGTAACAAGAGAATAGCATTTTGAAACCTGGGACTGTGACAGGAATCACACAGATTTTATCTGACAACATATTCACATGGAATAAAACAGCAGGAAAAAGACAATAATGAAGGTTTATGATTCAGAAAAAATGAGATTTAATAAATAACATTAGCTAAGGAACAGAAAATACCTAACCATATCCAAATATCCAAACATTTGAAACCAGCTCTGAAAAATAGGAGACCTTGATTACTAGTAACCAAAAAAAGAAAGGAACTGAGCGAAACATTTGGCTGAAACTTACAAATTTGACAAATTTGAGTACATTTTCAAAACAACACCTGACTGACTAACCTCACTAATTTACATTCCAAAGCAGCGCCTTTACTTCCAGTTTGCTGCTTTTAAAAAAAACCTGTTTGGACTAAGACAACTACCTCCGGCAAACTTGCAACAATCTGGGCTGCTTGGTTTATTTTCCCTAGAGATGTAAATGATTTATGGTAAATTCACAGGGATTAGTAACAAATGTAACTGCATCATTGTCAAAAATAATCATCTCAGGCTTTAATATCTTTCGACCAGAGTCCTAATCACTCAACCTTTGCCCTTGTTCTGTTATATGCTGAATTGTTAAGATGAGGCCAGATGGTTGGTTGAGGTAAAGACTCTGTCCATCCTTTTCAATCTAATAGTAACTTCCTTTATAGTGTATGTAAGGGCATGTTACATAAGGGTGAAGCAGGCCTAGGAAAGTCAGCTTTAAATCCATTGCATTGCTGAAGGTCTAAAGAAGAAAGTATTTCCATGAACTGAAATAACATAAACTAAGAGCTAGTTGCATAACTAGTGAAATATGCTAGATGTAGCCTCAGCCATCAATTATAGATCAACCCTTAAAAAAGGGTATCCATGCCTCTCCTGAACATAAACAGAATTACACAGAACTGGAATTCTGACACTTCCATCCAAAGGTTCATTTATTGTTTCCGTCTCCGTCACCTGCTGACACATGAAAAGCGTGAGTAAGCTTTTACTCATTTGGCACTTTGTACTTGGTCAAGTAATAGTGATATTACAAAAATGAAGTGAGTCACAAAAGACATTATACATATACAAGATACCTGTGTTTCAACTGCAGGATCACACTGTCTGCATGTTACCATAGTTACATTTATTTGCATAAACAGGTATTGCTTTATACAGACTAAACTATATACCTCATGTCAAAATCCTGTGTTTGTCTGGTTAGAATCACTCCATACTACAGTATAGTGCTCCACAGTCTTCTGAAAGTCGACTGTAAACTGCTCTCAGGTGGTCTTGAGCTGTTAATCGATGAAGCACTGGCTTTTCCAACATATAAACCTCACCAAAGCAAAAGCCAATAGTTCAATAGTTCCTTGTGTTTTGCATTTCCTTACTGATACAGTTCTATTTTCATAATTGCAAATTACCATTTCAAAAGCTAATACAGTTCTTCTACTACATGGCCAACAGTGATGTGATCCTGGTGATATGGCCCTGCAGCCTTGGAGACCAGTGTGACTCTGCATCTTAAGGGACTTCTTCACATAAGCTCTTAATTATTAATCAGGCCTTCCAGCAGCTTCACTGTGTTGCTGGTGTGAATCCAACTCGTAACCAGATATCAACAGATGACAAGACGGTTTGAGACAGGCTTACAATGCAACTAAGTTCACGATGGTTGTGAATAACAAACTCAAAATACCCACACGCTCACACCTTTCCTACTGTGTTTCATGCCACTGTATAACAAATGCTTTGGTAGGTATAAAATAGAATTTCAACACCTGAAAAAAATTCTACCTGCTGTATAATTTCTTTTATCTTTATGTACGGAGTTGCTGTCCCTGAATGCTGGCAACCAAGAATCCATGAATCCCAGAGACACACCTCACAAACTTTTGAACTCTTCATCATCCTCACAAAAGCAATCGCCTCAGCATGTTTAGAAATGTGACGCGCATTTCATAGAAAAGAAAGGAGGTGGCGACAGAAAAAGTCCATTTAATAATTTGTTTTTTTAATCGAAACCTGTTTCTCTTTCTTCAGCCCTTTCAAGTTACAGAAACCTCAGCATGAGGTTTTAAATAGTTTCTAGACACTATACAAAAACAGAAGTAATCACTTTGGGACACTGACCATACGTGAACTGCTACTCTACCTTGTCCTTTGTTCTTTGTTCTTTAAGTTTGACTTGCTTTTGTCTTTGCAAACAAGCAGGGAAGCACAAGACTACCATGAAAATGCCCCGCACATTGCAAACAAAACCACTGAAGGGTGCTAGTACCATGCGCAAATAAGCTGCATTTTTTTTCTGTTACAACCACATTTCTGTTACGCCATTCCACTTTATCCTAGTCGTAACACCAAAGCAATAAACGAAGCAAAGACATTAAAAGCACTATTGATAAAAGGCACTTTAGAGTTAAAGTATGCAGCTCAGAGTCTTTCTATGAATTAAGTGCAACATTTGAGGGCAACGACCTATTATGCAATCAGATGTACAGTACATAAACGCACACACACTCATATCACCATGTCTGAGAGGCACTACACTCACCATTTTTAAATCCCTAACTCTCTGCCCTACAGGACTTACTCATAACACTTTCCACAACATAAAACTAATCCTAATGCTGGTCTTCGCTCTTTATGCAAGCCCAAATCCTCTAAAACCCTTTAAAGTTGTCAGGAGTGGCAACATATCCCCGCTTTCGATCCTCATGACATAAAATGTAATAACACAAACTGCAGCCACATTACACGTGAAAATGAACCTCAGTCAGTAAACACAGATAACAAACAAACTATGATTTATGTTGGCATGTTACTCAGTCATAATTCCTTTGGAACCACAGAAGTCAAAACAGTGTCTAGGTGGAGGAGGGCTCTTTTCAAAAGATTTTATACCTCAGCCTGACCTAAAGTATAATACTGACCCTTGAAAACCAAAGGGATCGCTGAGTGAAGGAATTTTGGCTTGGCAATCAGTAACCAGCCCGACTTCACAAAACAGAAAAGACAGGTATGTGTGTGGGTGTGAGGCTGTGTGTTTATGCTGAGAGAACAGGAGCCCTTTAATCACAGAAAGGCCAAGTGTTCCACTTCCTTGCATGGCATCCATCACCACAGCCCAGTTCCCCCGATCCCTCCATCTTCTCCGTCTTCAATTTCTCTGTCCTCATCCCTCCACTGTGTTTGCTGGCTCCCCATCGCTACCCTCTCACACATACACACACACCCTTCAATGATTTCTTGCCAGTGAAGCATGCCACTGAAGTAAAGCTCCTTTTCCTCTGGATTTATAATCCCAAGGGCTCAGGCAAAAAGGCAGCTGAAAGAGCTCTTTATAAAGCCAGGGGCAGTTCGTGGGTCACCTCTGGATGGTCACTACACTCAGCACAAGTTCGCAGTCTACAGTCGAGGATCATATGCAGGAGGGGAGGAGGGATATTTCTGCTCGGTCACTTTGAGCGGGACAACGTATACATTAATACTCCAGTAGTTTAATATCTCCAAGCCTCATCACAAGCATCTTTGAAGCCATAAACAAGATTTGACAAGCCGCCTGTCAGAAGTACACGCAACCACATTTGCCAACATGCAGGATAACCACACAAGATACATGCATGATCATCTAATCAGTATGTTGTAACGTGATTGGCGAGGCCACTCATGGTGCAGGCTGTAAACTACTGGACTGCACTGGTGAGCTGAGTGCTTGAGCAAGAGGCCAGAGAGACATAACCGACACTAGAGCAGCAAATCAAGCTTCTGAGCCTCTATATAGGCTGGTTGTTTGTACAATATTGCTGGTAAACAAACCTAATCAAGCATGAAGAAGAGTGTTGCTATAAAGCTGGACAAAAAGAAAACTGTCCCCCCTCCTTTTTTCTTTTTTACAGATAAGCACTCCTGAAGAGGAAGAGTCTAGAGGGCATGGATTAGCGTGAATTAACATGATTAACTGTCAGAACCCGTGTCACCAAAACGCAACATCACGCCTGCAAGCTGCGAGATATAAAAACACACTCACTCGACTTAACGCGTCTCCGCAGCTTCAACCCCACGTGATTCCGCCCGGTTACCGTTTCACCACGCGGCGTCCGTTCATAACGCTCATAAACACGAGTGTGTGCAGAGGAAGACGAAGGTCGTTTGACTGTATCTGGAGATTGTCAGCCTGCCCCGTCCTTGGCGAGTACCGGGGGGGGTAACGCCGCGTACCGACAGCGAGCAGCACCTGCACACAGGCGCTTTAACGAGGCGCAGCTGGAGACGGGCTCCTTAATCAGGAGACCCAACCGACGAATTTGTGTTGTTCGTTGCTCTTGAGCAACCTGTTCCCCCCCTGCTATAACACAGTAAGACGTGCGTTTTATACGCTAGCTAAAGCTGTCGGGTAATAACAATAGGACCCCCTGCTCGCTGCGGCGATTAACGGCTCTAACTGGCTGTAAAATCAGCTAGCGCTGACGTTAGCTAACGTTACTCGCCCGGTTGGCTTCAACGCGGCTAGCCTCAAAGCTATCCCCGTCCCCGGCTACATTAGCCTGTTTTTCCGGGGAGGGGGCTTGAGAGCTGCTCCAGTCCTCCACCACCACCACACACTGACAAGTCGCCCACTCCCCACTGAACACACGGCTAAACGCCGCTGCGCCTCCGCCAGGCAGCGCTTCCTCGACAACGGAGCCGGGGAGCGGTAGCTCTCACCGAGCGACACTCACCTTCGCCGGCGGTAACGTCGGTAGCCCACGGTGGTGCCGCGAAGCGGGCAATTGGACTTTAAAATTCCACAGAAACTGGCGATTTGAGGCGTCGCTGCGCTGCACAGCCTGGAAAAATGAGATTCCAGCCACGGCTAACGAGCCTCTGTGTGCTCGCTCTGCCCACTAGCAGAGCGAGAGTGAGGCGTTCAGGGACCGTCTGCGTGTTAACACCCCCGAGAGAAAACGTAAAACGCATCCAAGCCACAGCAACACTGCTCACATTATCCAGAAATGTCTCCCTGTCCTTCTGCAGATACTAGACGGCATGAAGCTAACATATACGTATATAAACGAGAAAGTGGTATAGTCTAAAATGGAAATGTTTGGAATGGAATTTCTTGGTAATTAATCGTTTATTTTAAATATGAAGTGGTGAATGACATGACATGTAAAACGCAGTAATAGAGGAGTAGGTACTGTATATTAAAAATATTTAGTAGTCTTTAGTTTAATAGTCTTATTTGTCAGGATTTTAAATATGAAATTCAATACTTTCATTGTCTCATTGTTAAAAGACCAAAAGATGAACTGATACCTATTATGATACAAAACCTAGACAGATAAAGCAGACTGCCGTATGTGTGCAGCCCTCTGGGGTGAAAGTATGCTCAAAAACCGCTTAACTCGTTTTGCAGCATTCTTGTTTATTGTAATGGAAGACTCATACCTGAAGGGTTGGGCAGACTGTACTGGAGCATAACGGAGCAACAAGAAAGACGGGGATTTTATTTCTCATACTGCTAGATTCCCAAAGGCTAAGTACTAACATTCCAATGTACGTTAATAAAATAACCTAACTGAAACATAACTTGCTATTCATGTAGTATGTGGTGACATTTGTTTGGCTCCTTCCAACATATTGCAAAAGAAACAAAGGCATTGTAAAAAGACACGTGTAATAAAAAGATACACATGTCAGGTCAATAAAATATGCTCTCTATACATACTGGTTGTGAATATGGGTCATTGTGACTTAATGTTTAGTGACAAATAGACGAAAAAAAAGTAAAGCGAGACGACCCCTAAGCACAGTATGTGCTCCTGGATTCACAGACCTATCAAAGCTTTGTGTTTACTTCCATCTGCTGGCTGTGAGATGCTACATGCTTCTTAGACTTCCCAGGAATGAGCATTGAGCCATTTTGGAAGAGAAACCAGCCCTTACATTTGTTAAAAAGTGTAGACGGTCAAATAATAAGGGTGTAGAGGTGAAAATACATCTTTCTTGTTGTCATCCACCACAGAAAAAAGAGGCAAGAGAAAGAGAAAAAAAAAAAGCCAACAAGAAGGGAGAGGAACAGCTGTGTGGAGAAAACAAACACTTTAAACAAATGGTTCAGAGAAGGCTGTGTACACAGCAGTGCTTTTAGACAAATGTTTGTTCATCCTTTGATTTGATGCACATGCACTTTTTTTGTGCTTTTCACAATTTGTTGATCATGAAGGAATTAACAAGTGATTGCTGTAGCTGTAGACGCAGGACACACATCTCTGTATGTATCAGCATGAGAATGAGATACAGTAAGACATGGTGACTTCAGGATTATTTTGCATGTATTTCCATAAACAAATCATTGACAAAAGCTTTACTTTAAGTTTTCAAATGATGGCTGTGTAACACGGTAACGACTCAATTTGGTGGGAGACACACAGCCAGTATACATCTATTTGTATGTGTATACCACAGTCACACATGAACAAACAACCGCGACAAACTCAGTCTGAGAAAATAGATTTATTATTCAAATAGGCGACATATACACCGTGGGCACATGGTTCTAATCATCAGAGAGAATATGAATATGGTGGTGCTATATTCATTTACAGACATATGCTTTCAGGTTTCTATTATCACACAGCTCCACGGGAAGCTAAATAATTCATATTTATATTATACTCAAATATATATAATTTACAGCGCAGACATAAAGAGCCGAGGGTGGAGGAGAGCTTGATTTGATCTCACAAAAGCACTCGTGATTAAAATGACATTTATTTCCATCAGCTTGCACTAAATAACAGCAGAGCACAATAGCTGGGGTTAGCTTGCTTTGTTAAGGTGCTTTTTAGTTTCACAGCTCATCAGATTTAATACATGGTTTTATTGTAAAATACACTGTGAGACATGTGACCTGAGAGTATTAGAGAGTCAGAAATGGGCTGTAAACTGTGGCGTTAGACTAGAAAAGCAAGGAAATTGTATTTTAAATAAGAGATTAGTAACTTCCAAGGGCGATCTATCTTCATCCAACATTAAACTGGTCAAACAAAACGATCGTTGCCTCATTAGGAAAGAGAAGGAGACACCACATCTCTGAAGTCTGCAAAGCTGATGCTGCCCCAGTAAAGACAAAAAGACAAATTACTTTGGCTGAAACACATTCTTAACTGTAGTTTACAAGAACCCTGTCTATTAATTACACCCTGCAACAGTTTGTTTTTTGCTGTACGTCTATACTGAAGCTTATTTCTGCACATCAGTGTTAAAAGTGATTCATCCCGTGTGGAGAAGAGGTGCAACAGTGACTCTAAAAAAAAGGTACAAAAGTAGATGCGAGGGCAGAATAGTGACTGTGGTTGTGCTGCGTTCATTTCCCAAGCCTCTTGGCTACGTCTCTGTAGGCCAGCTCAATTTCCACATCAGCTGCACACGTGTTGGTGAACTCCTCTCGGCTGTAGGCATTCCCAAGGTACCGCCACACCCCTTTGAACTCAGATGGGATGTCATAGTTTCTGAATTTCTTTGCAACCACCTGCCAAAAAGAATATAATATGATAGACTGACTGATGAATGAATGAATGATCGTCCTACACATGTTACCTTAACAACATGAAGTTTGGGCAAGAGGTTGCAGTCAGCGAGTGTCAGCTCATCGCCGTCCAGGTATTTGCGGCTGGCTTCTCTATCGCCGCTGTGGCGCCCAGACTGGACCTCATCAGGTAGTGGGCTCATCAGATACTGATCCAGCTTAGCCAGGGCCTTGTTTAGACTTATCTCTAATGCTGAAACAACAGAGACAGAAAATGAGCAAGTAGCGTTATCTGTTAAGATTTTAATGGCTGCAATGAAAATGATGTTAGAGACCTCGATTCTGATCTGGTCTTGTGTTTTTGACGTAAGCTGAGAACTTGGAAAATATGTCGTTTCCTGCCGTGTTGGATCCACGGTTCCTTGCTGCAAGTTTGGGATACCTGAGGAGCAGGATGTTAACATGATATCAGCATGTTGCTTGTGCTGTTTCCTAATCTCCTGCTGTGTGTTTGTGTGGAAGGCATACTTTGGTGAAGCCAGCATCTCCTCCAGATACTCCTCTATTTTGTTGACATCTGTAAGAACCTCCCCTTGGAAGGTGAGGAAGGGTGGGTGTGTTCCTGGAGCCAGGTTATGAAGATCAGCTGGTTTCCTAATCAGTGACAAAATAACTATACATATTGTAGGTTGATTGTTTAAAGAGAGGTTTAAAGGTGCATTACACCCTTTTTGGTTCTACTGGAAAGCCTCAGTTAGCTATAACCATCTCATATAGGCTGAAATAAAAAAAATGTATACAATAAACATGGCTTAAATAAATAAAATTACTCTATATACACACAGCTTTACACACACAGACAGAAATGGCTGTAAAAAGAGGAAGTAGTTGGGTGCTTCTTCCTTTTGTGTTCTAAAAGCATACAAAGCACGACTTATAAACTCATGATTATGTCACCAAATATGCAGCATGTGAATATATAAGCCAAATGAATAAACATGATGATGATTGTTATTACCTCTTCAGGTCAACTGTGGTGACATTAAAGACAACTCCTTTGAGCCAGAGGATCATGAAGAGGCGCTGAGAGAATGGGCAGTTACCAATGCTCTCACCATCACTGCCAGCCTGTCAACGCAGAGGGAAAAAACTTGGTGAGGTACTGCTACTACTGCAGAGATGGAGAAGAACCACTGTGCCTTACTGTACCTGAGATTTGAGTGAGTGATCTGTCTGTGTGTACATAAACATTTTTATAATTGCACATGATCAAATATACTATTGTGTGTGTGTGTGTGTGTGTCTGTGTGTGTATGTGCGCACAAAGCTGCAACAGGACACTGTAATGAGACACTGAGTCCAACATGAATAATCCACACAGCTTCCATTAGTCGCTTCACTGCCCGTGTGGACTTTTGGTTCCTACATACTCTAGCACTGTGTATTAGCAATATAAATCATGTTCCCTACTGTCCTCCTAGTAGTGTTACATATGTCTTTCTGAACAAAAAAATATCTATGAAAACCTTTATTTATTAAAACATATATCGTACATGCTTCTTAACGTTGTTTAAAGATTCTGACAAGGCTCAGATTTTAAGATTAAATCACAAGTTTATTAAAAATAACAAATACCCCACAAAAGAGCTGCTGTAACCACTGTGTAAATTATACTGTTTAAATCAGATTTATGCATTTCTACAATCTCCTGCAGCATAACTCTGCATTTAAATACAACAAGACTTGTTGACATAGACATTCACATAGACATATTTTCTCTATACATAAACAAGATATATGTACATGGTTGCACGTACAGACGTTGTCTCTCTGAATATTTGAAAACTACTTTGGTAGCATATAGACAGTAAAACCTACTAACGCATATTGTATCATAATCCCTTAAAAACCATTTATTGCTGCTGTTAATACTGAAACAACCCCAGTAATAATTCAGAGGGGGAGAGAAAGGGAAAGATTGTCTATGCACGTGGGTGTCAGGTTAACACATGGAAAATCAGCAACAACAACAACAACAGGGCATGCACATGTTTAAAGGAGCCACTCTCCAACATAACACACACTTCTCATACTTTACAGATGGTATATGGTGCATATGCAGATTAACATTTACTTTATATAGAAGAAGTAACTTTTATAGGCTGGATATAGCATATGATGGTAAAATCTGGAGAGAAATATAAGTGCTGAGAAGAAAACTTATCTAATGCCATCTTGTGATGAACACACACACTTTAAGCCCCACCTTGACAAATAGCTCAATATCAGGATCCTTGTCTTCCTCAGCTGCAAAATCCATCATGGTGAAGAAAAAAACACTTCTGTGTGTGTGTTTCCTTCCCCTATCGTGTGCAGATGAATTTGTCCGTGTGCCCGTTGGTGCCTGCGACCTGTCTCAGTTTACAAGAGATTCTGCTACACGTTCACTTGGTGAAGTCCGCCCGGTACCATAGCATATCTGTCAGAGTGTCAGCTGAGGACGAATTCTAGCGAGGTGAGTGTGAATGTGTATGAGGGGTTCACGTGGGGCATGACTTTGTTGCAAAAATAGTACCCTGGGGCGAGGTAGGGAGGGGGGGGGTGTCCCTGCCCCTCCCACCTCTAGCGGCTCTGATTGACAACACAACCGGGTGACACTGAATCATCGGGAGTCACTGTCTCCTCTTCACACTTATCAGCACACATGGGTGGGTTGCTGGGAATGTTTAGAGGCCTCATCGGGATCAAATGTGACCGGTGTTGTGTAGGGAAAGTACTGTATACTGTACATCAGGCTAAAAAGGCAGGAACTGTAGATTCTTTGATTTGGTTCTACATTGTTATGGTGCTGAAAGTACTTGCTAGTTCATCAAATGCGAATTAATCTACTGATGAAATTAGTCTCCAATAATTATACACAAAGTGTTTATGGTAAGCAGCTTTTGATTGGATGATGATTAAGTAACATTTCTCTTTGAGCCGGGAAATAAGGTTGGACCTGATGGGCTTGGTGTGCTGGCACTGTGGGTTATACAATATCATTTATGTGGCTGTAGTATCAAAGTGCCATATTTATGATCCCTGTACACGCCAGTGAAAGTGGACTCTAGGGCAAGATGTGTCAACTATGTAATAAAGTCAGTTAATGTTAGTGTGAAGGTATAGATATAAACATAGATGAATAGATTTTAGTACACTGGAAGAATGCTCACACAAAGGAATTCACATGGCCATGTGACAAGAACCAGTTCTGTCACTGAGTCAGAACATTCTTGTCAGTTCATCCGAACTTATATTTAGAACCAGAGTGACTCCCTCCAACGTGCACACTCATGCTCAGACAGACACACACATGACTAAACAGGATTATCTCTGGATTGCGATTGTTTGTGCAGACATGCACCGACAGATTCACAGGATTTAAACCAAATGCAGTTAATTCAACTCTTTTCTCACATACCTTAGCGTAAAGTGTGTACTTTGGTGCATCTTTTTCAGAGTTTGGCTTCTCTTTAGATTCCTCCTTCTTCTTAGAGACTGAAGAAGATGATGACGAAGATGAGGACGAAGATGAGGATCTGCGTGATGAGCTCCCTCTGTCCAAAACCAGATCTTTAGTCATCTTCTCTACCTGCTTAGTATTTTCTTCTTTCTTCTCCTTGTTGTTGAACACATCCACCGTTCCCCCTTTGTTTTCATCTTCAACATCCGAAGAAGAAGAGGATGAGGATGAGGACGAGCTGCTTCGTCTGTCCTCTGTGGGACAGAGAGGTGCAGGGAGAGAAGGGGGAGCTGGTATTTGCCCTATGGCCCATCCAGTGTTCTCATACTCTGTCGTCAGGGTTGAGGGCTTACTGTATGGCACCTCAATGGTCAGATCATATGACCCTGAAGAGTCATTCTCGCAGGTGAGCGTCGGGGTCTCCTCAGTGAGATCCATCCTGGGTGAAGAGGTCAAGGAGAAGAAGCAGTAAGGAGTGCGGCAGAGTGACTGTGATGCCATTCTTATCAAAAAGCACCCTGGGACTTTGGACAGGGAAGGTAGAAATGCAATGCTAAGAAAAGACAGCAATGATCCTTAAAGGAAAACGCAACAGGAAAAAGACTTTTGCTACTGATATATTGAAAATATTCATATGATCTACAATGCTAAATCATCATTTTTAATGTATCTGTTTATTCAATTAGGCATGAAAATGAATTAGCAGAGACATGAATCTTGTTTTAGTTGGTTACTGAGGTAGTGCACATGGGCAAAGCTGTAAAAACAGTTTCAGACATCAGTACCTAGAGCTAAATATGAACACTGGGGTGATTGTGCCTTTGCATTATCTGCTCCAAAACTCTGCATCAGTTTGCCCCTAAGTGTTAGAACAGCCCCAGACTTAATTTATTTTAAATCATGGTTTAAAACTTATTTTTATTCCTCTGCTTTCAATGCACAGTAGAGTAGTTTGATTCTTACTTGCCCCCATGTTTTACTGATCTCTCTGTTATATTTATCTGATATTATTATCTCGTTGTGAATAAATCTAATTCAAATTTTACTTTTCTTACTTCTGTCTACTGTCTACTTTAATTTGATTGTACTTATTTAAAGTAGGTACAACATCTACAAACATTATTGCCTCATATACAAAACCTAATTTCCTGATCTATATGATTTAGATGGGCATTTCCAGATTCAAGATTCAAGATTCTTTATTTGTTACATGCATTTGGTCAACACAGTGATATATCTGGATATAACTTGGTCCCAGTATGATTAAAGACCATGGATATAAATGTAAAAGATTCAAGATTCAAGATACACTTTCTCTGTGCCCAAGGGGCAATTAAAAGGTAGGCTGTAAAAGTTGTAAAATCAGACCTAAGTAGGATTCAGGAATACCTTTTTTGGCAACATGTTGAGGATTTTGCCTGATCAATTTGTATTTAGCTATGTGTAATTGCATGCGCCTGCCTAGAAAACACAATGCTGCAGTGTAATGCTGAGAGACATTGTGTTGGTCATGCACTTCTAGTCCAATTTATGGACAACAGTATTTCAATGAGGTATTTAAAGTGATACCACTAAAAACTACAGGCACAAATAAATAATAGTAACGTTAATCCAATTTATTTGGATATCTTCACTTTTAACAAAGACACAAAAGTTATATATTTTTATTCTGTCCACAGTACAGTCACTCACACTTGTCCCGCCCCTGATCTAACCTCTGATTGGCTTCCTGAACTGTTGATTCCGTGGAGGCGTCACGTCAGTGACGGTTACGTGAAGTCCGCAGCAACAAAAAGAGAGTTACGCGATTCTATCGTCAGAATTAAAGCCTTCTGGTTTTAAAACTCATAAATAAAAAAAATGTGTGTTTTGCGAGCTTTCTATTAACAAATAATATTAATATAGTTATTATTGATATAAAATATAATCTATAATTGGAAACAATATGATTTTGTGTTACGATACGTGGGCTGATTTATTTTGAAATGCCATGGCGGAAGTTTCTAAAAATAATTACAGGTGGCTTGACAATACACCAACATTTGTGCGTTTTGAGGAAGTCCATTGATGATGTTGCGAAAATAGACAGGCAGCATAGTTTCTAAAACGTACAGGCTGGAGGACAAGTGGCTGTCTGCCCGCTTACAGGTAACGTTTTTAACACACCGTTAACACAGTGTGGAGGCTGTGACATTAGCAAGCTAATACATGCTGTGCAGACAGCTAACCATCTGCTCTGCTGAAAGTGAAAGTAATATGTTAAAATAATTTTGCCTATGTAATATCACACGTTCTCCATTTGACTTCTAAACAGTTGTCGGTGTTATTAATGTGATTATTAGTAACATATGTTAGCATTTTCTATGTCATGACCGGACTTCCTGGTTGTGTTTTTGACTTGAGACGTCCACTGACTGTTTTTTTCTTTACTCCTCACTGTCTTATTTGCTCTCAAACGTGTGTGTGTTTCAGCCTTTATTTAGCTGTGTGGAGGAATTTAAGCATTGTTTGTGTGCACGCTTATATTGCAGATGTTATTTGGAGATAAACCTCTCTACCCAGTCACATGTGTTAGGACTTCCTTAAAGCACAGAAGTTCATAAATCATTACATTTGACTTTGAAGACTGGGTTTACGGTTCTGCTAATGATGAACTAAGGTTGGATTGAGGATTTGCATTGAGGGTAAAGCAAGTAGTGATCGCGATTACTCAAAGGGAAAGTTCAGGCAATTTCCTGTGCAGTGATGGTATTATGGTAGTGAGAGCACATGCTTGTACAGTCTATAAGAAACACAATTAACTTGAATTATTATATATACACACAAGCAGGTTTATCTATTAAGTAGAGCAGAATAATACAATGTTGTGTGTTCACTTTACGTCTTTGTCTGTTGACACCACATGGTTGGTAATACCGTGCTGATTTTGCATCAGTAACTCTGGGTTTGTGCCAAGGCAGATGTTATAGTCTGTAGTCATTGTAATAAGGCAGAGAGAGAATGAGCAGTCTGTATTAGAATCGTACTCTATCCAAGCTGTAATTTTATTTAGATTTGTTGCAGATGTTGCCTCTCTTAGATTTGAGCTGGTATTCTTTATATATGAAGTTTTCTTTTCTAACTTATGAAGCATCATGGTAACTTCTTTTAAACAAAAAACCCCAAAACAACCACGTGTTTGAGCAGAGATCTCTTCTCATATGAGCAATGAAGGCAGACGAGATCTTAGCTAGTCTTTTTCTCGGGTAAATATGGCTATTTATAACTGTGTTGCATAAATGCACCAGAACATTGACATAATGTTTAGTACTTGTATTTAGAGGAACATCTGCGAGAACTGCCCTTCAGAGCACAGTGAAGTGTTTGTTATGAGGAGATACACTGGTGACGTGTCGTTAGGGATGTTCATGTTCCCTAAACACAGCCTGTGATGTAAACACCTAGAGTTTGTGTAAGTAGGTGGGTGGAAAGGAAGACGATGCATATAGTATTTTCAGTATGTAGATAGACACCTAATAAACCGAGAAGGGTAATCTCAAAGTGGAGTCTAATGTTGTTACACACATTTTTGTCCTTTAATTGAATTACAGATATCTTAAATGGTTGTTTCCATCTGTAAAAATGTATTAAATAAACCGTTAACTCATTGGAACACACATGTTAACGGTGTTGTTTATGTCCTAATACACCCACCATGTGTTAATATCTGTATGTGGATGGATGTTTTCATATTTTCCACAGAACAAATAAGTAACTGAGTAACTGTGGCATGTCCTGGGGTCCCTATGCAAATATTTATGTTTGATTTATATTTTATGTATCTAATTGAATATAACGTGTTTTTTTGGTGTCTTTTCAGCATGTTACTTCAAATAGTTTTGGGCTTCCTGTGTGGCATCAGAGCTTTGGCAGCAGAAAACAATACGGCTCAGCACCTCCCGCCACCGCTACTGCTGGTATCGTTTGACGGTTTCCGAGCAGACTACCTGCAGAGGTTCCCCATGCCAAACCTGAAGCTCCTGTACAACCAAGGCGTCCTGGTGGAGCAACTTACCAATGTGTTCGTCACCAAGACGTTTCCCAACCACTACAGCCTGGTAACCGTGCTGTTTGTCTTGTGTAGCATATGTGATTTATTTGTTAATAATTACAGTTAAGGTTAATATGAAAGTAGCTAATAAAATAAAGTTAAAAACGTAATCATTCTTTATTGTTGTTTTCCTCTCCAGGTGACAGGGCTGTATGCGGAGTCTCATGGGATCCTGGCCAGCAACATGTACGACCCTGTCAGCAAGAAGAACTTCCACACCTACAATGACACTGATCCGATGTGGTGGAGCCAAGCACAGCCTCTCTGGATAACGGCGCTTGACTCTGGCTATAAGACGGCAGCTGCGATGTGGCCTGGCTCCGATGTGACCATCAGAAACCGCACAGCCACACACTTCTTTCCCTACAACTCTAAAGTGACGTTCGAGCAACGACTAGGGAATGTGACAAAGTGGATGGTGGGCAATGAAAAGGTAGACAAGTTACTTAGAGCGTATTTTTACTGCACGGTAATAGCATTGTCTGACCTTCTCTACTACTAACTACCTCCCAGGAGTCAGGAGTGATGTTCGCAGCACTCTACTGGGAGGAGCCGGACTGGACCGGTCACAATTTCGGTCCAGACAACACCACTGCTATGGCTAAAGCGCTGAAGGAGGTACAGATTTCTGGTTAGGATACAAATGAATGAAAAGGTGAATATATTTCGTAAGAGTAAAAATGATTAGGCTTTCTGTTTCCATGTGATCAGGTCGACGACAACATTGGGCTGCTGATTTCAGAGCTGAAGCGGACTAATCTTTGGGGTCACGTCAACGTCCTGGTGACCAGTGACCATGGCATGGCTCAGTGCTCAGAGACACGCCTGATACAACTGGACAACTGCCTCCACCCTGACAATTACACCTTGGTGGATTTTACACCAGTCGCAGCCCTTATTCCAAAGAAAGGTTATGTCAGCTTTTATGTCTCCTTTCTCCTTCTTTATAGAGCATTGCCTATTGAAATATCCGTTCCTTTGTGTGCTTTGCAGATCCCGACACAATCTTTGACATATTGAGTAAATGCAACAAACACATGACGGCGTATTTGAAGAAGGCCATCCCAGACAGGCTGCACTACCGGAACAACGAGCGCATCCAGCCAATCGTACTGATAGCAGACGAGGGCTGGACCATAGTGGAGAGAGGGAACAAGCTGCCAAGATGTACGTCCTGTTTTCTTTATTACCAGGCAACTAAATTAAATACGTCTACATAAGTGTCTCTCCTTCCATGTCTCAGTGGGTGATCACGGCTACGACAACTCCCTACCCAGCATGCACCCCTTCCTGGCAGCGGCAGGGCCTAGCTTCCGTCAGGGTTATCGAATCAGCAGTCTACAGAGTGTGGACATTTACCCGCTCATGTGCCGCCTGCTGTCAGTGCCGCCGCAGCCCAACAACGGCACCTTTAACCACGCTCGGTGTCTGCTGGCTGATGAGACCTGCTGGGACGTCCCTCTCTTGATTGGTCTAGTGGTGGGCGTCCTACTGGTCCTCTCCACAGTTACTAGTAAGTCAGAATGAATGCATACTTTTAATGGTTTTGATTATAGTTCGAGGTAATAAAAACTGTATTAAACACAGTCAGTGGAAGTCGCTTAGTTTCCCCACGTGTCTGGCGTCGTTTCGGGATCAGTTTACTAACAGGACTTCTTTCCATTCAGTTTTATTCAGGTTTCTGAGCTACCGTCGCTCGATGGGCCCTCGACCCTTCCAGAGGCTGCAGATTGATGATGACGATGACGACCCCCTGTTGGTGTAAACTACTCAGGAGCAGCACACGTTTATCTGTGGCACCTGTTTATCCTCCAGTCCTCCACTAGCTACTCGGCTTGTTGCACTTTACCCATTGAGGTGCCCCAGCTGTTACCCCTGACGTGTGTACTGTGTGTTCATACGCACACACAGTCCACGCAGTGAAAGGACCTGTTATTTTACGGACACCTGCTGTAGAGTCGTCCTCCACTGGAAAAACAGCTGTATCTAAGAAATAATTTCACAGATAACTTAAACCTGACAAGAAGCCAGTGATGTTTGAAATGTAACATGTTTTCGAGGAATATATTGGGATTGTTTTGGATGGGTGGATGGTAGCAACAAGGTTTAGTATTTTATTGTTGGAGATAAAGGGTCTGTTTGGGTAAAGCTACTGGTTTAGGAGGTGAATCGTTTTTTTGTGTGTGTTATGTGTCGCATTTGTTTTTGTCAGCAGAGGGAGCCAGTAGATCATTTTATCTATTGTAGTAGTAGTAGTTCTCTGAGGTCCTGAAAAGTCTTTGTGTTTATTTTTCTTATTTTAGTTTGAACTGCTACATGCTACATTTTTTTGTTGCACTGATATCTCACTGACTCTGATACCTGCTCCCAGTAACACGTTTGGTTTCCTTTTTTCCACATTCGGAATAAAATGTCAAAATAATTAACATTATTTTATAACTAAGTAATAATCTAATAGGTAACAAAGTATGTTGGTGTTTTAAACGGGTTCATCAAGCAAATTGTTTTTGTTATTTAAATGTGACGGTCTCGGTTGTCTATATTGTACTTTGAGCGCAGTATTATTTATATTATCCCAAAATCAGTTATTACCTGCACAGATGCTCCAAAGAGATTATCATCTGAAAGAAACCAAATATTTACAAAAAAATGGTTTTTACAATAAAATGAAAGCAATATTATATTTATTATTAGCATCAGGTAGGAAGGTGACACACTGGCTTTTATATTTATCTTGATCATTATTGGTACCAACACCAACTATGAAATAATCCTCTCAATGAGAAGAAAATCCAAAACCTGTTATCACATTTGTGTCGTACTGCTAAATATCAAGTGACGACATCTTCTGTCTGTTAGAATTAGTGAATCTGGGGCTGACGGGTTGGAGAGTCAGAAAGCACTGAAAGAGAGAGTAAAGCGTTCGTCTACAACAGCTGCACTATTTGCATGCTTCTCCAGCCATATATCCCGTGAAATGTATATACTGTTTATGCATCTGTTTGCATGTTCATGTCAGCTCCTTCCTGCTGAAACAAAAGGAAGATTCCTTTTCCAAAGACTTGCCATGGCATTTTTTCTCTACATGTAGCATTTTTAAACATCAGTCTTTGACCTGCTTGTGGTCCCTTGATGTAATGACCACACATAAATGAGTCCCGATACAGACCAACATGATAAACTCACTCAAGTAATATTATTATACATAAATTCAGATCACAAGATGATCTCAGTCCTAATGTTTGTATGTGTGTGATGTTTAAATGCTACATGTAAGATGCGCCATAGTTCTTTTTAATCCTGAATGTTCAGTTTAGAGAAGTATAAAAATCATTGTTATACTATGCAATTGCTGCTTAGCCTCACGTGGTCCAATTAGATTATACAATAGAATAAAGTTGATTTAGTAACGGGACTATTGGTCTTTGTGTTAAGATGCAAATCCCTTTACACCTAACGTGTGGAAAAGAGAAGCAACACACATTTGGAAAAACGTATTTGTATTCCTTTATATATTTTTTTTCTCCATTGCAGTCACAACATTACAATGTAATAAAATGGTAAATATATAAAATCAAACTCGGTACTGACACATACATTTCTGTATTGTGTTCAAAAATCAAATGAGCTGTACATGTTTCACTTATGTGTTTTACATCTTTAAAATCTGTAATAATTTCTATTTACTCATCTGTATTATTGTAAATCTTTGTCTCTTTACTGATAAATATACTTTATTTTTCAGGAGGTATTGTAACAAAAATAACACATTTCCTACCACTGGCCACATGGAGCCATTGAAAATATCATTCAACTCTCCCTCAGAATGATTTAACTTGATCGTAGACACAGAATACACAGACAAACCAGAGATACAGAACCTGTCTCTTCCTTTCTCTGCTGTATCACGTGTGGTTGGTCAGAAACATTCAATGTGAATACGAAAAAACCTCTGAAACACTACAAGATTCCTGAATGGTGTTTCTGTGAGCTGAAGCAGGATAACTGGTTTGAACATGGTGGATGACAGCAGCCATCACTTCTAAGTGAAGTTACGAGGCGTTAGCCAGACAACCCCTGCTCTCAGATTAACAGCTGCACAGCTGAAGTTTCGCCAAAATGACAATAAATACACGATCCTACGAGCAATGTGAAGGAAAAAAAAAGCCTCTGATGTTACCGCCTCCACTCTAACACAGAGGAAGTGGATGAAGTTTGAATTTAAGTGTTAAAAAAAGAATATTCTTACATTTTTGGAAAAGTATTTACCTGCCTTGCAAGAGAAGGTAAACATATAACCACATATATATTTATATATGGTTAAAAAAAATCAGCACTTCCTTATTTTACTATCAGCGATATGCGTAGCTTGCTCTAAATTTCACTAATCAGAGAGTTGTCTGGCAAATCATCTCCAGAAACTTCATCGTGCCTAAAGATCTAACATCAGTGTGCTTATACTCAAGACGACACAATGGCACAGACGTCTACGAAAACACAGTTTCCAGTCAAGCCGTTTTTTTTTTCTTCCCTCATTTTACATTCTGGATATTTATGAAGAACATTTACGATCAGTACATCTGAAAGAACCACCTAAGCAAACTTAAATCCAATTGAGGAGAATTACCAGAAAAAGGTATTTACAATCAAAATGCCAACCACAAGAAAATAAAAGCTACTTTTGCACATCAAAATCTCTAGAGCTACGTTTTTTTTCAAGCTGAAGGACACAGTAGAAAAGCATGACCCCGACAAAATAAAAGCTCATGGTACATCGTATAGATACATCCATGTATGGTTTAGTTTGACCCTGACCTGTGCTTATAGTGTCCAGACCTGAGTCAAGCCACTGCAATCCTTTCCACTTATTTACCAGGATGGAGTAAAAGAATTGCCAAACCAATCAAACGTCAGTTCCTAAAAGAAAGGATTTCAAACACCTTCTGACTCAGATCTGGTTCAAACTGGTCTGAGATCAGACACAGCTTAATGTCTGGCTTCGAGTTCTACAAAATCATGATGAGCTATGATACTTTCACAGCTCTGGACCAAGCAAGTAAAACCTTTGGCAAATAAATAAATATTTATAATAATTCTAAAATAGCACATGAAGGAATTGTGACACACACAGTGTCTTGCACTCCTACGTGCACGCACACATCACACATGCCCACACACATTAACACACAGTCTAATCACAGGCGTCATATGCTTGGCAGACCCTGATAAGTGGAACATTTGTGTTTATCCAAATCAAAAGAAAGAGCAAATCTTCACAGTCAGATACACATTCTTCAGTCAGGAGGCTGCATCCACTGCTGCAAGTTGTTTTTCCTCCCAACAAAATCCCATCCATTCACAAATTCGACAGAGAAAAAAGTAAAATAAGTGCAGAAGAACAAAACGTGAATGTCTTGCTTGCAAACGTGTATGCAATGTAAACACACGGTACATTACATGTTGGCATTGTTGCACGTTAACACTTATGGTTTCTGCCATGTTCACCACTTCGTTGCAAACTAACTAAAAAGGAAAAATAATGGTTGAAAACAAGCAATGCCTACAATACAGTGGTGTGGTATTTTTTTAAAGGTTATCCAAGCCCAGAATCGTTCTGTTTGTAACCTTGCATAGCTGTGGACGTGTAGCCATACAATAACACCGACTGAATTATCATTTCCTACAGAGAGGGCGCGTGGCTAAGGCTCAGGTTCTCTTTTTTTTTGGGGTGAAGGAAAACGACTTTTCATATGTAGAGCGCATACTCAACTGTAGACTGTAGATTCGTGATTGTTTGACCACTGGGTGATATAAATGTAACCTGAATGAAAACTAAAGTGGAGCTGGTACCTGCAGTTTGAATTTAGAGGCTACAGTTGAGTGTGAATGCTGCACATGAAAGGAAATTTTTGGTTGTCAGACCTGATTTGGCTGTGTTGAACCTGATCTGTGCTCGGCTGGATCTCTGGGTGCAAAGGGGCCATTGTTTGGGTCGAGAAAGGTCAGAGGTCAGTTCTGGGGAAAATCTAGTGGGACAGCTGCTCTGGAGCTCAATGAAAATCTCCCAGTAACACATACAAAGCTGTGACTCTTTAAACCTCTCTAACCACTTATTTTTCTAGGCGCATGTGTCAAATCTAGAACATTCATGCAACAAAACCATGAGCACGACTGTGTTCTCTAATATTTGTTTTACCAGACAACGTGCTAACACAGTGTGCTGTTTTCTTTTGACTTGTGCTCTGACACACTGAACCCATGCTTAGTGTACAATGCATGTACAGATCAGAGTGTACCAAAAAATAGCACCACCCTCCAAATGTTCTTTGTTTTTACACGACTCAGACATCTTAAAAAAGAAATCCGCCTCCACTTCTGTCGAGCGGATAAGGCAGTGCCGCTTTTATGTGTCACTCGGCTTCACGGAGACAGAAGGTGTTGCTGTTTTTATGTACACTCTACATGAGAAGTCAGAGTGACTGAATAGCGTAATTCAATCAGTCTGAATGTGAAACACTCAGTTTTCTTAACACATTTGGCTTAATTCTTCATAGCACTGTGACCACAACTATACAAAAACCATCCATCTTTACTCAATAGCACCATATGAATATTGTTCCCAAATTATACAGGGGTAAGGGATTATTGGACATAGTGTGTATGTGTGTGTTGAGTGGTGAGGTAGGGATGCGTCCCATGTTGTTACACTACATTTCAAGGTGTTTCTGCACGTGTGTACTAATCGTATCTCCCCTGCTGTGGAGGAAAACTCTTTGTGGCATGTGTATGTGTGTGTGTGTGTGTGTGTGTGTGTTTGTGAGCGTGCACACTAAGCACATCTCCCTGCATTGGAGACTTGCATAGCTTCTGCCGGACAGGAAGAGCAGTTGTCCGTTTGGACGGGACCTTTGGCACAGCCTTGGCCAATAACGGAAGGCAGTACTGAAGTTGCACCATAGAATTCAAAGAGACAATCTGCCCTTATTGCACCATAAGTACATGTGTATATATTTGCACCATATGCAGTGGGATAAGCAGCCAATTGACTCTGTAGCTTGAGCATGTTGCAACATGTGAACATCAATGCTGCTTCTGCACCTGCGCGTTTGCACCTAATAAATCTATTTTTGTTTGCAGCAACTAAACTGATTTGTCTGTTGTTTTTTTTAATTGACTAGCACCACGGAAAAGTAATGTAAGCCCTCTACTTGTTCAAACTTAAAGGCATAGTTCAACATTTATTGTGTTTTAATCTTTTTTTTAACTTTCCTCTTTGTGATGGAAAATGATACAGCTGCAACTAAGGAGTTAGTTTAGTATCAATTAACCTGTGGGTAAGGACCACCACTAGGTCACGACATAACTTTTTGTGGTCCAAAGTGGTTTACCACAATAGGGACGTATAAAAAAAAAAACAACTGCTCTGTCTCATATTTCTATTCACTCTAATTTTCATTTAAAATATTGTTAAGATAAAACAAGCTTAAGCAGAGCAAACTTGCCATTGTCATTCAAAATCAGCAAATTCTTACCTTTGAGAAGTTAGGGTTCATAATTTTGCTTGATAAATGATTTTGAACTTCATTTAAACAAAAATTATTTATATAATTTGTATAATCTAACGTAGCTGATCAATAAAAAATACAAAAACTCCAATAATATGTTAAATATACCTTGTAAGACTCTTTATGTGCATTTAAATCCTTTCTCTTTCACGAGCTTGATCCTTTTAGACAGCAGCAATAATAAGAAGCGTGTGTGTGTGTTTGTGTTCATCTTTTATAACGGCACTATTTGAAATGGCTCATGGCCGGTTTTCAACTGCTCTACCCCTGTTTTAACTCGCCGTTGCGTGATGTTAAGGCAGCCCCTCGCGGCATGAGATTTCAGGAGCAATGTTCATGTGGACTGGGCTGATGACAGATATCTCAACTCATGTGTTGTTGGCTGCCAATGTAACAGCTTGAAGCAGAGAAATAAACAAACAAAAAAATAAATAATAAGCCATACATCCCAGCTCAGCCGTGGGTGGCTTTGGAGGAGTTGATATTTGGACACGGTACAAGAGAAGACAAGTCATCAGGAGGGTTGTGACGATTCAAGTCCCAGAGTGTTTTATATCAGCTTCAGTGGCAGCACCCTGTTAGTGTGGGACCAACATGATTAAGACATAACACAGAAAAATGTTGTAATCAAGAATAATTAGTCTTGCATTTGGATTTGTGATTTCTCATTTCTGACATTGTCTAGCCAGGTCAACCAACACGTCCAGATTTTTTTAAGCATTAGCAACGTATTTTTAAAAGGTAACCTCCCACAACTCTTCTGTGCAGAATGATGGAAATGATGGAGAACAGTCAGAACCCGACAGACATTGTGTCCCTTTCTACTGTGAGTGAGTGATTTATGATTTAATTATAGCTGCATAAGTTAAAAAGAAAACATCACTAGTGCATCAGTCATCCAGGGGAACTTTTCTGGAGCGCTGAGTCATATGCTGCATAAATGGTTTTATTGAGGTGTTAGTTTTACACCGTTACCTGAAATTGCTTTTACTGACTCCTTTTTATTTGTGACTAATATTATTAAGTGGCCTACTTTTATACTACAGGTTTGAAAAAGTGTCTTGTCGCCACTGCTCTGGTAACCTTAAGTTTCTAAATAATAAAAGTTAAAACAGTGTCTCAGCTAATATCTTGCTAAAATATATAGCTAGCCTAGCATTGTCGTGTAGCTAGCTTTGCTGTTAAACCTTTTACTTTACCCACATAGTTTCACATTGATAAGAGGAATTTATTATTTTTATTATTTAAAAAATGTTAAATGGATGTTACATGTTTGTATTGCTGAAGATTAACATGTTACTTTGTGAGAAAAAGTCCAGTAAGGCAGTGTGTCCTGCTAAGCTAACTCGCAGCTCTAGCTGCATATTTAGCTCAGAGAAACAACTCTAATTCTATATCTTTTCATCTAACTAAAAAATTATTATTACGTGCCACCAAAAACTATTCCTAGAGACTGTGTTGAGTTTGACTGTGTGTTTGACGCCACCTCATTCTCTGTCTCCATCTTTCCCATCATGCCCTGCTGTACCAAAACCATTGTGTCCAACTGCTTTGTCCCCATAGTACATAAAGATATTCCTTCTGTACATAGAAAATATTTACACTAGCTTTAGATTACACTAACAACAACAAGTTCACAAACTCCTTTTAGTGAAAGTGACATTGGTTCTTTCTCTGTGTCTCTGTCTTTTATTATACTGAAACCCGTGAAAGTGTGCGCAATGCAAGGTGAACGGCATGCGGTGGCGCGAAACTGTGCTCATTTTTTGTATTCGTTTTGTTTTTTCTTGACAGCAGAGCACGGACGCAGGGAACTAAAGGAACGAACGAATGAACGGAGAGTCATTGGAGCAGGAGAACTAGAGAGACAGAAGGATAAAGAGAGAAAGAGATGGACTCGCGCTAAAGCAGCTTGTTGAGTCATGGCCAAGTAACTTACAGGTCGTATATGACCGCAAGTGATGTGTGTGTGTTTGTGACTTTGTGTGCTTTAAATTGTGTCTGTGTGCTTATATCAAGTGCGAATGTGTTTCTAAATCTTCTCTAAAATCTGAACATCCATGTGTACATACATGTCTTTCTATGGTGCGCATGTTTTGTGTGTGTGTGTGTGTGTGTGTCAGAGCGAGGACTCATACTGCAACAGTTCATAGAGTAGGGGTCCATCACGGTAGCGTATGCCCACAGCCCCTGGTGTTATGTACTGCAGGATGTTTATAGTCCTCCGCAGGCGCCTGTCTACGTAGTGGGCGTCCCAAGCTGGGTAACGTTTTCTGGGCATGTCGATTTTTATCAGTGGGCCGTCTGCCTTGGTGGTGGAGGGCACTGACCTCACCTGAAAGACGGGGAGGCATGTCTCGGCCACATCCTCTTCCGTTTGTGACTTGGTCATGTGAGCCGGGGTGGGCGGAGCGGTGGGTGGCGCTGATGGGGGCAGGGGTAGACCCCATAGCAGCTGGGCACAGCAGGAGGAGGCGGGGCTTGGTTGGAGGTGTGCGGTGGCAGGGTGCAGGAAACCGTAGTACAGCAGCATGACCACGACACCCCCAGCGAACGTCAGATAGACGCTGCACAGTGCTGGGACGGCATAGGAGTCAGTCAGCAGCGGGTCCCTGTAGGCATACCTACAGGACACATAGGGTTAAATTTAAGTAGGTGTGTCTGCATATGCAGGTTTCTGAGTGTGCTCTGTGTAGACACTACGTTCAATTAGGCTGTATCTCTTATCAAGCAGGAATTATATGATTACAGGCTTCATAAAAACTAAAAACCCAGAATGTCTGTATTTGATTTGTATCACCTGGACTAACTCACCATAGCCCAGTGAGGATGGTGTTCTCGGCCAACACCACAGTGTAGTAGGCCACCATTCTGAAACGTGTCCGTCCCTCTTTCACATTAAACCAGCAGAAGATGTAGACGATGCCAACAACCATATTAAAGAGCACCTCCTCCCACTTGGACATGCAGAAGTCAGTGCCTCCGTGCACCACCCAGAAGGCCATAGCGCACCAGTGGATCACAACAAAGATGCCAAAATAGATGTGAAAGAGGGAGGCAAAGAGGGCGAGCGAGAGGACACGAGACGAGATGGTGAAGAGGCGCCAGAAGAGGTGCAGCAGCGCCCCGCGGTAGCTCATGCTGCGCTGGTCATCACGAGAATCTCGCAGCAGTTTGTGGTAGGAGGCTAGAACCCAGGCGAGAGAAAGGAGGGAGGCAAGGGAGGAGACGCCTACGGAGCAGGATTACAACAGTAGACAGAGAGTGGACGAAGAGAAAAGAGGTGGATGATTTAGCTGCTTACTCTTCTCTGAGTCAGTCAATCAGAACAAAGTCGAGTCATAGTTTTAAGGTTCGTGAAGCAAAAAGTACAGTTTCACAAATTTACGTTGAGTCACTGTGGGTGTTTTGTATAATAATGTGAGAACGCCCTTAAAAAAGAAGTAGAGTGTAACACGGCATAATAAAAAGTTATTTTTAATGTCCCAGCTGCTGTGTGTGTCCACCCCCTGTGCTAGTCACACATTTGCTTTAAAGTAAAAGGTGTCCCAAAACTCCAGAGTGATAGGGATCATTGATGCCAGACCCATCACAAACCCTTCACCACTGTGCTTTCTTTCTGACACCACTTGAACAAAAGACGCTGTGAAAATCCAACAGCAGCACCATCTGCAGCCACAAATTAATGAGCACAGTGTGTGCAAATTGCTAATTACCATTTGTGCAGCTGTTGATTTGTTCATGCATTGTGGGCTGTATGAAAACATGGTGTTCTGCTTGTTAATAAGGTAGGGCAGTGCGGGTTTGAGTTTTGGTCTACCAGGGCCTTTTCAGACACCTTGTTCAGGATTTGTGGCAGTGCAACTGACGTGACCTGTGCTCCACTTACACTGCAGGGTCTCGGCTCGGTTCTCCTGGATCATGATGCACAGCTGCAGCACCAGCTGAGGAGCAGATTCCAGGAAGGTCTCCAGCAGCCGCAGCATGTTCACGTCCGCATACTCAAACATCATGGCCCAGTACCAGCGCCGCTGATGCTCCTTCTGCCGACGCGACATGATGCCCAGATAAAGTGTCCTGATGTACCTGCAGGGGGCCAGACGTGTGAGTGTTAACATTATCATTCACTTGTTGCTTTGCCTGCTCGAAGCGTCTGTTTCTGTTTGAGGCACATGACTGTGATGATACTGCAAGAGATTGCTTCACCTCATTACTTAATGAGCACTGAATGAATTGAATAATATTATTATTATCTATTATTTTTTATTTTATTTATTTAATTTTAATTTTAATTTTAGAGCAAACAGGACAAATATTTTCTGGTTCTACCTTCTTAAAAGAAAAACGGATCCTTTTCTTTATCTTTCTAATCATTTGATTGTAACCTGATTTTTTTTTACCATTGGTTTGTTAGTCCAGTAAATAGCAAATACCAATTTGAATAGATCATCTTGGGTTCTAACAGTTCTTGTAAACCGGCATGACGTGATTGTGATCCATACATACTGAGTCGATATCTAGAGCTGGTAAACTACAGCACATGTGGGCGGGATGTGGGCAGTGATTTCAATTCAAATTGCCTCGAGGCATTTACTGTGTGCGTGTGTGTGTGTATGCATGTGTATATGTAAATATGTGCAAATATACTTGAAAGTACTGTATATCTGTATATGTATGGGCTCCTGCATTATACAGGTGGGGCTTCATTCACGAAACTTAAATAAATAATGCAGCATCCGCAGAGAACCCACGCTCACCACCCAGACCCACGTATGTTAACGCTTCTACACAAACCGTCTCAATTAGTGGTTTGTATCATTTTTAAAAATCCGAGGCTGTTTGTCCTTGACTCAAGAACAATAAGTGATAAAGAACAAGCATCATTTGTTTGGCTTTTAAAGAAAATCTGTAAACAGGAAGTCCTCTAATTTGTATTGAGGATAGGGGCTTAAATGCGCTGACAGCTGTTTATTACCCTGTTTTGCACCGTATGTAACACATATAGTAGCTTCACCAACCCCACCACTCTCACTCCTCCTTTTCCTTATATCCTCTTGATCTCTTTCCTCTACCCTCCCCCCACTTTACTCCCATTGTGCACATGCAGCCTTCCACTCCATCTTTAACCAATCTGTCTCAATCAGGTCGTACCATTTTCTCAGCTACACCCCCCCTCCCCTTAACCACCCCTTCCTCTCCTCCTCCATCCTTCTCCCGATCCTCTAACGTCCTCCAGGTGGGACAGTCCATTCTCCAAGCAGAGGGGGTTACAAATGGGTGGGGTGGCTGGGAGTTGAAGAGTGATGTGTGTGTACTGTCTATGTGTGTGGTGGTTGTTTTAACTCTACAACCCAGCGTCACCAAAGCGGAGGAGCTGTGTAGAACATCACTCTGCCCCCCCGCTGCATGCCCAGAGGCAAATGGACACCATTAAGGAGTCTTCCCGGAGTAAGAGGAAGGGAGGGAGAGTGTCCTTGTATAGAGGGCTAGGAGGCTGTAGACAAGCTAGCACACTCCTCTACAACTGCTTGTGCGTTGTAGAGGAGTGTGATGACCACATGCACAGTGAAGCAAGGAGCAAGACGAGAGTAGGAACCTACTGTTGAAGTAGAACAGCGCTCGCGTGTTTACCAGCATGCAAGTGTGCATGTTTTTCCCGCCAGTGCTTTTAGCACTGCAATTAGCAGCTACTCTTGTCCAACTGTGCATATTTGTGTGTGTGTGTGTGTGTGTGTGTGTGAGAGAGTGACTGATAGAGTGACATAGTGAGAGAGAGGAGGGTTGCCAGAAGCACAGATGCTTTTCGTCTTTGTACTCTCCATGCATGCTGACACTCATGGGAAGAGCCGTGACACCGTTTTTCCACTGGTCACACACGAATGACCACACACACACACACACACACACAAATGTGCTCACACGCTGACTGAGTCGCTGGCCATGGTTCTGAGCTCATTTTCAGGACCAGGGACAGTTTCTATCAGAGAAAACCTTTCTGGATAGAGCTTGGACTCCACTGTCACTGCAGCATTGGTAACTTGCAGACTCACAGACCGTGGTTGCCGGGTGAAATGAAAACTCTAAAAAGTTTGTCTGTGGAAGTTGGATCACTCTCTGCCTGACTGACTGGATTATTAAATCACTGCCACGCAGCGGGAGGTCACAGAGAGTCTCTCTCTGACCTGCTCCTGCTCTTCCTCTCCTGCCTGTCAGGCTGAAGCGGGATTTCTTTTCCTCTAGCCTCATGAAGTAGACACACCACTCTAGCCATTAGCAGCATTAAGTGTGTGTTAGAAGAAGAGTCTGTGAGACAGGAAAGAAGGGAGTGAGTGCGATGACAGGTTAGGATCCTCCCTCCTACCTCCACACTTGTCCCAGCTGCAGGATGTGGATGGTGGCTTGCCACAGCCAGATGGTGGCCAGCTGCAGGCGGTCCCTGCCGGGATACAGGCATCCCAGAGTCACCGCACCCCGCTTGGTCAGTCCCTCAGTCTCCCCGAGTCCCCCGCCAGTGTAGTCCTGCACGAACCAGCGAAAACTCAGAATCTGGACCAGAACCGAAGGCACCAGCACGAAGAAGAGAGTGAGGCCGAACCAGAGGTAGTCCTGCCTTCGGTAATAGTCCATCGCCAGGCACAAGTCCGTGCCAACATCCCAGAAGAACACGAGGAGGGCGAGGATGATCCAGAGGCAGTCCAGCCACAGCCGCTCCCTGGGCGGGCAGTGAGTCTCCCGGATCCCGACCCCTCCGACAGGCTGGCTCCCACCGAGCAGGGAGCCGAGGCAGGCGGAGCGGCAGCCCCAGTAGCAGGCGGAGGAGCGGCAGCACTGACAGATGTGGATCGCGGCAGAGTCCAGCGGCTCGTCGCCGTGAACATCGTACAGCTGCGCGAAACCGCCGCCGCATCCGACCCCGGCTTTGCCGCCGTCCGACTGCGCGGCCATGTTCCCCTTCCCGCTCCTGCCCTCCTGCGAAACGCACGACAACCGCACCGTTGTGCTTCCTGGCGGGGCGCGGATGCCACGTCACTTCCCCGATACCTGCTGCCCTCGTCCCTCTCGCGCCGCGGCGACTGCTGTGTCTCTTTCCCGCCCGGGGCGCGAGGAGCCATCAGAGCCGGCGGCCGCGCGACGGCGGCTCCCCTCCTTCTTCCGGTCGAGACACCGCCACCGGGCGCTCGTGAGCAGCAGCGGCGGAATCCGGTGTAGATCTAGTCCAGAAGCCCCGCATCATCCCGTCCTGCGCGCGCGGTCATCTAGGGCGACAGGAGTCTATGACGTAATGCATCTCCCACTGCTCCTAAGACGTCTGAGTGAGTGTGTGTAGGGGGGCGCGCGCACTGGACACAAGTCTATTCTATCCGTCCACGACCGGTGAGAAACCTTCCCGTTCAGGCAGCCGCAGGACCCCGACCCCTGCCTCTCATCCTGCCCGCAGTCAGCTTGCAGGTGCCCGACCTCCGCTGCAGCCCACGTCCGCTCCTCTATCCTCCTCTCCTATGCGCAGCTCCCGTTTCCCCACTCTTCACTTTCTCTCTCGCACTCTCACTCCGCCCTCTGCCGGATTACGACTTCAACCCGGAGTCCACATCTGCGCGCGGGTACGTGCGCGTGCACGCGCAGCGAACTGTAGTTGTCGTGCGTCAGCCCACTGCGTTGTGGGCTGATTGTCTGTGCCTCTGCCAGCCTAATCAGCAGTAACATATGTGTCTCCCTGATCCCTGCTAGGTCAGCTGGGAGACAGAGAGGAGAGGATTTAGGAACGTGAGGGAGTGGGATGGACACTGTGTGTCCATGTGAGAGACAGAGAAGAGGGTGGGAGCACTGAAAGCTGACGGGTGGATAAAGAAAGAGGGATGGATTTAGGATTTGGAAGATGGATGAAAAGGGTTTGTGTGAGAGAAAGAATGAGGAGACGGGAGAGAGGATAAGTGAAAGATTTAGGAATTGCTGGAGAGATGAAAAGGGTATGTCAGTAACAGAAGAGGGAAAAATACATATTTGAGTCATGAAGCCATGGAAGAAATGACACAGGAAGAAAAGATAATTTACTGTATGAAAGGAAAGGAATAAGAATAATGATAAATGGCATAAAGGAAAAAAGAATAGCTACATTTAGGAGTTTTAAGGAAATGAAGGTAAAGAGGGGAAATCCTAAGAATGTTTTGAGGATGAAGGTCAGGGGAAGGAATTACCAAGGAAAGAGATGGATTTGAAGGTCAGAAAATAACAGCAATGCTCAAAACACAGAGGGAGACATTAAGAGTTAAAAGAGAGAAGGGAATATTTTAAAAAATGATATTCTGTATACTCATTCAGTATAATGATACACAGTATAAATGCAGCAGCTAGTGTCATTAAAGTGAAAAAGAAGCCCTTTGAAGTTTTGAGAGCTGAGCAAAAACATCCTCACCGTGCCAAAATGTCCTCGCAGCGATAGCACTGACCTAAAGGGTGTCCACAAAAGACACGCACACACACACACACACACACACACACACACACTTACTCCTCAGAAACATGTTTACATGCAAGCACTTTCTCTGTCCTCTGGAGATTAGCCTTTCTGTTGTCATGACGACTGTGGCTGGGCGCCTGAAGGACAGGGAGAGGGAGTAGATGGTTGCATAGCCATGAGTGTTTGGGTGCAAGCGGGAGACAACGCAAGTGAGTGACAGCAAGACGCAGAGTTGTTCAGCTACAGCTCAGAGTGTGGGCTATTTATCCCTGGTGTCTGGACTTAAGGCTAATTACACCACAAAAAACTGAGAAATATGACCTGAGCACCAGCAGAAGCAGCCAGGTTGCATTGCAAAACATGTCAATCTTAACAAATTCAAACTTTCTCCTGCTTCATCTGCATGTGTGAGGCTCTCTGGTAGGCAGAACTGAGCGACAAACAGATCGTGTTATCCAAAAAAGTACATACATGTGCAGTAAAAACAAAGCCTCCTCTCATGAGTCATTGTCCTACGTGGTTGCAGCTGCAGGCAAACTCTCCAGTATGCAATATTTATCCCAGTGAATGAGCAGAAACGGCAGAGGACACAAGATCAAATGCTTCTTACGTGCTGAGCGGCGGAAACCTCCTGGTTCAGCAGTAAACCTAATGATCATAACAATGATGTGTTCTGAGTCGATGGGAATCAGAAAGTTACAGAATGAGAGTTTTAATCTGGCTGTGATTGAGGACAGAGTGAGATAAGGTGTAGATGTAATTAGACAAGACAAATCTTCCACTAGTCAAGACTTCAGAGACTTGCATGAACGTGTACACTGCACCCACCATGGCGAGAGTTTGGGGGGGGGGGACTGTGTGTCAGACTAAAGCTAATGGTAATTTTCTAAAATAGACATACAGAGGAGAGTTATAGGAGCATGCACTGTTAGGGAAATGCTGCCAGAATGGAAGTTTAATTAGAAAGCATTAAATATATATCCAACATCTATGGAGAAACTGACTGAAGATATAAAAAGCACCAATGCAGAGGGGAGAGCAGGGTTAGCAGCCCGAATTAACCATTTTCTCATCCAGGGTTTTATAACTGAGTGTTGATGACTTTCTTGCATCTTTGGGAGGATTTTCTTAAGAATGAATAACAATGTTGAGACTAAGTCGGATGGAATCGAGGTACTGCGTCTACTTGAAAAACAAAACGATCTTCTAGTGTTGAGGTCAAGCGAGGAAACAAAATGAAAGGAACATAAAAATTCTTTAAAGGTGGGCAAAAATCAACTGTACCTAATCGTTTAGGCATGAGGAGACACCTCTGAGCGTGTTACAAACACTGACATTGCCTGGTCAGAGAGCCTGCTGCTGCACCATCCAGAGAGGACATTGTGTTCAGTTTGTGAAAAATGCAGCAGGGCTCCTTTGCTGCCTGGAGCCGTCACAGACACAGAGATAATGTTAATGGGAGACATTTACATTATAAACAACTCGATAGGTTTGTGCAAAACTCAATACCACAGACAGAACAAGAAGTCAGAGGAGAACGCGGTGCAAGATTATTTTTGAGCTGCAAACAGGAATAAAAACTGTTTCTGTGGGGAAAAGAAGATGATCACTGTCAGTGTCATGTTCTCCTCCAGCCCTCATGTGTCCTTTGTTCCTCCCTCACCCTAACCACTCCCCTCTCTCTCCACTTTCACTTCCTCATTATTTCCAGGTGTGCCTCATTACCAATCAGTCCTCTCACCATTTAAGCCTCTGCACTTTCTCCTTTCCTTTTTCAGTTCAGACTTAACGGTCCATGCTACTAGTCACTATACTCTGCTCCTTCTATGTAAGTTGGTTTTGGGTTCAGTTATTATTTTGTCCCTTCACTCTTTCACCCTCTTTGTCCCTCTGTGTCTATTTAATCCCCCTGTCTCTTGTTATTTTCAGTATTGGTGTTTTGCCTCTTAGTAAGAGTGATTTTCTGTTACGTCCTTCTTTCTGTTATGTTAATTTATAATGAAGTTCCTTTTGTTTAAACCATCTCTTGCCTCTGGTTTGCATTTGGGTCCTCCATTTCGGACATGTGAATGACACACTCAGGTTAATTGAAGAGTCGGTTCTGATTGGCTGAGAGCTGATTTTACTTAATTAGATTCTAAGGGAAATGAAATACTCCAGCAGTAACATTTAAAAATGGAGGTTCAGCAGGTTTCTTTTTTTTTTGGTATTGCTCCTGTTTAGCTGTAAATGTGTGACCAGTGATTTTTTTTTTTAGTCTTATGTGTGTAACTCATGTAACCTCTGAGGTAGGAGCTAGGCTAAGTAGCGTCCATGCATACACAGCAAAATCGCCAGTGTTGCATCAACACTGAGCGTGTTAAATTTAACTCTAGAAAAGTGTGCATATCCGTCCACGCTTTTTAGTGTTAAATTGACACTTTTGAAAGTGTTAATTTTTAACACTCACCTAGAGTTAGTTTAACACTGTGTAGAGTTAAAATTTAACTCTGGCCAACACTGAGTAGTGTTGACTATATTTTACACTGGAGTTAGTGTTAAAAAATTAACACCGTGTAGTGTTGGTAGTATTTAACACTAGTGCTAGTGTAATAAAAGTATCACTGAGTAGTGTTGACTTTTTAACACTAACGCTATTTTCAGGGTTAGGAATTAACTCTGGGCAGTGTTAGTAGTATTTTACACTAGTACTAGTGTTAGAAACTCGACACTGACGAGTGTCGATTTTTTTAACACTGGCACTGTTAGAAAATAAACACTGCTGCTTGTCTCCACATACAAATGCTAACTTATCAACTACAAAAACTACAAGACAATGGCCTGCACAAAATAAATGTGTATTAAAACATAAAATACCAAACAAGTTATAACATTTCATCAAGCCATACAGAATTATACTATAAGATATACATTTACTCTAGTGTAATGAACAACTTACAAGACATTTGAAAAAAATACTCAGTTCCTCACGGTCTCTAAACAGTTAACCAAACCGGCTGTGTTACAGACAAATTGTAATACTTTACAGTGGAGAATTTAAAAATGATGGGCTACAGTACCAATTACGAAATTGCTAATGAGATCTAAATCAAGACAGCCTTCATGTGTAGTAAAGTAAATGAGAGTTATAAGTGTATATATACAATAAGAGTTATGAACATCCAGACACTTCATAGTTCCTGGGTACAAACCATGAAGGTCAAATGTCTGTGGTGTATCTGGCAAATGTAACATGAATTTATCTCCAGTCACTGTGTTGATGAGTCTTCCTCTTTGGATTCCACTAAACCACTCTAATGACTTTGCCAACATCAGCACCATACGTGGTGGTCTGGATGAATGTGGAGAAGTTGCACATTGCTTCATCACAATTCCAGATTGTCTTGTAAAGGGAAGGACTTGTTAATCCAGGG
>JAUMTR010000012.1:4991731-5058566 GCA_032270685.1 Microctenopoma stevenorrisi
CCAAATTCAACACTCACACTTTTCATCCATTTACACCCGTAGTGTAGTTTTAGCTCGATTGGGAGTTAAAATAACTCTAAACAGAACACTAAAGATTTCAACTTACACTGGAAAATTAACACTGGCATTTTTGTTGTGTAGGGCTAATCCTCATCAAACGTTTCTTTTTATTCATTATTGTTATTTTAGCACCTGCTGAATCATCCACAGCTCCCACACACTCACTATTGTGTTTTTTTAGGACTTACTTAGCTGTCTGTCTCTCAGAGATGGTGATAAGGAATAGTGTCAAAGCCAACATCAGTGTAGTCCTCACCACGATTAAAAATAAAGCAGAACAAATGCAACAACATCAACCTCCTACATGTTTACCTTCCTGCGTAGATGTTGGTAAAAGCCTTTTTTAGTTCAGTTCTGTCCATGTAAGTACACATATGAAGACAAGTGGGTGAACTCAAAGGTCGACTTCAGTGTTTTTCCATTTGCGGAGTTCATCTATGAATAGTATTACATTTATCATTTGCCTTCCCTATATTAGGCTCCCTGCCACCTACTTCCTGATAATGTCATCTTGAGCAGTTCTTCTTCAGCTCAGGTGTTATCTGGTTACTCACACCACATTATATGTGCTCCTCCAGATGACATCTGAGCAGGAAGACTCCCCCACACTACTGGACGTCATCAGGAAGTGTGTTTCAGCAAGAAGCAAGTAGAAATGTTGACTATCATTTAAATACTTTTACTCAATAAAATAGGAAATTGACCATCAGTGAAGTTGTCGTCTAATTTTATTTCTACAGACACTGATTATTCTGAATTGCTACAGCCAACAAACTTCCCTGTCCTGCTCTGACTTATCGCTCAGCCCTACGCACAGCTCTGGTGTTGGATTGACTCAGACAGGTTATAACCGAACTGTACTTCAAATTTTCTGATATTAGTAATCAGCGTGAGCCAGCAACAAGTCATCCTTCTGAATTCTGTGTAGGACTGGGTGTTAACTTATGACTCAACGGTGTCACAGGCCTTTACAGCACACACACGAAATCCGTTCTGTTTAATTTACCGAAAGTGTGAGGAGAAATAATGTTAGTCCTCCCCTTGCTGATGGAAAACGAGGTCCTTGCCGGCAGCAGTTAGCCGACAGTTATGTGAGACGCTGGTGGGAGTTTGGAGGAGCGAGCCACGCTGCAGCAAACAGTGTGACAGAGTCCACTGAAAGTGATGAAATGTATCAGACACCACAATCTGCTGGGGTGTAAATATGTTCACACGGCTCAGAGAAGCAGTTGGATCTTTGGTACGGTGAAAAGCATGTTCGAGGATGGAGCACGGAACAAATTTCACTGTTAAACACTTTAATTTTTCTTAGGCCAACAAGCTTGGAGCTAAGATGACGGATGATTTTCTTTCTCACGCTGAATATTCAGTTTGATTTTTGATTTTCAACCTAATTTAGCATGAAGCGTGAAAGACACAATAAACAGAAAATCATAACAAAAGTCTGATCCATATTTATTGATCATCTGTCTTCACCTGAAGTAACACTACAGTACCTCGAGCTTCTGTGACCAAACGAACGACATGCAGCTTCATTGGTGTTTGTTTGTGTTGATCAATCAGCAGCCTGATCTCTCTGACAGCTGCTTGAAAGCTCTGTGTGTTTACATGTCTTTACATGCTTTTCACATTATGCCGTGTCACCTGTGCATTTAGAGTTTCCATCACTATACTTCTACAGTATTATTGTCATATCATTTTTGGGGACACACCCTACACTTAATAGTGATGCTAATATTAGTAGAAGGTTTCATTTTTAATCTCATTGCTGTGCGTGCAAACCAACGGAGCAACAAGAGTGTTATTACTGTGTGTTGCTGACCTCTAGAGGTCATTACAGAAAGGAAGGAAAATAAAACAAAAACAATATTGGTCTGTCTCTGTCTGTCTAACATGCACACACTAATGATTCAGTGACTCACTGGTGCAGGATGAATAACTGTTTTGCCTCATTAACTCTTTGGTATTTGTCTTCCGGTGATTGGCTGAGCTACAAATAAATAAATAGAAATGTTAAATGTTCAAAGACTAATTTTATCTTTATTGATTTTTCAGTTTCTTTTCTCTTATTTTAAGTGACAGGTTGTATTCACTGTCCAGCTTATGTGCATGCATAGGAGAGAACATCAGTGCCCTCTTGTGCTCAGTAGAAGGTGCTGTCAACTGAACTGGTGCTGAAAGATTCACCAGAACTGCAGGGCTGATGCTCAGGTCGATAAAGCACACTTTAAAGCAAATTAAACCAGTGAATAATTTTATTTACCTGGCGTATACATTCCCCTTTCTGATTACCTAGTGAATTTTTTGTTTATCTATGTAGTTTTTCATTAACTCAATTATAAATTTTGTGTTTAACCTGAGAACCACCTAGCAATTAATTTCTTTCTTGAACCACGGTCTCTGTCTCAGTTTGATCCTCTGCTGTATGAAGAAATACAATTAAGTCTCTCCTTTCTATAAAAAATTATTAAGTTAAAACACAGCTTATCTATCATCCTTCAGGTTGTCTTGGATAAGCTGCCAGTGGACATTATATTAAACACAGAACCAAGGTAAGGAGACAGTAGTGTGTTCCGTAACAGTTTTTTTTGAGGTGCACATGATGTAAGTCAACCTTAATCCCTCCCACAGGCGCGGGGTTGGAGGGACGTGTAAGTGTATCTCGAGAGAGAGAAGTTGAACAGCTTTGGAGACACCTTTGGAGCAGAGCCAAACACGGCAGGGAATCACAGAGCAACGTCAACCCAAGAAGGTAATTGAATATAATAACTGTTACTTTTATTGACCTAAGGGAAGAGAATGGAATTTGTGGTACTGACAGCATTTAAAAGTTATATTTCAATAACAAAAAAGGGGCTATAGATAAATACATGACAATTGATGGACACAAACTGACCAATAGCAGCACAGGTGCACACACACACACGCACACACACTCTGGGTACCATAAATTGGAGGTATATAATTATTCCTTAAGGGTCTTAAAACATATATTTTAGAGAACAGCTTTGATCCAAGCTCTTTGAAAGAGTCCTTGTTGGAGTGCCCCTGACAGGAAACGAAAGACAGCCACTTAACAAACCCCCCCCCCACCTGTTTCTGTCAATCTACCTTCATATAACCATGGATACAGTAAGGCATCGGTAACACACTTCACGCTGTTGTTCCGATGGTTGGTTATGCAAACCCCATGTGAATGTACAGCTTGTAACACACCTAAGAAAAGCTCTGAAATTCAAATGTCAGAGAAAGCTTTACATCGATCAGGCTGTCATCTCCTGGCGTTCACTGTAGAGCGGCCTGATTATACTTATATAAATTATATAAGTAAACTATATAAGTACAGTTGCTGGTTACACACAGTTACACATAACCATGCTGAAAGGGAAACACATTCAAAAATATTACTACTAATACTAATCTAAAGCTACTAAAATACATTTTCTGTTCATAATAAATGTATATATAATCAATGTCAATTAACATTAGAAACATGTTTTTTAGCATAAGGTAGCTGTCTTATGGTTCTTTTCATATTTATGTTAGAGATATAATAATTTATTTTCTAATCTAACTCTGGGTTCAAAGGCATTTTCCCAAAATGTCTGATGTCTATTTCTTTAAGATAATTAGATTAAATGACACAGCTTATGTAGATTTAAACATGAATTTATAGTAGCTTTGATGATGACCTAAAAAACAAGCAGGTTGTCCAAACCCCTAAGAATCCATCCTCTTCTCCAACGGGTACTGTTACTACACTTGTGTCAAACAGTTGAGATTACAGTCAAGCATGGTAGAGGTAGTGTGATGGTCTGGAGCTGGACCTAAACGACTTGCCATAATGGAAATAACCCTCCATAGTGAATAAAATAAACATTTCTGCAATAAAGAATGACCGAGAATAGGACAGAACTTTCCCCTTAATAGATGAAATCATTACTTAGGAACTGCATTTTGTATTTTCTCAGATTATCTTTATATAATATTCAAATTTGTTTAATAATTGAAACCATTTAGGTGTAATAAATATACAAAAATCAGGAATGGTTCTAATAATTTATTACAGCACTGTATATGGAGGTATATTGTCTTGATTCAATAAATCCCTAAACCTGGGTTACTTTGATCACAAACACTCACACATTGGTGGCAAAGACGTCTTTTTTTGTTTCAAAAATATACTGTAGACATATCCTGTACAATTAACTTAAAATTAACTTATAATTAACAAATTAACTTATAAAATATACAAATATAATTGATACCATTAAAAGGAATAAAGGTAGTGATTATAAGAATCTACCCTGTGTTCTCCTACACTGGACCTAGAGTGATAAAGTGCTTCAAGTGTTCCTGTCTTTGTTTTAAACCTGCACACCTCTACACATACAGTCTCTCTGGGAGACAGAAAAAGTTCCTCGGTGTAGTCCACCTTCCCAGGTCTTTGTTCGTGTAAGAGGTTTGATCTCCGTGTGGGCTAGGACCCACCAGCAGCCATTTTGGGCACTTCTATAGAGTTTTGGGGTGAATAGGTTTCAATGTCCTCCAAGGAGCCGGGCTGGGACTCCACAGATGTCCTGGTGTACTGATGAAGGAGAGCACTGTCCTCCTTTTTGTTGCTGTTCGCCTCCTCCTCATCTTCGTCCTCAGGCTTGAACTCCTCCACAGCATCCTCCAGAACCTCCTCCTCATCTCCATGTACTTCCTTTTTCTCCTCACCGTCTCCTGTGGTTCCAGCACCCTCGCGTCCCGATTCATCCGCACTGGTTTCATTTGCATGTTTACAGTCGGTGTCCGAGTCTTCGGCGTCAGCCTCCTCTCCCTCTGTCACACAGACAGCTGGAAGTCCCTCCTGGCCAAGAGCGATAAACAACATATCAGTACATTATCTAAGAGCTGTAATTAACTTAGCTGGGTACTGCTGGGGCAGCTAAGGATCCAAGTACAAATTATAGCAAAAGAAAATCTAATAATTGTTGTATATTTTGACTTTATTAGTGCAAGTTCCTGTTTCTGTGTGAATGTAAGACTCTACAGAACATGCTGACTCTCTTAAACAGTTGGTGAATGACAATAACAGCGGACGTTTTCAGTGGTAGCACTGTGCTGCTGCTGCCAAACAAAACAGATTTGTTCAGTCTGTCTAATTGGATAGCAAGATTATCTTTTCCCACAGGCTTGGATTTATAGCGAGGCTGCAGCAGGTCAGATTTCTCTCTGAGGCACAGTAGACTTTAACCCTGCACTCAGCGGCGTTTTAAAATGGAGTAGAAAGTTGTCCAATTGGTGCCATCAAGTTTCATCTGCATTTGTCTTTTAAGTAATAATATTACTATTTATTTCCCATATATCAGCAATCATCTTGGTAAATGGCAAATTAATAATATATTGCTTCTCTTTTACTCTAAAACATTTTACCTCCGTTGGTGAGGCTCCTTCCACCTCTGATGCCTCCCCTTCCCGCTCGTCAGTCTCCCGTCCTCTTTCGTCTTCATGTGACTCCGCCTCTTTTTCATCCTCAGCCTCTGCTGAAGTGCTGACGTTTCCCTCTGAAAAATCCACCGGTGTCGATTCTTCATTTGCTGCACATTTTGCATCACTGTCATCCTCTGTCTCCCCAGATGTTTCTTCTTCTCCCCTTTCTCTGTCTGTCACTTCTACCTCCTCACCCACCTCATTTTCAGCAATTCCTCCTTCACCTGCTGTTGCCTCTTTCACTGTCTCATTGTCACTATCCTCTTCCCCACTTCCTGACTCTTCCTCACAGTCTTCAGCCTCTGCCTTCTCCCCTTCTCCCTCCCCCGCTTTCTCCTCATCAACTGCTGTTTCATATTCACCCGTGTTGTTGCTAGTTTCCTCCTCAGCCTCTCCTTCTAGTTCTTCATCTCCCTCCTTTGCTTCATCACTCTCCTCATGATTTCTGGTAATATGGCACTGGCATTCTGCCTTTCCCTCTTCTTCCTTCTGATCTCCATTTTCCAGTTCCACATCCTCCTGAACTCCTTCGCCACCTGTTACACCTTCTTCCAACTCCTCATCACCTTCAGTATTTTCCTCATTTTCAGCTTCTACCTCCTCCTCTTTTTCTTGTCCTGTCGTCTCATCTTCTTCTACATTTGTTTCCTCTAAAGCATCATCAGCTTTAATATCTTCTTTGGTTTCATCTTCCTCCTCTTCTTCCTGTACTACTTCTAAGTTCCTTTCCTCCTCATCATTTTCCACCTGCTCAGTTTGGGGCACAGCTGCAGGGGATGGGCTTTTCTTCAGCTGAAGTATCTTAAGGAGGTCAAACTCCATCATCACTGGCGCTTCAGCGGCCAATGGGTTAGTTTTGAGGGGGCGGGCGGCCATTTTCTTGCGAACACAAGCATCACAGGGGCAATATTCATCGTCACTTCGCTGGTCGCTAAAATCACCCATTGTGTCTTCATCACTGACAGAATCCCCGGTTTTCACTGATTGGTTCTTCATGACCTGAAACATAAATCAAACATGTTTCATCTCAAGCTGTATTGCCTTGTAAGATGTACAGTAAAGACAATGTGTACTGGACTTACTTTCAACATTCGACGCCTTTTCTCTGTCATGGTGGACTCCCTGGAGAGGTTCTCGCCCTGTGGTGGCCGGGGTGACCTCCCTCCTTTGCCTGCACGACTCTGGATCTTCTTCATCTCACTATCAACGCTGTTCTGGATGCGGCAACTCACCTCATCCCTCAGCTCTTTAATCATTGTGTTAAGGATGAGGTTGTCGTCCAGGTCCCAGCGAACCTTAAACTCTGCCATCGCATCAATGTAGTGGTTTATAAACTGCTTCTCCAATTTCTTCAGAAGGTGCAGGACCCACACTGGATCGGGGTCTTGAGATAATCTTTTGGTCAAAGGTGCTCGCAGGACAGTTGGAGGTGTCCCTGAGCTAGTGTCCTCCAGCGTCTCTTGCTCATTGTCAGTGGGGGATTTGGAACTGTCATTGGCAGAGCTCTTGTCTGATGATGGCGGCTTACCAGCGGGTTTTGGTCCGTCTAGACTTGGAGGGTCTGTATTTTGTTCTTCCCTTTGTAAAGGCTCCTCTTCTATGTCTGTTGTAGCATGCTCTGTGGTTGTCTCTTCTGAGTCTACTTTAATCTCATTGTCTCCTACCTCTGCATTTTCTTCTTCCTCCTCATCTTTTTTTGATGTATGTATAGACTCTGTCTCCTTTGGGGGTGTTTCGTCTTTTTCTTGATTTCCATTCTCTTTTGCTGATCCACCAGAGCCACTACTCATATCGACCCCTGATGAGGACCTTGGAGGAGTTACCTGGTCCTTACCACCGTCCTTATTGGCCCCAATAACCTGTGTCTCAGTAAGCCAGAGGGACTGAAGGATCGCCATAATGTCTTCATCCTGCTGGTTGCAGTGCTTCTGTTGGTCACAACCGGGGCTCACTGCAGGCTCAATAAGCTGGAGCTGTGCCAGACAGTCCAAGAGTCCCCTGGCTGATGTGCTCAGTCTGCGACCATAAACTGGAGATACCTGCAGAGGACAGCACATTGATATTCTTGATTGGGTATTCATATGGAGGTAACAGGGACATAACAGAACAACACAAAAAAGCCCTTTTACATTAAGTCATTGTCTTACCTCAGGCATGCTCCTACATCGACCCAAAGAAGAGCTCAGAAGAACTTTCATCACAGCTGCAGAAGAATGCCAGTTCCTGGGCAGACTGTCACCAGTCAACAGAGCATTGGGGCAAGACAAAGCACCTACTACATCACCTGGAGCTGGATCTGGACTACTGTCTTCCACCGCCTCATCACATTTTATTTCTCCCTCTTTCTCTCCTTCCTCCTCTTGAGCCTCAGTTTTCTCCTCTTTTTCCAAATGATCATCTTGAGGAACCTCCTCCTTTGCTGTGTCTTCTGCAGGTTTCTCTTCCACCTCTTTCCCCTGCTCCAGCTCATTCAGCTCATTGTCCACTGTGAGCATACTGTTGGTAGCAGGGATGCTCCGTAGCCAGTCACTGACAACATCATTGGGTGAAGCGTTAGGCAGACAGGCAGGTGTCAGTTCTTGCTCCTCTACATGAACCTTGTGCTTCCTACTCTTCTGACACTTGGTACTTTTCTCACTCCTGACCCTGTTGCTGGTTTTGCTGTCTTTTGACTGGCAGCTGCGTGGACGTGCAGCGGCCAGGGTTTCCTTCAGCAGATCAGCAGCAGACAGAGAATGAGACAGGGTACTTTCACTACATGTTTCCCCTTTGGATGTAACAGGTGTATCTTTCTTTTGAGAATGTGGGGTTTTGGTTCTACTACTGCTGCTTCCTGCATTGGATTTGGAATTGTGACATGTGACTGGAGGTACATGGTCTGATTTGATTTCTGAATCTCCAGCATCTATTTTTACTGAGCAAGTATTTTTAGGACTGGAACTTGACAGGGCAGATGAGGTTCTGTTGTCATCTGTACCCAGATTGCTAGTTTTTGTGCTTGAGGCAGACTTCCCAGTTCTCGGTTCAAGGTTATTTGCTTCTTTGGATTGGCTGACACTAGCAACTTCCTCTATAGGCTCACTGTCAGGTATTTCAGTTGCTGTTTTGCATTTACAACAAGACCTGCAAGACCTACTGCTTCTGGCTGAATTTGCACTGGCTGTTCTTTTTGTTTTTTGCTGTGAACCTTCTTCACCTTCATCTTTACCCTCTCCTGGAGTCTCAATAGTGGGGATATCGACTGGTGGTGGATCGTGGGATAAAGTGTCATTACCGTTGGACACTGTTCCTTCCACATCTTTCTTAACAGAGGACTCCTCTGTGCTTCGGTGGATGTCAGGACAATACACTCTGCCCTTAAAAGAAACACTGGACTTGCCACTGTCTGATTCAGCTGTTTCCTGGTCTTCTGGTAACCCAAGGGAGACTGACCCTGATGAGTTGCGACTTAGCGGTAGCTCTGTTCCTCCTGATTCTCTCCTCTGTTCTTTGACGCTGGCTCGCCCAGAAGCTTCCTCTCTTTTCAGTTCCTCATTCTCTTCTTTATTTGCTACCTGCGTATCCTCAGCGTCCTTGTCTTTCTTTGCTGAGGATGCTCCACAGCGACATCTCGCCCTGCCAAATTTAACAGAGTTTGTGGATTGTACAGACAAGGCACTGGGCCCTCTTGTTTCTCCACCAGGTAACAACTGTTTCATAGGGGATTGAGTATTTCTAGGAAAAGTAGTTTTCGGCGATTGGTTCCGTGGGGAACGGGCCCCCCTAGGTGAGAGCATTTGGCCATGAGCATCTTCAGGATCAGTACTTCTTGGTGCATCGTCTTCCACAACCTTTACTTCTGCACCTGTTCCACTGTGATTAGATTTATGAGCTAAAGAGGAAACACTTGATTTTGCTGAGGTAGCTGATGCAGCGCTTGGTGATCTCTCTGTTTCATTTCCTTCCCCATCTGTTCTTTCTGGCGTTTTAATGGTGACATGATTACGACGTAGTGGCACTGATTTGAGAGACTGGTTAGACTTTGACTTGTGAGAAGCACTACACCTAGCTGAAGACATGGCAGTGACAACCCGCTCTTGACTCTCATTTTGCATCTCTTCTTCTTTGGTCTCAGTAGAGTGAACATCGGCTTCATTTGGATTGGGGGACGTTGCTTCATGATTTGAGAGAACACTGGCAGCCTGGTCCTCAGCATTTTCATCATCTCCTGTATTGTCATTTCTTTGTGAATCTGCTTTTATGTTGCCATCACAGTTAGAACCTCCAACACTGGCTGCCCTTTCTTCGTTTTCCAACTTGGCAGACATTATACTTTCAGGCCTCTGCTGTGTTTCCACTTCCACCATTTCATTTTCTTTCTCCTTTGTTCCCCTAAAGTTCTGGGATACTGCAGTTTTAGTGTCATTACAGTCAGACTTGCAGGACTTAGCAGACACATTAGATTTTGCTGATCTGGCTGACAGTACACTTGCTGCTCTTTCTTCTCTATCTCTTTTAGCCACTGACTTGGGAGAAAGTGACCTCTCGGAAGCTTTGGTTGACTTATGGGATTTGTCAGACTTGACAGACAAATTGGTCTTGGCTGACATGGCACTTACTGATCTCTCCTCTTCCTCTTTTCCTTGTTCCTGTCCTGTTTCTTTTGTGATGACTACTTTAGCACCTGGAAATTCTGCTTTTGCACAGTGGCTGCAAGTGGGTCTATGAGAGGTGCTGGATTTTGCTGAAAGGTTACTATCTGGTCTTTCTTTTGTAGCATTCGACTTAACAAAAAGGATACTAGGGGCTCTTTTGTTTATGTCACCCTGCTCCTCTGGGACTGTATTGTCAGTTGGGGAGGCAACCTTTGAACTTAAGCGGGATTTAGGAGACTTGGTCTTTTCCGAAACACCAGATTTGGCTGACAAGGAGCTGATTACTCTCTCTACAGCATTCTCTCCCTCTGCTTCCTCTCTTGTTCTGAGGTCAGGTGCTTCAACTGTGCTACTGCAGTTGGACTTGTGAGACTTGTTGGATTTGGCAGATAGGATAGACTGAGCTGACATAGCACTAGGACTTCTATACTCTTTTTCAGCTGTGACTTCATTGTCCCCATTGCAACTGGACTTGTGTGATTTATTGGATTTGTGGCTTGTAGCCGAGGAAGCACTAGGAGCCCTTTCTTTTTCATTTTCTGCTTGCACAGGATTGGATATTCTGGACGTGGCATTGGATACTCTACCCTCAAGACCATTTGTTAAGCATTCCTGATTGGTGAGATTGGTCTTGTTGGATTGTATTGACAAAGCGGAATCGTCTGAGCCATCACCGTCACTGACATTTTTGCCCTTGCCTTGGTTGGACACAGGTGAGGCAGGGTTTGGAGAGGCTTGGTGGGAACGGTGGGACCTCTTTGATGCTCTACTGTTGGAAACAGAGCTGCCTCCCTGTTTGCACCCCCCACAAATATGGCACACAGATCCTGCTGAAAGTCCTGTGCTACCGGAAAAGCCACTAACAACCCTCTTTACATCTTCATCCTCATCATCGGCTGCCCCCTCTTCCTCTGAATGTATAACCTTGGTTTTGCTAGACCTGCAAGTGGTTCTGCTCCTTCTGGACTTGGAGTTGGAAGCTCGATCCACGTTATCTGCACCAGCTGTTGAGTGTGGAGTGATTGCACTGCAGTGACGGGGGGAAGCTGCAGATACTGCCCTTCTTTCTCTCGCTTCCACATCTTCTTGCACCATGCTGTGTAAGCTTGTTGGCTTATCATTCAGATGAGCCTGAAACGCAGAGGATATGGATAGCTGACTGCAGTCACAGCACTGTGAGGCGCTTGGTGGCATTTCATCATCCTCATCGTCCTGATCCTCTTTCAGTGCTTGCAGGACATGTGAGGAACTGCTGACCGCAGACACGGCACGCTCCCCCTCTTCCTCCTCAAGCTCATCCTCAACTGACTTTCTGCTGATCCGTCGTAGGTTGCTATTCATGGTAACCACTTCACTGCGGCTGCAGCACCGGTTCACCACGCACATCTCACCATCCTGCTCCACCTCTACGCTGTGCTCTACTTGCTCCGTCACACATATTTCCTCCTGAACCTCTTGACTCGGCTCTGAACCTAGCTCTCCTCTGCAGTTGGAGAGTTGTGCTTGGCAGCGCACCACTCTCCTGGAATTACAGGACGAAGAGGAGCTAGAGGACTGTGTGTGTCGCATAGTGTGGGTGTGGCTGGATGTATGTGGATGTTGAGGAGGGACAGGAGGCTGCTTGTGGCTGTGTGCAGGGTTTTCCCACAAATCGTACTGCACTGCCTGTCTCTGGTAGCAGCAAGGGCAGTGGTTTGCCTCCAGCGCACACTGCAGTGTTTGGATGGAATAATCCCCATGCTCTGGGTCAAAGGGCATGAAGTCAGGGTCAGAACAGATTTCTGATTGGCCTTGCTGCAGGTAATGGGGTTCAGAATGGCTCAGTGGGCAAGAATCATTGTTCAGCGATGGTGATTTTTTAATCTGCGTGGACCATTGTAGTGTTTCATCATTGTGAAGGCGAAAACGTACCCTCATCTCTACCGAGAGGCTGCCGTCTTTGTTTACAAGCACGCGCTTTTCAATGTCATCATTCATAATAGCCGGCCGGACCTGGGAACAGGAACTGACACCATTACCATATGACTTGTCTGAAGACAAAGAGAAACGGGTGGAGCGGTTTGAAGAATCAGAACGAGGGTGGATGATGCTCTTTTTGGTTTCCAGACCAAAGTTAACTGTAAGAAAAGGGCATTAAAATATATTAAATTCTCATTTGTTTGTTGTTGAAGTCGATGTTCGTGCGATTTCATACATTTTACAAAAAATTACCATTTTTCTTGCTTTCATGTCCTTCACTGTACTCGCTGGCTCTGGACTGAGCTCCATGAGGTGGGGACCTTGGTCCTTGAACAGCAGGAGATCGAGCCCCATTGCCGGGGGTTCTTGGACCCAGACCAGGCAGCTTTTCTTCTGAGCTCTTCCTCATGAAATTTGCCAGCATTGGGCTGAAGGCTTCTCGCCCGACACACACCAACACACCAGGGCAAGTCATCAGGCTCTGCACGCTGTCAATCTGAAAAGAAATTCAGTAAAGTCAAGACTGTCTTCTGAGCCCAATGCAAAATATATATAGGTGTTGCTTCATTGAAATACAAATCACTTCTTACCCTACGCCCCTCTGCAGTGTAGAGCTTGCGAACATGAAACTGCATCACCTCAGACACTTCGTCCAAAAATGCCCTCAGGCTCCTTGTTGACCTCCTGTTTAGCACCACACTCCTCCTCATCCCAGGCTCACTGTTCTTCACCAGCAGGATTCGTCGTTGCCTGTACGTCAAATGGCCAGGAGGTGTTGTGGATGCGGTATCAGGCCGGTGGGGTCTCCGGCTGTGATGATACCAGTTACTTGGTTGTCTGCTGGTGAGCTCCATATTGATTGGTTTAGCCTGGCGCCGGTCTGAGCAGAGGTAGCAGCCGCCGTCTTGCAGCTGCTCTATGTGTTTGATGGCGTGAGTACCACGGGGGGTGGTCACAGTCCGCACACCAAATGGAAGAGGTACCTACGTATATGTAGACAAACCATTGAAGTCATGTTTTATGATTTTTTAAATACTAAGCTTTGGGTCACTAGGAAAGCAAAAAGAAAAATGTTTTTCACACCAGATGTAGATTTATAAAAAAAGAGTTAATGCTGTGGTCCATGTGAAAAGGTGAAAGTACAGAACACCTGCATCTGCACAGTCGGCTTCAAAAGAAAACTCTACACCACAGCTCTGTCACGCTCACCTTTTGGGAAAGGTCATCCAGGAGGGCATCAAAGCATTTGAAGCTGCGCTTGTGGATGGCCATCCTGATGCCCCCGAACTGGCTGTCACCGCTTTTGTAGAAGGTGATCCGTTTGGCTGGGGGGTCTGTAGTCACATGGGTTAGGCGCGTGTTGGAGGACAGTGGCACTGGAACAGGTGGCGTTTGTCTAGGTGGGGGTCTGGGGTCCCACATGCCTGCCTGGCCTGAATGCATGCTGCACTTTTACGCAAACCTGTGGGACACAAAAGAACCACGAAACAACGAGTGTGAAGGGACAGGTTCACTAACAGTTACGTTTGTCATTTGGCAACAACTGTAGAAATCCTTCACCAGAAGTAGAAACTCCCATTGATTTCTAAATGAATCCTCTAATTCTCACAGGCACAGGAACATCTAGAGTATAAATATATGTTAAAGACAGAACTGTGTGCTATATTTAGTGGTCAGGCCTAGCACACGTAGAAATCCTATTTGGAACAGACATAAAGTAGCTTGCATAATGCAGAGTTCATTCAACCTCACAATGTGCTGATAAACATAAGGATGTATAAAAAGTATTACTTCTGTTGTTGATGGGCTTTATGGTCTGTGTCATTGTATAATGCCAGTAAGTGTCAGAAGATCATTATACATTTATAAAACTGAGGACAGTTTGTTTCTTCGAATCAGATAATGATGATAAAGTTGATCATAACTCTGACTTTCATTAAAATAAGGAAAGGTGAATGTAGTCAGCAGGCTTAGAAGATTTGAAGCTAGACTTGCTGCTCTTAGCTGTAATCCCTCTTTAGCTCTGTGTCTCTAAACAGCCTTACACCTAAAATACCAAACAGGTATCCATAACTACACAGTTCTTGAATTTTAAATGAACAACAAGTAAAACCATTGCTTTGTGAGGTGACGAAACCCTTCTCTGACAGTTAGCTACAGTATTATTATTATTATTATCATTATAATTAGTGGATGCACTCACACATGAATACTAGTCATTGTGTTTATTATCGGGTAATCCTAAAAAAACATTTTCTGTAATTGTTTCATCTGCGGCGCCAAGATGATTCTAACTTTACCCGTCCAGTAGCCAGGAATATTAAGTTTATTATCATATATCACAGCAAACTCCCTCATTTGAGCTGATCTTTAAACTGGAAGGTAAACTTTCCTAGTTCTAGTTCCTAGCTTTCTAGTATTAGTATAGTATTTTAGTATATTAAGTTAGGTCATAATTCGTATATATGCATCATTCTTTGTTCATAGAAACAAGAAACTTGAACAGAAACGACAATTGTGGTAAAAACAATGAGCCACACAGGTAACAGCTGCACTGCACACTACATATAGAACAACTAATCAGATGCAGATCCACCAACTATGAAGACCATCACTAGTAAACGCATTAATATCGTTTAACTATTTTACACCAGTTTCTCTACTCACATATTCACGAAACATGGTCCAAAGAGAGTTCAAAAAGCTGGCGAGTAATCTGTGAATGTCCCTGCAGGGTCCAACCGGCCCAGTCTGACCAGGGGTTTGCGCAATGTGAATCTGAATGTGTGTGTAAGTGTGTGTGTGTGTGTGTATGTGTGTGTGTGTGGGGCGATCGCTGCCGCTTGAGTCATACACTGAGATGCAGCTACAGCAGAACCCCCGGTTCCACGGTTCTCAGGGTAAAATGGCAGCCGGTAATTGGGAACACGGAGGAGGGAGGGGGCAGATGGAGGGAGGAGAAATAAGGAGAAGGCGGGGGGGAGAGACTAAGGATAGAAAGAAAAGCCTGCTTAAGAACCTGTGTGTGTGGGAGAAGGAGGGGGTTGCTATGGTGAGGCCAAGATGGTGGCGAGACAAGTGATTTTCTTATACACGCTGCGCCTGACCTGCAGAAGAGGCACATGGTAATTTGATTTCTAATGAATCACCCATGCTGCCTAACAACAGTGAACAGAAATTCTAATGTTTGAGACATATTAGTGACGGTAAACGAAGAAAAAAGATGACAGATACGTTTCACTGCTGTGCTGCAGTGTCAAGAGGCCCGCTATACAGTGTGTGTGTGTGTGTGTCATGGAGCTGGGTGCTGGCCATCTCAAAATGATGGGGTACACAGGTTTTATTTGCCCCTCTGTGTTTGTCTTATTTCTTTTGTCACACACACAGAGCATCTTGGAGAGGATTGTAATTACAGACAGTCTGTCTGACAGCAGGGTGTCTCCTGTCTGAAAATCACCGACTGCTCCTAATAATCTGTGAAACCAGTTATTACAAGTGGAAATTGGCAGAAAATAATTCATCGAACTCATGTCAAATCATGCAGATCTCGTCTTCACTTTCAGACATATGTATAATGAAATGATGATTTACAGGTTCTCACTATATAACTTGCAGCGAGTGGCAAAGTTTTGGCAAGCGCTGTAGGTGACTCTAAAATCCCATGAGCTCCATTAAGACTAAAACTGGCCCGGACTTAAGAGTGCCATCAGCTGTAAGGGATCTATCACACACACACACACACACACACAGTCAGAGTGAGAGAGAGATCCCCAGAATACCTCCATATCAGAGTCACAGTGGTTTGTTATTCCTGATCCAGTAACATGTATGCAGCATTTTGTTGTTGTGTTTGGCTGAGCTACAGCTTATTTCAGTTATTTTAGCTACTGGCGAATGAGTGAAACAATTGTTTGCTCATCATACGGTTATCACATCCTCGTTTCACAGAAGAGAAACAGAATAAATCTCACTTTGTGTTCAGCTCTCACTGCTGCTCCGTGTGGCCAGTGAAGGGAAACACTCGCTGCTGTTCTCCGTAACCTCAGGGAAGAGTAGTGAGCCCATTACACCTGCTGTCATACTCCAAAACTGCTAACTGTGTGTGCTTATTGATTCTTTTGCTGAAAATAGTTGTCTGTTGCACCAGGATAGACTGATAAGAAACCAAACATTAAAGGTGCAGCCGCAGAGCAAAAACAATGAGCTGAAAGAAGGTGACATGCTTCATAGAGCAGATCTGTGTGACCATTTGGTTTTGACTCGGCCAAATTAAATACAGGAATATTTAATATTTAAAAGACGCACAAAAATATCAGTGCTGTTATTTTACACAGGAATCTGTTACTTAGTTGTAGGGAGCGCCGTATGGCCTTGGATAAAGAGATCTTGTATTGTACAAATTATTGCATAATACAGATTTATGTAACTCTAGTTACATCAAAGTATATCCACATCACTGCTCTAATGAGAGACAGACCAGGGACTTCTGGGTAGGCAGGAAGTCTGGGATGAGTAGTTCCTGTGCTGACAGGAGCGAGGCATCAAAGTGAAGCGTGAGGCAGCTGGTCTCTGGAAAATCGAGGGTAAAAATGGTAATAATTCCTCACGGATATATCAAGGAAGTCATTACTTCTAGATTGTTTTACTTACAATCTGTTTTGGAGCAGCTTAGTGATGGACTTTTCACTTTTTTTTCTTTAGAATTGAACCAAACTAACTGAAGTCGTGTCACAGGTGAAGCTTAAATGTTTCAGTCGGCAGGACAAAGAAGCAGAGAGAGAAGGAGAGATTATGTGATGTGGCCTAGTTCTGGAGGTCCGCTCACTCCTCTCAATCCCTTCTGCTCTCTGCCCCTGTCCCATAAGATAAGCTGGAGTGTGTGTGACTCACCTCATGCTCACAACTGGATCACAGACATAGGCCCAAAGAAATATGCTGCGTATGTCATAATACAGTTTGACTGTCATACAGGTAGGACACACACATAACCACTGACACCCAGATCAAACAAATCTACTCCTTAGGTTTAGAGCTCATAATGGCATTGTGTGAGTGAGGGGAGAGGGGAAAATCCTTACCCGTATAGACGCATAACGATGGCAATGAGTAAGGATCAATAGCCAATTGTAGATCCATAAAAAGACATGAGACACAGGTGTAGCGGGACCATCCGTGGGCAGAGACCGAGGTCTGCTACTGATGCTGCCCGTTCACTCTTCTCCGGAGATGATAGAGACCAGGCGCGTGTTCAGAGGTGCGTCAAGTGAGCAGGTAAAGACGGGGCAACACCGGAAGCGCTCTGACGGACTTTCACACTAATACGTCTAGTTCGTGCATTGCAGCTCCGCGTTCAGGACAACGAATGGATGGAAAGACAATAAATAAATAATAAATAAACATAATAAATAAATATAAAGCAATCAGGCGCCGTGCTTATTTAAAAAGAAAATGTATTCAAAAAGTTTACATATGAGGTAATATAACTTATTATTCTTCAAAAGTTATTAATAATATTTTTATTATTTATGTTTTTTGAATTCCTGGATTTGAAATTCTTTTGACTATAAAACTACAAGTCTCTTAACTTTGATGCATACATTTAGCCGGTATTAACCATTTCCTGTCACTAGCGTTATTATGTGATTTACTTCATTTTTTAGTCTAATTTTCCATAAAATGTTCCTACATTAACGCCACAATACTTAAAGTTATCAACTTCATGGAAATGTGGGCTAAATGATCAAACCAAACATTTTTAGCCACAATACATTTGAATATTATTATGAATATTACCGGAAATGTACCCGCTAACATTAAATTATGCATATTGGACACTTATTAATATCTACATGGCATAACATACTTTACTGTTTTATTAGGCGACATTATATACAATAATTGTAAATGTATATTTACTGTATAAACATTATTCTTGAAGAACTAGACTAAGAGGAGAGGAGGAAGGTAGCCACATAAACGAGGAGTGGGATTCATGTAAAAGAGGATTAGACCTGCCTGAGCCATCTGTAGCCCCGGACTGATAAGCCCGGTTACATGATTAGTTAACAGCTCATGAGAAACACAAACACTAAAAGTCTGTCTGAGGAGACTAATTGAGACTAAAATAAACTGTCGAGTAAAACATCAGAAACAACAGGTGTCAGTTGTAGTAATCGAACTGTAAGTGTTCCCAATATTTCACAAGTAATAGGTAGATTTAACACAACACTAAAACATATTGTACTTAATCATAATCATAATACATTTCATATGATAGACGAGTAAAAATAAAACTTGGAGTAAACGGAAATCGCAACATTCCGTCGTTCACTGCGCTTCCTGCGTGCCGTACGGCGTGACATCACGGCGTTTCCAGCGTAGCGGCGTCCCCGTCCGTTTCCAGTGGCAACCGAGTGTCGCTGATCAAAGATGTGTTCACTCACGGAGGCTGAAGCGAAACAGATAGCAAAGCTCCAGGTAGGCGACAACACCTGCGGCCCGATTTAACCGACACACACGTAACATACCGCTGTGAAAATGGCAAAGCGTTTTACTGAGCTTACATACGTAACGTTACCCAACCATGACACAATGTTACTTCTGTTGACACATGAAATGTCTTGTATGCTATTATATATCTGAATATTCACTTTTTTACCACTCACCCATACAATGCGAGATTGATTTGTGCCAATGTCAATTAGCATCAATTTGAGTCAATGATGGGAAGTTGCGAGTATTGTAAATGCGCATTTTAAACGGCTGTGTAACAACACAGATTGACTTTCTGTGTCTCGTGCAGCATGACTGAATTATCACAGCGTCAAAATGACGTAAAAGAATAAATGCACAGTAAAACTAGAATATTATAAGCATCTGCCATAAAAAACAAAACTTGCACTTAAACACAACACTCTATGTGATACTGAAAAGCAGCCGTCATGAAATTTAACAAATTTAACACAGTTACGATGCCTATATTTTCTGTATGGCTTTCTTTCAGAGAGATGCTGGTGTGGAGAGGCTCAGCGGGCACTTTTCTTGGCCTGAGTTTTGTGATGAACGGCGGAGCTTCCATCAGGAGTTTGTGTATGACGTTGCTATGTTTGCAGCAGATCGTGGCTTCCCGTGGCCTAGCGTGATCCAGGCAGCTATGCTTGCCAAAAGCATCTTCCCGGAGCTGGATGGTAAGAAGATACAGCAGCACAAAGACATGTGCAGTTATCAGTGCAGTTGTGAGAAAAACACTTGAAAGAATAAAGTGTTCATTGTACTTTATTTTCCTCTATCCATCAGGTCTTGATGTACCCAAAGTCCTGTCCCTGCTAATAAATGCAGTGTCTGAGTTTCTCCCAAACCTTACCCCTGTGCTCAGACAGCAGTTGATTCTGTTCCTCTCAGAGATGTGCGTTTCTCAGCTGAGGCTTTTTCAGGCAGTATTGAATACGCCTACCAACATCTACACCAAACAGCTACACCTGGAAGTGGAGTTACCTCCCATACCCTGCCCTCTAGCACAGGTAATGAAACCTCTGAATGCAGAAACCAGAATTTGACTGATTGGTCTTCACTGGTCTACTGAACTACTACTTGTGCTGCAGGGCGTGAATCTGCTTACGTGGGAGCATAAGAGCAAACATGCTCAGCTCACCTCAAGCCTGCGGGATAAGGAAGAGGAGCTAAGGAGTCTCAGAAATGGGTTAAGGGTCACCCTGAGGGAGGTTAGTCTCCCAGAGAACGAGCAACTGGACACGCAGGTAAGACTCGTGCAGAACCAGTCAAAACATTTAGAATGACCTGTCATGATTATGTTTGGCATTGTCCCTAGGGTGTTTTGGAATTAGTTCCTGCAGCCGTGAAAGCCACAGAAGGGCAGATGCTGACAAGTTTTGACCAAGAAATCTCACTGCTCAGTGAAATCCTACAGCTCAAAGTGCAGATAGCGGCTTTGTTCATTGGGAGGCTCCACGGTCCTGTTCCTAAATCCTGCCGGCGCAGGTCAACTAGCACAAATGTTCAAGAAAATACCACCAGCAAAAACTAAAATGGGAGTGAAGTAGATGAAAAATACTGTGAGGACAAGACTTCTGTAAATAAAGCTGAGAGGATTAAACGACTGTTGATCTTTATTTATGTTCAATGAATAAGTATATGTTGCGCAAATGAGGGTCACTGTGTTGATGTGTAAGCAAAAGATGCAAAAGTAGCACAACAAATAACGATCTAAAAACGTTAAACTTTAGATTATTTTAATGAAGTTATATAAAAAAAGAGGACCAGGAGGCAAGTGCATTGTGGGTAGCGTAGTTTAGTTTGCCCAGTACTGGACTCAGGACTGAGCGAGAAGAGCAGTATGCGCCCCCTCTGGACGGCAACAGTACTGCACCATGGATTGAATCTACTGGCTGGAAGTTACTCAACTTAATTCAATTTTTCAATTCAGCTTTATTTATATAGCACCAATTCCCACATAAGACATTGTTTTGAATTTTGTGAATTTTTATTTTAAGTAATTGTAATTCATACGTTTTGTATAATAGTTTCTCTATACCTGCTGAAACACCTCTGTGACGCACATGTAGCGTAACAGCAGACTTCCGGAAAATGATGCTGCTGCAGAGGTAAGGTGTTTTTACGCTGCTCTGTGCCTTGTGTGAGCGAACAGGTTTAAACGTTATATTGTGTTGAGAAGTGCACGCAAACGTAATATTATGCTGCTTTTTATGTGTTTAAAGTTACGTTATTACTTTCGTTCGGCAGAAAATAAACTTTAGCGTTGTTTGGTTTGGCGTAGATTTTGCAACAGGTGTCTGGGAGATGATGATGACAATGATGTCATGATAGTGGACAGAGAGAGAGAGAGAGAGAGAGAGAGAGGGAGAGGAGCTCAGTGTAATGTGGGAGGTCCCCCAGCAAACTAAACCTTCAGCAGCATAACTAAGATGGTTCAGAGTCACCTGAGCCATCTCTAACTATAAGTTTTTATCAAAAAGGAAAGTTTTAATTCTAAGCAGAGTGTCTGCCTCCTGAGCTTTAACTGGGAGCTGGTTCCACAGGAGAGGAATTTTTAGAATTTCCCATTCTACATTTGGAAACTCAAGGAACCACAAGTACTTGAGCCAATGCAAAATCATCTAGTGGAGCAATCTGGGTTTAAATAGAACAACCTTGTGTGATCTACAGGCGAGAAGCAGCCTAAGAATGTCTTTTAATGGAGGTCTGACTGTTTTGGTGTTGCTGCGTCTAATTCCGAGTGATTAGGATATTGGCTGTACGGTTACCTGTTGACTGTGAGCGTGTTGATGCTCATCAACTTCCTGAAGAGATGAGTTTTAACTGTTGTAAGCATCATTTTGTCCTTTAATTACTGCCTTTAATTAGATTGTGCGAGTGTACCCTAATAAAGTGGACAGTGTGTGATTACTCCTGATTAAACCCAGAGGTTCGACCATAAGTATAAATTGAGTGACCATCCAGTTTTTATTATTTACTAAAAGAATGACAGGTGTGAATAGCTTAGTTGTGTTGCGCTCACGTTTCAGCCCTTGAAACGAATGGAACAAATTTCCCTTCTTTAATTAAGATGAAATCCAGTGTCACTACTAACCTTGCCCCAGCTAATTATGTGCAAGTGATTTATTCTGTGTGTCGTGCAGGAGGATTAATCAGTGTCTTGTTGACAAGTGTGTACACACACACACACACACACACACACACACACACACACACACACACACACACACACACACACACACACACACACACACTGAAAACTTGAATCTGATTTGACAGGATCCTGTTGAGTGTCTGTATGCATGTGAAAAAACATCATTTTGTTCTAAATCCACAAAGTTTTTGCAGCGGTCTTGTCTGATACCACATTTGCTTATCAGTTATCGGTTGTCTCTAAGGAAGTGTCAGTGTCTCAAAATCCAGATCTCCTTACTACTATTTATTTATTTGTATTGTGTATGTGTCTGATCAGCCGCCAGGTGGCAGTATATACCCAGATATTTGAGTTGCCGTCATCTCCTCTCTCCAGCCTGCTGGCTCAGCAGAAAAATAGAAATAGCAGTTTCACATTTTTCACAATTGCCTATTGTGAATTAGTTGTATATTGTAGAAAGTTTATTTTATATCTTTTTTTACTGTAACAAAAACAGGAGCCAGTGTGTTTTTTTTTAATTTAACTAATAACGATTGGAAGACATTTATTTTGGCAGCATTTTCATTATTATTGAAATGTTAAATGTGTATAGAATACACAATAATACACAATAAAGTAATACACTACAAAAAATGCTGAAATGTTTAGTTTGTTTTTGAACTGAGTGGGACAGGATTTATCTGTTTCAGTCCTCCTGTTTACCTCCACGTTCCAAACGTTTGAACATGAAGCGGTTCTTCTTGTGGTTTAGTTCCAGCCGTGCAGAATGGTGCACAATGGATGATGCATGTCTTATTGTTTATTTTCCTAAATAGCCCGTGTTGTGTGGCTGTTCTGGAGGTCTGCCAAATATCTGAATATGTGCTGTACACATATTCCATTCTTGTTTTGCTCATTGTTACTTTGTGCACATGTTTAGAATAGTAGGCTGCTTTTCTTGCTCTGGCAGCCTCGGTTCTCCACATGAAAAAGAAGATATTCTTTGTCTAACACGGATAATGTTTAAATACACAAATATGGATGTAATTACTTATAATTTCTTGGCTGAAACAAAGGCCTTCGCCCTGACAGTTACACACTGAAGTGCCTGAAGTTTTAAAGTAAATTATGAGCCTGTCTACCACATATACTGGAGGAGAGTATGAGTGTTTAGTGAAATGTGATGGCGATGAAGGGTTTAGTAAATGCAGATCACACTAAATAGTCCTAGTGTTGTGTGCTGCAGTTTTACACTGTACAATAGCATGTTTTGAATTTGAATATTACTTATCTGGGCACATTTTAATGACTGTACGGAAAGCTGTGTATTTTTTACTTAAAGAATAATAGTTTACTATGAAATTCAGTGCAACGGAAGTATAAAGAAGCACCTAAAGGAAGCGAATGAGTAAAATAAATGTGACGTTTTGTCAACTATAAATGAGCTGTTGTGATTTTGTGAGTCCGGCCTCCGTCCGTTCCCATGCACAGCAGTCTCCTCTGACGTGAGCCTAAACCAGTGCTGCCTGTTTGAAATTAAAAAATAAAAGCCTCTGAGCTGCAACACATCTCTATTAAATTGAAGCCGTCTTTTCATCTCGCCTCGTCTTTTGTTCTGCAGCCGCACACGGTTTCGGCCCAACATAAACTAGTTGGTACCAGCACCGAGCTATCAACACGGTCTGCACAGTGTCAGTCTAAGTACCGCTGCTCATATTATATGGGAATGAACTCCTCTCCAGTATTTAGTCAGCATCCCTCCTAATTCACTGTCATGACTCTGGCTGCTAATGGGATTGTACTCAGGCTCATTTATTGCCATTAGGGAATTGAGGCTACGTAAAGTGGGTGAGGGGTTAATTAGAAACAACTGAAGGGGTCAGAGGTGTGTATTAAGTGCATGTGATCATAGGAGGGCTGGACCTATGTTAATGGGAGGAGAAGATTTATCTGCTGGCTGTGACACGGGGACAAGTAGTGCTGATAGGTGAAGGCCTCTCGGCGTAGAGTCCAGTCTGGATGACTAATAGCTTTTGGGTGTGTGTGTGTGTGTGGAGCAGAGGTAGAAGGGTAAATAGGATGCCAGACCATATTCACTTATCACTGAGTCAGGTCCTTCCTTGAATCCACTCTCGACAGTCAGCGGGGACCCATTCGCTTCTCTCACTCTCCTCTTGTTTTGTCCCTGCCTCTCTCTGTCGTCCTATCTATTTCTCTTCAATTTAATACTTACCCCCATCCTCCCACACCGTCTTCCCTCACCTCCTCTCCTCCAGTGCTCTCAGCAGTATCTCCCCAGCCTCTCAGCTTCCCATATTACACTGCCAGATAAGAGGAGAGGGCCCCGACTGACAGGAACCCCAAATTAATTTACAAGCAATGATGCCGTTCCTGGACTGATAGAACAGTCTTCATACAATATGAACGGTCGGGGAGTGACGCCTCGGAGGCTCCACTGAGGAGGGAATGCGACTGTACTATCTTTGTAATTATAGGAAGAGACCTCGATCCTTCTGTCTCTTTCTGTTTCCCTTGGACTTATTTTTTTCTCTATAGATGCTGTAGAAAGAACCCCAGAGACAAATCCAAGCTTAGCGCTATAGATGCAGGCAATGAAGAAATCTGTGGTATGTTTTCAATCTCGACCTTGCCTTCTCTCCGTGGCTTATATTAAGAACTATTTGATCATATTGCATAGTGTATTCTTCTAGGAATTGCTCTCGGAAGAGAACTGCGCCACAGTTGTTTCTTCCTCCTCAGACTCCCGCTGCTACTTTTAACGCGTAGTGCATGATTCGCCGCAGCTCTATGGCCTAACAGGCTTACCGCAACACAGAATCTAAAGAAACCTAAGTGGATTAAGGAAATCAGTTTTCCAGTTTCTATCGCATTCATTTACCACCGCCAACAGTTGATGTTGCACCGAAGCGTCTTCTGTGGGAGCTATCACACCCAGCGCTTCTTGGCATACATGCTTCAAGGTCCCATGACGTCCCAGAATGAGGAAGTAGTAAAGGAAGCCTGGATCCAAGCTGAGTCGCATAGATTGAGCCTCACAGCCGAGGGCTGGTCCTTGAGTCTCATCTCGCTGGCTGAATAGCTAAGGAAGCATTTTATCCCTACAAATATAAAATAGCCAAAAATTCAACAAGCTAACACACATATTAATCTAATTGTTTTAATATGTAGTTAGAGTTGGAGCCATGGCCTTATATTGACTGATTAAATTCACATGTGTCTTCCAGAAGCACAGGCATGGATTTGTTCTCATAGTTTGGAGGCTGAAGGCTTTGTGAGCTATGAAATGGGTAATTTGTTGAATCCAGTGTATGGGGGCAGCTGCACGCTCTTCCAGTCTTCCCTTGATGGCAGTCCAGCAATCCGACACACGCAAAAGCCATTTAGTCCGTTAATGTTGGATTCCCAGCATTATCAGCTCCAGCTCTCTGGATCACTGTGCAGTGATGCTTTGTTGAGAGGACGGCGCATGCTGCAGCACCTTTCTGTGAGAAGCATCTTCTAAAATGCTAAAATGTGGTTCGTTTATTTTATCTTGCGTAGTTTTTATTCCCCGAAACTTCTCCTTGGATTTGGGGGAAGATAGGTTTTTGAATGTGTGGTGTGTAATTGATTAACAGAAAACAATGGTGAGGGGATAAAAGTGAAAAAAAACAAAATGATAAAAAAAAAAGCAGATGTTAGATCTGTTTGCTACAACATGTGGAACAGACACGGTGCGGGGTTGCGTCGGGGTTGGCGACGAAGCAAACATTAGTAACAGTTGTGGGCCGAGATCACAGCGCTAACATAGCTGCCATGGAGACGCGCCGCAGCCAGATTGTGCTTATGTGCCGCTCGGCTCCTCTCGTAGACGGAGAAGTGTAAATCCAGAGCTGAAAACTCCATTAGGCCGAGTCAGTCATGCATCCACGTGCTCCAGTGCCAGACAGCTCTGTAAATCAGCTCCCCTTTTTCTAGCTTCACTGAAGAAGACAATATGGGTAGTGTCTGGGTACTGAGCAATCGGGCCCTTGGGTTACACACACACACAGACACACACACACACACACCCTCTAGGGGCCTGGCTGCTACAGAGTGAGACCAAATGCTCTGATCCAGGTTGAACTAACCACTGACATGTGCACCTGTCAGACATGGGCTGCTGGAGGTGTGTGTGCATTTATGTACATACTGTAGTGAGTCTTTATAAAAAAACGCATAATGGATCCATCTCCACCAAACCTTTAGCTTTAAGACAGGCATTCAGTTAAATTACTAATCTCCTTCTGTTTTAGACAAACAAAGCAACATGCACTGATGTGTCTGTTATCACAGAATAGCGTCTTTATCAAAACACATTTAGATTTTTTGCAGCCTCTCAGACACACACACGCACACACAGATTGTAAAGTAAATGGATTTGGAGTGTGTCTGCCCATCCTAATCTGTTGGCCAGTAAAAGCTGACGGAGGCCTAGCAGGTGCTAGACACTTGTCTGTGGAATGCGAAGGGCCAGACCTCAGACCTCCCACCAGGACGGGGCTTCCTCTGTGCTGCAGTGTGTGTGTGTGTGTGTGTGTGTATGGTCGAGGGTGCGTGGGTGGCGGTCACCACCTGCTCTCGACCCAAATTCAGTTTTTATCAGGACCCAAAAAAAATGGCATTGCACTTTCTAAGATTTTCATTTAGTTCTGAGAATTGCTAAATTGGGAAAAGACAATTTCCACAACATCCCAAATGTTGTGTGCAATTTAACCTACAAACACATATGATTTTAAATCAATGATTATTTTCAGATTTCAGAACATTTTAGTTCATTTTCCAGGATTAGAGATGAACTTACATGACACATAACAACAGCTGAAACCAACAGTGAAAATGTATAAAAATACATATCACAATAAATGAATGTTGCAAATGTATTAATTTATAAAACTAAATTGCATAATAAAAACCATATAATAAAGTCAATAAAGCATTAGTAATACCTGTCTAATATGTTGTGGCAGTAGTGGCCTAAACTGGAAGATCACCTGGACCGATGGGATTAACGAGTGTGTGTGTGTGTGTGTGTGGAGTGGCACTTAAATCTCCCTCAACAAATCCGCACTGTGGTGTCTTTGAGCTGTAAGAGTGTGAAGGTGATCGAAGTGTAGCTGTTAAAAAGGAAGCTCTGTGAAACCACGCTGAATAAATAAATAAAGCCTCCCCCACGTTGGTGTAGGTCTGTGTTGGACCGACGAATCATATCTGCAGCTGGTCTGTGGTGTCTCGGTTAGTTTAGGCTATTTATGATTCACAAAGCACGGCTGCAGAAGTTACTTTGAGAACATAGTTTTTCCAGCCACCAAATACTTCACACTAACAAAAAAATCGAATAGTTTATTAAAGCTAGTTAAAAAAAGTAAAACAAAATACATCAAAATGTAAAAAATGATGATATGATAATATAACAAAATGTAATATAAAGATCACATTTATCTTTTTATTTCAGGAGCTTCCAGGAATTCCCCTGAGCCCTAAACTAAACATAACTGTCCCACCTCTGTTTGTGGTTCTAGTAGGTAATGACTAATAATTACTAATAATTACACTAATTGAATCACTATGGAAATACAAATGAACAAACCTAAACTACAAAACGTGAATAAACTACACGTTTAATTATATGTAGTTCAGGCGCCTGAACACACATGAAAAATGTGAAATATTTATAGACTAAAGCATTAAAACTGGGAATGATGACGTAATGGTGAGAGCCATATGACTGAAATAAATAAAACAGTATTTATTTTCATTCTGAGCAAACATCCTAAAGGGTCAACTGTAAAAGAAGAAGCCAGGGCTGCTAACTCCAACCAACCCTGCGTTAAATGTGTGTGAATCAGCAAAAAAGCGCCGCGTGTGTCGTCTCTGACGTGTTTAATGTAGATTAATGCTACCAGCCTGTGTTCTGGCTCCATCTGTGGACACCAATTAAGAGCAATAATCACCTTTTCATGGTCTGCTCTCCTAGTAGGTCATTACTCTACACCTCATAACCCCACCACCCAGCAGCACACCCCCCACCCCCCCCCGGCACTTACACCAAATGCAAAACACAGAGGAAAGTTAGGGTACAGAAAAAATAATGAGTCAGCTCTATATTCACACATGTTTTGACCCGAATGCATGGCGTTTCGGTTCAGCTAGAACTGAACAAACGTAGTGATTTATTTCTCTTCCTCCTTTTCTTCCTTTCGTCTTCTTCCTCTCATCTTCGCTTGTGTCAGGATGACTGATGGTGGCCAACAGAACCGGGTGTCCAGCGTCACACCTCCTACAAATGGCTGTGGCCCGCTAGCCCAGGCCTTGGACCAGACACAAATCAATATTTCACCATTTAAAATCTATCAAAAGAGGATTTTTGAGCGCTATAGCTGCCTGCGTTCGCTCCCAGCCACCGCCAGCCGCCTTCCTCAACCTCTCCCTCTACCCCCACCGTGCCACGCCGCAAACACTGAATCAGACACTTTCTAGTTACAACTAGTAATCAATAAGCCAGCACCTTCACAGATCTTAACCGCGGTCGCCTCGGAGCAGTGATGGATGGCGAGGAAGGCCACGATTCATTTTGTCAGGCCATTACGGCGGCAAATTCTGTCCACTTCATCCTGCAGACAATCATTTTTCACACTTCATAAGTAGCAGAAATGGGTAGCGATGGTGGAGAGGGAGAGGGGGGGGGGACAAGAGGCAGACAAAGAGAAAGCAGACGGAGGGAGAGAGTTGACCGAACTGGGGAGAAATGAAGAGTAAAGTAAAGATTGAGAGGGAAATACAGAAACAAAAGGGGGGGAGGAGAAAGCACAAGAGCGATGACAGATGGTAGAGAAAGCAGACCGAGTGGCTCCTGTAGCCATTTCACCCGTTTCTGTTGTGAAAACGAAGACACGCGTTGCAAAGGATGTGACGGAAAATCGTTGGAACGTTAACTCTCGTTAGATTTTTATGTTTGCGGGCTGAGAAAACAACTTCCTCGTTTGTTTAAATCCCTCCGATCTGAATAGAAAACGCAACAAAAAAAAGTGTGTTTGTTAAGCTGCAAACAAGACACCAGCAAACTAGGCTGTGTCTTTAGTGAGTGTGTAACCAGATCAGTCAAGGGGGAAATTGATTTTTTTTTTTCCTCCCTTGCTGAAAGCATTTTATCGCTATAAAGCACACAAGGGCAAAGTAACCATGAATCCAAGTCCCACTAGTCAAACGTATTATGTTTACAAAACAGCAACGTGGTAAATTAGTTGAGCTAAAATGCACGGTGCACTCCCACACAGTGAAATATTGTACCATCACCGCTTCGTGTTCAATTATAATAGCTATGAAGTACTTTGTGTAAAATTTCCTATTAGAAAATGTTATGTTGGCAGGAAACGAGTGGACTGACACGGAGAGAGAACCTTCCTCTGAATCCCTCCTTTCTTTCTTCACCTACTGTCATTTGCATTAATGTATCCCCCCCTCTCTTCCTGTCCCTCCCACACCTTACTCTACCTCCTCCCCCCCTTTTGGCCCAGCTCCCAAAGACCCACGGTGTTCTTGTTGGATCGGTCTTGCCTCGGAAAACAAGTGACAGCTGCTGTGTGTGTGTGTGTGTGTGTGTTCGTACTGTCCCGTCGTCGCGGTCTCGCCCCATATGTTGGCCCTCACCTGCTGGCGGGCGAGGATTATGAGCTACAAGCCCTTATTAAAACTGGATTTGTTTACTCTCCTGCTTGCACGCAGAGACAACAAAAACAGTATGACCTGTCCGTCGCTGGGACACCACCCGGTCGTGAGAAAGGCCAACGTGAACGTCATGAGCGAGGTGTAGAATAATAACTAAAACTTACAAATGAATCCACCCATTCAGATTCAGATTTTATTTGTCACGTGCACAATCATACACAGTACAATATGCAGTGAAATGCTTGTAAAAGGAAATTAAATATCTATCGTGAATCTGGAGGAAGAGCCCAAAACTTGAAGATTAAATGTGTGTGAGGAAACAAATCGATCGGGTTGTTGTGTCACTGCTTGATTTCAGCATCATACAGCAGAACGTACACATGGAAAACTGTGTCCTGAAGGTGTTTGGTCCAGTCTCCATGGTAACTGCTATTACAGCACAAGAAACTGTCTCTTTTCTCTCCTCTTTTCTTAGTTACCTCTCTTCTTGTGGCCTCTGTTGCACCTTTATCACTGCAAAACTCTCGGTTTTATTTTTCCATCAAGTGACATCATGGTGACAATTCCCAGGGACTGTTGGACTCTCTCATCCACACACACACACACACACACACACACACACTCACTCATCATACCCCGCTCTCAACTCAACTCTCTGCAACGTCAGCATCTCTTCTATGGGTATTAATGGGGAGTGTGAAGGGGTGTGGGGGGCAAGACGGGGAGAGTACGAGCAAAGGAAGTGAGCGGAATGAATAAAAAGAGAGAAGGAAAGGAAGAGAGGAATCCACAGAACAGGGCAAAGAAGCAGAGAACAAATGAGTGGTGAATGGAGAGCGAGGCAAAGGTAGGTAGAGGCAAAGTCAGCTTCTGTCATGGAAATTAGTGACGAGTGTGACTAGTTATGCAGTCGAGAGTGAGGAAGGGAGTGAATGAATCAGAAGAGAAGATATGATTCTATGATTTGTGTCTTTCTTGTTTTGTCTTCATGTGACTAAACAATTCGCTCAGAAACGAGATTCAAACAAAACCTGCCTGAATCTGGAAAATCTGCTAAAAGCTGTTGGCCTTACAGATGCCAAATGCAAAATATTCCTACTGTATTGGTGTCTGTGTCTGTGCTGGGCACAGCTGTATCGACCGGTCAGTTTGTGCAGAGTTGCCAGAAGGGGGCACAAAGCTACTGCAGGACAAATGGAGGAGAGCTTGAGGCCTCCACCTCTGGCTGGCTGCTTTGTATTTCCAGATAGTTTGAACATTTTTATTTGTACGGGTGACTTTTTACTTACTTTACAGTCACATAAAAACTGTAAAAATTTATAAATTTTTTTGGGATGTGATGGCAATTTTGCTACTTAAAAAAATCAAAACATAAATGACATAATGATATGAAGATGTGAAAATAAAGGAAGAATTAAAACAAGTGTTAAGTTAAATAAAGCTAAAATAAAAACTACAAACAATAAAACAACAAAAACCAAAACAATAAAGCATGTTGCAACATGCATTTGATTTTTGTCCGTATGGACAGTTAAAGTTCTAATAAATGAGAAATCTGGCACAGGTTAAGTAGCTCAGAGGTGAGGACAAAAGACAATTTCCTTTCTGCGTGTCACCTTTTGTGCTAAAGCACATTGGAGGACTGAACCTGTCAATCAAGACTCGAACCAGCATGTTGTCCCAACACAAAGACTGAACTCTTTTTTTTACAGTGTCCTCATAATAATAATAACACGTGTCATAAGGAGGTATGAAAGCAGCTGTTAGATTTAAAGTCCCCAAAATCTATTATTCTATTAATCTATTATTTATATATTCTCCTCTTTATACACTTGAAATATTAATAACTTATAAAGCTTTTGCTAATGCATTGAATGTATATAATTATTATAAGAGGCACCAGAAATTCCTATTATTTTATTATTCCTTATAATTCTTATCTGCATGTACTTTTATCCAAAAAGAGAGATTTATGTTATTAAATATAAAAATAATAATTTAATATAAATTAAAAGTAATATACTGTACATATGGAGAATAAAAGCCGTTTATAAAAGTCTTTAGTTCACTGGTTTCCCAGCAGGGACAAAAAGAAGGAATGAGGATGAAAAAACAGCGAGAGGGAATTGGGCGCTAAAGGACAGATTGAAAAAACTTCCCAAGCATCACAGACATCAAAGTGAAGACATTGTTTGGGAGGAACAATGGCTGCCGTCACAGTCCAGGAGTTTGTGTGTTCTTGCATCTTTGCGCTCCCAGAATCCCCCTCTGATGGCGAAATCACTGGATTATCAAACCAGCAGATGCAAACGGCAGAGAACAATATCATCGGCAGCCCTCAGAGGGGACTCCTCAGAGACCCGTCTGTAAGAGACGCACAGATAACATCAAACAAAGAAAGTAGGTACTTCAGCGGTATTTTTACAGAAATGCACAATTAAATAAGCCACATTCAAACAAAACAGTCTTTAAACTGTATTTAATTTAGTTTTCAAGCATGCAAACATTTTTAAACAACCTTTTTAAATGGCTAAATGGAAATAGAAAATATCTAACAGTAAATGTACATTTTCATTTTGAAATGACTCTGTCGCTTTGTTTTCAGTTTCAGCTATTAGAATATTTCATGCAGCAGCAAAAAAAAATGTCAACAAATAAATCCGTCCATGTCCGAAACGAACGATCGCTCCTAAAGACACGAGCGAACCTCAAAACACTAACTTAAAAACTGACCACATGACAAATATGTTGGCTGAGCCTTCCTGTACAGCTCTGTGTGTTTTTCTCTCTGAGCTACACATCATTATGCCGTAGTACATGAAATTAAAAATGAAAGAACCTGCTTTTAAAATGATGTTAAAACAAATTCATACAGTTATTAGGAAACGCAGTCGCTGTGGAGTGGACTGTCCCGGTCAGCAGGGAGCATATGGGAATATCATCAAACTGATTCGCTGTGTCGACATCCTTATAACCTCTGGGATGCTTCAGCCACGGAGGTCTAGGCTGCCATGGCTTCCCCGACACTTCAAAAAAAACCCAGACAGACTGGTGGAGATAATGCAAACCATGGCGATGGGGAGTCGGACAGAGAGCGAAATCGAGAGAAGCGAAAGGAAGTGGTTGGAAAAAGCTGTGTTTATGTCACTGCTGCACCTATAAATGCAGTTTAAGTTTCCCTCTGATCGTGGTTGCTCACGTAGTAGCCACCGGATCTACTGTGGTCCTGAAATAGTCTGTTTGAGAGACAGAAATCCATAGAGAAAAGTCCACCTGGGCATCTACTGGCCAAACAGAAAATCAATAAAGATCAGCGTAATGGCAGGGAACACACACACAACTGCACGGAGAGGCTCAGCGAAGAAAACTAATACTAATCACACACTATTAGCTGAAGCTCCAGTGAACAGGATTGATCTCTGGGTCCATTACTGGAAGTCGTTTGTGTTTTTAATGAAGCCAAGTTTGGCCAAGACACGAAGGGGAGGAATGGAGAAGGAGGATCTAGGAGGAGACGGGGCTGTAGAAACATTTCTAGATGATGAAGAAATGAACAGACGCGTGACAGATTGGGGAAGTGAAAACGAACACAGAGAGAGATCACTGTCATCGGCTTCAAGTGTCAGAGACGTTTAGCAAACGACACACCCGCTGCACAATCAAACCCAGGTTTCCTGTTATTAGCATGTAGCTCGTTAGCTGCAGAGAACCTGTTGCTGACGGTGGCAAAAACTCATTAAAGGGAACAGAATACAGAACAGCTGGAACCTGTGTCACAGCAGTCTGACTTATTGTTGCATCTTTAAGGTGAAATGAAAACAATCTCCTGCACCTGTAACTTCACGTTACGATTAGTTACCGTGGAACAATTAATGAACTAATGTGTAAGTAAGGTTAACTAATGCATCTACTAATCATTAACAATGGGGGGGATTAATGTTAATTAACATGTTCATAACATAACAGTGCGTTATGAACGCTTACTTGTTCGTCCTAATGTATGACTTCTTTTTAATAAAGGTCAAGAACAGTGGACGTTCATTTCCTCACGGTCAGTACAAGACAGAAATCCCTTAAGTAACACTAAAAAAAATGCCCAATGGAGCATAACATTTATTTTATTTCTGTGTTTTCGAAGCATTTTGAGTCACGGTAACTAGTTGACTAAACATTATCTTAATTAACTTATGGTTTGGTCTCTGCAGATCGTTGTTGGTTGGTTGGTTGTTGTATGTCCTTCGGTAACATCAGGCCTGTGTTACAGTATAAAGTTCTCAGAGACATCTTTACAGTTTTTTCTTTTTTATTTGTATGAGATTATTTTTGTACTCGCAACATTTTTTTGGACATTTTTAACGTTAGGACTGAGCAGTTTATTTATTTATAGCTGATTTCAGCCTCCTGCGTACTGTTTATAGAACTAAAAGTCCAATCTGCAGAAAGCAATGAACCAGGCCTGGGGACCTAACTCTGAGAAATGCTGACACGTACAAAAGCTGCGTCTTATCCACAGCAATGTAAAAGAAATGCAACAGTAGAGAAAATTGACTCGATAGAAAAAAGAATTCCTAGATGACCAAAATTTCAAGAACCAAGACAGCGGAGGTGACAAACATTTGTCTCCCCCTGAAACGATGATGGGAAATAAAGAAGAGCTGCATAAAGAAATATGAGCTGAGGCGCTGTGGTTGCAGCATTTATTTTTGTCAGCGCTCGTACAAGACGACGAAGATACAGAAGGAGGCAGATGTGATTGGTGAGGGAGAAGGGCCGGCTGCGATTTCTACAGATTGCCAACAGTGAAGAAAAATGATGTGCATAATAGTTTCCTGTCTCCTGCAGTAGCTGACGGGGTGTTTTATGCATGAGTAGTGCCTCTGAAAACACAAACTTAAGACTTAAGAGTTTTTTTCTTTCCTTTTGACAGTAAAACCATTGAGTTGTGGAATACTGTGACCACTGTTCATTGATAACCCGTTAGTAGCCCATTTGCCCAGTGATGGTATTTTATTTTTGCCAAATAGCTTATAAAACTATAATCATTCATATTCTGAAAGTAGACCTGTACTTTCACCTATATAACAAAATGAGTCTCATAAGCGCACAGATCTTATTCTGCCCAAGAAGTTCAGGCACAAAATAACATTTAATTTAAGGTAAAGATGATGATTCTGAGTCTGACGGCGCTGTTGTTGCCAATGTTAGCTGGCAATGAAACCATCCTGTTACCACAGGCTTGGTTTGTTAAGTTACTTTTGGGGAGTTTAACAAATAATTTGGCAGTGACTGGGACGGTTGTTAACGATTTCTACCTCAGGCTGTTTCACGTCCGATCAAGTCAGTTTGATCCTTTTGTTTTCCCGCCCCCAACGCTTCGCCCTCGGCTTTAATCGTTTCCTCATCCAGTGCGATGTTTTCTGGAGCTAAATGTCAGCAGCCATCAGAAATTACTCTCAAGCCAAAAACGGCATCAATTTCAGCCTTGTTAGGCTCCCATCCTTTTATGCACGCACACACACACACACACACACACACGCACGCAGAGTGGTTGGGCAGCAGCAGACAGTGTAAACCAATCCTTCTATTGCTGTCAGCAAACAAGTGGCTACCCGCTGGGTGAAAAAAGGGCACGGTGAGAAATGCTCTCAATCACTTTCAATTAATCCCCCCTCCCCTTCGCTTGAAGGGACTTAAAAAGGACAGTTTTTCCATGTGGTGTGTGTGAAGGGGCACTTGCGCTGCCTCCTGGCTCTGATGCCACGCAGATATTGATTTATTTTCCTCTGGAACACTATGTCTGGCTGGCAGACCTCACGCCAGACCTGTTGGCATCAGGGAATCATTACGAAAAGAAGACAGGAGCTGACTTTCAAAGCAGCAAGTGGTGAACGTACAAATAAAAAAAAAAAAGAGAGAGAGAGAGAACATTTTCAGCCACTGTTTCCTCAATAAGCTCTTTTCTACATTAAATCCACCCTGTTGTGATTTCCAGACAGTCCTTATCTCATGCTAATAGTGTGGATAATGATAATAAAGGAGAGAGTGGATGTGTGTGTGTGTGGCGGTGTGTGAGATCAGGAGCGTCCCTGCTTGAAATGATTAGAAGGTTGAGGCCATTATGAGCTCCTCTCTGCCTTTTGTATCTGCTGTAATGAATATTGAGGGGGGTATTTGGAACACTTTGAGGAACTAACAGCCTTTTTAATCCTTTAATCCTGAGGAAAACCAATTTCACCCCTTTACACACACACACACACACACACACACACACGCGCACACACACATGCGCGCGCATCATTTGAAAGGGGTTTCATTGAACCTAGTGTGTGTGTGTGTGTGTGTGTGTGTGTGTGTGTGTGTGTTTAACCTGCTCTTGTTAATTTCCCGGCTCAGAGACCTGGTGATCCTGGAGATTGGGTTCATTAAAAGCACATATTGTACGTACTGTGCTGTGTGTGTGTGTGTGTGTGTGTGTGTGTGTGTGTTGGGATCAAGTGAGCAGATAGGGAAGGGCCACCAGTGTTGGGGTTATCATGCTTGTAGGTCCTACCAGACAACACTCTCACATTACCACATGACCCCCCCTCCCACACACACACACGCTCACACAGTTGCTGCAGTCAGCAGTGTTTGCTGAAGTTTGACCTTGATTCCTTCCTGTTTGTGAACCTCCCCACTGTGACTAGAGCCATGGAGACTTTTGGGAAGTTTTATCTTTCGCCCTGACCTAACCCTCTGCCTCATACCTGCATAAACAAAAAAAAAAGTCTTTAGTGCGAAGCTGAGATCTGATCCTGGTGCGTGTTGTAAAGCTGGTTGAGTAACGCTACAGAGCCTCTGGGTGTTTTAAACAAACACTCCAAATGAAAAGGAAGGACATATGCGCGTTATTTACACAAACGATCTACACGTTTGCATGAGCGTGTTGGTTTTTGTGCATGTGCATTGGATTACAGTCTTACTCCACTATTTATATGTTCGCCATATGCTGCGTGCAAACTGGATTCACATGTCCTTTAAAAGTAGCAGCAGAGGATGCATACGTCCGGTATTCATAATATCACCGAAAACGCCAGCTTCACGTGAAGCGGTTTACTGAACAACGAAGAAATGTACTTGTTGTTTTGTCTGGTGTCTACATATGTTGTATACAAAACACAGTGAAAAGAGAGCGTGACACACTGGGTTAGTATCCAGCCATGTTCTCGGAGGATTATTTTGGAGAAGAGCACATGTGGCTCACGCCGCAGCACTGAAAACGCTTGATAACGTATCAGGGGAGGAGGTGTGTGGATTTCTTTTGTGTGCCTGCAACATTTGTGTATCTGTATGTGTCTGCGTGTATGTTTTGCACATTACTCCAGGCAGCACCTCCTATCGTTGCTTCATAAAGGAGGAGTGTCTGGGGGTGGTTTATCACTGCGTCTGACTGTGTGAGGGGACTCTGGGCCAAAGGGTCCTGCTCAAAGGGCCCCAGTGATGCTGAAGGTGCGACTGAACTAAAACAAACATATGGACATTGTGTGTGTGTGTGTGTGTGTGTGTGGAAGTCAAGAGGGCAGGACATAAGAGAGTGCCAGATAAGAATAGTCATCCCAGCATGCCACAGGGCCTCTCTTCCTCCCTCCATAGGTGAGCGGCAACATAATGAGACAGATAAAAACCAATGGTGAAAGTGGGAGCTCAGATAAGGTCTAATGAGAAGCGGATGGGCCAGAGGGGCAGAATGATACAACCAAAGAGGAGGAGGGGGCTGAAAAGGGAGAGAAGAGGACAAAACAGGAGAGAGACTCGGATCATGAGGGTTATTAGTGTAAGATGACACATCCGAGGGGTCTGTGACAGGCGTTTGGGTCTCTCCTCTTTCCTGCTGCCTCCACCTGCACCTCCACGCATGTACAGTGCAAAAAAAATCCCTTCATCTCAAGTAATTTGGCTTCTGATGCTTTTGTAATAGCGATGGCCCTCTTTTCTTATTAATGTGATCACTGTGCACACACACACACACACACACGAGTGTAGCATGAGCTGAAAATAGCACAGGGTTTCCTGAATACGAACATTATTTAAATTTGCACCGTAAAATGTTTTTTACAGTGTTTGCTCTCTCCCTGTCCATCTGATTCCTCTCTCTCTCTCTCCTGTGTCCATCTGGGCACAACATCCGCTCCGTGGGAGGCGTCGCTGTTTGTCTGTATCATCCTGCAGCAGATTGGCCGACACCTCTCACCCCTCCTGCTATGACCTGCCCCGCTAACTAACCTGCACATTCTTCTACGTTTTAATCGCTCTATTCCTCAACGCTTTTCGTTGGTTTTCTGAATTCTTTTCATATTTTTTCGTCCGAATTGTGGGACTAATGTCGGGGCAGCGTCTTTCTATGAGCTGACCAATTATTTCCAGCCATTTACACACCGTCTTCAGGCCTGGGTTCGTTAAGAAGCCGCTCTCTAATCCGGAGGTGGTAATGGTATCGATTATTACAAGCAAACTGGTTGAATACCCGGCATTAAGATGATCAATCATATCTTCAGGAGTCCTGGGCCACATCTTTTAGTCCCTGCATTAATTCAATCCCCATTATTCGGCGTAAGGAGGAGGCCGTAATGGATTTGTGCACTCTAACAGAAAATGGCTTTTTGAACCAACACAAATTAGCACAAAGAGTTTTGGCAAACCATACCCATATTATCAACATAATAGGAAATAAGCCTGCAGCTTTTTAAATGAGTTAAAATGGGAGGGGGGGGGGGTTAATAATGTGTACAGAAAGTTTTCAACTTTAATTTATCATTCCAGGAGAGACCATTAATCAAAGCAACGGTGAAGTGATGTTTTTCCCATTGATTTTAATCTATAATTTAATCCCTTTAGTTAATTTCCCCACAAACAACTTCTTGTGCTTTTTACTTTACTTCTAGTAAGAAATTCAAGAAATGTGTTTAATGAGTTCACCCCCCACAACATTACAGATAAGAATACATGCAGTAAGCCTAAAAATGAAGGTATAGCGTTTTATCTGCCATAGTGAACAGCGTGCAGTCGGTGCATAATGCAGAATGCGAGTTTGGCTCGGTGTACATGCATCCAAAAATAAATCAGGGTATGTTTGAAACTAATAATACATTCAATATGCTTTAAATAATTTGATAAAAGTCGCCATTATTGAAGATGCTATCTAGATTCTTGTCTGTCCTAATAATGAAGCATGACGCACCGTGTGTCTTTTGATTGTTGAGTTAAAGATAAAAAGAAGAAAAATGAAGGCGAGTAAGGATTTTATTAAACGTGATGACTTGTCTATAGGGTAAACAAAGCTTCCTCGCCCGGTGGCCTAATACTCTGAAAAAGTGCCAAATCAGCCGGGGAGGTTTCGGTGTGTGTGCGGGGATTAAGAGTAAAACCCATGAGGCTGTGGCACCCCTGTATGCAAACACAGCCCGCTGCGTTAACCCAGGCTGATATCACAATGCATAATCTCTGCTTTTCTAAGAACACACACACACACACTCTTACGCCGGCATAATCTCTTTCTCCCGCAACTATCGGTGTGTGACCTCCGCGGCCTGATGCCTGCTGAGTGACGGGCCGCTCATCTCTGCACAGCATGCTGTGCTATGCTCATGAACAATACGCATGCACGCGCAGGTCTGTCCATGTGAGAAGACGTTTTAGCCCCGCCCCTCTACTGCTGATCACCTGGATCAGGTGTGTTCCTTCAGTAGAGTGTGAAGTGTGCGGTTTTAAAAAACAAAACGATGCAAGGCAACGCTGAGTCGTTACTTTTCCTACTTTCTCTTTTCAGCAGTTCAGTCTAACCTGCAACTTCGACGCTCGCAGCGCTTTCCAACGGTTCAGCAGCTTCCCCCTCATATCTGCACCTGGCACACATCAGACCTGTGGACTGACTGCAAATACCCATTAGTTAATATTTACACAGCATTCACAAAGCCACTTCCAGTCAGTTATAGGTGCTCTGCTGATGTTTATCACCGCGGCATTGATCCATGCCTTTCAATGCAAAGGTTGGCCCCTGGAAAGGTTAATTGGAAAACAAGACAGCAGAACTGTTGAAACTTTGACTCTAAAAGTTTATAGATATAGTGTGTTTTCCAGGGGGCTAAGTGTGTGTGTGTGTGTGTTTATTTTTGACCCCGTCACAGTCGTAATTAAGTTACAGCTGTTTTTTCTTCAGTAAGATGATTCATCGGCCGTCTGTGGGAAACCTGGTTGCTCGAGTGACGAGCGATGATGGTGATCCTGCAGACACAGGATGTGACACACACGCTGCAGAATGAGCTTCGGAGGCTGGACATTTTAGAAATAAACCTAAGATTGTGGCTGGGTTTGGGCGTCGCAGCACTGGGTGGAGGTCAGGGAAAGACCTCCACCCAACAAGACAGCACAAGTCTAACATGACCAAAAACTTCTATGGCCTATGTGACACTATGTGAATAGTTCTGCCGCCTCTCCGAGGCTGGAACTGCAGCCAGAACAGGATCTAAGAGGCCCTTGAGCTAAAGAGGAACCTCTTTACAAGTAATTTATCACCATGCTGCGGCCTGTCTCAACTCCTTCCCTTTATGTCTCTCTCTTTCCACCACTCTCTTCCTCCCTGTCCCCTTAACCTCCTCCCCCTCCTGTCCGGACCCCCTTTCCCCCACCCCTTCGCCGTCAGCTCTGGGTCTCCGTCTAATCCTGGAGGAGAAAGCATGGGTTGTGTTATGGCGTATGAGTGTCTGACCTCAGCATTGCCTCTAATCCGGCTTAGTTCACTTAATGATGCCACTTGTGGTGCCACGAACGCCACAGAGGAGTCTATAAAAGCCTTCCATTAAAATGCAAATCCGACCTGGCGGAGGGAAGCCGAGTGACACAAAAGTGGAAGAATTTGACCGCAGACCCCTTCTGTAGCGTCGCTCAGCTATGCAGCCGGTGCAGTAAAAACGCTCCCTCCAATAATAACTGATGGTGTGATTAGGAGCACTGCTGCATGTTAGCGACGAAATGGGCTTTCGTCCTCCGCAGAACAAAACGGGAAAGAGAGGGAAAACTCAACCTATTCCATTTCAGAGGAGACTCGTGCTTTTTTTTTCTGTTGTTGTCAGGAAATGAACAAATGGTTATCAATGTTCGGAGGGGAAATCTCTCATCTCTCAGCCAGGTTTTCCCAGCAGATACTATTTTCCCCATACAATGCAGGAAATGAAATTTCTCTGTGCGCTGTATCACCTCGTGTCCACTGCCCCTCTCAGCTGCTCCACCTTTTTATCAGGATATTCTTTACTGGTAGAGAGAGAGAGAGAGAAAGAGAGAGAGAGAGAAGCCTCCTCTCCATCTCCGAATGGAGAAGTTATCTCCCGCAATAACATGCCATACACACCCAGTCCACACAGAAATAGAGTAGTTTCAATTTACAGGATTATTTGGAGGATGGATGAATTTCTTTAAGTTTTTTTCATTCCACCATATCATGTCCCACTGTGTTTTAACGCTACACAGCAGTAGATTTAAATGAGAATGAAACACGGCGATGGGATTTTTGAAACTTGTGTTTTTTCTGTCTAGATCTCCAGAGGAAAAATAGAATGTAGCTCCGGTCTGCTTTTCATGGGCGCAGAAACCAACAAACCCTGTCACCTATTCCTGAATAAATGTACTCACATCTCATTTGTTAGGAGATGCTCTTTTAAGGTTTGCCTTCATTTCTAAGCTCAACAGTTTGAAACAATGGGAATGAGCTTATTACCTTTTCAAAGAGAAATGATAGACTTTAAATATGAAATACTCTCTGGTTGTTTATGGCCTGTTGAGAGCGAGGAGAGAGAATCTCTCTGTACAGGTCCAGCTTTTATTTTGATAGTGTTTCTCTGATAGTGCTCATGAATAAAACACCACAGATGTGCTCTTCCAATCAATATGTTTTCAGTTAGGTTTCGCTCCCGATGCTCAGAGACGAGACAAAGTGTGCTATGTAGAGTGTGAAACAACAATTTTCAATCCAAATTAGTCAAATGAACTGTTCCAAAGTACTGAAAATGTCCCATCTGTGCTCATTTGGCCTTCAAGTGCCCAGAGGGAATTCAGAGAAATTAACAAATGGCATTTACTCAAAATGGCACTGAAACAAAAAATGTAACTGTCACACAATGACCGTGCACTAAAAAATGAAGTAGACGTAAATAAAAAAGTGTGTTTTCAGTCCAGCCCGACCACTGGAGATAAAACACGCGAACACAGCGTTTACCTCAAGTCTTGAAGCTGGAAATGCTACAGTGCCTTAAAGTCCAAAACTGCACAAATGTGTCATGTGGCTCATTGAGAACAGCGATGTTAAGTTAGTTGTGGGAAATGGAGGGTGTGAAGTGGGAAGGGCGAGCTGATAAAGAGAGAGAGGGAGAGGGAGAGATGTGGGGAGCATCTGCCTGCGGTCATGGTTCATTCACTTTCCCTATGGCCTCTCAGCTCTTTGAAAATGCAAGATGGTGAAAGAAAGAGGGAAGGAGAGGGTCGAGGTGGGGGGAGTACCGAGTTGGCATTGCACAACATTTCCTCTAATTCTCATCCCCAGCATTCATCATATATGCGAGTGAAACGCTCTTTTTAACCATCGTCGTCACCGAGGTCCCAGAGGGAGAAAATAAAAGACAGGAGCTTCACCAAACTCAACCCGGGGGAGTGATGCTCTTTGCTTTTCTCCAGACCTGACATAACGTGTTTCCTTCGAGTATGTGCAGTCTAAAAACCGGGGGCAATGGTTAGAGCAGTTCTCAGGATAAGCGCTGGAGGTTTTCTGGACAGAAGAGAAACTCTTCCTCACACAGTATTACTTCAACAAATCGTTTTTTTTTTTTTTTTCCAGCGTTCCGTCTTCAATTGTTCAGACTCCGACTTGTAAATTCGAACCTGCTGGTTTCTGGCCGGCAGAGATAAGCAGAAGCTTCGGGACGAGCGCTGAGAAATTCAGTTGGAATGAAAAGCGGCTCCATCACGACTTGTCTCAGACGCCACTCGGCTGCTCGAATGTTAGGTGCTCGAGGGGGTGGGGAGTGATCTGCGGGTAGGGGCTGACAAAGGCGGCGTGTTTGCATGTTAAAGACGACTTCATGTGGGAAGAGAAAGACATGAGGTCACTGCTTCGCACTTCCTGAGGCCCTTGGCTCAGAACTGATAAGGCTGCACAAGCCAGTGCGTTAGACAGGGGGAAGATGTATCTGCTTGTGATATAGCGTCGCCCTCCCCTGGCCCCACCCCTCAACAGGAAGCAAACTGTCACATTGGCAACACCTTACCAATCCCATGCTGACCTCAGGGGCGTCAACGCTCAAACCCTCTCCACACAGAAACCACAATGCAAACGACAACGTTCAGCGATGAAGCCGGGTCCATCTGAGGCCCCGCGTGCTGGTTCCCCCTCAGTCAGAACCCTCCCACAAACACGACGTATATTCAGTTGTACTTTCTCACCTTCGCCGTGTTGTCAGGTTTGTTGCTGGTTGTAAAGATTGCAAAATGATTCGATAGGTGAAATGAGTGATTGTGTTGACGGGAGGCGATGAAGTGTGTGTGTGTGTGAGAGACAGTACGGTATTTCCCTTTTAATGATTTGCAGTTATTGATCAGGGATATGTCCAACATCTGCCATTTTAGCACGTGTATTTAGCATAAACGTGACGTCTGGCCCCGAGAAAGGTCAAAACATTCATCATTTCATGCATGAATTCTTTATGTTTATCATAATGCTTTTGGTTTCTGGATGTTTTCTATGGATGAAATACATGTGCAAATCTTACCTTCCAGACAACCGGTGTTTTAGGACCGTAATAGACACACATAAATCAACTGATATATTCTGTACGACCCAGGATTCATTCCAGGAGGAGAGAACAAAAGCTGAGATGTTCCTACTTTGACTTCTTGGCCGAGGCTCCCTGACGCTCGTCTTTTTTCCCCTCTCTCTGTTGGCTACACTCATTTCATTTGTGAGTCCTTTGTCCTTTTTGCACGCCTCCGTTTTGTCCCATTAACTCAGAAGTGTCAAGGCATGCCCACTGCTAGCTGTGCCCAAGCCTGAGCATGGCAAAGCAGGACAGATGGTTGCTAGGGAGGTTGCCAGGGTGGATCAGTGGGTCTGTGCGTGTGTGTTTTCACTATCTTGAAGCCACGCTTCGCCGTCGGACAATGGCATTGCCGGCCCACGCCAGGGTTGAGTTGTGGCACCAAGCCGCGACCCAATAATGCCAGTACCGCTGAGGGTTGTGACCTGAAAACGGGGGCTGACTGTGATAACAGCTTGGCCGAGCGGCGGGGAGGACACCTTGTCAGTGTCGCCACGTCGTAACGCGTGAATGTCACTGTCCTGCCTGCCTGCCTGCCTGCCTGTCCGCCAGCTCTTTTTTCTTTCTCCAATCAAGCCACCCACCTCCTTCTAAGCCCTCCACGCACGCTCCGCTCCCTCCCTTCCTTCCTTCCTCGCGAGGCTGCTCCTCCATTTTGAGGAGAAACAACATGCCTGAGTAAGATAGAGAACCGGAAGCACAATAAAAGGGTTCCCGTTGATTTACTGTGCTAATCTAAGCTCGGCTTGGTTTTGAATCTGCAGCCTGGCAAAGGTCTTGAGTTGATGACTGCAGTCTGTGTCTCTCAGGTTATGCTGTTTTGTGTGTCTTCACTGACAGTATGTCAGTGTGGTGCGGAGCCAGAGTCCTATCCCTGAACTGATTCTGTTTTTGACACTGACAGTCGGTCGATAAAGTCCTTGCACACGTCCGAGTCCCACATTCAGAGTGTCGTCGCTCAGAGTGTGCTGTTGGAGGAAGTGCAAAGTGTAAATTTAAACTTGGCTTAATCGTAACAGGACAGATTACACCCAGCAGGTGAGTCTATGGGCAACAGGGGCAGACTGCGAGCACTGGCACTCCGCCCCACCAGCAATAACTCTAATGGAGCACTTTCAGAGCTCCTGGGAGGAGAAATCAAATGATGTCAACCATGTCATAATCTACGTCTGGCTCCATGTGAGAAGGTGCAGGTTTAAGGTTCAAAGTCTGGAAGGTATTCAGTTATTATATCATATCTCTTATTTAAGATTTTCATTTGAGTACAAAAAAGTACAACTGACTTTCTCAGTACAGCTTTTAAAAAAAACTCAGAGCCCCTGTGGCGAGAAGTAAATAAATTGCGGACGGAAAAGAGGTCTCCCATCACTGAGTCTGTGTGTAAACAAAACCAGCAGTGGGTGACAGGGTTTCAGCAAGAGGTTTGTTCTTTACTTACGGACCTAAAGCCTTCACAACAAGATATTGTTATCTCTGTCTACACGTTACAATCCATGTCTGATGTCTTGCTCTCGCGAGCAGCTCCCGCAGGTTCTTCTCCGATGGATTGTGAAGCCACGGTCTTGGATGTTGTAGTTGGCGCACTGTAACTGAGATGCTGCTGAAAGACAGAAAAAAAACGTGTCCACGAGAAGTTTCAGGGATGTATTAAAGGAGGATAAAGTGATTAAAGATTGAAGATATGCTTAGGTGTGTAATTAGCTTTTAGTAGAGTGTCGAGCTTTCAGTAGGTTAACCGACAAATTCAGCTTCTGCTAAAAAGTGACAGTCGTGAATCTGCTGAGGAGCAGTCAGCCCCGTTATATTAACACCCTCTCGTTCTTGAGAGCTGCCTATTGAAGCACAGAGTAGTGCCAACAGATCCTCGCGCTGATAGGGCCACAGACCTCCAACCTGTGTGTGTGTGTGTGTGTGTGTGTGTGATCTCTGCTCTGAGCATTCAGCCAGTGACTGATGACGTTCCCCTCCAGGGCCAGGCGACATCACGGCACAAAGGGCCACTCCGGGTGAAACAAAGACCCTCTAATTGTGCCTTTGAGCAAGCCGCTTGGTCGGTCAGCTGGTGGCTGGTGGATCCCTCGGGTCCTGTAGATTGGCTGAGGCCTGACAAAAAAGAGGCTTTGTGTCTCCTCTTCTAGCTGTAGGTGCTCAGCTAATATCAAGGTGTATGTACTTCTGAAAAGTCATATTTTAACAGAAGAAAATGTATATTTTCTTAATATAATTTCATGTTATGATAAAAAAAAAACTGTATTTTGTCGTATTAATAGAAATAATTAAATAAACATGCACTGATTGTCTAATAATTGCCTAATAACCTCCTTTTTTATTCACAAATCCCCTGAATACTACACCATAACAGCAGAGCTCAACGTAAGGCGGACACAGCAAACAGAGCAGCTGTAGCTCATAACATAAACGGAACAAATCTGTGCAGCATGACCAAAATATACCACGGCTAAACGTGGAGCTCAGCGCAGCGAGCGCCAGATCTTCCAGGACAGCGGGGAGCGTCCTGACTGTGATGGATGGTGGATGCTGGTGGTCTGTTGTTGGGGATGCAAACAGCCAGGCCATTTGGTGCTATTGTTAGCCATTGTTTGGGAAGGCTATTGAAGACTAACCCTGCCTCTGTGCCGGAGGTCAATGAGGTTTGATGACGTTGTAATGGATCCTAAATGGCTCTTTAAAGAGGTGAAATGAGCGCATGCTGCGATGTTTTCACATCCAATAAACTCCAATTATTATGAAGAGCATATCCCAAACGTAATGGGATTAGAAAAGTTTACAGCCCAAGGCAGCGTTGGTTATTCTTATAACAAAACCTCACAGAATCCACACCACTGCCGTGACAACGTCTCCACATCAAAACTTGTTTTCTTCAAAACCAGTCGGCTATTTGTGGCGTCTCCCATGTAGCGGCATGTCAGAAGGAGAGTGTTTGTTGTTGCTGTGAAAAGGCAGCCTGCTCTCAGAGACGTGTGTGTGTGTGTGTGTGTGTGTGTGTGTGTGTGTGTGTGTGTGTGTGTGTGTGTGAGAGAGAGAAGAGGCCTGGCTGCTAGGGGCGAAGCGGCGACAGACAACAGACTGAGAGGCAGTCTGCTCCCGTCGAGTCTGCACTGCTGTGCTCTGAACACACCACTAGAACGTGCTCTTCTGCAGATTATCCCTCACTCACTTGCTCATTGTCACACATCTGAATGTCTCACACAGACTGGGGATGGACTTGTCTCTCGTTGTCTCTGAGCAATAAGACTTGGGGTGAATGGTTTCCAAATTATAACCAAACAGGCAGCTCAGGAACGGTCCTGCAAAGAGAATAATGTTGAGAAATAGGTATATTTGTGACTTAATGCGGAAGATTAGCGCAGGATGTGTCAGCGCTGCATTGATTGTATCTGTGGGAGGCAGATTTGTTCCAATCTGCAAGTGAAAGGCTAAAGGGGTGAGTCAAGTGTCTGCAGGACAAGATGGATGGACAGAGGGCTTTCATGAACTCCATTCTCATAAAATGGATCACAGTTTTTTGTCCACTAACTTGACGAATCAGAGCTTTGAAAGGAATCCGTAGCATATATTTATTTTTGAGTCTTGGTTGCAGAGCTGTGTTTTGTGTGCCGTTCCTCCTCAGCGGGGTGATACATGTAAATAACAGTCTGCAGAGAGATTAGGCTTTCCATGCTAGGCTGCTCTGCCAATTGAAACCCGCTGATGAGGACAGTCAGAGCACCAACTGTTCCTCCGACAGCACCACAAGAGCCACCAACCCGTCGCCATTTGTTATCGGCACGCATGCACGCAACCAGCCCGTTGGGATTCTGGTGCTGCTCCGTGGATATAAGTAGGAAGAGCAAAGTTTGTTGACGGGTGCTGAATTCACGTGTGTGCTTGTCGAGCTTAAAGTGTGGTTAGAATCGGTTTCTAAATTAATAAATGTGAAATAAATGTGCGTGCGTTTGTGTCAGTCCCACTGGGTGCTGACCAAATGACAATAGACAAATTCCCAGTGGGCCCCTTGACTCCCATTGAGATTTCCCTGTCCCACTGGAGTCCCCAGTGTCCCCTCCATCACTCGTAAGACAGTAATTATTTCTTCGTTTTCAATTAGCAGACGTCACCCAGCGTGGACACGGAGCCCACAGAGGATGGATGTTTCCTACAAACTGAATCCATCTGGATCTTTCGCCCTAAACAACTGATACAGAGACGATCAACATTTTGAGGAACTTATAGTAGAATAGGGAAGAATTTTTCAATCTAAGACACACCAAAGTCGAGTATGCAAGACAAAAAGGACAAAGAGGACATGACTGAATGAGTGATAATGGATATTCATTAGCATCTCATATCTTCACCTCTCTGCCAGTTATGAGCTCAAAGTTGACTCGGAGTCGAGATTTGAATGCTCCAATCCAGAAACGGTGTCCGGCACGTGTTCTGGAAATGCCCACATGGTCCACACTCCCGCTGCAGTCCACACAGTGGAAACCACATGGCTCGCAGCAGAGCACAGACTGTACACACACTTTACTGCGTGAACCACGGCGGGGCTGTGGACGAGTCTGATGAGTTAGAAAGAGCATTGTGTAACGCTGTGGAAGAGGTTTCACGAATTAGCTTTCAAGCATTTCGGAACACCAATTACACACGTGCACTTAAGTAATTTCCAAGCAAATGTTAAACACATCTAAGCAGTCGTTTGTTAGCGTGCAGAGACGGAAAGCTGTGAGACGACAGGCGGCTGTACTTCAGAGAAACAGGGAACTACACTCAATTCCAGTTCAGATAGGATGGCAGCACAGCAGACGCTCGAGCGCCTCTCGACGGACGATCGCCGGCCCGAATCCCTTGTTGCAGTCTCCTCTTTCCTCTGTTAACAATTTCTGTCAAGGTTGAACCAACAATGCACTTAACCCCCAGCGGCTGTAGTAGAGCTGCAGCAGTGGAAGACTGTGGTGATGCGTTCCTGCTGGGAATGTGTGTAGCAGTGTGAAAGGGGGATGTTGTGGAAAGAGGCATGAGTCAGCTTTTCCTGAATGATTAAACATCATTTTTCTAATGCATACAGAGTTTAAACTAAAAAAAGAAAACACGAGAGCAGCCGCGTTTATGTATTTGAGGGAAAAACTGTGATTTAAATCAGTTTTACACATATGTGTACATTGTAAATAACCCTCTCAGCGAGGGCTGAGTTTGTTCAGGTGTTTCGACTTTGGGTTGTGTGAAACTTCGTACATGATGAAGCATAACTCAGAGATGCTGTCCCACTGTGTCGGAGTGTCTGTGCTGTTATGGGAAACACTGCCAGCATTGTATTTAATTAGCTTTCTTAACGCATCTATAAAGAAAACAATTAGTCTTAATTAAAATCGCTGCGTGCTGTTGTGTGGTTTCAAAGTAATGGACTAACAGCGACTCACACACTGAGCCTATATAAATGACTTCCAGTCACTTCATAGTAAACTTTAAATTTAACATGAGGGAAATGTCCCACCCTACGAGCTCTTAATGTTTAGCATAATTGCCGTTGCATGAATAATTCATAATTATTTATCAATCTTCCTGTGCATCTTTCAACAACAGTAAATGATGTATTTGTTTTAATTAGTCTATGTTTTTTTTTGCCTCATAGCTACTTTAAGTTTAGTGGAGGCAGAATGTTTCATAAATGTATTTTAGTGTCTGAGAGGATATATTTTTTACAGTGTGAGAGACTCAGACCAACACAATAACAGCACAGGCCTGTGACGAATGAGAGGGATAAATATTGTGTATGTTTGAGAGCTGCTGAGGCGAGGCAGTAGCCTAAAGATGTACTGACGATCAGGGGGGAATACACTCACACGCGCACACGCGCATGCACAAAACGCACATGAATTTGGTTTAATATGTAGCTTCTCCACATGGGAGGTGAAGCAGAACCCTTGCTGCTCTCACACCAGAAGGCTGGAAGAATACCGTGTGTGTGTGTGTGTGTGTGTGTGTGTGTGTGCGTGTGTGTGTGTTTGGTTGGAGCTGACTCTATTATTCAGTCTCTTCATATTCTTCAAATTGCTTTAGGAGGAGAAATTTCGCAAAGAGCCCTGGAGGACTAGGAGAGCTGCTGTTAAGATTCTTATTATTATTGTTATTGAACATTCGAGGAGGCGGAAGCGACATGGAAAATAATTTGCAGCCCCTTTTCGACTCAGGGGTTAATTCACTGGTGTTTATTGATACTATAACTCCCCTAAATCACATCTACTATCAACCAAATTCGTGCCATGGCAACCAGCAGAATAGAAAACAATGTGCTGCTCTTTCCGCACAATTGTGTGTCACGTGTTTTGTAGTTTGATGATAGAGGCTTAAAGTTACCACATCTATAATGCATTTAATCATCAGATCTATCGACGCTTTTACAACCATATTCTAAAGAATTTAGATATCGTCGTCATTTCATCGCATTTCACCGGCCCGTTCATGATGTCGTCGTGTGGCAAAATATTGACTATGTGGATTAAATGACGCCCTTTTTCTCGTAATGGACCTGCAGCAGCTCACAGCTCGGACAGGACTTGCCCACTTCCTCTGCTCTCATTCCATTTACATCGTGGCTGAATTGTAAAACTTCAGGTGTAGTTGAAACTTTTAGCGAGTGGGCGCTTTTCAATGAGCTTAATTAAACTAATTATCTTCGCAGAGCTGTGTTAGATAGTCAGAGTTTAAAGTTATAGTGGTGTATTATCAAGCCCCTATAATTTTCTCTCTAATTTAGAATTAATTGGAAATAATATGCACGGTGCACTGGGCACATAGTGTGGCCCTCTAATCTATGACCTGTGTAAGTGGTGGAGATAAAGCTAACCTTTTCCCCTTTCATTCAGGTTCCCATTAATTAAAACTCATTTTAATTGTATTTTAATTTTCACAAAAACATACATTAACCCCATTAATGTCTGCTCCAGCTCGAGCACAAAAAATGCTAATGGAGGGATTGAATTTAAAAAAAAAGAAGAAGTGAGAAGCGAAAAGTAGTAATTTTCTCCCTTCTTCGTTTTCTAAGAGAAGAGAAGTGTCAGCGAATTCAGGGTGGTGAGGGCAAAATTAATTATTTCAGCCTGATAAAGCTTTTCATCTCCCTGACTCCTTGCACCAAAAAAGCCAATTAATGATGTCAAACATGCTCTCGCTCTCCGGGGACAGCCTCCACTCTGATGTGTGTGTTTACCGCAATGGGACAGAGTGGGTGAGCTCTCTGTATATATGTGTGCATGTACAGTGTGTGTGTGTGTGTGTGTGTGTGTGTGTGTGTGTGTGTGTGCGTGCATTACCTCACCAGCCACCACAGGACCTTCCTTGCTAATCAGAGCCCACCTGTCAGGCTCCTGCCTCATTATCTACGTACAGAGAGGCCACTTAGTCAGGGCAGCTCCTTCAGCAGCCAGCAGCCTTCTGCCTGCCAGCGTGAATGTATTGCGCTGTCCTCAGTGAGATAATTCACTTAATTATGGGGTGGAAGTGGCCCGAAGCAGGAATAGGTCAACACAGACTGACATGTAGCTCATAGGCCTTCAACTATGTGCAGGACCTGAGACAAGAGCATACAAACTTCTCCCCACTGAGGAAAGGTTAGCTTACTAATTAACTGACTGACTGGGAAAGCGCTCTCCTCGCCACAGGGTCAGAGGTCAGAGTCAGCTACACCGACAACAGTGGAGGAGGCCCTCAGGAACACTATAACATTACCGCATTTAACTGCATGAATAACCTTGGCTGGATGAAGTCAGGGGCAGAAACTTTAATAGATTTACCTATATATACCTACATATTAGGGGTCTGCGTCATAAACCTGTACAGTAAAAACCAGCATGTGCTACATATGTGCAGTGGATTTGGCCAACACAAGCAAGTTTTCTATCCTCACAGAACTGTAAACAACAATCGCAGCGTACAGTATAGAAATGCCAGCTGGTAGAAGCTAAACCACAAATGTCATCCCTGTTGGAGGCTTGTAAAAAAACAGTAAAGTCATTAAAGCTGCAGTATGTTTTTTCCCTGGTGCAAAGATATTTAAATAACGTTTCTAACCAGTCAGAGAATTTCTTTCTTTTTATAATGATGGAGAAACATGTCTAGAATCACGACGCGACGCTGCTTTGATCTCGTTCCCGTTTATCTACTTATTAATGATGCGTGTGCATGTTTACTGTGATCCTGCATGTGTCGAGACGGAGCATCGGCAGGACGGATCGCTGTAACATGTGACCCGCTCAGAGTGGTTTCACAGAGATGATGTGTGGGAGTGTGTGTGCTTGTGGATAAGTGTGTGTGTGTGCACGCGCGCCGTTGGACAGGGTGAGAGTGAAATATGGACTTGGATGGAAAGATGAGGGTGCTGGCGCTGATCACTGACAGTGCGATCAAGATGTACTTGACTGCTGTGTCTGTTTGGGGCTTTTGTGTGTGTGCGTGTGTGTGTGTGCGTGTGTGTGTGTGTCTGTTGCCGTTGGCGTCTAAATATCTACTACACCAGCATCTCCCATCGTTCTACCCGACCCCTCAAACGCCATCCATTCTCAAAGAGGATGATGATTTAAAGTCAAATCTCTAATGCAACACACACGGTACAACATGGACAAACACACACACACACACACACACAGTTATGGGAACCATGTGGGACAAACTGTCTCTGACATTACAACCATCGTCTCACTCATTCTCCTGCCCGTGTCTCCCCTGTTAAAGCTCCACTTGGAAAGGTTGTGTGTTTCTGTACGAAGCCGCCGTGTCAGGCTTTTCCAGACATACCGATAAAATGAATGAATGCTCGTTTATGGGAATGAAGTCCTCTCTTTACATCTCTCTTGCTTTTGTGATTTAGTCATCAATCAGCTGCACGCAGTTTACACTGCACGTATGTGGGCATGTGTCTGTTTGCATTTGGGTCATGTAAGTTATGTTTCTGGTGTTTCTTATGTTGAATTCCTGCAAGAAGCAGAACCAGACAGAGGTAGAATGTCTTTTTCATATTGAATAATAATGTGACCTTAGTGAGGTGCGCTTGACTTGTTTTCTCATGCACTCAATGATCTACCTCTCCATCCACCGTAGTAAAATGTTAACCTCCAAACTGCAAGTACCATGTGGATTGAGTTAGAAGATGCAGAGAAAAGCCTGCTGACTTCCAAAAGCTTGTTTTACCTTTTCCTTAATGCTTAAATATTTGTCATATGGTCATTAACAGTATAAACCTTACAAAAACTAAATGACACACGCCTCCAACGTCTTTTTTTCTGTAATACAAAATAGTTCTATGATGTTTTTGACCCCATGTGAAATGAAACAAACTAAATATAAAGCAATGTAATTCACCAGGAACAGGTTCTCCACCATTTGTCCTGAGTGTCTGTATGAACATCATGAATGTTCACACAGGTACGTTCAGACCTGCCATGCCAAAATATCCACTCTAACAAGTGATTTAATTTAATCTACTACCAGCGGAATTTAAAACTTGATGAGTTCTGCGACCTTCAGAGTCCCCCGGCGCCAATATTTTACAGAGCCGTCGCAAATCTTTTCTTTAGACATTCACCTAAGTCCTCAAAATTAATTTGTGAGTGATGGGGTTAAATCTTCTGCACACTGGGCTTACAACAAATAAAAAATCCACCACTTTCCAGTCTGCAACACCTGTCACCTGTGGTGGAACATAAATGTGTGTCTACTTTTTAGATTTTTGATGCCACAAAAAAGTTGTTTGTTGACACACTCCAAATGACAAATCCTGCCAAATACTGATCCTCTGTTGATCGACGTCACTGTCTCCGCCACTTGTGTCTCTCCTCCTCCTGGTTTCAATTGAGTGTTTGCTCCTCTGGCGTGACAAGAGAATCCCGCGTGTTGCCAGTGCAGAAGGTGAACTGTGTTTGCCGAAGAGCAGATTATGGAGTCGTGGTCAGCGATGTCATCTCACAGCCAGAAGGACCTCGGATTGAATCCGGCCTGGGTGAAGTTTGCATGTACTCCCTGTGCCTGCATCACTTTTCTTTGGGGAACTCTGGCTTCATCCCACTGTCCAAAGACCCCCCCGACTGATGGCAAAGAATCAGCAAAAGCAAAGGCTGAACAGAGCAATGGATTATGGACAGGATTAGTATTAATTTAACATCCCTGTTCATGCTTCATAAATCTAAAGTAAAGCACCGCTGTCTCAGATTTTCCATGATGCCCCCCCCGCCGTCCTCTTCTTCGTCTTTTCATCACTTCTTTTGTTCATTCCTTTGCTGCTTTGCAAAGCCACAGATTGTCAAACTCCTCAGTGTGCCACACTGATCTCCGCCGTGTTTGACAGAATCTGTCAGAACCGGCCACATTGTCTTATTTCAGCTTGTGACTTTTTTCTTTCTCTCCTTCGTCTCGCCGTTCCGCCGCATCTTTTCCCGTAGTATGAAATCCCTCCATTAATGTCCAGAGGCATTTTTCTCTTACAAATGACAGGTTTAAACAGACCTTATGAGATGGGTGGTGGTGGTGGAGCTCTCTTGACAGACTTCCCGGACGTATCCTCATCTGAACCTCAGATTCGTGCGTGTTTTGAGACCCGGAGTTGTTTTTCCGAGCCAAAGCTGCAGTAGGCGGCCCACGTTAACTCATCTCATCAGTGTAAATGTAACACACCTAAATGCACACATGGAGAAAATAGCAAATGATTACATTTGTGTCAACGAATTAACAGCATATAGGACAGTTCTTGTTTGTTTGGGGGAGCTGAAACCTCAGTAGTGTCAGAACTGCCAATTTGTGGCCAGTTTGAGATGTTGACATCTGCATTCTTTCACGTTCAGTATGACTCCCTGCACTGAGCCCAGAGACCAGCTTTAGATTGCTTTATTTATCTCTACGCTCCTGTGGTTGAAAGGATACGGAGTGTGAATATAGAGCTGCTTCACTTAGTGCTGTGGATTCGAACTGCAAATGGATAAAGTCCATCAATCTACACACACTGGAAACGCACTGAGGACACGTGTGGCTTCCTTATCCTCAGGACTCCAGAACTTACATGACAAGAATTAGTGGAAGCGTTTAGGAGGAACTAATTAGGCTAACTAACTAACTAGGCTGGAATTAATATTAGTTTGAAAGCCCCTAAGAGGAAGGACAATTCCACATATATTACATATTACATTATATATATATATGTTTTGTTTAGGATGCACACTTAATCTGACCATTGTCATTGTCTGACTTCATTTGTTTTGCTCATGAATGGACATATATTTAATTTGTAGAATAGAAACCACGTTGCAGCCCTGGCTGTGTACACTGCACATTTTATGGCCTCTGAAGTCCATAACGGGTGACATCGGCATCGCTCAAACATTCACCGACTGCTCTCAAGTTTCCTGAAATTCTTCTTTTAGATTTGCGTCGCTGTCCCCATTCCAGCTGCTGTCTGGTTCCCATCAGGCTGCAGGTTTAACGATTCTGGATCCGTGACTAGTCGGGACGCAGTTTATGTCCATTTTCGAGGTGCGACATTGAATGTGAATCATTTAACATTGTTTACTTTGGCCCCGCTCTCTAACTTTGTAGTGCCAGACAGAGTTACGATCATACTTAACTTGGCATATATTTTTGAGACCAGAGAGTTTAAACCTCTGGCAGTGTCAGAGAGGGGTTTCTCACGGAGGATATTGAAGGATAAGTGAAATGGTGCCAGTAGTAAGGTTGTTCTGATCGTCCTCTGATTGTCTAATCATTTGTGAAACTTAAATTGAAATATAAGTTGTTACAGACTACATTTTATTTCTTGTTGTATCCAGAAAATAGTTTGGTCCATGTTCTGTTGTTGTCTGTTTCTTACATCAAAACCATCAAATCCCACCAGGTCTCCTTTACTCTCTGTGAAACGCCAATTTGCACACCAATCGTTAGCGTCGAATACATCTGAATTAATTTAGTGTGGGGAAGTCTTAGTCTCAATTAAGGCCCCACATCTTAATATAATCAGTGTGTTTTTGCCTCCTTGCCAACCACAGGTGATAAAATGCTACAGAACATCCACAACTTACATCCAAATACTCAATACACAAGTGCACAGGCTGTCCAACTTTAGCTCCAGTTTTGTCATACTGTGGAACAATGTGCAGATGCAGCTGAATATTCCTCCATAATTAGATATATTGAGATTGAACATTCTGATATATGAGTATCTTGCTCAAGGACACCTTTCCTCAAGGCAGGCTTTATGCTTTCTGACAGTTAATTGGGCTTGGACGCGCGTCCTCTGGTTTCTTCAACCACACCAGTGTTTGCGAAGCAATCTGCCAGTACTCTGTGCCAGCGATTGCAGGCAGGCTGCTGCGTTTGATGACCCAAAGAATGTAAAGCAACATGCATCTTATATCCTATCGGAACCAGATTTATGAGGACGTTGGGTGAGTACACTTGAGTTGAACAAACGCCTTGTCTTTTGCTGTTTGTACATGTGTCAGTCATTAGTTTCTTTGGTCCAGGCCTGGATGCTCATTTTACCCTTTTGTCTTCTCCGAGACATCTCTGTGCGTTTATCTTGCTGCGTCAACTACAATAACAAAGATCACCCCCCCCCCCACACACACACACACACGCACACACACACAGAGTGACTGATACACACGAATACACATAAATATATGACGATGTGCGCTCATCCACCCACACCATTCCAGGCGCTTCCAAATGAAAGGGACAGTAGTGATGCCACAGGCCACAGGCCACCCAGTGCGGCAAATGAATATTCTGCAGTTGCACTTCTTCTGTTTTCTCTAAGACCAACAAGTTCCCAGTGTGTGTGTGTGTGTTTATTCATTTCTGGTCTTCTGATGAACATACATCTAATAATAATTAGTTTAACTTATAAGAATAAGAATAACTTTTTTGTTGTAACATGTATGAAATGTGTCAATGATAAAATAAAGTGGATTCTTCTTTTTCTATTCATTTACCCTTTAAGCTCCGTTTTTGGTCTCCACCAACTCTTGTATTAAATAACTGGATCTTTAGCTGCTCACTCCTCCACTGTTCTCACCGACTCATTGTAAACTGCGTTTTCCCATCACTTCCTGATAGCGATTAGTGATGTTCGGTGGTATTTTTAGCAGCCACGGCGACTTTGCCCGTTGGCGGCACTGCTCAGTACAATTGCTGTAAACAAATGGGGGCATGTTTGCGACAACTGGTAGCTTTTATCTCATAGCAGTGCTGCTGTTAGTGGTGGTGCTTCTCAAAATGAAGACCACATTTCACATAAATGTCTTGTCTCGTCCTGTAGCGAGGAGGATGCAAACTAATTGTTCTGGATCCTCTCTGTTTCTACATGTGTTTGTTTTCTGTTTCGCTAAAGAGGAATACATTGTTGGAACACATTTAGCTTCATGACGGAAACAGGGACTAAATATTTGGTCGGTGAACCTTTCTTGCATCCCGAGTTGCTACATAAAATCCTTACAGCTTTCATTCGTCTTACTTTGTGTTTCTGTCCCTTCTTAAACATCAGCTTTATTTTTGCTCCGAGGCCTAAAGGCTGGATGTCGTGGCACAAAAAGGAGGAGGAGGGGAAAAAAAAACGGCAGAAACAACCCAGGAATGTCATTCAGCCAGCCAGTCAGCGAGGCCAGGGCAGGCGAACTGCAGAAAGGCCACAAGTCTTTGAAGTCCGCCTCGACAGTTGTGGACCCTGGACGCTCTCTGGCACGGAGCAGCAAAACCTGATCACATTTCATTAGTCTGATGGGAAAATCAGACAAATGGTTCACTCGAGGTTTATTTTGGTGCTGCTATCCTCCTGTCAAAGCTGGGGAGACTTCACGGACTCGTCTGCACAGACGCGCGCACGCGCTCGCTCTCTCCTGAATAGCTCGTAGAGTTCAGGTTAGATTAAGCAACAAAGGACACATTCATCTTATTTAGGTCAGGCCAGAAGTTTGATGTGTTCCGGTCTGTTTTGTGTTTTATTGTGTTCCACACACACACACACACACACACACATCCACACTCATAACATGTGTAGTGCTTGATTACATTTCCTTGTAGTTTGACTTAAATCAGAAACTTGTGCACTTTAAGGTCGGTATGTATCAAAGACAAATGCATTTTGTCTTTTACAGATCCTGGAAAACCTTTTATACATTTTGTTTTGTTCTTTTGTTTCTAGCATTTATCACGTTGAAGCGCAGCCTCACTGACATTTTATAAAGAATAGAAACATTAACACATACATTGGATCACAGTATGAACCGTTTAGCATTAATTCCTGGAGCATTGTTACGGACTATGTGTTGTAAGGCTGCTGCACGTCGCTGTGCTATGTGGACGCTGCGTCACAGTGTGTGACGAGGAGGCAGTAAAGCTGGAGAGACGGGCTGCCCTCCTGTGACTGACAGAGTACAAGGTCCTATTAGATGTTATATCTAAAGGGCCTTGTCCAATCAAAGTGTCACTCACAGTATGAGGGGGGGTGTCGTGATGTAATTTTTTTCATTGATTGAAAGGTAACAAGCTCCTATCAGCTTTTCTGTCACTCACGCAGCCGCTGTTTGTTGCTTTGTTTGTCTGCTGTCATGTTGCTCTGCTCTTAGAAATATCACTCAGCATCGAATGCGTGTTTCTTCTTTACTTCGTGCTTCATGACAGAAACGGGAAAAACACATTTATGTGACTGTTTCTCTTCTGTCAAAGGGGAAATGGTGCAAAACAGCGGCTAAAGCCCACTTAAATGGCTTCCTTTAGGATGTAATGAGATGCTGAGAGTGCAGCTAATCTCTATTCTTCTGCCTAAGTCCACTGTTTAACCAGGGACATGAATATATGCTGGGTAAACGGCTTTTCCCTCTGCCCTGGAAGCAGTCTGTTCACTTCAAAGGTTAAGGGGGGGTGTGGTGTCGGCACTCCTCTCTCCCTCCACTAAATCCCTGTCATCATTTTATTTCTTCTTTTTGTCTTCTCTTCTCATTTGAGCGTCTTCCTGTTCTGTATCACACCAGGAGCTTTATGTGTCTCTCTCCCTAACCTCCACTTTCACTTTTTACTCTTTTTGTTTTCTTTATATTCTTTATTTATTTTAAAATATTAGTACACATCATAAACATTTTCTCTTTCATTCACCGTCTTTTAAACGTTTTTGTCTCTGCGTCTCCTCACTTCATGTTCCTCCTCTTCTTACATCTCATCCTCTCTCTCCTCCTCCTTCACCTCTGTCCCTCTCATCCGACCAATTCCGTATTTGACTTAGAGAAACAGTGGTGTCGGTTACAAACCCTGGGAATCCAGGTAGAGCATGAAGAGGTTTAGTAGCTCAAATGAAAAGGGAAGGAGAGGATGAAGGGAGCGTCTTTTAACTTGAAGGCAGAGTAGTGGATCAGAATGGCAGTGCTCGGACAAAAAAGGGATAATCCGTGAAATCTGTCCGGGTCAAGGGTCAACTTCCAGCCAGCCATGTGCGTCTAGGCGTGTGTGTGTGTGTGTGTGTGTGTGTGTGAGTGTGGAGATTAACTTAAGGGGGCCAAGAAGGAAATGAGGGGAAAGTTAAAGAGATTGTTTATCCTCTTAAACTCACTTCACAGCCAACACACTGGGGAACCCCGAGTGAGGAAACAGAGAGGGTGGGATCACTCTCTCCTACTCTGCAACACACACACACACACACACACACACACACACACACACACAATGCATATGCTAATCATCTTGAATTTTAATTAAGTTTCACCAGTTTTGCAATCAAACGGAAAAAAACATACAGTAATTGTTCCTCCTTTTTTTTGCAGCTTGATATAGACGTTCTCATTAAAATGTCCTGCGCTGTTTGTGTGGTAGCGTGCACTGTACACATGTTAACGTCCTATCGATTGATGAAGACCTCGGATCCTCTGTATGAAGCATAAACACGTCAGCAGTCAGTGTGTTACACAAACTCATGTTTGGGTTGTGATATGGATAGAAAGGTGAAATGATCCTGTCCTGACTGCAAAACATCGTTTAAATCATGATTTACAAGTAATTTAGTTTCATGTTAAAATACAGATTTTATTTAAATTCAGTTCGTTCCCAATGGAAACTAAGACAAAACGTTTTAATTAGCTCGAACCAATAGTGTTTGAAACTGAATAAAAAATTATGAAATCTAAAATCACAAATTAAATACATACATACTCTTTTTTTAAAGATAAAAAATTTTGCTGCTTTTTATTAGCAAAATATGCAACTAGATATGTAGACCCACTGTGTAAAAAGTTAAATTGAAAAGACATTATTTAATCAATAAATATAAATATAATAAGAAAAATTTTAGTATTAAGATCCTTTTTTAGACGACAACTGAAAAGCATAAACTCATTGTATTTATTAAAATAATTAATGAAAATAATAAATCAGTACAAAAACTCTATGTAGTTGTGTTGTAATTATCCTAATTAAATGTTCCCAGTGATAAAATTTAGCAAGAATAACTTTCGCATTAAAGTAAAGAATAAATATATGTATCATTTTATATAGTTTTATAACTATATCTTTAATCTAATTCACAAACCAGGAACTTCCTGAATTACAGTTTAATAGATGTGTAGTTATCTGTTTTGTACGTTATCAAAACGACAGGTTCCACTTCACCTTGTGAGAAGTTCTCTGGCCACTGCAGGTGCGTCAAGAAGGAGTAAAAGTCAAGGGTCAAATGTCAAGGGTTTAGGGGCTGTAAATGCTCCCACTGGGCCTGACACCTGTCACACATGTGGGAGGTAGGATAAGCTGTCGTGTCTGTGTGTCTGTCTGTGTGTGTGTGTGTGTGTGTGTTTTTCAGAGACCAGCAAAGCACCTTGCACACTGCACCTGTACGCAGAGCTCAAGTTACCCTGTATGGACACTCAGGGAGAGGATAGGAATGTGTGTATTTCTGTCGAACTGTGGCCCGCACACACGCTCACAGTGGAGATCAAAGGTTCCCCTGTGAGCTAAAGGATCAGTGCAATCATTTAATAATAGTAAACAGATATCTTATAATAATTAAAGCTTAATTTTCCAATCTGTAATTCATATATTGTATTCAGCAGTCACTGTAAAGAAACCCCACATGTGAAAAATCACAAACTTACTTGGAGAAGCCTGAAGATAATCACAGAAGACAACGTCTTTTATCCATAAACCAAGCATGAAATCCGTTAAAAGTAGTCGTCTGAGGTCCCCCTCACTCACGTTTTTCTGTGTGTTGAATTAAATAATAATAATTGTACTGTTACAGGGGAAACACGTGTATTTATGTGTACGCTGTATTTGTTTATTTGACTTCATTAAAAAGTGCTAAATTAGAGAGAAACGATTACGACAGAGAGTGGGTGCACAGCCATATGCAGTCAAATAAAACAGCAGCACTGTTTGATCTTAAGTGCCGCACTCATGTAAAAATAGCTTCTTTCCATCCCAGCTCTTTTCCCCACAGTTTGGCAACACAGCAAATTAGACTCGACAAGACATGAAATTGGTGTTTTGACTGGGGGGATCCTGATGTCAGCCAGCTACAGCATGTGTTTGTCCCTGCACTCGCTCCTATGACAGTAGAGCTGTGAGCCACCCTCCAGTTAGTTTGCTAACAGCTTCTGTGGCTGTGTGAGGTATTCTTCCCTCCACCAAACACCCCAAGTGACTTGGAGATGGATTTGCATTGAGGTGGGTGGATGCAGGCTCAGACTGACTGGATTGTGGGGATATTTGTATTTGGATGTTGCAGTTTTTAGCTTCTACCACACCAGCTACTAAATGTCAGGGCATCTTATTTTTGATTTAGTTTCAGTTTAATATTCTTGGTGAAATATTCTGTAGAGTTATAAGATATATGCTCAACACTAAACGTTAAAACACAATTACGGTACACTTTTAAAATTATTTCAGTATTTTAAACTATTTTAAAACCAGATCCCGAAACTTAGATGGAAGCAAACAATCAAGATCTTAGTGTTTTACTTTATATGTGTCATAACATTATTAAGTCACCTTAACATACTAATGATAAGCATTTTAACTTTAGTGCTGTGAGTGTGTATATTCACTAAAGACTAAAGAAAATATAACTAATAGTAATTAGTATGTGAGTAAAATGGCAGGAAAAAAAACTCTTTACACCTCATTCAGGGTTTGGAAAAAGGCCATGTTTTTTCTGTGTACAGTGTGTGTGTGTGTGTGTGTGTGTGTGTGTGTGTGTGTGTGTGTGTGTGTGCGCAAGCCACGAACTAAGTGGGATAATAATACAGTGACCCCAGGAGGCAAAGTGATTAAATTATAATCAGCACGGATTAATTAATCTATAATATTTATTCCTATTATGGCGAGGGGAGAGGAGGCACAGAGCTTAGAAAAGGTTATGTGCGCACGCTCCTCGCTCTTTGTTTCTGTGAAAAGCGACGCTCGGGGGCGGGAGAAGCGACAAGGCCCCTTGACAACGCAGGCAGAAGGTTATTGCTGATATCAAACGCCCTGCATGCAATTATCTGTCACAACAAATAATTAAGAGGGCTGATAATGAGAAAATTAACATTTCCATTGTGGAGATGTTTTATTGTCTGCTTGGGTCACTGCAGAGAGGAGGCTTCGAGAGTGACTGAATAAATTATCTTCCCTGTGTGTGTGTGTGTGTGTGTGCGCCTGTGTGCAGAGATCAGTCAGAGAGTGTGTGTCCTCAGGTGTGTAGGCATTTGTTTTTCTGTTCAACATGGAGACCTCTTGTATACATCTTTGCGATGTATGGAATGAATAAATTATTAAATTTTTTAAATTTGATATTTATAGATTTTTGACTGTTGGACAAATGAAACAAGTGATTTAAATACATCACCTGTGTTTGCTGGAAATCATTTGTTGGAAATATACAAAACAACATTAGTAGAAAATAATTGTTAGTTTCAGCCCAGTTCGTATATTTTTCCTGCCACTAAAGTTTTGGACGGGAAAGAAGAGGGTGGATAACTCCGACAATTAACCCAAGTCACACTATGAAGCTCTGGTCTCCATGGTAACTGTTAATTGTGTCAGAGGATGAAGCGAGGATGGAAGTGAGAGAGAGCTCTACCCCTGTGTGTGTGTGTGTGTGTGTGTGTGAGGAGCTGGGCTGGGGGTGGGTGGGGATCCTGGGGATCTCAGGGTGAGTTGTCACAGGAACTTGACCCCCAGACACACACACACACACACACAGACATCCTAGAAGGGCTGTGGTTGCCATGTGTTTTGACTGACACAATTATGACGCTGTGCAACCAAGTTTAGCTGTGTGTGTGTGTGTGTGTGTGTGTGTGTGAGTGTGTGTGTGTGTGTGTGTGTGTGCGTACATGGAGGAATATTTCTCGGCTTTTGAACTTCCCCTGATTGACACAAATGGGTTTTGGACAGCCCCTCACCCCCCCAATAGTTCTACGTGTGTGTGTGTGTGTGTGTTGGCATGACAGCTCTCGCTCCGCTTTCCCAACCCCTGCAGCTTATATTGAAGGTTATTTTAATACCCCAACATGTTTAGGAAGAGGCAATGACACTACATTGTTCCCGCACAATGGAGGGCAGACGGAGGGCGCTGGAGGTCAGAGGAGGGGGCACCGGACAAAAGGAAGCGCGGGCGCTCATGGCTCGTCTCCTTTCACCCGCCGTGTCTAGACGCCAATGTTCCACGCAGGGTCTCGGAAGAAAAGAGAAAGACGGAAAGAGAAGGGAAAGGAGGAAAGAAAGGATGTGGTGGAGGAGGGGTGGGAGGTGTTTGGCCTTGTCTGGTGGTCTGAGGACTTGAGAGAACAGGAAGGTCAAATAAAGTCCCTTCTAGCTTTATATGTGACGTGGAGGTAGGAGGGTGATTCGGAGAACTACAAAAACTGTAGTGACGCTGCTTTCAATGACTATTGGAAATTAAATTTTAAGTGTTACGACTGGAGATACGTCAGCAACAGGAACTATCATGTTCAACAAACTCCATTTCACTCATGCTGTATTTTTTATAGTGTGTGTTAGTACAACCTCCAAACTGAAAATTACAAGGAGGCTGCGAAAGCATCATCCTAAACATAAATGCTAGACAACAAATGAAGCGTCTCCATTCGTCTCCTTCTGTGTACGACACTGTGTAATCATCACTTCTCATTGTTTGAACTGCAGTTTTAATCCTACACTCGTGAAGCGTTTACTGACATCGTGTTGACCACAGACCAGACGCTGTGAAAGTTCAAACAGAGAGAGGAAGAGAACGAGACTGAAAATAGGACAGTAAGAAAAGATGTTGATGAAGATGTGTGCATGTGAACTGAGTGTGTGTGTGTGTGTGTGTGTGTGTGTGTGTGTTTTTTGGTCGGTTCTCCAGGCAGGTGGCAGCCGTTCCAGGGTAGAGACCCCCCAGCCTTCAGCAAATCCTTATTTTAGTCCTGTGCTAACTTGTCCAGTCCAATAAACCTTTCACCCCGAGGGCTGTAAATCGCCAAACAACTGGTGTGGTTGGCTCTGCCACCCACTGAGACATGCCAGCAGGCGGGTGTAAAAGGGGCATGTCAAATGCCATCACAGAGGAAACTCTAGAGGCCTGCGTCGGTTTCCCGTTACGCAGTTGTAGGGATGGAGAAACGAGCTTCAGGCAGTCTAGCCAGTTGACTGACTGCTCTTACCACACCTATTTAATCTAAATTAAACATATAATAGTAAAACACATGCTGTTCTCGGGAGCTAATTTATTATAAATGCGGTTTTAAAAGGATTTCACGTGGAGCTGTGAGATGTAATGTTCTGTCTCATAGTATTAAAAAAAAAGATGCACAGAAGAATAATGCAATAAAGAACAAAGCTAATTAAATGTGATTCCAGGTACAGTAAACTGGGACGATGAAGCAAACTTCTCTCGACAGAGATGGTGCCGTCGTGAATGTGTTTGTTTTCATTTTCTCGTACAGTACGCTCAGCAGTTTCCCCCCCTCCCTCCTGTTCATGCCGCTGAATCTTCTCACTCTCCCCTCACATGTACCCTTCTTCTCTCTCTCTCTCTCTCTCTCTCTCTCTCTCTTTCTCTTTCTCCCTGCGTGTCAGCTTGGCCCCCTTATTTCCATATGAAAGTGCAAACAGGGCCCCGGTGGTCCCTGGAGTACGCCCCCCATTCAGCTCCCATTTCCCCTCCAACAGCGAATCCTCTCCGCGTCCACCGTGCTTTTCGCTTTGGTGCCATCCAATGGCGTTTTGATCAGCGCGCTCCTGTGATCCGCTCCCATTCCCCAAAAAATAAATAAACAAAATAACAACCACGCACCTACAGATCCTCACATTTTTCTTCCCAAACACTCCAACAATCACCATCTGTCGATAAATGGGAGAGCACTTAGAGAACTGATTCACCTAATTAGCAATCAATTAGCTTGTTACCACCAGCAGTAATTACCTTTTATAGAACCAGAGAGGAGTGCAGCTGCTGCCACTAATAAAACCAAGAGCCTCCTACACGGCCCTCCACACCTAACAAGCCCTGTCTGAGGGAGAGTTATGGGCCGAAGGGAGCAGCCAGTGTGTGTGTGTGTGTGTGTGTGTCGCAGGCGGGGGGCCCAGCAGAGCAAACACAGTCCCCAAGGGGCCTCTCTCTTCTCCCTTTCTAACGGGCTTAAATCCTGTTTTAATGAATATAGGGTCAAGCTAAATGGGAAATCCATCATAGCAGTAAGAGGAGGACGCTTCAGTGAGGGAGGTGTCAGATGTGAATGGGCCGTTTGAGGTGATACAGATCCAGCTTGTGTAGTTTTTAATCATGCCAGCAGTGTGACTGTAGCGATGGTCAGTCCGCCACCAGAAAGTGTTATGTGAACATTCATGATTACCAGAGGTTAAACCCCGGTGGCTCAGGTTGAGCTTTTAAACTCTGTCAGGGTTTGGAGCAAGTAAATAGCTGGATACAATTAGGTTTGCGTCACTTAAACAAGAACAAGACAGATGCCAGTGTTACTTACGGTGACGCTTAAAAACATATTATTATCTCACACACACATAGTTTGCGGCATGGATTAGAGAAATTAATGTCTGCTCTTCCCAAAAAGACCATTAGACCACTTCAGCTCATTCACAAATCCGCTGCCAGATGTCTAATAGGAACCAGGAGAAGCGCACGCATCACCGCTGTTCCTAAATTCTTATTATTTCCATCAATGACTCATCATTGATTCAATTTCGTTTTTCATTCAGTGTTCAGTGAAATAAATCCCCGTTGACGTTATTCCTTCAAATGTTCTCTGGTCAACTCTGCAGAACCCAGACGCACCTGTTCTCCTTTACTCTCCTCGTGTCCCTAAGCATCCAGGACACCTTCCTTTTGAAACTCATCTCCTTTAATCCACCATGCTTTGCTTTCTCCTCCCTGTGACCAGCCAAGCTTTGACTATTTATTAAATGCAAACTTTGAATCCTTTAATCCTAAATGCAGCGCTTTATCCCCTGAAGCAGTGAGAAAATAAATCAGCGTGGTTTTTTTTTTTGCTTTTCCCAGCAGCACAGGGGCTCGCAAATACCTGTTTAGATCTGTGGCCCCCTGTTTACTTGTAGCAGCATGTGGGCTAACAAAAGCCCCAAGTGACAACCAAGGTTAATCCTATATGTCGCCGTTATCCGGGGTCAAGCTTCTTGGCCATATATTTAGTGTGTCATTAATTTCCAACCTGCTACTGCTGCGGCAAGAGCAAGCTGCCACTGTTCAGGTCCCCCACACATGAACACACGTATGCAGATGGACACACACACACACACACACACACACACACACACAATGACTCGCTACATTAGCTAAATGGCCAGAGCGCCGTCTCTTTCTTTTCCTCTCTCTAATGAGACAGGTCTCTGGATCATGTAGTCTCTTCATCATTCTGCTTGTTCCAATCTGGCTCTCCTTTTATCAGGGTATGGTTGGAGGGCCGATGTCATCGCGGGCGACATAAATCACCTGTCAGCAGTGGTCCCTGTGCTCCCATAATGCTCTATTAGTGGTTTCAAAGCTGTTATTGACAAAGCGGCGGCGAGGTATTGTGCCCACAGCGGCTGCCACTGTGGACTCTGGTTATTGTAGACTGTGATTATTTTGTTGTAGCTTTTTTAGGTTTTTTTCCTGCTTTATTACAAGAGGAAAAATATACTTTGAAACCAGCTTTATCCATGTGCCCGTTTACAGCGTCAACACTGCTCAGTATTTGGGCAAATTTGAATTTTCTGTCACTTTCACTCAAGTTGCGACTGACAAGCCGATCGTACAAAAACAGATTCCTCCGAGACAAACACAGCTGAAATTGAATTGTGTTATCAACAGTTTATTAAACATTTCTTGTTGTTTCTCACAATAGAGTTGCTAGAAATGCTCACAGTGCTGCAGGCATTAAAAGCAGATACAGAAACAACTAAATTTGTTTGTTATGGAATTATATTTGTGCCACTATTCGTACGAGCGTAACTTGATATTTTGAACACCGAAAACGTAAACCGTGCAAGCAAAAGTTTATTTTGTGCTAAAA
>JAUMTR010000012.1:5058666-5074079 GCA_032270685.1 Microctenopoma stevenorrisi
GCAGACACTTAGTCACTTTTTAGCACAAAATAAACTTTTGCTTGCACGGTTTATGTTTTCGGTGTTCAAAATATCAAATTACGCTCGTACGAATAGTGGCACAAATATAATTCTATACCAAACAAATTTAGTTGTTTCTGTTTCTGCTTTTAATGCCTGCAGCACTGTGAGCCCAAAAACTGGACTGAGAACACGCCAGTGAACATGGCAGCGTCATTACAAGGTTCAGACGTAGAGGCCTCCTCAGTGTATTTTGGTCACTTCACTGATGGTGTCCTGTGAGGAAGAAAAACTTCAGCATACAGAAGCGTTTAACCTCCTGCAAAATCCTGAGAAACACTCGAGTGAAGAGAAGATGCCTTTGCTATCTCATTTCATGAGAAACTCGACCTCTCAGCCCCCCACATCTGCAGCCAGTCCCTCAGGTCTGATCGGAAAAGACAGGATATGACCTCATCCCTAACCCGCTGACCCGAGGAAGTGCTTCAAAAGAAAATGAGAGTTCATCTAGTGAAGGCTTGCACGAAAAATTGTGTTACTGTTTGACCTCTCGTGGACCCTCGACTTTCGTTTTATGATGAACACTGTAAAATAAATGGTGTCTTTGTTCTGTGCAGCTGTGAGGGGTTCGGTTTTGTGTACGCTTTAAAGTTCAGGAGGCTCTTTTAGAGAACACAGATTTGCTCTCCATGTGTTCGTGATGTTTGGGCATCGTGCCTGTTTAAACAATGAATTTGGTTTTATGTCTTCCTGAGAAGCATCCAGTGAAAAAACACCAAGGAAATGTTCTATTAGGACGAGTCTACACGCAGATTTTAAGACATATTTATTGTGTAGTTTTACTTTCAAACTTATTATGAAAAAACATTTTTTACAGTGTAGCAGCGATATGTTGTTGGTTTACAGAGAAGAATAAATCTCAAGGTTCGCCTGAAATCACTCTTCTTTCTGTCAGCCTGTCTCAGATGTAGAGAGGTTGTCTTTATGGGTAGTTATTCTCCCATCAGCCTCCTGCACTGCTCAGCTTCTCCATAGACACATGCAAAAAACAGAAAAACAACAGAGGAAGTGAGAGAGACGCTCTACCCATCAGTCTCTGGGCAGCGGCCAAGTGCGCAGATCAGTCTGATGGGAACATAGTCTGTACACCTGTTCGAACCAGCTGGTCACCACTACCTGTCTCAGTGGCAGCTTCACCCCCAGACACACCCACGCGTTCACTGAGGAGGGGGGTAGTCGTGGGTGGAGGAGGGCAGGCGTGTGCATGGTGCATCTGTGAGTGCGAGTGCTCGTAGGCAGCTAACCACAGTGTCTATTCTCACTCAAACATTCATCTGCTCACTGAACGTAGGCACGTCTGTACGCGTGTGTGTGTGTGTGTGCGTGTGGACTACTAAAAGGGAATTAAAAATTTCTTTGACTCTGTAAAGGCGGGCGCACGAAAATGAGGGAAATATGCACATAAATGAATGAACAGATGACCCCTGGCCCCCGCCCCTGCTCTGGGTGCCACAGATGTACGTGTGCACCGGGTGATAAACGCCAAACCAATTGAAGCCGTGCGACAGCGGTTGTAATAAACGGCCTAAATAGCATTTGCATGGTGTAATTACTGCTGGCTAGCCTGCTCTTTGTGTTGGCGGACACCAGGGTCCTGTTGAGAGAGGTGCCGCGGGGTCAGAGAGACAGCACCGAGTATGCATTTCATCTTTTTTCTAGTGCAGCCTCCACGTACCCGGCCGCCTCACGCATTCAATTCCTCACAGGGATAATGATGTTCTCGACATCGAAGATCACATTCAGCAGACCTGACACCCAGCTGCCAAGGCCCAGCACATGTAAATCTCAGCAGATTAGACGTCCGTAAGCAGCTTCTGTGTGCCTGCGCGGAGGTGTTAGATATGTACTCGCCCAGCTAAGTTATTTCCGCCTTCGCCCTTTCTAAAAATGTTTGCATGACTAAACACGTTCAAGGCGCCACAACAATGACCCTTGGAACCAGAGGACGGACTCTAAAGATGTCAACCTGAAGAGTAAAAATGGCTCGGTGACAAATTGCAGCCAAAGCTAGTTTTTGAGACTCGACGTAAACACATTCCTCTCCTCAGATCACACCTCATATCGTATCCATCCATCGTATTCTGTCGAAATGTGTTTCAGAGGATTAGGCAGAGCTGTTGGCAGTATTGATCAGTGATGCATGATATCTTATTTCCTCTCCTGCTCACTATCTATATGCTGTATGTTTTAGTATCTGGCATAGAAATGTCTGCCTGTTTCTTATTTTACTGTTGCTCAAAGTATAGATTTGAGGTGAACAGTGTTGTGTGCCGATCCAATTTATTGGGAATTAGTTCTTTTTACGAGCAGTTGTTCTCGTGGAAACACAAATGTTGAACCACTGGCTTCCAAAAGAAATTTTAAGTCCATTTAAATTCTAAAATTAGTGCTCAGTCACACGAGCGTGTTTGTGACTGAGCTCACGTGAATATTGTTCACATTTATGTAATTACCTAGCTGGTTTAGACAAACGCAGCAATTTGCACATTGTAGATATTCCACACCTGCTGAGCCTGAAAAAAAAATCCTGTGCACGTGTGTGGATGTGAGTATATTTGTGCTGTTAAGGTGTGTATGCAGAAAAACACGTCCACATGTGCATATACTGTGTGCACATACTGTGTTCCTGCTCGCATGAGTGTGCACGTGCCGTGTGTGTAGCTTCAGTATGTGCATGTGTCAGCATCACTGCTCCATCTCCCAGGGCGTCTCCTGGAAGCTGACAACTGGATAATAGCTTTTTACTTTTCCAGAGCAGGGCTCCGGAGAGAACTAATATGATTATAAATCATTATTCAAATAGAAAGGTAAGGCACGGCGCTCAGGATAGTAAGAGAGCATGATAATAGCATCATTACCTTTTTATTTATAATTCTTTTTTTTTCTGCAAACGTGGCAACTCAACCTAATGCAAGACTAGAGGGGATTTTTTTTCCCTGTGATATGGGGGGGTGAACATGAATCAAACCTTCATGCAGGGCAGCAGAGAGGGGAAGATGAAGTGATTTCAAACGGGGAACAATTATAACGGGGGTGATGGAAGAGGTTCAGCTTGTTGCTGTGATGAAAATCTAGAGTTTTTTTAGTGTGTTTTTGCGAATATTTAAAATGTATTTTAAAACAGATGTTATCTAAAAGCCAAACCATCTGATTTGTCCTCAGATCCACGTGCGATTGCTTAAACTTTGTTTCCCCACAACAGATGATTTGTGTTGATTTGACTTTGAGTCCTCGGCCGTGAGTCACGTTTTGGTCCGACTGTAGTTTTAGTGATTTATCTGATGCTCTTTCCCACATTCAGCATCCTTTCTGTGGCGGGGAACCGTTTCTGTGACTTAACTAACTGCTTTGTTATTCTGCTGCTGTTCAGGTATGATCTCCCGATGAGCAGGCTGCGCATCAGATGTCACTGAAAATTCAGGTGATTTAGCAGCCGATTAGTCACCGAGCTGGAGCTGTGCGTGGAATACGGCGGGGAGAGAGAATAGAGCAAATCCATCTTTGTCAGAGCAGGGAGACGCTGCGGCAAATTCCCCGGCTGACAATACGAAATGATGGGAAGCTGGGAAAATGTGAAGTGACTGAAACAATGTCGTCTACACTTTGAGATAAGGCTGCCGTCAAACATGCAGAGAGTAGAGAGACTTCAGAGCTGATTGAGGATCAGTTTTGCCTTTGAGGTTATGTCATTTTTTTTCCGCGCAAAGATAAAAATCGATGCCTTGATGTTTGCTCCAACCAAACGTTTCTGTTTTATCCATCCATTTAATGAGGCTCTCTGCCACCACTGCATGCGTGCATCTGCGCGTAGCGTGCTTGTCAGGAGTGTGTCTGAGTATATCCTCGTGTATACGGTTGCACTCTGTGTGCATGGTCTTTCACAGCGCCCCGCCGAGTAGGAATCTCACCATTTGTCTTCCAGCTGATTTCTGTAAATGCAGCGAAGAGGCCCGGCCCAGTAACTTTATTTTTGGCCTTTCAGCTCTAAGGCTTAACAGATGTCATTCTCACCTCCTCCGCAGCCCGTTGTCGTGCAGAAAAACACGTATGGGCTTGTGACATTCACTTAGCGTTAAGAAAATGCACTGAAAAATAAACTGGATTTAATTCTGGGAGCCATGCAGTGACCCCAGCACACGCTGACACATGATCAAAGTACATCTGTAGCCTCTTTAAAGGAGCCTGCTATGACCAACAATAGGAGGTTCCAGCTATTATCAGCATCCTCTGGTAGAAATGTGGTTACCTACAGCAATTATTTCTGAGGTGCCCTTAAGGAAGGCCCCGAGCCTCTAATTACCTCAGCTTCTTAGTGAGGGATAGAAAAACGGGGGCTGCACCTTTCTCTGAGTGACTGTAACTGTGTGGATGTGAAGCAATGTGTATCCGTGACAAAAGAACACACAGATTCACCCATATTTCAATCTGAGCTACACACATTTTGCTGTTTTTTCGCGCTGGATCACGGCCAGCGCAATAAAATCCTTTTTAAAATGCTGAATACTGTGAGAGCTGCAGGCTTCTGCTGGAGGATGATAAAGTGGGGTGGGGTGGGAGAGTTGACCTTGTAGCCCAGAGGAAGGAGGGGACCGTCATTAGTGTGGCACCAGGAAGGTTTTACACTTGACCTGACAGCCGTCAGTGTCCAGATAAGAGTGAGGGATGAGCTTCAGATCCTCCCTCCTTTCCTCACTTCCTCCTACCTTTCCTCATCCGCCACGCAAATCTGTTTAAGACTATTCATTCTGCAGCCAACAGGAGGGAAACATATGTAATACTCAGATCCTCATTACTCTGACCGCAGTGTTTCCCTGCCTCAGTGGCTCTTCTTCATTGCACTCCTCCTCATCCTCCCCCTGCATCCCCAGTGACAGCACGGAGACTTGTTAGAGACTGTCTGCCCCAGTTTACCTAATTAATCTTTCTTCAACTCAAACGAGCCTTTTCCTGATGCCCAGCAGAAGCCAGCTGGCCGCTGAGTGATCGCGCCTCGAGCCAGGCGACGAGAACGACACTGAGTCAGACCTGCTGCAGCGTTAGATAGCCAAACTCAGCTCCAGGAAGTAGATGCGGCACTTTAGTTTTTTCATGTTGTGTCTTGTTTTTATTCATATTTAACTAAACATCATATTCTTTGTGGTGAATTCTCTTGTGATTATATCTTCACATCATGTCCGTTTCCTTTCGTTGTCCGTGGTACCACAAACAGTGTATTTAACCAGCCATTAATCTGACCCGCTCAGGTCTCTCTAAAGAGATCCTTCGTCTGACAACTCTGGAAAATCTTAGCTCGGTTAGTTAAAACAACTACTGCGCGGAGCACCCAACGCTGGTAGTAACAGCATATAAATCATGGTGGTGCATGCTTTCCTAGAGTTTGGCCTCAGATTGGATGTTGGCTTCATGGAGGACCTTCTGTATGTGGAAAAACACTACAGGAAATACTTCTGTCTCCTTGGGACCCAACGAAAACGCTCCTCGCGGGCTATTTTTAGATGAGAATTATTTATACCGTGCATCCAAAACGGAACCATGACTAACGCGAGTATTGGCAGCTTATCGTTGGAGCTGATGTCGCGGCTGGACTTCCAGAAACAGATCTGCTTCGTCTGATCACATCCAAAGCGCTTTGGTGTTCTTGGCAGTGGAAGAGACGCTCCTACTGTGGACAAGTTGCAACACCACGCCCCACAGGAAACAACAAGGGGATTTATGGGAAATGTTGTTTTAATGCTGACGAATAACTATCATTAACAAAATGTTCAACATACATCATCGGGACGGAGGTCTGGTGTTTTTCACTATACCCAAATGTTACAGGTAATTTGACAGTGATTTACTGATGGTAATTACTACGCAGGGTAGCTTTTAAAGTCTGACCTCTAGACGTTGCAACATTTTCACCGGACAGTAACAAATGATGTCTTATTAATCATAAGTCCAAAGTAGATGATATTGTTTCCCTGTCTGGGCCAGGTACCATTGTCTGACTGCAGTAGAGCAAAGTATGAGCTCTTATGTCAAAGCTTCATTAAGTTCTGGTCTGTGCTGATTGTTACCAGCTGTCCTCCACGATACAGTGTGTGTGTGTGTGTGTGTGTGTGTGTGAGTGTGTGTGTGTGTGTCTGTGTTCATTGGTTCACAGTGGAAGTTGAAGGACAGTGAGTTATATGCTGCACTGATCTAATGAAGGTCCCGGGGAGATGAAAGACAAGATACTGTTGATAAGTTCTGGAAATATAACGCCAAATAGTACCCTTAATGGTTTTTTTTTCCTTCTCTGGCATGATCTAGGGTGTAAAGTTAAAGAGGGAGCAGCAGCACAGTAGGAACCCAGACTTTCCCAGAGAGTTTACACAGCCAATCCACTGACCTCTAGGTCACCGTGACTACTGCAGATACATGCGTGAATTCATGAGTTCACGATTGAATAGAAGGCGTTCGATAAAATACAGTTATTCCATTAGTGTGAGATTATGGAAATATATACATATATATAGGTCCATACTACTGGGCTTGTGGGTGCAGATAGTCAGGGTCAGTTGTGCTTTTGCTACAGAGTCTGCTGTCGGACTGATGGGCACTGACTGACTGACTGAGAACTCGCCTCCATGTTGATTTAATAAAATCACACCTCACACTCCTAGTCGCTCGTGGCGGATTGAACCTGACCCTCGCTTGACTTCCAAAGCCAATAAACAGCTATCACACGCTGATCAGAGAGATGTGAAACTGTTACTTTTGGCCTCCTGTTCTCTGCTTTGATGTGAAATCATAGCAGGACCTTGGCTGATAGACTAAATATATACAGACATCTGCACCTCGCTTCATTCCTGTTTGATGTTCTTTGCAAATATGTTATATTTTGTGCTTTTACCCAGCAACGGTGGCGGGAGGCATGGTAGGCTAATGAAAATCGTCTGCCGCCCAGTGATTGATTGCACGAACAGCCAATTGGAACCCTGCTACTCCCGAAATTGATTTCATGTAAACCAACAGTGGCACTGCTGCTTCTTCATTTCATGAAATGTATCAGGGCTTCAATCCCTTTTTTTTTTTTTTACCCGTGACTCGTATTGAATGAAAGGGAGCCAGACGAGATGGCTATAGATCCAAATCCGCGTGGGCGACGGCGCAAATAATTCCACGTTTCATCAAGCACAGAGTAGAAGGACGAAGAAGAAGAATGTGGTTGGAGAGAGCATAAAAACAAAGCATGTGCTTGATGAATTAGTCAAGTATAGATCATGGAAAATGACTTATTTACAAAGCGGGGGTCATGTACCTGTGCAGGATTTAAGAAGCTTCTATGAGTTATCATGCTATCATTCCACGCTGTCAGTACCTTATTATTTGGAGGATCAGTGACGCTTGTATTATGTTTCACTCCTCACTTTTTCGGGAACCTTCCACTGAAGCCCTGCTGGGCCCACTCATAAGTGTGTGTGTGGGGGGGGGGGGGTTGGACTTTATAAGTTTTCCCAGAGAAAAGCCACAAGACTGATTTAGCTGTAATCTTATCCTGTGTCTTTATAGAAGCCAGATCTGGTGCATCGCAGTCAGACTCAGGGATGTGAGAGGAGCTGTGGAAACAACTCAAATACACTATAAATATATTATGAGCATCACTATAATAACATCAGTGTACGTACAAACTAGGATCGCAAAGAATTACGTCTATATTAGACAATTGTTCACTCCTGATGGAGGAAGCACTCCCGTCTTATTCATAGAGAGCACGAGGTTTGTTTGTGTCTGGCAGCGTGGAGGCAAAGAGAATCCCCGAGTCTGCAAAGCTAAGGCTTCGGAGTCACTTTAGGATCGCACACAGACGAGCCTCTCTCTCCAGAACGTTGCAGAGGACTTGTGACGCTGTCCTCTGGGGAAAAAGCAGTTGGCTTATGGGAAATGTGGTCTTCATTTCAGGAAAAATGCTGCTTGTACCTATTTAATAAAATGAGAATATTGGAAAGGAGACGGGGGTGCTGCCAGTCGGTATCATGACCTAGAATCATTTAATATAAAGGGAATGATGGTTAAATAGAAATAGAAACACATGCAGACGGCGAGAGAGGGGAGAGGGAGAAGACAAGAGTTCGGGGAAAGGGGGCAGTTGTAGTGCATCGCAGGCAAAGTCAGATCAATTTATGCTGCTACATTCTTCAAGGTGTCTGCTGAAAGCTGGAGGGGCGCTGGCGGCGTGCTTGTTTACACTTGATGAGAGATAATTTCATATTCTCTCTGCTCTGCGGCGGGCGTCACCTGATAGTCACTCATACCACCGTGTGAAATATTGGGGCCACGATCACCGCGGCACTCTAATGACATATCAGTCTGCTGCAGTAGGACGGCTACTCGTATACCTCGCGGCTGGATGGGTCAATTTAGATCACGGGGAGAGTATAAATTAATCAGGGAGCTGGGGGAGAGAGTTTCAATTAAGAAAACCTGGATTGAATTGTGCTCATCTTTCAGCTGAGTGGATTTTCATGAACTCGAATGTGTCAAGAATATGTATTTATATCATATCTATTAGTATTAGTTTTTATATGACGGAGAAAGAATGACCTTTAATCACTTTCCCAACTTACCAGGAAGAGACGACTCCTTCTTTCCACCAAGTGGTGCACCAGATTCTTCCTCTTCCAGGAGAGAGTGCATCCGAACACAATAAACGGTGCATCTTAAGCCCCAACTCATGTATGCCGTTTGGTACCAATGAGAAGCAGTGCACCGACTTATCCCGACTGCAGATGTCAGAGCAGGCTTTCTGGTTATCTGATCTGACACATAACATGGCAGATCTATCTGAGCGGTGCATGGCACGAGACAGGAAATGAAAATGACTTTACTCTCTTCTTCTTCATATAAATAGTATTGGTTTGCTCGGTGATGTGTTTTTTTTTTCGTGTTTGCTGAAAGAAGACGTTGCACAGCGAGGTTATTGCTTCTCCGTTCTGTAAATGAGGCTGTTTTTTAAGATTTAATGAGTTCAGGCAGGAGTGGCAGTCATTGTATACATTGCTAAATATGTCCTCCTAAAACAGATGTGACCCTCAGCTTCACACACACACACACACACACACACACACACACATAAATGTGACTGTGGTTAAAACTAAAGGCTCAAGTGAGAAGAACTATTTAGTTCTGAGTGTTTGGTGATTAGCTGGTTTGTGATGGCATGTACACTTGGCAGGCGTCCGGTCTCAGTGCAGATGCTGCAGCATGTCATTTCAGTGGAATGGAGTAAATGAAGAAATCAGGGAGGGACAGGGCAGAGTCACAGCAGAGAAAAATATGGCTGCTGTATCTGATATTGTCATTAGAACGATTATTAGATCAGGATTTCTCGCCTGTATGACTGTCAGACAACAACAGTCAGCACATTCTGACATGTTTCCTTAATCCCCACAATTTGCACTTCACTTCTCTCATCCACAATAATTTGATGCTCACGCCGAGCGTCACTGAAAAGCTATTGCGCAATATAACGTTTTGCTAAGGTGAAGTTGTGAGTATTTATACATTTTCCCAGACTAAAAGACTTCACAGTGCACAGAGGGTCTAATGAGACGCTCTTTACCACTGAGGCTTTCTGTCAACAAGCTCACACAAAGAATCCTGAAGTGATGTCACACGAGCCGTTTTCTCAGACATTAAAAGTGTCTTCCAGAGCCACAGAAGACATTAACTGGATGCAGTTGTTTTCACAGGCTGAGGGCTCCTAATGACTTATAAACCCACTTTGACGTGTAAATATCAGCGGAGCCCTCCTTTTTAATTTAATTTGCCGCTCAATTAGAAAGCAAAAAATACATTGGCTGTTCAAAGCTGTAAACACAAACCACTACATCCAGCAGATGTAATCAGGTCGCACACAATACAGCTGGTTAGAAGATGGTTGTTTAATGGGTATGTTTAACCATTTTCCCAAAGCCGAACTGAATCACAGCACATAGAGAGAGATAATTCCTCTTTTTATTGTCTGTGTAGTGAGCTCTGTCTCCTCTCTTGGTTAATCCTGACCAACAAAATGTGGACTGAATCACATGTTCGTATCGTTTAATAGTCCATCGTCTAGCTGAAGATCTGAGGGATGCGGGGACCAGGCGAGGCCATCGCGCGGGTTTGGCTCGGCTCTGCAGAGGGACGTCAGAGGACTCAGCACTGAGAGCACAAGTTACGTACCTTGATGAGAAGTCAGTGAAGGCAAACAGAGCAGGAGGGCGAATAATAAAAGGTTATGGGGAGAGAGAGCGCTGATGAAGTGAGAGCTGGTTAGTCGCTGTAGACGTGAACTCTGGCTGAACCCTCTCACTCTGGCGGTCTCTCCGCTGCAGCCTCAACGGGATGAGGCGTTCGGGTACAACTCCGAGAGTCTGACATCAAACCGACAGCAAGACATGATATCTTATTTTCCTGAGCTGCGCTGACACAAATTCGGCTCTCGCGCTTATTATTTTCTCATGGCTGCAGAGAGGGAGAAGTTGCACACAAAAAGAGTCGGCTCCCAGATGTCCTTGCAGCTCCTTCACTTCTAATTCAAATAATTTGCAGATTGTTTTCGTGACTGAGGATAAAGACGTTCCTCTTGTCAGAACTCTTAGTTTTTGATTGAAAGAAATCCTTGACCTTCGAGTGCCTTTAAATTGAGCCGAAGGAGCACGATTGCATGTGCATGCAATTGTATCTGTCAATCTCCGCGTGAATATAAGACATGTGGACAGGGCTTCGCCGTATATATGATTCAGTGTGTGTCTGTGGAGGAGAGAGTGAGGGAGAGGCTGTTGCAGCTCCACGTCCATGCTGACAACGTTCATAGATAAAACTCAAGTGCTGAATATACATCACACTCCGACTGCAGTAATGGCGGAGAGGTGCAGATTGCCTTTATCAGACTAAATCTGACACTCACACATCGGTGGAGGCCTTTTTTTTTCTCTTTTTTTTCGCTAATTTAAGAGCCGACATAGTCCTGATCGTGTGCCAATGTGTCTGCAGCTGTGCCCCCCCACACCTCTCTGACAGGAGCTTCGACAATTAAAGCTGAACAAATAAAGGGCTCGCACGTCGCGCCGGGAGGTGAAATTGGCCCACTTCAAGCATATCAATCAGAGCAGATGTGCGATGAGATAAATAAAAAAAGACTAAAGCGTGGCACGTTTCTGCCTAAGCGCTGGAGGGCTGGGACGTTTGCCTCGCTGTAAAACAACAGGAAGAGAGACTGTGTTGGTGTGTTCGTTCATGTAGGGGCGAGATTATGAAATGCATTCCAGGAAGTCCAGTTAAAGGAACAGATCTGTCTTTAAAGCCTGTCACATGGCTTTTAAGCAGCTGATTTTGTAGTGTCAAACCCATGACGTGGTTTATTGATAATACATCAGCGGGCGATGTTTGGACACTGATGGAGGAGATACCATAATCTGCATGTTCCTATAGGACGCAGCAGGTCGTCATCATGTTGTAGCTGAAGTCGGTTATCTGAATATCTTTCTCGTACACGCAGTACTTACCAGCTCCACCACTTCACCAGGGGCTCTCTGTGCGTCTCCCCGCTGTGGTCACGAAGCCTTTTTAGCTGCCAGTCATCTACGATAGTAAGTAGAAACAGTTTAGGCCTTAGCCTCAGCATCTTCAAGCGGTTTTCCTTACAGCCTCAACGGCACATTCCACACGGACTCTCGGCTGGGTAGGAATGCGCGCGGTGCCGGCCAAAAAATGAGGCGAATTAGCATAAGTGCCATGTTCGATCCATCAGCGGGGGACTCAAATGGCTGCCGGTCCTCATCCCGTCCCACTTTTGGCCTCGTTTGCGGAGGAAGTCGTGAACTCGGGGAGAGGGAGAAGAGCGAGGCAGCCTGTTTAAGTTGATATTTGCTCTCAAAGTAATTTGGAACAGATTTTTGGGAATCAGTGAAAGGGCTTCGCTGTAATTCCCTTTCATGCTCATCTTCTATCTCTGAAGTCACCACAGGGCCTAAACAGCAGCATAAGGATGCCAGATGGATTAGAGGGTTGCTCTCTTTCTATCCCTCCCTCCATCCCTTTCAATCGCAACATGTTTTGTGTACAGGGATCCAGAAGGCAGATGACAGAAGACCAAATCACACTGGCACTTTCTCACTGTCACTCTTTTTTTTCTCACAGTAACTTACCCTGACGTGGGGTTTTTTTTTTTCCTCCTTTTACATTGTGACTCGCTCGAGAAACTGCTGGACAAGGAGGACGAATATCGCCGGGGCACCGACATCGGTTGCTGGTTCTCTTGTTGTTCACTTGTCGAAGAACAAAGTGTTTCATGCAGGTTTGATTTCTCAAAGTTGGAGTTTTCTAAGTTCAAATATGTGTTTTTTCGGCTCAGTCCTAAAATCTAATCAGGCTTTGAGCATTAACTTTGAAATTATGAATGACATGCATGAAACAGAAGGAGTCAACACTGCGACTCAGACATAACATAACGCCACCCGCCACAAAGACGGAGCTTTATTTCTCTTTACCCACAAACTCCATCACACACAGTGGGTGCCAGGCGCCGTCATTAGCCATGAAGGCAGAACTCTGTATGAAAGCAGTAAAAGCTGTTCTGCTCATATGAGAATTAAAGCAGAAGGATACTGATAGTGTTGTTTTTTTGTGCAGATGAGCTCATAGAGTATGATACTGTCAGAAACACTGGCTTATTACTGATGAGCTTTGTCTTTTCTTGCTCCACATGCTGCAACACAACAGTCACCTGAGTGACCGCTCGAGTTAACATGTTGAGTGCTGCTGTGGAAAAAGTGGAGCGCCCCCGGACTGGAGTCATCTGCCTGGGATCTGTTTGACTGGTTACGCGGATCCTCGTAAACATCTCTCACCAGCTCATCAGCTGCACTGCGCAGCCATTTTCCAGCCCGGAGCCAGAACTGTAGGTTGGCGGAGACGAGCTGTGATGGATGCAGTGTGGCAAGGTTACTCGCGGCGCTGGGGGCCACACTGATAACAGTGTGTGTGTGGGAAAGCCCCAGACAAGCCCGCTTTAAGTGACCAATGAAGTTATATTGTGCTACTTTCAGCCTGCTACGAGGTCGACATATTAACTGGGTTTTCTCTGGTGTACATAATAGACGGAAAAGTTGCCAGTTTGAGTAGAATTCAGGGATTGGGTACAGAATTAGACGAGCTCTACTCTCACACAGGCCCAGAAAAAGTACGGCATTTACGAATGCAGTGCAGGTATTTCCTCAAGCTGTTGAAATATGCTAAACTGATCAGCAGTTTCAACGCGGGCTTAGAAACGGAGAATGTGACAACCACTGCATGCTTGTGTCAAATTGTATTTGCTGCTGAGATGTCTCTCGGGACAAAACGTGAAATCCTAGAGTTGGCTGCCATCTCTCCTGCTTGTAAGCTTGTAAAATTATTATTCCCTCTATCAGGCCAATACAATTACGGCTGTTGTTAGCTGCAGAGGTCTTTGTCGAGGTCGGTTACGCAACTGCTTGCTTGGTATTACGCGGTTGTGTTTATTAAGGCCTCCCTCGCGATCCTGGACGAGGTTTTCCAGGGTACGCCTCGTCCACCGCCACCTCACACCTCCCGGCAGCTCAGCCCCACCAGGTGGTTTAACTTTGCAGCCACTTTTCCACTTGAGGACTTAATGCAGACACACAGGCCCAGCTGGAACCGATTATGTGAAAGGCTCAGCCATCTCGGCCAAAAACATAACACCAGCTCAATCAGCTGGTACAGAAGGCCTCCAACAGACAGGAAGCCATCGGGAGGGTTTTAACGTTGCTCCTGGGTATACATCTGAACCGACTCTCGATGGAATTCACATTTTTATTTCCTTACTGTGCAGTCGAAGGGATTTGCGAATGTTTATATATATATATATATATATATATATATATATATATATGTTTGTTGCCCTCACTGTAAGTTCAGTGATATTTGAAATTTCATCAATCTTCCCCTGAGCGTTGTAGTATATTTAATGTGCGTGTTTCATTCCGGTGAATTGCTTGAATTTCCAGTGTCACGACTTGTATGGAACTGGGACGCTGGGATTGAATGCTCAGACACGAGGCTGCTGGCTGGTGTTCTTGTATTATTTATCCAAGCCGGACGAGTAGTCATCATGTACGTCTCATATTGACCCAGTGTCCAACGCTATGGGCTGCTAATCCTCTGATGTGTGAAAGATTAAGGTGGCGCACAGATGGTCTTCAGGTCGCGGGGGGGCAGTACTGCTGTGTCACACCCACAATCAGAGGCTGGTTTAGCCTCTGGCTGACCTGGCCTTGGCATGAAACCACTTATCGCAAGATGGTTTATTTATTTCTTCATCATATATGTCCACTGAAATATGATGAAAATAATATGAATATGAATTATGTAAATAATAATAATAGTCTTTTCTGCATGTGCAGCCTTAGATTATTCATTAGAGAAGCACCTATACATTTCTTAGCAGATATTAAATGTGTGAGGACTCGGTTCTCTTTTGAGAGCCGGGGTCTGCTCTGAGGGTCTTTAAAGGTCTGTGAGGTCGCTGAAGGCTGAGCCAGCCTGAACAGAGAGACATCTGTCCAGCCCTGGAAGGATTTCACGCTTCTGGCCGTCCAGATGATTTAGGCCCTCCAGGACTACCTGCTGCGAGAGGCTCCCAGCGGGTTAACCTGACACAGATGGATCCCCACGTCGGCACTGAACACACACCTAGACATTCACACACGCACGCACCCACACACACTAATACGCGAGGGCAAAGACAAATGCAAGTGTGGACACATAGGAGCAAAAACACACTTAAATACAGATCTGACATACAGATATGCCAGAAGACACAACCACACATGTACAAAACTGAATTTCACACCTGCAGGACAGCACAGCTGCATATTTTCCACTGACACTCAGACTGATATGTGTCATACCACACAGCAAAGAGGAGGAGAAGGACGTAGCAACTGCGTTTTGAATTCAGATACAATCTTTGAGTTGATTTTGATTTCTATTTAAATTTCTCCTTCATTCACTGTCTCGTTTACAGTCAATGTAAATGTGAGAGACATATTTTAAATCTTTAATTTCCCAACATGTGACTTCTAGCATCTTCAGTTAGGCTCCTGTTGCCTGTTAAATACCCATAAGTCTGTATGTCCCACATTTGCAACACAAGCTGTCTGTTGATTCACTTTTAAACACATTATGCACATAATACTTGTCCGATCCTGTAAAGCTGGGCATGTGCGTCTGTCTGCGGAGGTGCGGGGATCTGCAACATCTGGATAGGACATCAGGAAACGCCTCTCTCTCTCTCTCTCTCTCTCTCTCTCTCTCTCTCTCTCTCTCTCTCTCTCTCTCTC
>JAUMTR010000012.1:5074740-5119092 GCA_032270685.1 Microctenopoma stevenorrisi
CTCTCTCTCTCTCTCTCTCTCTCTCTCTCTCTCTCTCTCTCTCTCTCTCTCTCTCTCTCTCTCTCTCTCTCTCTCAGACACACGCGCGCACACACAGCAACACACGAATGCAGTAGTTCTGGTACTCAGACGTGCATTTCCTACTCTATAACTCAGATTTTTATGTTTTTCTTTCAGAGATTGGAAATGTATGGACGCGTGAAGCCCTCGCTCACTTTTCCCTGCATTATTCATATCACGTGGTTTATAATAAGTGTTTAGACATTGCAGCATTTCGTTTGGTTGCCAGTTGTTTGTCCTTCTACAGCATCACACTCTTGCAAATGCCAGTTTACCTTTGACCTTTCATAAATCAACTGCAGGAGCCTTTTTTAAAAGATTTTATCTTTTACATCCACAAGCGCCAATTTGACGGGTTATCAGAACAGGGGTCTTCAGAGTTTTTAATTTATGAGGACTGATCTGAAAAAACCCTTTTACAGCTGTAATTTGATTACATCATAGAAAAACTATAAATGCCTTAGTTTGAAAAGCGGTGCAGTGATTTTGTTTTTACAAAATTAATTTAGCTAAATGTGCAAAATGTAAATGCGAAGGTAAATTCGCAATTGACAAAAGCTCCCAGCAAATCTGTGAATATAACAAATACTCTACTCCCCCCTCTACACCCCTGGTTAATTCTTCTATTTAATCCCATTTAGAGTCTGCAGGGCCTGTTTTGGTTCCTTTGTGAAGCAAGTGAGCCAAATAAACAGTTGAAGCGAGCTGCAGTGTTAGTTTCCTCAGGGAGAGCAATGCTTTTACCATCAGGGGCCTGTTTCTACACACATTAGTGGTTAATTATTATCTGCGTGCAGCCGTAATGAGCGCTGCATCGACCTGTGGCTATATGTGTAGCCGTAATATTGTCTAATGGAAAAACAATCAGCCAGTTTTTCCCATTGAGCAGTTTAGGGAGTTTGCATATATAACAGCTGATTGATTAGAGAGAAAACAGGCAGGAGGATTTTTGTAGCACAGGCAGCAGCACTGGCTTCTTATTCGATTCAGAATATTTAAATAAAATCAAATCATTTCAGGTTTTTCTGCTAGTAGATTATTTCTAGTGTTGAAAATGAAATATATTTTATTGGTTTTAAAGATACTAAGCTGTTCTTTTCATTCTTATAACATCGACTGAAATAAAGTCAATATAGTGCTGATTTTCAGTACCAACACAACCCTCTGTGCCTCCTTGCACTGATCGCTTCTCAGCTTAGTGAAGCTCCGAAGACGACAAAATGTGGCTTGACTTAACACTGTAATGAAAAACTGCGGCTTTTCACATCTGTCTTCAAACAAAGGTCTGACCAAGAAAAGATCTTTGCAGGAAAAGAAAACAAATGCAAAATATGACTTCAGATGTAGCCTTGCATGCCATTTTTCATTTTAGAAATAAGGACAGAGTTTCCAGGTCTTCAGTTAAGACATTTGGCCGACCGACTGTGAACGTGACTCGTCTGCTCCTCACATGTCAGCGATCCACTACTGCTGCTAATCCATCATCACCTTTGGAAAAAATTAAGCTCAATATTATCTCGTTAAAGCTCTTTTGGAATGAAATTGTCGATATCTAATTGAGTTAAGTGACATCTTGCACCGGTTAAAACGGACTGGAAATACCCACACGGACATGCCTACTGGTGTCGTATGTCCCAGTTTAAATGCGTTTGGTTCTTCCCTTTGACGTGAATATAAAGAGAGAGCATCAGCAGCGTGCTATTCTTACATGCAGCCTGATAGAGCAGCGTGACACTGCTCTGAGGTCTGTATTTGTGAATTCCTGTGGACACATGGGGAAAAAACACACACACACACATAGACAATGCATGAAATCCCATCCACCAACTAAAACTGGCTGGCATTTTTTTGACATGTAAACTTCAGCCTCTGGTGGTTCTTTACCGCATACTTGTCAAAACGCTTGGGTAAAATGTCTCTGCTGGAACTGCAGTTAGCTATTAAAAAGCCTCCGAGTATTGTTTTCATTCCTGCCTTAGACCACTGACTAATGCTAACAACCAGCCAGCTTCTAACTTAGCAGGACTTTATCAATCGGTGATAACAGCCTCCCCTGTGATGGTGAATGGGGTTTTTCCAACTCGTAAAACTTCAAAGGAAGGATTCCTCGTTAATCTGTTGCCTTTTTCCAGCCTTTCTCTGCTCGAACCCTTTCCCTCTACCGACGTGTCACTTTTGTCTGGCTTCTCGCGTTGCAGGAGGTCGTACGCGCACTGACACAAATCTGAGCCCCAACCAGCTGTTGGAGGCGGCTCATCTTCTGTCGACAAACATCTGCGGTTCATCTCCACAGTTTGACGGGAAATGCAGGACTTCAGCTCCCTTATGCTCCTCTCTTTTCTCCCCTTTTCCCATCCCTGGTTTCTCTCTGATGTTTGTTTTTCGTCTCACGGCCATCTGCTCCCGATCGTTTCTTGAATACTGAGTTTAATGCACAGAAGCAGGCCGAGACGCAAAGAAAAAACTAATTTAGGTGACGCTCACAGAACAGCAGCTTCTTCTTCGTCATGTTTGAATGAACGGCAAATTAGCGTTATTTATCTGTATGACCTCCTACAGTTTATCTTCCACATTGCATTTTTCACCTTTCACCTCCTCGATTCGTCACAGCCAGCATGCAGGTGTCCAGCCTCGCACCTGCTGTGGAGGAGCAGGGACACAATGAGCAGAGGTTCCCACACGGTGCAAACTGGGACTCTTCAACAGAGCACAGAACTCGCTGTCACGGCTTAAAGGAGGGTGTGTTATGTTAATACACGCCGAATGTTATCAGCAATTACTAATTTCTGGCTTGTTTCGAAGCTCGTTTTTGTGGCTCATAACAAACGCTGTGAGGTATATCTCCCATGTTGGCATCTTCGTAGTGTGACCCGCTGTGTCAAGTGCATTTTCACGTCATAATAGATAAATAATGACTCCACCGTCACATAAAAGCTGCAGAGTCTCACATTTAAGAAGCTGGAACCAGATAACGTTTGAAACATTTGGGAAATGGTAACAGGACAAGCCCTGCCGCACGGATAACGACACACACTTTACAGTACATGACAGCAACACAGAGTGAAACACATGATGCGCACTGAGAGACTGACACACACACACACACACACACGGAGGCCAGAAGTTCAGGCTACTAGAGCAACTCATCTCTGGATCTGGGCAGCAGAATGCGAGACCGTGAATAACTGTTTTAACACACAGCCGGCACAATGTGTGGTCTGTGACATACCATCTAAAGCATAGCTCCGTGTCTTTCTGTCCATCTGGTTGTGTGTGTGTGTGTGTGTGTGTGATGTTGTGTACACATGTGCAGAAACACATATATGTGTGAGAATGCATTTTGTGACATTGTAGATGAATTAAAAAGAAGCGTTTCGTGTGCTCAGTGTGCTTGAACATACAACAAACAGTTGTACACCAGACAGTTGTTTGCCACTGTAACAAATTGGATTCATTTAAAACAGTAGAGCAGCCAGAAACGCTGAATATGGGAAGCTTTACTGTCTTTTGTCAAGCGAGGCTTCACAGATAACTTAGACTTCCTCCTCTGGACGCCTGCCACTGGCTCTTCGCTATAAGCTCCACAAGCTCCGCGGCTTTTCTCTTGACCAGTGAGAAGTTCAGAACCATATTCGAGCTAATACTTCTGTAGGGACGACGCAAAGCGAACAACCCCCCCCCGCCGCCTCGTGTGTGTGCGCGTGAGTAACGTTTAAACACGCAAATAAAGTTTAAATTCACTCTTTGAGTTACTTACACACCTGTGGAGTCATGATCTGCTCCTACGCACTCACATTCATCCCGTGTTGTTGTGAGGAGGGCGTTAAGGTGGGAGAAGGGGGCAACTCCAGAGCCGGTCTGGTGCCCTCAGGTTGAGAGGACGAGGAAAACAGGGCCATGATGTGTGTCACATTAGTTAGCGTGTGTTTCTTTAGATTTCATTTAGATTTGTTAGTAGTTTTTTTTGTATTTCTCTCAAGTCTCTTCTGATTGGCTCACAGGCTTTGGATCCTGAGAATTCAGGCCTGTAAGGTAAACAAATGTGGAATTTCTCCTTTATGCATTCAGGCGTCGAAACCACACCTGTGATGTATATGGTTTCTTAGCGCAAACTCATCCTAATTTCACATCAGATTAAAAGAATATTACTCACCCGCTGTCGTTCAACATAGATCCGATATCATGCTACACACATACTCAGAAACTCAGTGGAGGCACTTGAACAAATTTCACAGCTTATACATGCTCACAAAAGTGCCGCCCCACATTCATCATACCACTTGAGCAGTGATAGGTTTTCTCTTCTCCTTGACAGAGAGAAGTCTTCCCATACTCCCGGTGGCCGCAAAGGGCCCCACGCACGGATGACATCAGCGCTCAGCCTGGAGGAGACCGTGACAGCCGTATGTAAATTGAATATGACTAATCGCTTCCTCGCATCACCTCTCGCCACCGCTGGGCCACCGCGATGAGAGATGGAGGAGAGGGAGATCTTCACAAGCGCGTCTGCTTCTGAAGTGTGGGAAGAAGGTGAGAGGGAGCCGGCCAGGCGGCCAACGTGTAAGTCAGCTATTGTTTTATGCTTCAACAGTATTTGATATGCAAAATGATGAAAAGGACACGTTAAAACAGCTGAAAGGTCAATGCCAGTGCCCCATGCCAGAGTGCCACTGGGCACACATGGATGGTAGTGGTGTCTGTATTCTCAACGCTCAAAGGCCGAATTGACCAACACGACAATCTCCCAAAACATATGGGCCATGGATTCAACAGCAAAGCCCTTGTCTGGAGAGTAACGCCTCTCAAGGGGGCAGCAGATGGGACTAAGTTGAATTGGCGTTCTCGTCAATAACTTTTTCTCACAGCTTTGGTTTCAGCAGGAGAAGTGGTTCACACACACACACACACACACACGTATAGGAGAGAGACAGAGTGAGAGAGGCGGTGGGAAGATAAAGTGAATCCACATGTGGAAGGCATGAAGAAGAGGCAGAGGTGCATGTGACCACCCATACAACAGGGGAATCCCAGGTGTCCATGCCTTTGTTCTCAGTGTGTGTGTGTGTGTGTGCGCAGGCCTTCATCAAAAACTCACCCTGAGAATAAGAGTACAACCCGCGCAGTACTGTGTGTTGTCGTCGTATATGTACGATCCACAGGAGTTCACTTTCACCGTAAAGAATCTGCGTTAATATGCTGCATGATGAGGCGGATAAAAAAAAAACACCCATCTGATGTGTTGTCTGCAACATAGCTGTGGCTGGAGATGCGCTATCATTTCCTGACACTTGCTTTTTAATTACAGAGGAATAACTGTCCTCAAGTGCGCCGCCTTCCCAGTAGCGTGCTATATATTGGAAAATTACATCCTTGCGTTCCGGATCGTCCTTAGAAAAAAATGTAGAGGGGGTTAAAGAAGATTTAGTTCACAGGAACGAAAACTTTTATTCTATTCTAATTTTATACCTAAAACACTCACTTCATACCAGACTCCCATAGAAAAATGTAGAATTTCACACAGTCTCTGGGAGTTCTGAGCTTTTTTATATTTCTACAGCTTTTGCACTGGTAATTTATTCCCTTACATGTAAGATAACACACTTAAAGACTTAAATGACAGTTTCCCATCATTTTAGGGCTGTTTGCTCCCTCTCCATGCGCTACCCCTCTCAAATCACCCCCTGATGCACAGAGTAAACAAGTGGCACTGTGCATATCCTCCATGTAATCTGGATTTAGCTTGGTGAGATCATAGCTGTTGAAGCAGAGAGCCCCCTGGATGCTCAGCTGCATTGTGGGAGGTTCTCTTTCAATACCACCTTTGTCTGATTTTCTCTGTGTGTGTGTGTGTGTGTGTGTGTGTGTGTGTGTTTGAGTCCGGTTGACAGGCCACACTAATTCCTGAGTAAAGTTCCCCATGGTGAGAACTGATCTGTGTATTCGTATTCCTGAAATAAAAAACACTTTTGGTGCTTCTTTGAAAGTCGATTGCTGTGACTGGTCTGCTGCCATCACACACACACACACACAAACACACTCGCTGAGCCGACGTTCCAAGTCAAGTGCAAAAAGAGGTTCACAGCCCAACGAAGAAACGGGGAGAAGAGCAACACTTGCTCTTCTCTGTTGGTGCTGATAAAAAGGCATCTTTAATTTCACAAAAATAAGAAACTTTTATCTGTTAAATACTTAAAAAAACTAAATTTAAAGCAAGGTTGGCACTTTCTGTATTGTAATGCTATCCTAATGATTCATCCTTTAGTATCTTTCTGTATTATTTTAATTCTTTACTGAACAAAAATCATCTGTCCTGGTTGGACGAACTTGGCATCCACAGTAATTTGTTAAAAAGTTGAAGAGGCAGCAGCTGGGAAGAAATTACTCTACACTTTTCTACTTAGCACCAGCACCGTCACAGCGTAGTGATCTAAGAAGCTCCTTTAAATCGGCCTGTGTGCGCGTGTGCATTAGTGTGTGTGTGTGTGTGTCTTTTCTTGCCTTCTTGCACATTCTTGTATGTCTCTGCATGGGTCCGTTTTATTGTGAGCTTCTTCCTCTCTGTAGCTATAACTGTTTATCCAGTAGAAGCCTTTCTACGTCTGTATTGACACCAAACAAAATAAACACTGTGCGGCTGATTTTCATGGAAATCCCTTTGTCTGAATGACAGGTGGTTAGCCTGCGTGTTTCTGAAGGGGACTCTCCTCACCTTCCATATATGTTCGATTGTTAAAACTGTATTCACTCACTGCACTGATTTTGGACACTAATTTATATTATCCATATAAAAACATGGACACTGCAAGTTCATTGTGCCATTAGTGGGGAAAAAAACAAAGAGATATGCAGCAACTGAACACATACGTAGGTATTTAGGTGTTTAAATGTAGTACAATTACCCATAAGTGTAACAGTTCGCATGCATTGGCAACTTTCTGACGCAATGCAAGTAGTGTTCTGTAGCACTTTTGGCAAATAGTGTTGTAAGATAGTGGAGAGTGATTCTCTGTGTTTGTGTGTGTGAGACATGATTCCTCATCTTCAGTCTGTCTGAGCATGTTTTCTGCTGCTGCCTGCTTGTTGTCTCATCAGTGTAACTTTCCTAATAAGAAGAATCTTATTTAATTTGATGTATCTTTAGGGGGTTTGCAGGTATTCGCGATTCACCAGCGCGCTCCGTGCTGCAGATAGATATTATATAACATCATTGTTCTGATTTGAGGGTTGTTTTTGTTCCTGTGTGCTACCTGCTCTGAATCCAACTCTCCCCACTTTAAACGACAGAGATTTCCAGTGTGTATTCTCCTTTTATTGCTTTAATTTGCATATAAATTAAATCCATATTGTGCCTGCAAGGCACACTATGCTAACTATGCAAACGATCCCTGGCTTTTCTTTGTTTTACAGATAAACCCTCAGCTTCCTCAATGACAAGGTGGGAGGGGGAGAGAGAAATCCTCTCGCTGTTTCATAATTGTATGAATTTTAAATACACTGTCATAAGACCCTCTTCCGCATTCACAGCAGGGAATGAAACTATCATTATAATAATAGAGCTACGGGGTTGGCTGACCGTGAAGAGCCAGGCAGCCTCTTCACCTCTGTTCACACATGCAGGCCAGATGGCCAAAGAGCATAGAAACACATTAGGACTGTGCATGTTTTCTAAACACATCACCAACGCTTTATTTCATTCCTGAATTTAAAAAAAAAGGAGGATTTTAGGCTGAGTTTATGGTAAATTAGTTTTTCAATTAGGCTTTAGCACAAAGATCAATTTGATCATGTTTAGATTAAATGTAAATGTAGGTGCTGTTATTATCCAATCATAGATTTTGGTGAATATAGGAATTAAAAATGGAGGCGTTTATAATATGCTTCAGTTTTGGCTCTGTTGAAATACAAATAAAACGGCTGAATTCTTTTTACAAATGAACTACAGGCCAAATCCAGTCCTTTCAAGTCAATTTTACAAATATGCCTTTTTTTATTTAGGCCTCACAGTTCGATTCATTATAATTCACGTGTGCTGGATGACTGCACACTCTGAGGAGTGCGTAGAAATAAATAAAGCCAATGTTTTAAGATGCAATGGTAATTAAAATCTGAAACCTGCGGGATAACCTGCCTATATACACTAACACTGAGTCCCTTGTCGTCATTGTTGAAATCAATTATTAACACACTATGTGCTGTGCGCTTATGAACTCTCTGCTCTGTAGCAGCAGCAGCAGCACGTAAAATAATTAAAAAGTCTGAAACGACACAGCTCTGCAGGCTTGTTAGCTCTTAATTAAATAACCCGACTCGCGATCAGTTGTATAGAAGCCGCGCAACAAACAGAAATAATCCAATCACGGCGCGTCAGCGTGGGTTGCGTGGAGAGGAGCCGCGCGCGTCAGGGCTCCGCGCGCAACACGCTGACACTGCTTTCCCTAAACCCTTCACTTTTTCACCTAATAGACAATAACATGCAGATAAGAGCCTCCACTCTATTATGCTGCGATGGAAACTAAATCAACCAATAATATACGTTTTAAAGAAAGTGAAATGCTTTGTTGAGAGGGACATGTTTGTTCTTTTAAAGACACTGGTCAAGTGTGGGGCAAACAGAAACTGTGACTAAACACGAAACAGAAAAAGAAAATGTGTGTTTGAGTTGTTTTTGTCACTAATGCCAACATGCTGTTATATTCTCATAAAAGCAACAATCATCCAGTTATTATAAATGTGACACATAAAATGTAATATAAATATATGCACTATTGCTGTTTTACCACATGCCAGAAAATCAAGGGACTAAAAAAGAGACGTGTTTTCACAGCAGTGAAAAGTTTTTTTTCTCGCCAATAAATAGAAAGTTAGAAGAATAACTTTATCCTCATCACACCCTTTCAAATACTAAAAAGGACACCTGCAATGCAGAACCACTCAAGTTTGTCTTCTCCCACTCACCTTAAAGTAGCCTTAACACACACACACACACACACACACACACACACACACCATGTCACAGAGTTCACAGCCTGGCTCTATCAAACCTGAACATGAGGTCACGTCAGGCCCATGCAGCAAAGACAGAAAGACAAAAAAAAAGAGAAATGTTTCTACCCAAAATAAAAAAAAACGAGCAGCTTTAATAGATGTTTTCACTTCATAGAAATCCCGCGAGCAGCGAGTCTCTGAGTGAACGTAGAGCAGAGACGCGGGATCTCGTAAATGCCCAGAATAGATTAATAGGTGAAATGTTATCCACTATAGAGAAATCAGCAGTGTCCGATTATAGGGAAAGATGATCTGCGGGACAGGAGACGTCTCAGGTAGTGTGTGTGTGTGTGTGTGTGTGTGTGTGTGTGTGTGTGTGTAAAAGTGCAGAAAATAAAATAAAATAAAATAATTATTTAACTTTCAATTTTATGTCTCCAGTCAAATCATTTCTGATCCATATTTTAGTGGTTCAATAATAATAATCATAATAACAATAGTAATTAGATTTTCTCCCTGCACAGAAATCATTATAAATACAGTGAATCTAATTATGGAGCCATTTTATCTGTATGTACTGATTATTGTCTGTGGAAACGAATGAAAGAAAGAATAATTTAGCCCATCCATCTACCGTTCTCCGTTTTTATTTCAGACTACATGTGAACATATTAAAATCTTTGGCTTGTCTGAGTCTGCGGACTGATGCGTTGGAGGAAAATATGGCGCAAGTATGGAGGACAGGAGACCACAAGAACCTACAGAGCCAATTAGACATCCTAAAAAAACAACGAGGGCAGAAGAGACGAGATGAAGCTGAAATGAAATATACTGTATACAACATGATAACTGTGTGGCTATATAAACTTTAATAACGATCGTTCATTTATATAATTATGTCCATATACTGTTACCATAAACAGAAATCTGTGTTTTTAAATAGCGTCGAACCCCTTTTTTCCACTTCTTTTTCCATTATGTCCAACAGCGGCCCTCAGCGATATGTCCCGGGCCCCTCATTCACTGTCCTCCTTGTCCTCCTGCACCGTGGTGGTTGAATGGTTGTAAAGTCCTTGCGCCATGAGCTGCAGGGCCAGGCCGTTCTTGTAGCCGCTGGCCTTTTTGATCTTGGCCCTCTTATTCTGGAACCAGATTTTAATCTGGGACTCGTTCAGGTTGAGTTCCTGGGCCAGAGACTGTCTCCGCTGCTCCGTTATGTACCGGTTGGCCTGGAACTCGGTTTTCAGTCTCTGCAGCTGCTCGGCCGTGAACGCTGTCCTGGGCCGCTTGTCCTCCTTGGTGCTCTTCTTCTTTTTCAGTTTCCGTGTCCTTGGGCCTGGCGTGGAAACAACAATGGAAATAAAATATTTATTCTACGGCTGGACCACGAACACAGAGACACTCAGGAGGCGTCTCGTTGCGTGATCAGTGCGTTCAACCTCAGACTGGACCATTAGGATCATGATGATTATATATTTGTTTATATTTAGTTTCTGTTTTTATTATTAAACGCTAAATAACGCGGAAACCCACGTCATCTTTTACAAACGGCTGCTAACTCGCTGTGGCTCGTTGTTTTGTACTGAGGGATGTGAGCTCCTCAGAAACATTACTGGAGGATTAATAGACACTTTCAAGTGGCTTTTTCTCTCCAAATGTATTCCATCATTAATATGTTACCGGGATTTTCCTCTGCCACACACAACAGAGCAGTAATACCTGCACTAACGCTGATTAATTAGGTGCCTGGCATGTAATGCAGGCACCTACTGTTCTCCACCTCTAAACTGGTTCGTGTTGTTATTATCTTATTCGAGCTGACCTGCAGGAAATAACCCAGCAAGTCATAGGAATAGAGAAATTGGCCTTCGTTTTCCAAACAGACTTTATCCATAGCACCACTGGGGGAATACCCAAATAAACAGTAGGCCACATATTTGCTGTATTTACTGTGGTGAGGACTGGTCAAGAAAGCAGTGCTAAAACAAATTAGTCCTATCAAAAGACAACAAGCCAGAGGAGCAGTGAAGCAGCACACTGTACAAAAAACACAACAAGCAACGCCCCCCAAATGGTTGAAGATGGTTTTGACACAGCCCCACAGCAGACTTCACAAAGTTCACATCATCACAAGTTCCTCTGAAACAAACAGCTACAATTAATGGAAACCATCCAGCAGCGTGATTTCTCAATCGCACAACCGTTGCTGCAGCTGACGTGCAAATCTGGACTAAACGCAGACACGCAGCGAAGCTCGAGTGGCGCAAACGTGACTGTTCGCGCGCCGCACGGCTACAGCGGGCTTTGCGTCAGGGCGCAGACTGTAAGAAGACAGAAAATGAAATATTAAACATTATTACGACTCATCTTTTATCACTTTTAATACTCTATTACGTCCTTGAAATGTGTTAACGCATGAAGTCAGCATCTTAAGTTCGCCTGAGATCTAGTTTGGTGTTTGAGCGTCACTTTCTTCTGTTTTTATTATGACTATCAGGGTCCTCTTTCCCCTGCAATTAAGGAGCTCGTGTCTCCGTTCAACCTCTGTGTTGTGCTCCACATCAGCTGACAGTCACGGAGCCATTCAGGATTGGGACTCACGCAAAAAGAAAAATAAACCACGTATGTTACCGGATTGTTTTTGCTTCATACTCACTTTAACGTGAGTTAAACAGCTGCACAGACTCAGAACGCGAGGATCAAAATTATTTGTTTTAAAAAAGTCAGAACCATGAGCTTCATTCATAAAAAAAAGTAAAGATAATGTCTAGTATTTCACAAATTGGCCACATGTTTAATCTGCTCAAAATCAGCGTTTTAGTGTAAATCCGCATTTTAATGCATCAAGTCTACAACCTAAACAAAATGACAGCCTCCTGCTACTAAAGCGATGCTATTTCCATATTTATAAAACATTTATTATGTATTTGTAAACGTGTATTAGCTGAGAAGGAGAGCAGGGTCACCCAGCGAAAACAAACCAGAGCTCATTTTACGCTCTACGTGAACAAAGGCCCAGCTTCACAGGCCCTTCATGGAGACGAGCCTGGTGTGACACTGCACAGAGAACGATCTGTTTTATAGCTCATTGATTAAGGTTTATGAAAAACCTTGTAATAATATGAGACGTTAACTACTCCCCACTGGTAACAATAAACACCTTTAATATCCATGGTGCAGCTTTATGTCTATATCTGTATTACGCGTGTGACACAGAGGAGACTGGTTATTGTAATTACCTGTTTAGAGATATATATTTTAATCCCAATCTGATTAAGATGGGCTCCGTTTAATACTTTCTTTCATTTATATTTTTTGTATTGTGTTACACACACATTATGAGACACACAAATTACACAAACACTTTTCTCACATGCGTAACTTTGACACTGTCAAAGAGTTTATAGGACATCACGTAATACTGAGGATGGAGACAGAAGTCCACCCCGGCGCGCGCGTAATTCGGGGACTATTAGCGCCTTACCAGATGAGGGCCGGTCCGAGTAGCGCGTACAGTAAACCCAAGCGGGCCACAGCAGCGGCTGGCTGTCCTTCCCTGCGGGCGGAGAGCCTCCATTGCTGCCACTCACAACCATAATTGCCGAGGGGCTGTCTGCGTATCTGCCCGTCCCGTTGCTCGCCGCGTCGCTTTGTTTGGACGAGTTCTGCTTGGACGAGGGCGAGGAGGACGTGGACGACGAGGAGGAGGGCGACGACGCGGTGCTGTCGCTGCTGCAGTTGGAGTCCAGGCAGAGGCTGCCGGTGTGCGGCGGCCTCGCTCCCAGCGGGTTGACGTTTTCTCTGCCCGGCGTCAGGCTCCGCTCGCGGTAGCTCGGCTCCTTTCTGCAGCCGAAGTCCGGCCGGAGGATGTTGTCGATGAAAAAGTTCGTGGTTCTGTGGGCTTGCTGGGCGGCCTGGTGGGGTAAAATCATAGGAGGGGATGGCAGGTTCGGGGACAGGGACATGCTCTCCTCCTCGGTCGAGTCCCGGCCGCTGTTGGGCTCCTTTTGCTCTTCCATAGCTGGCGACGGGGAGAAATCTCGGCCTGTCCACGCCAAACTCCACTTGTTGCTCGGTATCCAATTTAGATGCGCATATAAAAACAAGCCTCTGTTGTTGGAGTAAACACCTGTGCTCATTTATAACATCACCTACAGCGGCGACATTTCGTCTCCTAACAGCCTTCCGACACCTGGCATAGCGAGCAGCTCCACGTTAGCGCCGGTGTCCGTGCCGCTCCCCGGCGCAGCGTAATATCTGTGTATTCGCTCCTCTAAACTCTCCAAATACCGTCCGCTCCCCTCCGTGGGTTTTTTTTCTGTCTCCTACACCCAGCCGGAAGCACGTGTGCAGCGGGCCAATCAGCTGCGCGGATCGTCCCCGTCGCTCCTGAAGGCGTCCAATCGGTAGGCCGGCACGAGCACGCGCGCCCGCGCACCCGTTGTTGGTCAGGCACGTGCATACGCTCGTACGGAGCAAAACAAAAACAACAGCGGGACAAACACCGCTAGAAATGCGACACGCAACCACGGGAAGTGGGATTTGACTTCAGAAAACACCTTCCTCCATCACGTTTCAGGTTTTGTTGGCAAATGTGGGTCTATGTGCAGCAACTCTGTCGTTTAGCTAATGACCAAATGAGCCTACTTCATTCAGACTTTATGTTTCCAGTCCAGTATAGTCTACATAATGTGGCCTAAACTATTTTTAAATTATCCATTCAATTCCTGATTGGCCAACACTGACAGAACCATTTATTAGAATAAACATTAGACTTAAAACTTAAAAAAAAAACAAACGTGTGTTTTATAAAATGTCAGTATTTTTTTAAGGTGGTATTATGTTTTTTTTTTGCTTCTGCGTGGCGTGTCTGGTCCATAATAACAATTCAACCAAGCTTGTTATCTCAAATTAGAACAGCAGAAAAATAATATAATAATATTAATAGTAGAAAATAGATTTAAAAATGTAAGGAGGCTTCTAAAGATAAAAAGTAAATATAAATAGAAAATAAATAGTGGTTTTAGAAGTAAGAGTAAATTTGCTATCCAGCTCTAGTTGTCTGTTTGAAATAATAATATTAATAGTCATCACAGCAACAGCGTGAAAGTGAGGACGTGTTGATGTTTAACAACGGCGCAGTGAAATCTTTATCCCACAGGCCGGACTGGGAAGTCGTGGCTACTTAATTAAATTCCAATTAGGACAGTATCAATATGCTGTTTAGCCGCAGCGCCATTGTGGGTAAATGAGCACTCAGTCTGCTCTTATCTGGCGCCGCAAAGAGAGGCTCCTTGAGAGCGGCTGCAAAAGATAATTTATAGCTTTTAATTAGTCTTCATTCTGCCCGATCAGCCTGGTGTTCATCACGGGAAGCGGGCTGAATAAAACCCGAGTCAAAAGCGCTGTCACTGGTCCCTGGCAGGGCCCTTAATCATAGTGAAGCAGGGGCCGCGCTACAAGCCACGTAATTTCCAAGGTGCTGATAAAGCTTGTTGAATAATAGCGGGGGCCCTCGGAGACACCATTTACAGAAATGACTTTATTGACGGCTTAACGTTGGTAATTCATTTTGCCTTTCATGTATTGGGAGCCGGATTTGTCGCCGTAATAGGATGATAAATGCACTGACGGATCGCAGCCTCGGTTTTATTGAGTAGCCTATATTCTCGAGGTGCATCAGCGGTGCACACACACACACACACACACACACACACACACACACACACACACACACACACACACACACACACACACCATGAGCTGCTTGATGCTCTGACTGAAGTGAAGCCACGGCGGGGTGTGGAGGCTGCACCTGAACTGTTCCTAACGCAGAAAGACAAAATCAGATAGTTTCTCTCCAGCGTGAGGGATTCACTATAAAGCAAAAGATGAAAGCAAATAGCTGCATTCATCTTCTTTTAATGTCTTTATGTTTCGCGAGTCCTAGATGTGCTCTTGTGTTTGTGTTTTCACTCCTGGTTTGTTATCTGGCAGAGAATCCTGTGCAAAAACACAGGCCTGCAAAAAAAGCCTGTTCAAAGCAGCGAGCACGTTGGATTCATCGTCTAATTTATTTACCTTCCTGTAACCTAATGTCTTTCTGCTACAAACAACAAAACCACTTTTTTTCCTGAACGATATAGTTTTCCAGTGAAAACATTTGAGCTTCTACAGTTGTGCAGCAGCCGGTAGCTGTGGTGGAGATGAACGGACACGCACAGACATGTGAGAGGCTGCAGCAGAAAAAATGCCATGTAAGTGCGCGGTAGCAGAACATATATGACGATTTACGGCCTTTAAGTGCAAATGATTAAAGCCTGCTTTGTTTTGTCTTCCACGTCGAGAAAGGTTGCGTTGTCTTTACCTTAAAAAATGTCTACATGCCACAGATGTGTAGTTCTTGGCTCGTGTGCACTCCTGGTCACACAGTTTCTCTGTGTTGGGAAGGAAACAAACACACAGGCTCACCTTTCTGTTCTAAACGTAGATTACCTGATGCCAGATGACAAAATCCAGTAGTGAAAAGCTTTGCATGGATGTTTGAAGGTGCAGCAGCTTGTACTGCCACCTAGTGGAGGAATTTAGGTAGTAGTACACTAAGTCATTTTCCCGTCTACAGCCAGGTTTCTACTTCCAGTCATGTACCAACGACACGCTCAGATCTTCACTGACTGTAAACAGTCACTTACAATTTTACAACAAGAACGTGTTAATTGTTTTAATCTATCCCCTTAAAACAAAAACTAGCCGATTAAATATAGTTGTTTTCAGTTCGAGCTTAATTAATATTATATAGTTACTATACATTTGTTAATTGTCTTCTACCCTCAGTTTACAGATCTTTGAACTAAATGCAGATAAATAGTATTTATAGTACAATCTTGGCAGGAAACAGCGCGTGCAGCTTCAAACATCTGGAATAACGTCATTTCAAAGCAACTATGTGACTTTGGCGACATCCAGTGACTGATATGTGCAGGTGCTGTTTATAATTTAATTTAATGAGGGGCATGTACTTTTATGAGTTTTTAACATTCGTAATATTATTACATTTGATCTTAATATTTATTTTCACACAGAATCTAAACAGAAAACTAAAAAAGAACACAAATAGAAAATCTGCAAAAATTAATTTTTTAATTAACAAACTATTTTTACCTAATTTTCAGGCAGTTCAATGTTAAAAAAAGTGAATATGAAGCATTAACCCGAGACGAATCTTTGTAAAATTTATTTGCATACGTGTTTTTTTGGTGATTCAAACAGCTGTGCACTCGTACAGTCTGACAACTCTGCATGTCCACTAGATGTCAGAGTAAAACAGTGGACAAAACCACTTCATTTCAACCACGAAGAGACATAAGTAAGATGTTAGAGCACAAAATCAATCGGTGAAGATCAGTGATGTGCAGAGACGACGGATGGACGTTGTCACGAAAGCCAATAAATCCGACAGCAAAAAGCGTCCGTTATGAAGTTATAAATTCGAATACCCCAAATATTAGATGAATGGATAATAAAACACAGATTTAACTCTCTAAATGCAGTTTGGTCTGTGACCAATCGTTTTCAGAAACCCTGAATTAATCTACTTATTAAGTAGGTTTCATACCTTTGTGCCACAAGTGTCAAAGGTGGATTTGTGGTGACAGCAGACTAACCTTAAAGAAACTTGAAAAACAAGGATGAATTTACTATTTAAATCACTTTTTGCCATACAGACCCCTTCAAATATTAAAATGCCAGTAATGTACAGAGGACATGTTTGCATACTGAACAATGATTATCATTCCCTGAGTTCTCCTCGTCTCTTACTTCTCTCTCTCACTCTCCGAGGTTCAGGCTCTCCCCAGTAATAATACATGAAGGGCTCCTCTCCCTCATCCATTAATCAGGAGAGAAGCTGAGGTAAAGGAGAGTTGATCTTTGGCCCTTCACACACATACACGTACTCACCTACCGTTAATAATTCAGGGGATATTAATGCAGATAAATAATTAAGCTTTGGGGCATCTTTAGAGTCCTAATGAGAAGTGGGGGACAGATTGCTCCTCAGTGTTATTACATCTTGCTGAGAAGTTTCTGAAAGCTTAAGGTGAAGATAAATGGGCCCCATCCAGTAATTGGCAAATTAAATCGATGCAGACACTCTGCCGACCTCCACCCGTCTACGTAGCCACATAATGTAAACTACAAATACCTCTTCTCAGGACTGAAACATTGTTATGACTGTTGGGATGATTTAGACTAACCTGATGATTAGAAATTAGACATTTACAGTCCCCAAGGATAAATGTGTTCCCCTCGGATGACACCTAAACATTTCACCTAGCACCAAATCTGAGTCTGAGAATCTCAGTCCTTTAGTTTATGCCTCTTCTGGACGGCTGGCTTCACCGAAGTAAGACAGGAAACAGTCTGAAATACCTCAAGTACTGGATGGACTGATATGCAGTACAGTAAAGCGAGGAGTGTCGCACACGGTCACTAGCACGACTGCAGGCCTCCGCCTTGCACTCCCGTCTCGTTGTACCATTAGGAGCCTGTGAAAATACAGGATTACAGGAGTATTATGCATTCTGGAAAGCTGTGTTTTAATGAGCACAAACAGCCTGTGCGGTGACATACATCAGCTTCACCAGCACAACAGTGCACGAGGAACCGTATGCGTGCGCTACTGAGGGGTGTTTGTGTGTGTGTGTGTGTGTGTGTGTGTGCGCCCTCATCAGCCATGCTGCCTGGGGCCACGCTAACCTTTCAGTCAACTCTCCGAGGATCGTCTCTCTCATCTGGCATCCTCGGCCTGTCACTGTCGTCAGCCAGAAGAGAGATGAAAGATATAGTCCTCATTGGCTTTGTTACAATAAAAGCCAACTGCTCCAATGACTTTTCCCTTAACCTTTACTCTGCTATAAGCGGACGTGATGGACCCCTTAATATGGGCTCCCAGAAGCCTTCTTAGAGACACTTATAAATTAATGACATCTGAGATAAGTCATTAACAGATTTGAGCGCAGACAGATGATGGCGTTTTTACACAGTTTGAATAATCTATAACACAAGAACACAAAAAGAGCTTGAGATGGTGTAACCAGGTGAGCGGAGGACCTACTTTAAATCCTTTAAACTCCTGTCTGTCATGGTAAGCTGAGGGAGGAAGCAGGACATAAATAATGACAATATAAATGCATGAGAGGAAGAGCAGAGGAGATGTTGACGCGATAAATAAAGGAGTGTGTGTCTGTGTGTGTGTGTGTGTGTGTGTCTGTGTGTGCGTGTGTGGGTGTGTGCGTTTGTGTCTGTGTGTGTGTGTCTGTGTGTGTGTGTGTGCGTGTGAAAGAGAGAGATTGATCTGTGTTGTGTCTTTTAGCCTCTCATTAGGACCCAGCCCTGAGCACAAGACGCAGATGTTTTTCTTACAGTCGGGCTATTTTCCTGTTTGCAGATCATCTGTGTTTACGCGGTGTCCTCACACACATAGGAAAGAGGACGCTTAAGAGGACATTTCCTTAGAGATGGTGTGACGCGTGTTTCTCATTTACTCCAGCATCTCTGGAAAAAGTGGTTCAGGTGACATGTCATCGAAACATATGCTACTACTGCTTTACAGAAACAAGTCACAAGATGTGATGTCATAGCAACGTGCGACGTGTTTGTGAACCTCTGTGTTTATGATCTGTGCCAAAAAACATTCTGTAATTAAGCTTAGATCCTTCAAGGGAAACATTTGCCTGTATTTTATTTACCTCTATGAAATTTTATAGTCTCACTGCTTTCTCTTTTCTTTTCGGTCCCTTGTTTGTTCGATTAAACTGCAGAGGAGATGTAATTTTCCCAGTGCAGACTGACAGATGAAGTGAGTCAGCATTTGGCTGAATCATTACCCAACATATGAATCGTAACACTGAGAGGCAAAGTCTGCCTCCGTCGGAGCTTTAGTGTGTGCTGCGTGGGGTTTAGGGTTCACTTTGAGACCTCTGAGACATATAGAAACCTTATGCTCTGTGCACCTGGCCACTAAAAAACTGATGCCCTATGACCTGTGGTGGAACAGGTCAAAGCCCCTCAGAACAACATGTTGCGTCATATTTGTGCAACCTGTGCAACAATGTGATGTTGTGCTTTAATGGGTAGCTAGGTATCCTCTGACCCTGCAGTGACTTCTATTGATGGCCTGTGTCATGATTAAGAGCACAGACCCAACAAAAGATTAAACTGTAATGAGCAATATTCTCTCTCTAATGTGTGTTCACACAAAAAATGTGTTTGTTCTTTGAACAAATGATCAAATAGGGTTTAATCTACCGAGCAGCCGCACAGGGGTTGTTCCACTGCACACGTTTAACGCCTGTAATGCACCGAGTCTTCAGTTAAACCTCCTTTCTTTAATTTTACAGTGGCAGCGTTCTTTTCTTTCCATCAGCTCGAGTAAGACTTAGACAACAACGACAACGTCTTTATGCGTGTTAAATTAATGTGGTAATTCTCATCTCTCTCTCCCTCTAGACCTCTCTCTCGTTCTAGTTTGCTCATGCCACGCTGGAGTTTGCATCTCGGGCATGAACGTGGATCAGTCGTTGCAGGGAGAGAAAAAGGGGTGGAGTGAGAGAATGAGGAGAGGTTCTAAAAAATGTCCTGATGATTGGGTGCTTGTGCAGAAAGCTCGTCGGCCGTAATTCTTCATGTCGTTTCGGCAATCAGCCGCTATCCGGAGACACGTGTTTGGGCACCAGCCTGGTGCGTTTTTTTCATTCTTTCATTAGATTAGACTCACCGGATTTAATTAAAAACAATCACAGTTAATGAAGGTGGCAGCTACAACAGACATAAAAAACCTGGCAGACCTGGCGACACATATGACACATTACACCAAAATGATGCCTGTTGCTCAGCTGTCTGTCATGCTGAATTCCCCTGAACACTGTGTGTGTGTGTGTGTGTGTGGCCTTGTCCCACTTATCTCATCCATCAGAGAATTTCACTACTCCGTCTGTCAGTCAGCAATCTCTCACTGTCATCCACACTAGGGGGATGATCATCTATCGTATTGATATATATATATATATGTGTGTGTGTGTGTGTGTGTGAGCATCCCTCTAGCAGCCAGTGACACGTACTGCTGCTGATGTCTCATTTGGTGTCAGCAGCTCCACTTTTCATCCTAAATGTGTCTGCAGTGAGGGGCTGAACGCCTTCAAAACACCATCATGCTTTGGCCTTTAAACAGTTTGAAAGTCCTCCTTCACAGCGACTCGTTCCCCAATTCTATTCCCCTCCGTTAACATCAGCCGCGTTTAACAGCAAGTGAGCCGAGCCTGGTGGGAGAGTAGCTGCAGCGTAATGATACTTAAATAATCTGTAAGCATTCAAACAACAAGAAGAAAGATGACTCAGTGAAGAAGGAGCACACTGATGGTTCTGCAGCACAGACTTAACTGTGTAAGCTGATGCTTTTGCATCCAAGCGTTGCCCTCAGAGTGCCGAGAAGCATCAATGTGCTCCTGCGTCATTGAAAGTGCTTTTCCAGCCCGTTGTTGAAGTTCATAAAGAAGCCTTGTGCAGACGAACTCGTTTCACTGCCCTTTGAGAACGACGCAGCTCTAAAGGGCCTTGGTCATTTTTAAACTTCATCTTCTAAAAGGGATCATTCGTCGTACCAGATGCTTTTTGTTCTTTCTGTACCCGGGGATCAATGGGATAAGCATCAGACTGGGAAGCAGAAGGTGGTAGGATCGAATCCCAGCCCCGAATCCCAGCCCAGACTCCCAGACCTGCCCTCATACCAGGTGTGTCCCTGAGCGAGACACTCAGCGCTAGCTCCCCCTCTTCTCTTCATATATTGGGAAGAGGGTAAATTTTGTGGTGACTAACAAATGTTCTGCCTTGTCTGTTTTTTCAAAAAAGATAATTGATTGCTTGTATGGTTCTAGTTTATCGGTCAGATTTGGAATTTAGTCTAAAAGGGGACAAGAAGAAAAAGACCAAGGCCTGTATTTATTGGAAATTTCCTTAGAGACAGCTGCAAAGTAAAAATATTTTTTAGGAAACTGTGCTTTGCTGTGAGAGAAATAACCTTTAGAAACTACTCTCCGTACATATGTTCGCTGAGATTAAGGGTTTAAATCATATTACATATATTCTGCACGATTCCCACATCTTACCCTTTAATATTCACCAGAACTTTGTTTTGCTGCAATGTCCAACCAGCTTCAGACACGATCTATCCACCCGTACTCTATTCCCACTTATTCCTGAGGATCACAGGGGGCCACCGCCAAATCCAACCGGCAATGATTGACACGCAAGGGTCCACCCTTAACGGGTCTCCAGTCACATAGGGACATGCTGAGACAGTCAGCCTAATCAACAGCTTCTTGAAAGTTAGTTTTTAGTTGTAGTTAGTAGTAAAAGTTTCTGTTTTTTATCAAATTGTTTACAATATTTGTCTCTACCATCTGTAGTTCTCATAAATCTCAGCACGGTCGCTCTCCTGCTAATTCTGCAGACGCTACTTCTGTGTCGGAGCTTTGGGGAAACCCAGATGACCCAGATTTCCATCTCTGCACAGATATCCAGAATTTCATATGCAACATTTAATCAAATCCAACACTGTACCTTTAGGTATGTGAAACATATAATGCAGCTTATAGTCTTTGCCGTATTTAATAAATGTAATAGACGACACATGCTGGGCGGCTCATAAAACTGCCAATGACAAAAAGGTGCCTTCTGTGGAGGAAAGAGCGAGATTGTAGAGTGCAGAAAAATAAGCCAACATCCTAATAGAGGTTTATCGGGCTAATATTTGCATTTCATGATTTCCATTTAAATTGACAGGGGTGGAGTGTAAACAGCTGTTTTGTGTGTGTTCCTGGGGGCACAGGATGAAACAAATCAAACACGCACGAAACAGCCATCATCTTAATGGAGGCTTATAGCAATATTTGAGTCCGGTGCAGTATTTGCAAAATTCAATACAAGTTAATCAGGAGTGAGACACAGGAGCCGACTTCCACCCACTTATATTTCTCTGTGGTTTTGCTGTATAAAAAAGCCAGAGCATCTGACTACATCTAGTTTCCAGGCACACTCGCCAAACAACCAAAGCACATTTAGGGAGACACCGTAATAGAGAAATGGGTTTATATCATACAATGCAACACATTCTCAGGTTAAACAAAACGTGTACAGACAGATTTCAGACAACTAACAGTGTTATTATGTTTACAAAAACACAGAAGTCACATTTAACAGGAAACGTATGATATGGTCACTGTTCCTGCAACTTAAATTAATATGTTCTTAGCTTTAAGTGTCTCCTCTTGTTCTCATTTCCCGTCTTATCCTCATGTAGATGTGAACATTATAGAAAACATTTGTACACAGTGGCGACTTTTTGTCAATTTTTATTGACATATAAGAACTAATATGTAACATACTCAGCATTTATCCAACACATTCATGTGAATCTTCTTGTATGTGTGTTTCCTGAATCACTAAACACAAATGAACCCCCCCCACACACACACACACACACACACACAGTTCTTCCACTAATAAATAAAACATTTTCCATCTTATGTTTTTGCAAAAAAAAGGAAGCAACTGTAGAGATGACTTTTAAACAAACAAAAACATGGTAAATATCACTGCACCTTGCTGTTTTCTCCCCCTGGTGTTTTGTTCTCATGCAATTTCTTTCAATAAGGATCAGTTGAAGCTGGCTAGTTTAGGCTGCAAACTCATTAGCTCAGTGTATTTCTACTATAACCTTCTGTTTTATTGCTTAGCGCTGTCTTTAAACTTTTGCCTATAGCTTTGAATTAGTAAAAGCATGTTGGTTTTATGAAGTTGCACGGGCGTATTCAATACGTTGCATTGCGTTGAAAGTAAAAAAAAACTATTTTTCCCTATTTTGTGTTTCAGAATGAAACACAAAAACTGTACACTGACACACGTTGTCATATCGAGCGCAGATAAAGACAGACAGCCACAAAGATAATTAAAAAAACACAGTTTGAGTCTCGGAAATGTAGCAGTTCTGCTAGCAACGTTAGCACTGTAGCTTAGATGGCACCATTTAGGACAGAACCCTTGGTAATCACTGTGCTGAGCAATGTCGTCTGTGCAGCACAGGCCCCTCGTTTTACCGGTGTGACAACACCTTAACTTCACGTCCTCCTAAAAATCAGCACTGCCAAACATGTAATTCATGTGTGAGTTTAACACAGCTGGACGTCATTTATGTAGATTACTTTTCCCAGTAAGTGAATCCACTCAGATTTAGGCTGAAATTTATTTCATTTTGAATTAATTATTGCATTTTCATTGCTGTTGTGGCTGGGCCTGAAGTCCAACCTTCTTTACTTTACTTGGCATTTCCCATCTCATGTTTTATGGTGTTGGGTCTGTCAGCATTGTCATGCTCTGAATTATCTCAGCCTTAGCTTTGTGATAGATGTACTCAGTGGTGGCCACAGCCTCCAGTTGAACTGAAATCAAATACCAATAAAAGATCATGTAGCACTAAAACATAACTTACAGGTACAGATAACGCTGTGCATCGTGTCGGCTATTTTCAAAACAAGAAAAACATGTTGACCATATACTTTAACAGAAACTATTTTCAGTGAGGATAAGTGTTCGTTGATCAGACCCTTTAGTCAGGGTACAAGATGAAGCCAGAGAAGGTGCTGTACTTGTTGTTATTGCCTCCATGAGCTTTTCCGCCATCTAATTTGACATAGACCTCATCTCCAGAGTCCAAGTGCAGCACAGCACTGTTGCTGGCATAGTCGTAATTCTGGTCTGCGTCTTGAGCTATGGCGCTGGCCCGGACCTTGGAAAAAAAAAAAGAAAGAAAGAGACGAGACTTCTTGTGAAATGCAGGACAAAACAACACAAATAACAAGAGAGTAGAAAAGTTCATGCATACCTGAGAGGCAAAAGGAAAAAAAACAGTAGTGCAGCCACAGAAATGACTTTTGGTGCATAAAAGCAGCAACTACCAAATGTGAAATTAATCATTGTCATGACCATTACAGAATACAATGCTCTGCAATGACCTAGAGCCTTCTCTAATTATGAATTTAATTATCTGTCATCATCTACAATTAACATCGATAATCGTAAGACTCATCTCTGCCCTCTCATCCCGCTGGAGCTGCTCATCCAAACAGGATTTACGCATGAGCGCCACTGCCCCAACAGTGCAGGCAGAACGAGATGATTAATCCAGAAAGATCACTCTGTTATTTTGACTTTACTAAAGACGTGATTCGTAAGAATATGCAGTTATATAACTTATGTTAAGGAGAGTAAAAGGGCAAACTTTACGCGATACTGTGCGTAAAGTGCGTAATTTACCATTAGTATTTTTTATTTATAATATTAGACCCTTAATACTTTGTATTTTAAAACAATTAGATTTAAATGTTGAAACCACTGTTGTGGGCATTTTCATGACAGTCTCCTGAGATTAAGTGGATACGGGTTGTATTAGCAGTACGCAGCGTCTGACTGTTCCTGTTCCTCTCGGTTATTACCTGTCCATTTTTGCACAGGTCGGCCCACATACTGGTCCCATCTCCTCCGCGCATCAGCACATGGTAGGTGAAGAAATAGATCCCGGGGACGTGGCAGGTGAACTTTCCGGAATTAGGGTCGTATTGGTTCCCTAAGTTTGTAATCACGTCATCAAACTTTAACACCTCATATCCCTCGTGTGGATTTTTCAGACCGACGTAAAAAGCAATCCTAAAACTGGTAATCGTTGAGTTCACACCGTCTGTTTCTCCGTTGTCGCTTCCTGTGGCTCCACTTAACGCAGGGAAGGCAATTTTACCGTCGCCGCGCTCTCCCGCTGGCCCCCTCGGACCCGGGGGTCCAGGTTCTCCCGGGGGGCCCCTTGGTCCCGGTTTACCTGGTCGGCCTGGTTCCCCGCGACTCCCTTGCGCCATCGGCGGCTGTGGGGCGACACTGTTCACGTTCTGGATCACCTCCATCGCCGTGGCGCCTCCTGGTTTGGGGCTATATGGGTCACAAACCATCCGACAGGTGCCCATCATCTCATAATAATGAGCGGAGGTTTCAGAGGAGCGGAGCAGCAGTAACGGGACGGCAATGGCCAGAATCAGCAAAACCATCGCGACAGCAGTCACTAGAAAGACCACCGACCACTTCCTCCGTGCGGTTCGGGGGCAAATGGACGACAGAAAGCCCGTCGAACCTCTCTGGAGCGGAATCGTGACAGAGGACTGAGGGACTTTTAGGAGGAAAAAACAAACGAGATGTAGTTAATTAAGTGCGCATCCCTCTGTCCAGCTGTTCTAATGGGTGACTCCAAGCCCCTGGGCAGTGGCTGTGACCGGGGAGCGTGTGCGCGTCTCGGCTGTATGGATGGCCGCGCGCGAAAAACTGCGTCCAGCTGACACAGTCAGCAAGAATGAGACCGGAAGATAGAGGACTTGACCTTCAAATTAAAACAATTGCCTATGGTGACCAGTGCTCGCTAATACATTAATGAAAAAAATTGCAGAGTCAAAATTCAGACTGTTTACATATTGTTTTTAGGGGCACAAGCTAAAACAGATTAGGTCATCTAGCTGAAGTACCACTAATGCACCACTAATTATGATAGAATAGGAGGCAATAAGATTATTCTTACTTGTTATATTTATAGTATAGTTATGAATATCTTTACATAAAAGCAAATATTTCAATTTGGACATTCTAACTTTTCTTTTCCCAAGTGTGGGACTATATTAAACTAAATTATTATCTGAATACGCCTGTGATTCTTCCACTCAAATGTAAAATGTAGTAGTTTTTCGTCAACAGCAGACGTGAAACAGCTTTATGAATGCAGCTTTTATTTTGTAATGCTTAACAGGAAGTCCCCTATTTTGGTGTCACCCCTTGACAAGAAGAGCGAGTCTGTGCGTAAAGTTTCATTATGCGCAGATGTTATTCAAAATGGCACTAAATGATGATATGATAATATGATTCAATAAAGACTATGTTGTCCAATAAAGACATGGAAGATTATAGATTGACTATAACTGTTAGTCTTAGCTTCAGCACATTGTCTACATTTATCTATTAGAGAATCATCTGAGCATATAAGCAGTTAACACAGGCAACTGAAAAAGCTTCACATATTTCTCCATAATTGTCTCTAAATGACTTCCCAAATTAACTACAACATTAATTATTAATAACGTTAATTATTGTGGACATTACAGAAATCAGGGTAAAGCCGAATCCAACACATAACCCTAAACAGCATGCTCTAATCTTTGACTCACACCATGAGGGTGCCCTTAAACGTCAGAACCAAGTGGCTGAAGGCAGGTTTTTTGTGGTGACATCAAATGTCCAACTGCATCGGTCATTTTACACACACACACACACACACACACACAGATGCAGACACAGAAGGAGCGACGCTAGCAGTAGGGGGAAAGCAAATAATATATGCAGGGAATGGACCAGAGATGTCTGACGGTTGTCGACACCTTCAGCTCCAAGCTTCCCATGGCTGCAGGAACATATTTCATGTCTTGTTTCATGAGGTGGAGAGAAACAGGCCTTGAATTTCGATTCGGCAACAAATTAAAATTCTTGCCATGAACAGGCAGTCATTACTCCATTGCATACAGATTTGTCTTAAATGCCTCTTTAGCCTTTGTTTCTCTTGAGGCCACTCGTTATAAACATGTGGTGCATGAGCACATCAGATGAAAAGGACCATTATCAATGTCTTTTAATGGCTGTTTCCAAGAGTGCAAGCTATTGAGACACCTGATAAAGACAGCCTGTGCTCATTGAAAATAAAAGCTTCAAAATTTCCCCAAAAGACCTATAATACTTCAAAACTGCAAGCTGGATGCTAAGCACCTGGAATTGGAGCACAGGTCCCACATCCACAACCGAGGCTTTAGAGCTCAAGGCGGAGTGGCGAAATCTTTAGAGGCCAGAGACAAGGCTTAACTGAAGCCCTGTGGTCACACTACAGAAGCCCCACCCCCAACCAATTTCAGCTTGTGCTTGGCCCAGCTCCCAAACTCCCCAGAACATGGCTCCGGCTGGGCTGCTCATGTCTGAAAGTGACACAGAGCACGAGAAGTCACGATAGAGCTGATCAAACATGAAATTGGGGTTAAAATCCGAGGACAGTCTCGGAAACAATGCAATAATAATAAAAAACAAACCCCTAAAAATAAGCATGAGAAGAAAGTCTTATAGAGCACGCTATGAATCTCTGCTCTGCTACATGGCTGCAGAAATGACCTTTACCCAGGATTAGTACAGTGAACTGTATCTTAAGGCGATGGTGAGCCATGCACGACACACAGTCCACATTATGCACCGCAGCTGCTGAGAGTATCCTGCCCCACGGCACTGCTTCTAATCACGCTGTGCAATAACCACAAACTATGCGAAGAGACAAATAGATCAGTTCATCATTAGTGGACGAAACAACTAAATTGTACTAAATAAAGATAGGAACTGAAACGAAAGTAAACTGAAGCTGAATAAAGAATAGAACTTCATCAAGTGATGTAGTGTTTCATTATAAGTGTTACCAAACGTGAGAGGAAACCCGGGATATTCTGAGAAATATCAAAATATTGCATATTGTAACATAACTGCACCTTCATCCTTACTGTATAATTAGCTCCATCAACTGTTCGCATACAGATGTTGCAGTTACCCTGCACCCAGCGTTAGCTTTACTAGCAAACAAATTCAGATACAGTAAACATAGAACCCAAAATATGAGGTGAGAAACTGTATCTCTGACTTAGTGTGAAGATCTCTGAGAACTACTGAAAAAATGACTTCTATCTATAATTTTATTACAGGGTTGATTACAGGTAATACACTGTAATTGCATTCAAAAGACACTGTTTAGTTAGAGGAAAATGTCAGAAGGTATTATTGCAAATCTGTGTGGGAAACTTTGTCTGTACCATAACAAATTAGCAACGAGAACTTGCAACATCAGCTCCTGTCTCAACATGTGACTCTAATTCCCGATGAAAAGCACTGGAGAGTCCTCTTCCCTTGAAAGCACAGAAGCAAATGTCTTCATCCATACAGTGTTTGACGGTGAAGTCCTGCCACATGTTAACACAGCTGTACCTGTTCACCTCGAGCTAAGCGTTTCTGACTGGTCCTCTGCTTTTCTGCCACTGTATTTCACATCCAAGCCATTCACATACAGTAAATCATGATTAAATAGGCTTTACCTTCATCAACTGGAGCACTGTGACCTATGTATCCTTGTATTTAACTAGCTATGACGAATACGATTATTACAGGTAATTACAGGGGCCAGGGGATGTTATAAGACCCTGTTGTACTATTTGTTAGTTTAATATTTCCAATTCAGAACACGTGGTTTGTTTCTGGGTGAATAGTAAGATGAAGCCTGCTATTTTTGTAGTAGATTAACAGTCACTTGTAAGTTTAATGTGTTACCACACCGGGAGACAACAGTAAACGATACCTATGAATAAGGAATCACAAAATCAGATATATATGTCAAGCACAGTGACCTTAAACGCTGTAAACAAACATGAGGCAATGGCCAAGAGTGTCTGAAATAGAGAGGGAAGGCAAGCATGCCTGTGGCGCGAGTGTGTGTGTGTGTGGGGACACTGATGTAGCACTGCGAGCCAGAGGGATTCAACCTTTTGCAAGTGGCAAAGGCAGACATGATGAAGTCATGCTGACAGTGTGTTACCGGCGGTCAGAAATCTTTTTAACACGATTTTACTTTAGCTTTTTTCTGTAAATCCCAAGGCCAGCACACCAGTTCACCAACAGCAGATGGTGTGACAGGGAAACAAATACAGTATGAGAATTATTACACTTTCTCTTATTTTAAGCACACGCCATAAGTACTGTGTCCAAAACACATTTTCTGTAAATGATTATGTGTAACGTGTGGTGTAGCACAGTGCTCAATTATCGGTCCAATGTGTGATCATACATCCCTTTTGGCCATAGAGTAATTTATTGCTTTGAAATCACTAATCATCGCATTTTCTTTGCTCAGACTAAATTTTAAACTCCAGGAGCAGTAGCATAAGTAGACTTCTCTTGGCCCAGCCCCCCCTTCTGCTAAGCCACACTCGTCTCAACTCTGCCCAGCCCTTTAGCCATCCGTAACGTGAGATTGCACAATATAAGAATGCAAAAAAATAAAAATCTTTAAATCAAATATGCAGAAGACCGGCTGTGGTCGAAATAAACCTACTTACTTTATTAATAATAAGTAATTATCTCTTCACTGCTGCCAGGCTTTGCGTCACAGACACCTCTGACAGCACCTCTCTATATTTCTATCGCCGCTCACTCTGCGCTTTATCTATGGCAGCCAGGTGGAGGCGTGGTCAGGGCGGGGCTTTGGCTGGGACGTCATCTTATCAGGAAGGAGCGCACGAGTTTACAGACAGAGGAGTAGCGCGTGAGTAAGTATCTGTAAATTAGTAAAAATGTGCGTCTGTGTGCTATCTAGCGCTTAATTATGTAATGTAAGATGTTATTTTTATCAAAATGTGTGTCTTTATTTGGCTGTGCTAGTCGTGTATGTTAACTTTATTCTGAGGTACTTTTCTTGAGTTTAGCCAAGGACAACAACAAGGTGTCACCCAACCGTTTTTATAACAAAACTTTAATAGCTTTTTATGTAAGTTAAATTGTCTTATCGCTTGCAGGTCAGCGTAAGCAATTTTAATTTTGCTTAAAATGGTTTCTGAATAGTAGTGGTTTTGTGTACAGTTCGGCGTAGTTTTGGATGCTTACCAAAGCCGCACTTTGCATTTTTCTGCTGCTAATACAGGGTAGGGTATAAGGTAACCCTGGGTCGTGTGTGTGTGGAGCAGAACAGTGGCTTTTGTGTTGTCATGCATGTGCATGAGACAAAGTTTATGTTCTGTGATGATTTTGATCCCGTTAGCTGTGGTAATAATTGTAATATTCATTACCGCTGTTATTGGATGGACAGTCACTGTGCTGATAATGCAGAGGTACACAGGTACACATCTAGGACACGCAGATACAGAGAATCCTAGTTCTGTTTTCTAAATAAAGAACATATTTTAACTGCATGTCTTTTATCTCTTGAACTTCAGTTCCAGTGCTAGATGAAATACAGTATACATTTAACGATCACTAAATCGTTTCTAAATGGAACAAAACGAAACTATTCTCTCAAAAACAACCATAAATTGCAAGGATAAATTTAAGGATGTTCCCTGTGCTTTCCTTTCCTGCCGACTCAAACCAGAACAGTGACCTTCTCCCTCTTTCCTAGATCTGTCAGTGTATTATGCCTGACGAGATGTCGAGGCCTCTAATCCGAGGTAGAAGTGAAGGTGGCTCCAGACATCTTGAAGCCACCATGTCCGAGACCGGCTCTCCAGTCATTGCCATCCTGGGTAGCGGTGACTTCTCCCGCTCATTGACCAGAAGACTGGTGGCCTGTGGTTACCAGGTGGTGGTGGGGAGTCGAACCCCTAAGCGCTCTGTGGCTCTGTTCCCTGAGGAGGCCGAGGTGACGCACGCAGTGATACTTATACTCATATCCTCATTCACCACATAATTGGTGTTTTTGTTACTGTCTCTGTAGTGATAATTATATATTTACCCCTATAGTCTCCACTAAGGATAATAACTATTGTCATTGTCCTGAATACATAGTTAATATGTAATCTTAGTTGAAGACGAGAGGCAGTTGTGGCATAGTAACAGTCATTTATAAGGATTCCCTGCTTGATCATTTCTTTTGTCTCCCATATGACCTCAGGTGACCTCACAGATGGAGGCAGTCAGTCAGGCAGACTTGGTCTTTCTTGCTGTGTTCCCTGAGCACCACTCCACGCTGGTGGACTTGAAACCGGCGCTAGCTGGAAAAACGCTGGTGGATGTTAGCAATGGTTTGCGGATTAACCAGGAAGGGCCTTCCAATGCTGAACTGCTGGCCGACCTGTTCCCAGAAAGCTCTGTAGTCAAAGGGTTTAACACAATATCAGCCTGGACCCTCCAGGTGGGCCCTCGGGACGGAAGCAAACAGGTAGGACACATTAACAACCTCCAAAATAGTCTAGAGCCAGTAATACTTGTAGTTTATATCTACAGAGGTAATAAAAGACTATAGCAAGAGAGATGTCTTTTAAACATTTTAAACATCTCTACTTCTCTCCAGGTTTTCCTGTGCAGTGACAATCTTGCAGCCAAGAGCTTGGTGATGCAGGTCTGTCGCAGGATGGGCTTCATCCCCGTCGACATGGGCCTCCTCTCCTCGTCTCTGGAGATTGAGAACCTCCCCCTCTATCTCTTTCCCTCTTGGCGCATCCCCATCCTCTGCACCCTGTTTCTGTTCATCTTTTTCTACCTGTACAACTTCACTCGTGACGTCCTGCAACCCTACATCACCGCAGGGAAGAACGTTTTCTACAAAATGCCCTTCGAGGTTGTTAACGTCACTCTTCCTTCAGTGGCGTTGGTGATGTTAGCGCTGGTCTATCTGCCTGGTTTATGCGCTGCTTTCCTCCAGCTGAAGTTGGGCACCAAGTATAATCGCTTCCCCAACTGGCTGGACCGGTGGCTAACGAGACGGAAACAGTTTGGACTGTGTAGCTTCCTGTGTGCCGTTCTGCACGCCATCTACAGTCTGTGTCTTCCATTGAGGAAGTCGTTCCGCTTCAAACTGATCAACACTGCTTTGAAACAGGTGAGCAGATTAGTTCGTTCCTCTTTAACTGTAAGTGAAACCTCTAGACACACTGATATGTTTAGTGTTTGTGATCAAGGTGAAGGATCATCAGGAGACCTTATGGGTTGACGAAGATGTGTGGAGGATGGAGCTGTACCTCTCTGTGGGCATCATGGCCCTCGGGCTGCTGTCTCTGCTGGCTGTCGCCTCCCTTCCTTCTGTGGCCAACACTGTCAACTGGAGGGAGTTCACCTTCATACAGGTACTGCAGTCACACACACACATACACACACACCTTCCATGTGAATATACGTCGCAGGATTAAAATAGAATGATGAACAAAGACCGGCGGACATGACGCATAGACATGCGGGCAGGTGACAGGCTAATAACACAGATGCCCACTACGTTCCCTATACAGTATGCTCACATGTTCTTGTGGTCACACACAAGGACTGACTCCGGTGTTTGTCCTTCTGCAGCTGCCCCAGATTTAGCATTAAACTTAAGCTGTGACAAAGCCATCAGGAGTGACTCAGTACAGAAACACTTCCTTCTCTCCTCTCCTCCTCTCTCCCCTTTTGACTTCCCTTCTCGTGGCCTCCATTTCACCGGGACCTGATGTCTGTCTGTGCTGCTTATTCCCTTTTCATCTTTCTGTAATCCGGTGGCCGTCAGATTAGTCACGTGCCGACAGTCGGCGTGATGAAAGGCAACTTTCCGCCCAGCTCATCTAGACTGCAGGACAGCTGTGGGCAGCATGCGTGTCTTCATGTGTGTTTTGTTCTTCGTTGAAGAGCATGTATACGTGTGTGTGTGTGTTTCACTCTCATTCACGATTCATCCATTACACATTAAGCTTCTGCCTTAAACCTAAGGGGCAGAACATCGTCTACTTGACCTGTACTTCACTGTAAAACACAATCGGGTTCATACAGTTTTGAAATGAAACTTTTCGGATGTCCTTTAAGTGTAGACTGTCAACTACATGTTAATTTCCTGCCTTTATTGATTATTTTGTTTTACAGTGATTAAAAAGTCATCACTCTTGTCAAGTGGAAATAATTTCAGTTCACTCAGGCCAGTTAGTGTGCGAACAAAGAACCACAAGGCTATTTTTAACCCCTGGCCTCTAGCCGAGTCAACCTTGGGAAGTTTTTGTAATTAGTGGCCCCCTGCAGGTACATTAAATGGCAGTTACCCACACATGCATAGACTGGTCTGGTTCATTTGGGTCATGAGTGGTAGTTCAGTGTGTTTCCAGAGGGCTGGCAGGAGCTTGTACCAGTGAGCAAACATGGTGGACTGCTGTAAAAAATACGCTAAATACATTTGAAACAATGTGTGTCACATATTTGGAGGACAGGTCGACTAAAAACATCATTCTCACCTCCTGCAGTCCACATTAGGTTACTGTGCCTTGTCCGTGGCCACCCTCCACACAGTCCTTTATGGCTGGGGCCGTGCCTTCGATGCGGCTCAGTACCGCTTCCTCCTTCCTCCTACCTTCTTACTGGTCCTCATTCTTCCCATCGCGGTTCTGCTGGGCCGCCTTGCTCTCTTCATGCCGTGCATGGCCCAGCGGCTCAGACAGATCCGACGTGGCTGGGAGAGGAGCAGACACATCCGCTTCACCCTGTCGGAAGACGTCTGCCACAACGGGCTGGAGGATGTCAGTAACGTGTGAGAAGCATGCTCTCAGACTTGTGTATGAAAATCCAGTGTGTACGAGTGGAGCTCTTTGCATGTGCACTCATGAATAGAAGTACATCTCAGCCAGTCACACAGAAGATAAATGATTTACTGACTTTCGTAATGTATTGAAAGCACGTCTCTAAAGTCTTTTGAGAGATTTCAGAGCTGCATATGGTTACTTTTAACAAATTGGTCAAATTCTCCTCAGAGAAATTTAAGCTATGGAGTTACAATTGTCTACCTTATTGCACTATGCATTCAAATCATAAGTACTTAGTTTATTTCTTCTCATTACTTTGCCTTTTATTTTAATTTATTGTTGTTACTCTGTTTAATGCTTCAATCCAGAGTTAACAGAGATAGTTGCTGATTTAGCTTATGCGAAACAATCACGATGAAACTGCTGAAGATTGTATTACTAAGGCAGTATAACCGACTTCTGTTTATAGTTCAAAACTTAGTCTTTGAATTAAGATTTTATATTATTAGTTTTGGTCACTGATCAGTCAGTGTATCTATACATGAAAATTCAACCTGCTGTTTTAGGGACTGTTTAAAAATGATGGGGGGGGGGGCAAAACTGCTGTTTTTCTACTTAAAAATCAAGACCATCTCTCCAGCATTGTTAATATTTAATTTGAACCCTCCCTGTGAACGCTTAGTAAAAACTGAATAACGCTTAAAGAATTTAAGATGTTGTACCCATATTGACACACGTTAATAAATCATGAGCAAAATATGCATGACCAATGCATATTAGTAAAAAACTTAATTAGCAATTGCCACATTTATGACAAACAAATGTGTCCCCTTTACCAAATATACCAAAGAACAGACGATTGAGTGAGTGAATTAAAATTTCTCACAAATTTGACGCATGCAGCAATAGTATAAACGGCTGCAGTCAACATTTTATCAAACTACTCTGATGATATGTTTGAAGCTGTACTTGCACTCTAGGCTGATTTTTATGACCTTTGGAAGTTTTACTGCTGTTTTATAGAATACGACCAATAAGAATTACAAAAGTCCTAGTCCTAGGACCTAGTCCGTCCTAATTAATAATCTAAATAATTTTCATATAGTCCCTTACTCTGTTGTTGTCCTTAAAGTTTTATGTGTCAAGTGAAAACCCAACAGCCTAGTGGTTACTCTGGGTAAACGTTTGTAAATATGTTATGTCACCTTTTTTGGGTTTATACTGATCCGACCTGATGGTACCCATAACCAATACACTTTGGTTTAAAAATGTCACTGGACTGTTACAGAATTGTATTTTGGTTATGAAGATAAAAGATACAGTTAGGTTTCTAATATGAGTTTCTATCTTCTCGCTTTTGATATTTCTTGCCAAAGAAGTTGACCTTGTGATAAGTGATGGATTTGCTTTTTAAATCTGAGCTGAAATGTCGTAGTAATGTTTTAAAACTTAAACAGAAAATAAAGCAGTTTTCTACTCCCAGATTTTTCTGTGTTTCTGAATGGATTTTAATTAAGATTAAAGAATTCAAACAAAATCAAATATAACCTCAGCCTGATCCATAATGTGCCACAGCAGTGACCTCATCAAACCAATAAACGTGCGGATGCTGCCACCTTGTGGTAGAGACATTGTTTCTCACGCTTCCTTCACAACAGAACAAGACGAGTCTTGCAACATTGCGATTGTGATTCCCCACGAAAGGTGTGGAAGAGGTATGTTTTATAGAACTGATTTACGAGCTATTGCATAACAAAGTGAATGGTGACTCAAAGAACCACCCTTTTTCCTAGAAATTCAAGTTGGAAAGGGGCTGACTACAACGTGAGTTTGGCAGCTACAAAGCGTGTTAGTTTTCTCCTGCAGACATGACTGTAAGTATGACCACTCTCAAGTGTTTTATCATAAATATTAAATGAGAGATTTATGGTATTCTGAAGTTGTCAGTCAGGTGTGTTCACAGGGACTGGCATGAGGTTATTGCAGAGCGGGACTTGCTCTGTTTAGCTCCATGTGTAAAGTTGTATGCACATTTGATTACTAGATTACTGAACAAAAACAATAAGTGTGGTACCACAAGTAGTAAATGATTTAAAAACTTTGTCTTCCCAACAGGAAGCCTTTAACAAGGCAGCAGAGGAGGTGAAGGTGCTAAAACAAAAACCAGACAATGCAGCAATGTGTTCACTGTATGGTTTATATAAACAATCCACTGTGGGCGACGTTACCACAGGTGAGTTTAAGGTTTCTAACAGTAAATAACTCATGTGGAAACACTAAAAGACAGACTGTTCAGCTGTGTGTGTACGTGACTGGTTCAATGCAGATGAGGGTTGGGCTGAGACAAGTCGGACGAGTTACATTAGCTGATGCCAACATTTGGGCTGCACGAAAAAAAAGCTCTATGACTAAATGTGAATTTTAAATTCTGAAATTAATCAAGTATCAGATTTATTAAAACAAAATGAAATCTAAGTTGGGTGAAAAATATTAGAATAATATAGAATTTGTCTACTAAAATGTTCTGTACTGTAGCTTCACAGATGTAGTTTTGCCTCTGTATTTTTCCACTGTTGTGTTTCTGAACACTTTGTATGATGGCAGTGCGATGCCCAGTTATTGATGGCTGCTTTTTCATCCGCAGTGCGTCCAGGGATGTTTAACTTCACAGAAAAAGCAAAATGGGATGGATGGCATGCGGTGAAAGGTCAGACTTCATAGTAATTAATCAACTAAAAGAAAGCTGCAGGAAAGCCTGTGCAGAAAGCTAATGTTCAAAAATGCATTTTCAGGAAACAGTATTTTTCCACAATCTTAGCGTCGAGCTACGACTGCCTGTTCACATCCAAGTGTTTTGACTGTGCCTGCTTTTAAACCAACAGGTCTGTCCAAAGATGAAGCAATGGCTGCCTACATTGATTTGGTGGAGACCCTTAAGACAAAATATGGAATCTAGTATTTTTCCCCCATTTTCTGAAACTACACACTGGAAGACACATTAACACTGAGTGTCCATGCTGCTACACACGTTAGTGCTTTGTTACTGTATAGGACAATTACTTAACATGCTAGTTGACAAAGCCCTGGTACTCTATATTTGACTTTATTATTGTAAAAAAAGTGAATCTAATCCTTTTGCCCTTAAGAAACAACCGCTATGTCTAAATATTTAGCAGATGTAACACTTGCAAACAGCTAAATCTTAATGAACATAACTTTGAATGGTGCTTAATTTCTATGCTCTATATCACAGGACACTCACTTTGCTTGGTTTAGGGGAAACGGTGAATGTTTAGGTTCATATTCAAGCATTCGTTTAAAGGGGAATTCCACTAATTTGACACATCATGCTTACCAAGCTGCTTTCTGTAAGAATGAAGGATACATCATCAGTTTTTTTGGGATGTTTGTAAGATATCCTAGGTATGACCCCACCCCCAACCCCAACCCCTCATTTCCAGAAAAGTATGGACTTTTTCCAGAATCAAGTGAAAACTAAAATCTGTAATGTGTTAATGTATTCAAACTTTTATTTACCCACAAAAGTACAGGGAAAATATTTCTGTTTTCACTCAGTTTACATAATTTGATGCCTGTAGTTTCCGACTATGTGGAAGCACAATATTAAATAGCTGGAGGATCCTTAAATATATATTAAATATCTGGAAGTTGCCACACACATTTGAAAATACCTGTGTTAAAATAAGCCAGGCTTAAATCACATCGCCACAGTATGCACAGGGGGTCCAGTGGTTGTGAGGCTGCCTGGAGAGCAGGGCAGCAGGGACACCTGTGTGTGAGGAGGCCCACTGTGGCTGATGGAGCTGTGAAGCTGCCTGGGCTGGCTGGGCAGGTGCTGAGTGAGCTTCCATCTCCTCCACCTCCTCTGAATCTCATGCTGCACCTTTTAATATACACAATCCAAAATTAGCTTCACATTTTTCAAAACTTACATTTCACTTAGGAGCTTTAGGTTTTCTGAAATTGGCTACGCAGCTTGTACCTCTCCATTGGTGAAGCAGTACAGGATAGCGACCACAAAACCCTAAGGAGATAGGAGAAGAAGTCAGTGAGAGTAGCTGTATTTTGATTTTTCTAGTCCCTTTATACAACCAATGAATCATTAGGAAGGTAAAGAGATACAAAACAACTACAAACCATGTGAACCTTTTACTGTGATTAATCCGTCTTTGTGTACACCTCATTTACCTGTGTGGATGACAGAGCCAGCTCTGCAAAGGTCCATATCTTAAACACTGAGCTGCTGACTTCAACAGGTAAAAAGACAAATAGGATGTAATGCAGACCAAACAGTGCCACCAGAAAAAAAGTCGATTTGATCAGCCTCCTGCAGAAAGAAAAAAAAAAGTATTTCTATTCTTCATTGGTAATAAATATAATGTTAGAAGCGTTTCAGAGAGAATTTCCTTCATAAAGAACTACTGACATCAACGTCAGATATCCAGTGCAACTATTCAACAATGCCACAGTGTGATTACTACTCACTTGTATTGGCTGAATTCATTCCTTTGTGCATATGGCATTCTCAATTTGTTCACCAGTATCCTCAAAATGCCCAAGAAAAAGATGAGATTCGTCTGAAATTATTAAAATCTGTGAACATCACTGATAAGTTTTTTCATAATTAAAATAATACTTGTGTATATGTTAAAGCTAAATCTATCTAATTTTTAAAGACACAACAAACGTTTTACAAATATAGTCAGAAGAACTGGAACTCGAAGTATCCACCAAATCCATTCATGTGTCCTGGTTTCCCAGCAGCTATAGTAATGAAATAAGAATTAATGTTTATATCGCACTCTATAATAACCATGTAACTGCACATGAATTATTTAATTAATTTTAGCGCCTTACCCTTCATCTTCATAAAAATACTTGGCACACCCCCAGGTGATGATAACAATTAATGGCAAACCTGGGTGGTAAAATAAGTCTTGTTAGCATATTTGCTGTATTGAGCTGTGAATATGAGCAATTTATTATGTTAAGCAGTTTCCCCTACCCCAGCTCAGGACGATGTACCAGGTGAGGTGTTTCTTCAGGGAGAAGAAGGAGCGGCTTATTAGTGTGAACAGGAAGTGACCTTCCACCAGCAGCCAGCTATAGTTTGCCAGGATGGAGTAGTTGGAGAAAATCAGCACAACCTTACAGGCCACCTGCCACACAAGAGAGGAGTTACTGCTGCCAGCCTAGAACCTTTAAACTTTTCGGCAGAGCAGAGTCAGCAGTTTTCTCCTGATTTAAGTCTTTATGTTAAGATAAGGTCTGACTTCTTCCTGCTTCTACACTATAGCTTCATATTAAGAAAAGTGAACAAGGCAAAATTTTAAACAAATTTGAACACAAATGTAATCCAACTCAAATCCTATTTTTGTGTTCTCCTGACTTGGTAACATTAAGCATTTAGCCTGTTTCATTACAAATACAGTGGGATATTTTTTAGTTTCATTGTGCACGTATTAGAAGAAGAAAATTATTACAAATTATCACAACATCCATACCGGGTAGTAATCGCAGTGGTACAGCTCCTCGTTAGTGAACAACAGAGAGTCTCTAATGAAGATGAAGATGGCTCTCAGGATGAAGGAGATGGACAGATGAATGTGAATGTAGTTCCTGGTGCAGTGCAGCTTCCTGAAGTTGTTAGAAATGTTTAGCAATGAAATGTTTGATTTATAAAGGTACATGTGGCTGAGAGAGCGACAGAAATGATAAACAGAAGTGTTTCTTACCTAAACAGACAAAATATGGCGATAGCAATTGTGAGAGAAATGAGCGAGAGTGTGTATCCAGCTGTGTACATGGTCTTCACGTAGAAGAAATACAATGACTAGCCGGGAGATAAAGGACATCACCGTTACCACAAACAGAGCAACATGATTTGATGAAAGCTGGTAACTATGTGTGTGCTTGGGTTATTAGAAGGACAACATATTGCATATTCAACAACATTGCAGAATCTGTTTCAAGCATACAAACGTGACAGAAAAAAACACATATGGACCTAACAGTACTGTATTTTACTTGGGCATGATTGGGTGTATTTGTGACCACAAACCTCTTCAACAACACTTCCATTAAAAGTGTAGACACACGCCTCTGTGTGTGGGACAAGTGGGTCAGACCAGCCGTCAACCGTGCAGTTGCGTTGTACTTTACCTGCAAAATAGCAATAATTTTAGCGATATAGTGAACGCAAACTATAAAAAAGGAAACTCACTATTTCCCCTTTTCAGGTTCCTCACTAAACCTGACTCATCAAATAAATTACTATGGAACTATCACCATCATCTCCTAACATAAACACTCCAGTGTTACCCAGTGTCTCTATGTACACAAGCATTTTATTGCTGAATCTATCTGCATAGAGACCTGAGGCAGAGGCATAGTTCTATCCCATATGAAAATAAATGAGTTTTCTGGCAAATAATTTACCAGTGCAGTGTGGAAATAGATTCTGGGTGCCTGTTGAAAAAAGTTGTTTGTGTGCAGTAGCTCACTTTCTGAATTGAAGAACTCTGGACACGGCTGAGCGATGGTTTCCCCCAGAGACGCAGGCGGCCAGCAGTTCAGGTCGTCCCACATTCCCTTACAGTGCACACTGGTGTTGTTTTCTTCATACACGAAACACAAAGGACAGGTTTACCTAAGATTCTCTTGGATTCATTACAGTTGATAGAGTAATGGAATTAAAGAAGGACTATAAAATGTGCAGTAGTTTGTATCCATCAACACAGGTTTTAATACGAGTTTTTTTTCAGATTACGTTATGGTATATAACCACTGGGTGTCAGTAAATCATCGTATGAAATTCTTGTGATTTCATGAAGCGTAATTCATTTGTTTAGAAAAAACAGCAATTTCTTAGAAAGAAATGTTTAATATGCCGCAACCTATGTTTAGACCTATTCAATATTTGTAATTGTCATATGTATAAGATAACACAAATACACAATTTGTGTAGGTGTATTTACTCGCCTGTTTTGTGTGACTTAAAAAGTAGCAGGTCGTTCATACACTTTTCCTCCTCGTTCACAAAATCAAAATGAGAATGACAACCTAATGCGGATTTTGCCTGTAAAAATAGTACAGGTAATGATGCATTTGTTTAAAAGATCGTTTTAAATAGATAAAATCTAAACATCTGTTTTCTCACCTGTGGTAGCAGTAACAATCCCATAAGTGTAACTTTTTCCATTTTATCCAACAGGTTAATATTTTCCATCAAGATATGTACCTATGCCCAAACCTACAGCCGCATATCTGATTGAAATGAAAAGGAAGCATGCTACTCAGCAGCAGATATATGATGTCTGAAAATCAAACGCAGGCTATTCCAGGGTCTATAATTGCGCACATAATTATTCAGAACAATCTGATAAGAGCTTTCTTTTTTATCAAGGTAGATATAAGATTTAAACTTCCTATCTGTGACTTTCAAAGTAAGATCATTTGAGGGCACATGCAACATTGTGCGTCACCGTGATAATTAGAGATATTTTCTTGCAGATTACACTATAGCTAATAAAACATAAATACGCCTGATGCGATTCTAGCGATTTTACTGAAACAAATAACGGGAGAAACACGCTACATTGGGTTCGTAGCGCATGCTTTTAATTTGTACGTTAAGACTAGCTGGTTTGACCGGCAGAAGTGAAACTTGCTACTGACCAATCACATTCGCCCATAGTATGTTTGTCACGCCTCTGCACAGCTCTAGTGTCACCATAGCAACGACTGTGCTTGATTAGTGGGATCTTTTCCATCAACAACCCTCAAAACGAACAAACGGAAAGTAGTTTTTTTATATAAACAGCAAAAAGCAATTCATTGTCTAAAAAAAGTAAGTCCTGACGCTACGTCGCTCAAAAGCTTTTTTATTAGAAGCTGGTAAAGCTATTGCTATTACGTGTATCTAGTTAACATTAACGTTACTCAAAGCTAATAGGTAACAATGCTTTAGCATTATTCGCTATTGTTAGCTGCATTGGTCACGTTTAATAGTCAAATTAAATGCAATATGGTGATTCTGTTTTCCTCTCAAACTGCAGTTTGATATGTAACATAATTAGTCACTTACACAGTATGAAAGTATTCTCAGAGCACAGGTATTGCAGATTTAGAGGAACTGTAATATTTGTGTGCATATCTCCTGCATATTCATATCACCAATATAATGATAAGAAACTTAGCCAATACCAGTGTCAATACCTATAACTTTAACATTAATTCACATGTTTATAATATAATATCTCCTAACACTGCTGTCTCCTTGAAGGTCCTCCAGCCTTCTGTCATTTCTCTCATAAGAAACCAGGGCTAACCTTTTGCCAATATGGACGTGCCCAAGTCTGGCCGAAAGACACTCTCAGAGCCTCAGAGGAGGGGGACACCTTTGCCTCTGAGCCAGCTGGTGGAGGAGACCAGGAGCAGAGCCAACACCCCCAATCATCTACTCGAATCAAGTACATATTAAACATGACCTCTGTAACACTGATATGGTGCATTAAAATTAATAATACATTTCTGCTAGTGATAATACCAAGTATTTAACCAAACATTACCAACATTTCCTTTATGTGTGACAAAGACAAGACTCATTTGTTTTACTCATGTAGAGGTTACTAGACACTACCTGACATATATGTTTTTTATATTGGAATCACCCTTTTGCACATGTAAGAAACCTAGATTCTGTTTGTGTTATGTGAAACCCATAATTTATTTTAATATATATATAATTTTTTTTCTTTTAGAAATGTATGCCAAACTGAAAAGCAACAGCCTGATTCAGGCAGAGCCTCAAGAGCTTCATTTCAGTGGGTTTACACTGGGGAAGGATTACATAAAGATCCTGGTGAGAAAAATACTGTACTACTGCTTCTGATATCCTTAGAGGTGTTTACAGACAAAGAATACATGCAATAAAGGGTTGGTGTTTAAGGTTGTGTTTGTTAGTCAGTTTCTGCTGTATAATATCAGTTAAACTGTCTTTCAAGCTAAGATGGGGCTATATGCTGCTTTCACAGTTAAGCCAGTTATCATATTGATTAGGCTCAAATGTAGGAGGAATTTACTGTACATATATGCACATCTGAAGCACTTGGCAACTGTGATGTGGGAAATCACAGTTAAGCATCAAAGTGTGGCTGGGTGAAGGAGAGGTTGCCTGTGAAGCTAATGTTTAGTCTGTGTTTGTTGATGTTTAGCAGTGATGTATTAAATGAACTGGTCAGTCAATTATTTTAGTGAGTCTGTGATGCCCTGACAGTGTTGTCACAACATATATTAATGTATGACATTTCATTACATACAATTATGCCATCTCTTTCTACTTTTTAATCCCCATGCAGATTGTGGGTTGGGTCGTGCATTTTCAATATTGTGTCTTATTGTGTCAAAAATCTTTGGTCAAGAAGTGAAAATGAATGTTACTGTTAATAATAATCTCCTAATGTGGGGGACCCAATTGTTTGGTTAACCTCAAAAACAGATCCAATTTGTAATTAGAAAAATAGTATAAAGTGGATAAATTGTCTTTTTGAATGGGCACTGATTTCACCCTGTTTCTGCGATGAAGTACGTCTTGCTGGATGTAAGCATCAGGAACATAAAAATACTTTTCTCAAGTACACATGATTGGAAAGATTCTTCTTTTTTCTCTCTTCTTCCTGTCTCCTCAGAAACTAATCAACATCTCATCTGAAGTTATGAATATTCATATCATTCCTACCCAAACCAAGCACTTCCAAACAACTTATACCAAAAAGGTATTTTTTTTCTGTGAAAGTTACTGTCAAGTGCTTCCAGTGTTTTTGTTTTGATGATTCTATCTTGTTCACTGTGCCAGTATCGACTCATCCCTGGCCTTGACTACACACTGAAGGTCAAATTCTGTCCTGATGAGTGGCGTTACTTCTATGACTGCCTTCGGGTTCACTGCAAGGTTTGGATCTGTCAGAAATCATCTCATAAAACATGCAGTCACATACAAATGCATCAAATAGTCAACCAAATAAAACTCCTTGCTGCGCTAACTACTCTCTTTTGATATGTTCCCATGTTTACTACAAGCCTTATTTTTGTTCCTCTTCCACTGTGTGTCTATTTTCCCTGCCATGTTTTCTTTCTACCTTGCTCATTCAACCTGTCTACACTGTTTCTAAGGGGGAAGAAAACCTGTTAATTCCAGTTCATGCTTATCCTGTCATCGATGAGCTACACATTCCTCCTCAAATCAACCTACCAGCTGTAGTACTTGGACAAAGGTGTGTGTGTGTGCATGCTTGAAATCAATGATTTGACCTTTATTCTTCTATATAGCCAACCATGCTTCTATTTAGTGCTGGAGGGTCAAATAATAAAATATTTCGTTTTTCAACCTGTCTCTAGTGTAAGGCATGCTATTCCTCTGAGATGCAGCTGTCCTGTTGACTTTGAATTCAAAGTCCATGTTATTCAGCCCCATGAGGCCTTCTCCATTCATCCTCAGGCAGGTAGGAATGAATGTAACCCTTTGATTTAACATAAATTTTGTGACAAGCTAGAAATAAAAATTGCCATCAGTGTATAGGGCCAATATCTATTTATTGAAAGGTCATTTCTGCTTTTGTTTTACTTATTTACACTCTCATGGGTCATATTTCAACATTTATTAAATATCTAATTATATTTAACCATTTTCACAACCATATAGGACCAGTATAACCAGTGTACAGGTCCTTCTAAAAAAATTAGCATATTGTAATAAAGTTCATTATTTTCTGTAATTTACTGATAAACATTAGACTGAACATTATAATTGAAGTAGTTCAGGGCCTTTCATTGTTTTAATATTGATGATTGTGGCATACAGCTCATGAAAACCAAAAATTCC
>JAUMTR010000012.1:5119192-5187431 GCA_032270685.1 Microctenopoma stevenorrisi
TGAACATAATTATTTGAAGGTTGACTTTTTTTGTATTAAAAACACTTTTCTTTTATTGGTCGGATGAAATATGCTAACTTTTTGAGACAGGAATTTTTGGTTTTCATGAGCTGTATGCAACAATCATCAATATTAAAACAATGAAAGTCCCTGAACTACTTCAGTTGTGTGTAATGAATCTAAAATATATGACAGTGTAATGTTTATCAATAAATTACAGAAAATAATGAACTTTATCACAATATGCAAATTTTTTGAGAAGGACCTGTAATGCTGTTTTCGGGTTGCCAAAAAGTGGATTTGAACCGAGTCCTGCTTCTTGACAACATCTTATAGTTAAACAGCACCGACACGACCGAGGACCGATTTAAACTACACCTTCAAAATAAGGTTCAGGTAACAAATACTGACTGTATAACTTAATTTTTAACAACCTTAGTTTTTTCTGCTTCCCTTTTAACACAACTTATTAAAGATAAATTATTTCTTTTTACTTCAGACAGAACATTGTTGCTCAGATGTACCTGTGTGCAGATAGTTTGTCTGTATTTATATTTTTATGAACAAGGCTCTGTGGCTTACTTTTATTTTGCTTGAGATCTTAATGAAGCCAGACTATTATTTAATGTTAGTAATTCGACACTAATAAAAAATGTACTAAAAACATATAAATACATGTCTATCCTGTGATTGGGTATGACTGGCCAATCGGATTGAAGCGTCAGAATTCAAACTGTCAGAATTCGTGTGTGTAACTGTAGCCTGTGAAAAGTGAAGCACTGATCTGTACCAGCCCAATTAAGATTTACAGACGCACACATCGTATTTGCGGTCAGACAAACATTGTGGAGTTCTTGACCGGAGTGTATTGATGATTTGTCCAGGATTATAGCCTGTAGTCCTCATTTCCGCCGTCACGGACCGAAGACCGATGACACGTCTGAAGTTAAAATTGTTGGTTTACGCTGCCGGGTGATTTCTGCTACTAGGTTTTCTAACACAATGCTTGTGGTAAAACGCAAAAATACTCATAAATCTACCAAAAAGCCACCCGTGCGTCTGAATAAACAAATATACATTACCTACACTAGACTTGCTAAAGCTAACGTTAGCTAATGTGGCTAAAGTATGCTAACAGTAACATTTAACTTTACTTTTCTGTGCATTGCGTAACAGTATTATTTATGGGATTCAGCGTGTATATAAGCGATTTCTCACAGTCACAGCAACGTTAGTTAGTTGCAGTTATATCATTATTAGTAATTATTATTATATAGGCTCCACACGTGCGTCCGTGTGCGAGCTGAAGTAGTGAGTGGAAAGTGCCCATTACACCACACTAGTAATGGAGCGTTTTGACGCGCTTTTCTTTCAGGTCGGTTAGAGTCAGTTTTATTCTTATTTTGGACCTGAGTAAGCCACCTATATATAGGTTACTTATGCATTGGCTTCAGACATGGCAGCCCCCTGAGAGCAACCCATGCACAGCACAGGTTGACTGTGTTTTGTCACAGCTTTGCACCGGTATGTGTATTCAGTAAGTCACAACATAATTTGAAGCATGCCTCCAGTTTCCACACACACTGACAATAAGCAGTATTCTTGCTCTGCGAAACATCATAACACACAGCGGAAAAGCACTTAAAATCTGAATTACTGCTGCAATTTTAACCTAGTGGCAACATGGAGAAGAGGATGCTAAGGATTCTTGTTGTGGAAATACTTTTTGTTAATCTTTCTGTACAGAAAACTTTGCACATCAATGTTATCGTGGTGTGCAAGATCGAGAGCTTAATATATAAAACATCCCTCATCAGTTAACTGTGGTAATTATACGCAGTTTGTGCCAGGAATTATCACTGATGGGCTTCTTTAACCTGTCAGTCATTTTATGTTCAGGTTAGGTTGCTATTTATATGCTGGGTTTTAGCAATTGCATGCAGCGGTTTTCAGCGTTCCTGCTAAGAAAGTCCTCCTGTTGATATATCATTTGAAAGTAGGTAGTGATACTTTTAGCTGTCTATTTCAGCAGTTTATTTCTATACTTATTCATATTATTAATCATACATTTTTACTATTATATAAATTGATTTAAGCTTTGTTGTTTTAGTTTGCTATGTGTATTTTAGGTATATAAATGCCTAAATCTTTAACTAATATTTTAGGTTTTATTAAAACTACTTCCATAAATTCCCAATGAAAACATAAGGTGTTGGACCTGGCTTTGGTTTGGGGAGTTGTATAATGTTCATTCATATTTCTGCAGAAGTAACCCCTGATGTCAAGTACTCGAACAAACCATTCATGGCTTATTTTGTTTACTATTGCAGGTGTGATACCAGCAAATGGTGAGGTGAAGATTATGGTGACATTCAGTCCTCTTCAGTACGAGACTTCTCAAGTCACTATCCAGCTGGTTATCTCACAGTTCAACACAAAACCCTACCTGTGCACCATCATTGGGAGCTCCACCCCTCAACTGAAAATCAGGTAATGGAATCATTTGATTGTATAGTTACAAATAGCTAAAAGAACTTGTGGGACATGGTTTTTACATATTTTACTTGTAACAAATAGAATATTGCTGTCTAGAATATTGAGATTATAGATTGCATCTTGCTATCTTACTGTGCTATCTCATACTGTAAATGTAGCTTTTCCTCTGTTGATAATAAGTTCTTATCATTCTCTGGATCTAATGGACAAACAAACTACCAAACTATTTGGGGGTAAAAGCATACACCATATTGAATTCAGTGGAAAAAAACCTTTAGGACGTTCCCTTATTAGATGTTGTTCTTCAGCCTGTAAAAAAATCTAATGTTTAATTCTGTTCCCATGAGAAAGAGGGTGCTATCCATCACATAGCAGCAGCTCCATCCATTGCTCTGTCTTGGTGTTATCTCGGCCAAAAGTTAATAATTCATGAAAATAGCTTGGTAGCTGGTGCAGTGATATCAAGATAGATATGCCTCCCGATGGATGTTTAGCACAGAAAACATTCTTCCTCTGTTTGTTGTTCCCTGCAGTGGTATCAAATAAAAGATGAGATATATGCAATTAGAAGATTAAGGAATAAATTCCAGAGCAGTGTTTTCCAGCTTAAACCAATGCCTGACCCTTGGCTGTTCCTTAGTTTCCTTTACCTTATATATCTGACATAGATGGAGATTAAAATAAAGAGATCATCTTTATTTTAATATCTGGTCACTCTGCCTGTGTGTTGCATTTTCCATCACTATTAAATCTAATGCAGTTTAATATAATAGCCCCCCAATAAACCATTAAATATATCCAGTAAAGCCCTGTGACGCTTATGAAGTTCAGCTTTTGTTGACACGGTGTCCTAGAGGTGTTGAGTTAACACAGTCATTTAGGGCCACTTACATTAGTTGGTTATATTGTTGTTTTTTATTGGACTGCATTAATATATTCAGAATTGTGTCAGTGTTTTTCTCATCCACAAGAAATGAGCTCAGTAACCAGCCTCAATGCTGCTTCCACACCCTTTTAGTCCCTACTGCCCATATATCATTAGATCAACACGCCTGTCATTTTTACCATCTGACGAAAACAAATCAGAAATGCGTTGAACCCCTGTTATCTCTTTACCTTCAGCTGACTATACCAGCTGTTTATAATTATAAACAAATACTATTAAAAACACTAGAAAAACTATTTGAAGACTGTTCACTCAGTACAGCTACAGCATATTATGTTAGTTGCATAACAAGTTTGACCTTTTTATCTATTACCTTTACAATTTAAACTGTTTAGATTATTAAACAAACATTTGTTTCATACTTCCATAAACTGTTTACCTTGAACTTTTAGCTGACTATTTAGTATTTTAAACATACTTGAAGCTAACAATATCAGTTTTTCCAATGTTAATGACTTGGCAGCCTCAAAGTCGTTGGTGTCATATGGTGATGACTCTGTGTATAAACTACAAGTTTTACTTAATCAGTTGTATTTTTTTTTCTATTTGCATGATAGTCATGTGGAAACAAAGGCGGGTCATGGCAACACAGTATCAGCAGACTATGAAAGACCATCACCGGCTGCCAAAGTGCCTCATGGAAGTAAAACCAAACATAGGTTAATCAAGCAGGCTGACAAAGCAAAGGTAGTGAAATTAGAGGGCTAGTTCTTTATTTCTGTCTCAGCCACTGTATCTATGTTGTAACCTAATTTGAGTACAGTAAAAAATTCAGGTGCTTCATGAACTAGTTAATGTAAGTAAAGTTTATGCTGTGAAGTGTTGTGATGAAGTTCTCTCTCGCTTTCATAAAAAATGTAAAGCTCATTATACCTTGATTTATTAATTCTTAGTTTTAATCCTTAATTAAGGGCACAAGAGGAGAACAAACCTAATTTTCTTTCATCACATTTCTCTGTTATAGAAAACTGTTGATACTTAATATTTATGTCATGCATACTGTTGTATTTTCTTTTTTTTAATAATTCATTTACCTCTAGATATTGAAAAATCAGCCTGGACTGAAGCCCCCGGTGGATATCTGTACCCCTGCAGGGGTGGCAAAGATGCTAATCAAAGACACCAAGAAGATCAACTCTAAAGACCTGAGGGAAGGTAGATGAAACCCAGTAATTCCAGTCTTAGGAAGTTATGAAGATTTTGTGACACAATTGGTTAAATGTCTTTCTGTATGTTAGACAAAAGCCATGTTGTATTAGAGTATAGCTATATTTTGTCTTCAAAAAGTAAAAACAAATGGAAACTGTATTTCAGGTTGTGCATATGCAAATGACGTCTTGTGTCTCTTATTTGTCTGGTATTCACTTGAGTTTAGCCATGACCTGTACCACTGACATTCATGCCCAAACCAGGCAGATGAAGGAGGCTCTCTTCATGAAAAAGGTTCAACAAAATGTTAAAGAGGAGCAGGCTAACCACCGCAAATGGTAGGTTTAAAAAATATAGACATTTACATTTTAATACTATAGTTTAATTTATATTTCCCCATTTTTGCAACGTTAAAATCAAATATATATAAATTTTAGAATAGTGAGAAGATGGTGATGTTTAAACTAAAATGAGAATGAAGATTAAGATTATGAAGATCTAGGAATATGCTGAACTAATCGGCTATGAAGTAGAGAGGTAAAAATACATACTGCTACAACGAGTATTGGAGTGAATATGTATATAAAATATAGATTTTTTTTCCATCGTGAATTATGTAAATTCAATATAAATTTTTTGACATATTTTCTCAAAATTTCTGGTTTAGCCATTAATTAAATTTGAACAAATAGAGAAATTGGGGAAAATGTTTTTAATTGATTAATAAGTACTAAATATATACTGTATGTATACTGCTTTTATTTAGGCAAGTTCATCTGGGTAAGGGCCCTGTGTCAGATCAAACCAGGATACAGATAATGGAGGAGAGACAGATTGCACTACATAAATACATGGTAAGTGAACATAGAAAGTACTTATGACACTGTCAGCACTTGTTCTGTTTTGTTCACCTTTGATTCTGGAGTTAATCCTACTCTATGTAAGAACATGAGTAATGTTTTTTTTATTTACATTTTTGCACAATTGAAAACATACCAGATTAGCAAACCAAAGGCAGAGCTGGACTACAATAAGTTAGCTTACAGGTGTTTATAGAAAACCAGTAGGTACCTGTATTTTCACAGTGTCTTTGCTTCATGTCTCCTCCTTCATGGCCCCATTCAACTCAACAGTGCCCATCTCACTGTTTGACAACCTCTGATTTAAATTGCATATATATATATATATATTTAGGCTTGCTACTTTACTGTTGCCCTATATGGATAACTGTTTCTCAGTAAGTGGCTTCTGGCTTCTGAGTCTGCATTCACTTAAAAAAACCTGCAGGATACTGAACTTTAAGGACTGCGGAGTATTATCTAAAATAGTGTCTGTAGGACAATGTGACCAGGTTGAATCTTCATCACTATAATATCGTTTATAGTTGAACAGATCTTTATGGGTTTGTTAAACCTTAGATGTCAGTGTGTTGATCATGAAACATTTCTGCTGGAGAACATGTGCATACCAGTGTCACTGCCTGATTTATTCGTGTCACTCCTTGATCCCTACAGCGATTTATACTCTTAATAAATATTTTGTGACAGATTTTGTTGAGTCACTGAGGAAGTGACATCATTTCTGAATTATGAATTTGAGGATCTTTAGAAAAGATATTTGAACAGACTCTCACCGACACTTAAAAGAACTTCCTCTCACATCTCCTCTCCACCCGAGATGTTTGTAATACACACACACACTGACGAGTTCTCTGCGTTGCCCTTAAAGTTCACTGACTAATATCATCACACCTTGGGACTTCATGGGAACTTTGTTAGTTTTATGATAGGAAGAGCTACTATCTTTTTCTATAGATCCTCTTTAAAATCTTGATAAGCCACACCTCAAATAACCTAACAGATAGAAACAGCAGGTGAGAGTTTATCAGTGCGATAAGGTTTACAACTTTGTAGAACAATCTTTACATCACCCTTGGTTAATAATTGGAAAGTGTGAATTAAGTCTTTTTTGTCCAATTATTTTGAGAAATCTCAATACAGCAGGTCATTTCTATAAACAAATGAGACCACACTTTAAAGGAGTGATAGTGGTTTCTAAGTTCACAGAATGAACACTTACCCTATGAAGCTTATTTCTTCTCCAGCCAAAGGATTTCAAGATGTCCTTTAGAGAGATTTAATAAAAACAAAAAGAATAACATTCACTTTTGTTTTTACGCCTTTTGCCAGTCTCCCTGTGTGTTGTTGTAAAATGATGTGCCTGTTTAAGAATTTTTTATTCATAACACTGTATATGATTAATGAGAAGTTACAGGACAGTGGTGGCAGGAGATAACTCTTGTTTGATAGCACTATCATTCTAAAAACTATAATTTATGATTTTTGAGGCATGTGGCTCCACTACTTTTATTAGGGCTAAAATATCTTTGGATTTATGACCAGAAAAACTGACATACCCATCAGCATGAACTGTACTTTGTTTTTTCTACTGCTAATTAACATGGGTTATAGTGCAGACATGCTAAAATAGTGAACACGGGGGATATTAAAATCACCATTTTAGAATTGTCTCAATGAACATGCTATTAGCATTTAGCTCTACATGAAGTATTATTTTAATAAGAGGGAACCACGACTGGAATTGACTGTCAGACACTGCACAAGTTTGTTTTGAAAACTTTAATCATGCTGATTTGTTGTAGGTGAAAAAGGGAGAAGTAAGGACCGAGGAAGACTTTGCTGCTGGACCACCTAAACTTTTTTCCACACGGGTGCTTTGTGAAGCAGGACAGGTAAATGTTTCACTCACTTCTTAGTCAGTGTGCTTCGCTGATCACTCGAAAACCAAGACTTCCTCCTATGAATGCAGATGTGTTTGGTTTCTGGAGCTGCAGTGCTCCCATCATTGCAGATTTTAACCCTCATTAAAGTCTCAGACATAACAATATCTCTCCACATCAGCATGTGGAATAAATATCTCAGCATCTATACCACAAATAACATACGCACAATGTTCAATTATTGCCAAATGTATGAACAACATCTAAAGCCTCTAAGTCGTACCACTTCTCCATGATACATTTTCTTTTATTGTCCTTCATGGAGGAGGGATATAGAGGATTTCACTAAAACCCATCTCTCAGTGGTCTTGGATTAAATGAATATTTTGCTTGTAGCCCATTTCTGCAAACATTCAATCTAAAAATCACTTTTTATCCTACCATCTTTTTTTTCCCTCTTATATACCCTAACCTAATGCTTATGCAATTTCACTTTATAGTTCCTTTCGTATTTTTCAGTATAATAATGGCAGCAAGTCAGCATATGAAAAGCAACAAGACATGTCTTTTTAACCTCTTCCAGGCTCCAGAGGGAGCCCCATCCTTCCAGTTCTACTCCAGTTTTCAGTGTGAGCTGAAACAAAGAGCCCTCAGATTGTTTCAGCAGGCAGCACGCAAGGTACATGCATGCTGGAGTTACTGAGCTACATGTGCAAATGCACATATTTATGAGCAATTGCATATGTGCACAAACACATCACACAAAAACACACTTTACTGTCTCTAGGGCAATGGAATTCAGCCATGTGTTAATCCTCACACTAAATGTAAAATATTCTGTACAGTGCAGTTAATTTACCTACGGGCAGCGCAATTCAGTAAGAGCAGAGTAATCTCACATCTCCTCTTTAAGCTGCAGGACATGCACGCGTCTTTTAACAGCGGGTATTAGTGTGTTGCTGTGGAATAGGTTGACGTAATGGGTTGTTGTTCGTGTGTAGGTGCAGTTAAATGACTGAATCAAGAGACCTTGGTTTTGCTGTTTTTATAAATATTAAATACTAGTATGAAGTCCGTGTTCTCTTTATTGTATTGTAAAATTTTAATATTCAAAGCTTCAATTGCTTGATTGCCTTTATGCATCCCCAGGACTTTGCCAGGAGAGACGGTGCTAATTCCAATAAGTCCTCCAACCTGAATTACCGTATTTGTTTCTGGTACAACCCAAAGGAGTGTTTCTTAAAATAGCACCCCTGTGACGGATGGATGAAACCTTGTGGTCAAAGTTGCATTATACATAATACCAGTACTAATAGTACCAGTAGCAGTGTTCTGTTTCTTGTTGTCATACAATTGCTGTCCTGTGTTCATACATTCTGCGTCCTTGAAGAGTCACCATAGAGAAGAAATGTTGTAAATGACCATAGCTTGGCTGAAGCATTACAACGCTGTGCTTCTCTTTCCCAGGTAGTAATCCAATGCCGCATGAGCCGGAGGCTGGCCTGTTTGAGGAAACTGGCAGACAGTGTGAGGAACCCACCTGCAGCACTGAAAGGTTTTGATTCTCCTTTATCCTATAATCTCCCGATTGAGGAATTATCTTTTTGTGTTGTGTCTTAATTGAAAATATTCCTAGAGGAAAGACTGAAATGAATTTCCTTCAGGTTATTATGAGGTTCTAGGAACATATCTACGAATGCCTCAGGAACTGAGGCTGTTTGCTTACTGTCATACATCATCAACATTTAATGAAATAATAAACTGTTAAATGTATTTTATACATTTTCATTATTGCCTTTATTTTCATGTTTACTTCAGCTGAAGAACAGATCACAGAGGATCCTAAGATCTTTCCATTTTCTTTCCCTGTTTTTGAAGATGACTTACTGGTGAGTACATTACATATCTGCAAAATCAGACAATAAAATAACAGTCCCACTGTTGCTCTGCTTGTTCTCTTAGGAGTATGCCAACCTAATTAATGTCATAAGATGTAATCAGTAGCCTGTCAACAAAATGTTTTAAGCACTTTTTTGCATATCGGTTTTCTTGAGGAATCTTATTTACTGAAAGCCTAAACTACCTTACTACCAACCAGACATGCAGTAGATTCAACTGAACAAATGTAATTGGTCTCCTTGATATTTTTAGGCGCAGCGTAATTTGGTCCCAATGCCTGTAGGTCCTTTTGATGTGCCTGTGACAACAAACATTCCTTTGTTCAAGCTTGAGGTACGCGTTTAACTTAAACAAAGATTTGAACATTTTATAAATCAATTCAATCTTGTAAGTAATTTAAAGTATCTGTATACCTTCTTGTTTCATAATTGTAAAGTAAATCTATAAACTTTTCCTGTAGCCCTAAAATCAAGTTGTCTGCTTCTATTGTTTTGGTGCTGCAGGTTCCTCAGCGCTACAAAGTCATGGGCTACCAACCTGTGTCAGTCTGGGATGCATATAATTCGTATATCCCCCCTACTTTGGCCAGGCCACTTCGAACGGGACCTCCGGTAACTATAGAGAACCTTTATTAAAACATACCCATTTACCTTTTCTGATCACCTCAGTAATTTATTAATTGGCTTTTAAAAAAATCTACCTTACTTTATCATCACTTTTCAGGATGAGCCCGTTCCAGATAAGGCCAAATCCAAATTATTCAAAACAGAACCAAAAGCAGGCGAGATACAGCAGTCAGGAAATGAAGAGGAGGGTGTGGAAGCAAAGATGGCTGCTAGTCTCACCTTCAGCGCCCCTGAAGCTCTGCTCAGACCCTTTCCTTCAAACCCACTGAGAATCTTTGTGAGCCTTTTCAGTCATTCTCATTAATCTAAACAAAGTTGTGCATTTTTTCATACATGATGCCTGACGTGTTCTAGAGTGGCAGTACATAGTGTTTAAAAAGTGTTTATTTGCTCATTATATCATGTTGTGCTTTTTGGATTATAGAATCCAGCTCCAGGCCTGCAGGCATATAAGCCAACCCCTAAATACCTGGAGAGTGAGCAGGAGTCTCTCTTCTGCCCTCTGCCAATGTAAGTGTGGTGTTTCATTCAAGTAAAATAAAATGCTGACGGTCAATAACAGAACTTTTGAACATATTCTCTGATCAAACCCGTCTGGCTACAGTGATAAATACTGTAGCCAGGTTACCCATTCCTCCAATTCTGTAGTTGTGGTATCCATTTAAATTTTGATAAACACTATATAAGCATAAGTGTTAAACTATTCCTCTGGTAATGACAGTGCTTTCTGTATGTAGGTATAAAGTCCCTGAGAGTACTATGAGTGACATAGAGACACAAGCTCCACACACTCAAAATAAACTCCAGGAATGCAAGGTAACTTTGTTTTAGAGACTTTGGAGTGCGCAAGTTTGTCTTTGTCACATAGACTGTGCCTGCTGATTAATAATGGTGTGTTTGAAAGTCAGGTTGTTCTCTATCTAATTTATTTAAGCTAAATTTTGCATTTCTTTCCCTGGCTATCTACAGGAAGTGATCGAAGGGTTCATGACGTGGAAGAATTTTCATTCAATGACATTGAACCGTCTGTCAAACCAACCTGCTCGCATGGGTCTGCGCAGGTAGGTCAGATGAAGATTTGGGCCAATAAAGTGTTAATACATCTGGACTCTAACTGAGCGACAAGGTGTTGCCAAGATTTTCCATTTGACATTGGTGTCAAATTGTCTGCTTCTAACACTTCCGTAGAACTATTTTTGTATGCGTATTCTAACAGTAGTATTTTACATTTTTAGCAGCTATCACTTTTGAATAAAATATTTAGTTGAATTTAAATAAATATTTCTTAATTAATAACATTGTTTTAAAACCAATAGGTAGAAATGTATTCTCATCATATTATTAATTCATGCAGCCCCATTGTATATATCAAATAAAATACATGTAAACAGTATCCAGGTTATATGGAGGCCCACTGTCTCCACTTACACACTGAAATAATGATTTATTTAGTATAAATGCACAGTGAATAAATGATGATATTTGATGTTGTGTTTTTGCGAACACAACATAGTGCTGCCCTGTTCTATTTGAGGTACACTGTGGGCTGAATGCTCCCTGTCATAACGAATACCACTCAGGCGTGTGCAAAACACTTCCTCTTTCTGACCCTTTTCAAGAAAATAATCTCATGTACTTTGGCATTTATCTTGTGTTGTAGCATTTCATGTTAAAAGCTGATTTAAGCAATAAAGTGACTTTGCAGAGGTAATGATGCAGTGCTGCCTGCAGGATCTGAATCCATTTGAAATCTTTATTTGACAAGATGGGAAGTAATTTGAGCAACTACTATACACATGATGTCAATGTGTGGGATGAATTTTTCTCTGGTAAAACTCTCTCTGCTCATTTTTCTTCTCTCTTCACCTTCCCTATCTTACATAATCAAATCTCTGTACTCTGTGAAGTGTTTTCTATACAGTGGTTGCTATAATGCCGTTCACCTTTTGTGGCCTTGCAGTTTTGCAGATTTTTCTTTTACTGTGCATTGTATTCTGTGTCCCGATTAGCGCATTGTGTTCTGCATCCTGATTGACTGAAAGACCATTTTCACTTAATCCCCAGACCACATGTACTTGGTACAACAAGTACAGAATGCTTTGTATCAAGTACATGCCAAATTTGTGAGTAGTGAGGAGTTTTACAGCCTCAAAACCTCTTTAATAATTGTAAAAATAAAACTGCTCCACAAATTTTGCATATTGCAGGTGATTTTTAGAATGTAACCCCCGTGATTATCGAGGGACCACTGTAACTCTATTCTTCTTTCATTCAAAAGATGACTTTTCCCAAGCCTTCCTGCTCAGAGTTATTAATTCTCTATCAGTGCTTCACTGTGCACATTCCTAGTATACCTGGTTATCTTACTAAAACAAACAATGTGATTTACGTCAGGTGGACATAATAGAATAGATGAGAATAAACTTGACGGCAGCTTGTCAGCAGGAGAAAGAGTATGTGTCTCCCATGTACAGTATGTGTGCATTATTTAGAGGATTGTGTAAGTACTACTGTAACAATAGTTTTTTAAACAGTAACTCTGTGAACACAAAGCGTGTCAATATTTAATAGCCATACTACTGTGAACCACACTGACTTATACAACTGCAACGGAAACCTGTTATACAGACTTTAAATTATACCAACAGAGAATGTGAGAATACTTTTTTATTGTAGGATTCCCAAGTAAAGACGCAGCCTAGCTTTTAATTGAAATGAGTGCTATCATCTGAAACTAAAGGTGTTTACCAAGACGTTCAGCATGTACATTTAGACTTTTTTTCCAAAAAAAACAAAGACAACATATACATTAAGTCAGATATTATAGTGATGCACTGAATCGAAATAAGAATGGACAGAAATGACGAGCACAAATTATTTAGAGTGGCACTGCACACATTTCTAGGTGTCTAGAACTGCTCCATGTTGCATCATTGCAAAGCGCAAGGAGTACATTCAGTTGGGTGTGTTTTTTAAAAACCTCTAAGAAAAATAGGAAATAGTCAATAAGAGATGTCAATAAGAATCCCCAGATCTCTGCCAAAATGAATGTTGCTCAAGTAGCCTCTATTGAACCTGATGTTTCAAAGACGGCCTCTTCATCACGGTGAGCTTCAACGTCATTGCCCAGGGGAAAACCAGGGGTTGCTCATACAGCGGCAGCAGCTATTTGAGAAACGGTAGCCTCACTTCTCCTGAACCAGCTGCAGTGTGCATACTCTCAGTGTATAGGAGACTCGTGTCAGGTGGTTGTTGTTTAAATTTGCTTCAAAATGAATTGTTCATTTTTATGTGTTACATAATGAGTTATTTCATTCTCACTCTGAACTACATGAATACAACTTAAGGTTTTTTCCCATATAAATATGTACATATATATTATAATGATAGCATTAGCAAAGGACTGGCTGTGAAGTTTAATATATTGTTTTGCCTCCTACAGTTGTTATTGCAGTAGCGCATCAGATTTGAGATTACTTACAGCTTTGCATTCAGAACGTTACACGTCCAGGCCAGCCCATCACATGCCCATGCACAATGCGATTGTATAGTTTATGTATGTGACAATTCGTTACATGCCCCTGTAATTATATGATTTTTGTTAAGAGTGACATCCAAAAGCAAACCCTTGGCTTCTGTGTTTTTAAGCTGTTTGGCCATAAGTGGTACCAGCTTTCACTCAGGAGCACTTTTGCCTGTTCAAACTGAGATTTTGAACCTGAAGTAGTGCTTTCATCTGAGTAAGTTTGAGTAGATAACCGATCCTTATCTCGATTCAGTAATGTTTGGTCTGGCTTTTGTGTGTGTGTGTGTGTGTGTGTTGTAGGTTTATTGACTACAACACAGATATGCTTCCACTCACTGCACCACCTCCTCTCTCTGGCCCTCCTGATGATATGGCATCCCTAATGGATGAACCGTAAGCACATCCAACACTATTGATTTTCTTGCTGGAATGCTTTTGTCAGGTTTCAGGGGAAATCGGTATCATCATGGTCGGATTACATGTTTTTGTCTGGACAGGTCTGATGTCCCAAGTATCCAACTGACTCCAGAGATGATCAGAGCAGTGTTCTTGACTAAAAAAGTCTCCAAGAGCAGTAGCACCACAGGATTGAAAGACAGGTTAGTGTACTGGCATGACATGTATGCCACTAAGGCAATGGTTGCTCATAAGTAAATGTATATACGTATATAGCACCTTGGAAAAGCGGATGTCACAAAGTGTTTTAGAATAATACCAATCAAACATGAGCAAAGACAGATGTAAACAGACATAGTGCTTCTTTGAATTTACAGTAAACATTTTGTACTTTTAGTTCCAAGGGGGGAAGTCGTCAAGATAAACTAAACATGAAGTTAATAAATGTACAAACTTAGAGTTCCTTCCAAGAAAAGCTGGAGCACACTGCACAGTGCTACTTGTTAACTGGTGTCACAGCAGCGGAGCATATACATTTCTACATTTCTAAATCACACATGCAGTCATTGTTAAAAACATTTTTTACACGTGGGGTTGGATCCACAGAGGAAGCCCATAGCCATACAACATTACTGTCGGATTCCATTGAGTTCTCAATAGAGGGTGTTTTTTGTAAGGACAGGAATCTTGCATTCGCTGCAGCCTACATGTCCTTGAGGATTTTCTATTCTATTCTATTCTATTATTAATTCTTATGTAATTATATTTTTTCTCTTCTTTCTAGGTTCAGACCAGATATTTTGGTTTTAATGGAAATATTGCTAAAGCCCAGTAATTAAAAACACAGCAATTATATACATTTAGCTTTTTTCATTGTCTTAGACCAATATGATTGTGGCTGAATCTCCACCTTACATAATTTTAGCAAAGAGTCATAATGCTTGTAACTTAACTTCATATTATAATGATACTATCACACTGACATGTTTTATGATGTTGATATAAGTCATTAGCATCTTGTAGCCAATGATTGTGGAATTGTCAGATATTGTAAGAACTTGTACCTAAATGTGATTGTCCTCTAATATTTGAAGTTCTTTGAGACATTTTGACTAAATATTGCTGCATTTGTTCTGTTCTTCCACTAGTTTGACTGAAGGAGCTTCAGCTGATGAAGACGCTAAATAGGTAAAACACCAAACTCACTTCTTAGAAACACATATACTAACACATGAAGTTGCATGACTACAAACAAGCATTATACCCATCCCACCTATCCATATGAGACGCTACATTTTCTACCCTGAAATTTCTGTAAAATAAAACCTTGTTACTTTATCGCCCACCTTCTAAGCCTTCCTCCCACCCACTCCAAATTACCAGTCAGCTCCCCTCCTGTGCTCTGAAAAGCCTGTAAATGTGTTATCTCTCCACCTACTCAGATTCACATATAAGCACATCCACACTATAGTCGAACAAGCTATATCACATTACTAACAAATTCATTCAGTTGAACACATAATTCAGCATTTTTCTACATTAGCTTCTGGGGTTATGAAAACTGTGTATATTTGTATTTTCTAAACAGCAGTGTCACATTTGAGCTTTGAAGGATTGCTTTCCGTTTGAATTGCTTTACTGAAAAATATTATTTCCATGCGATGACAGGAGATATTGATTGTCAGTTTAAGAAGGGATGTTCATTGCCAGAGATGCTAATTAGTGTCAGATTATCATTAGATTTTTACTGTTTGTTGATGTAAGCTATCCTAGGAACATCAATTCTGCATTTGAACGCTCGTCTATATGTTGTGATTTACTGGCAGAATTGAATTTTCCTAAGGGCTGTGGACTCACTGAGATAGAATTCAGTACAGTGTATTTGTCTGTTATTACCTCTAGGAGGAGCTCCAACGTTGAGTTTTCTAATTACAGGCGGCCACGTTTGTTTGTCCTTCAGTGAGTGTGTTTGTACATTCACATAATGGCAGTGTGCTTTAGATGGATACAGTGAAAGGACAGTCACTGTTTGAACCGTTCAAAAAGTATTTTTTAAGAAATGGGTTACATGTTTAGACACAGAGTTGGATCCACACAGCAAGCCTATGGCTTGCTATAGGCTTGCTGCTATATATACTACCTATGTTTGATGTATGTGAATAGAGTGAATTTAGCAATATGTTCCTATTAAAGTCTGTGTAGTTTATTCACCCAGCAGTGTGCATCTGCCATAGTTTATTTGATTTTACTGTGAGGTTTTCAAACCATAAATGTGACCGTAGTATTTTTCATCCCGATATAAAACAACATCCTTAGTTAAGCTGGATAACAACAATAAAAACAGGAAGTTTTGCGGTTGGCGCCCCATGGCAAAGAAAATAGCCTTGTCCAGCTGGCGCTGGTCACCACAATGCCCATCTTCAAAATTGTTCAAAAGAGGACAGAATCAAACAAGAGGTTATTTGTGAGACAGAACCTGCCTCTACAGCTGTCTCTGTACCATTGCCAGTTATCTAATTGATTTTGGTTTTCTGTTATCGGTACTGAAATTGATAGTAGATGGTGAGACAGGTAGAAGCTGTGCTCACTTTGAGCCTTTAATTGTCATGAATCATGATTGATTTATTTATTGAGCAGCCCCTGTAGAGTATTTGACCAACCAACAGCGTTCAGTGTGGGTGAAAAAAACTAGCACAAATTGAGTTGTTTGGTAACTGTAACTGCTAATGCCGTGCAAGTTTTCTCAATTGCTAAAGTCACTTTTCAAGCCTGTGGTGTTTTTTGAACTGGGGAAAATAAGACCCTAAGCATCATATCTTAAACCCAGTGTGCTGATTCAAAAATGACCATTTAGAGTCTTTCTCAGTGATGCACTTAAAGTGTCACTGTGGTGTGAAAAGACTATTTTTTTCCTGAAATGCCAGTGTTGTTATCTCTCTATAGCTGGTACCTTTTTTTAATGATCATGTGAAAATTATGAGTCACTATCGAGTGAGCTTGTGTGGAGGTGCTGAGGTTTCTTTGTTTGACGCACTTAAGCTCAAGTTGTTGATTGCACGTTATAAATGACGTTATTTCGTTAAATGCCATTTGCATTACTTTTTACTCATTCTACTCATTCTATACGCTACAAATATCTTGGAAGCGTAAATGCAGAATGGGTATGTAAATCTTGTTTTAAGGTACTTTGGTTGAATAAAGCCTTTGCCTATAGCTGATTGGACTGTGTTCAAACCAGTCCCTACTCCTCATCTACAAGGGATCTGGCCCATAAGCAAATCCCTATGTGTCTTTGAGAGAAAGATTCTTACCGCCATTTCATTAAGTTGTTGTCGTGGTTTCATAGCCCAAAAGGCAGAGTGCAGAGCTGTGATGGGACTGATTCTTTACTCAGTCATGTTCCTACTTAGATCTTTGAGTGAAAAAATGCCATCAAATGTGTAATTCAATTTCCTGAAAAGATTGGTTTAAACATATACTCCATTAGCCTAACCAAAGAAGCACAATATAGAGCTGGGCCAGAGGGAAATCAGCGAAAGGTGAATGACGACGTGTAGGTATTGTGTTAAACAATGTTGTATTCTGTGTGGGTTAGTATGAGTATGTGTGATTTTAACTTTAAAAAATCTCAGATTGTCTCCTTCAAATCTCACCTGTGCCTTCAACGAAACTAAAAATCAGATTCCACATATTACAGCTGGATGTTTACTTAGGCATAACACCACATCAGGAATAAGGAAACCAACCGGCAGTTGTCCCTACTTGACAGAGGGACTAAAGGAAAAAAAAAGACAGAGGGACTAATATGTTGGATTCTGAGAAAAAAGGCTAAATGGAATCTGGGCACTGTACACAGCGATTTTGTAACAAGGCCAAGGATTTGTTTGTGTGTCTGTCTGTGTAAATGTTTTTGAGCTGGAACTCTTTGCTTTTGTCTCTGAAGGACACCAAGTAAAAAGTACTGATAGTGTCTGTACATAATAAGTAATAATATCTAAATGCAGTTGCTTGAAAACTTGCCCGTTAAACAGCACAGCAATCCCCAGAGCTACTTCATCACCACATGTGAAATTTCACATCATCTGTTTCTCTCTGTTGTTGTTCTTCTAGGTCTAATTCAAAGTATGACAGACCGGAAATATGATTCATATCAATACCTGGAAATGCATTTTCAAAGGTACACTGTCCAGGAATCTGAATTTGGTGTGTGTGTCAGTATGATTGGCGTGAATATAAAGAGCCATGCTTTCATTTCACATTTTGAGAGGTGTGCACTGTAGCATTAAATAGGCCACCGACACAAAATCAGAACCACATAAATCCCCCTGACATTTCTGAAAACAGAAATACACATGTTTAGGAAGTGAGTGGGTCTTCGATTTTAGTTGAGCATAGCTACAGATCCTGCAGCTTTCGGGCTTTTATTAGTGGTTAAGTTATTGGATTTCTTGCATTTCATTAGCACTGCATTCGGTAAATAGTTTATTATTACTGTTAGTCACCTTCCTGTCACCTGTTGCTGCAGATAAGCATATGTTCTTTGAGACATCTTTTTTTCCTGATGTCTTTGATCTCTTTCAAATGTAATTTGCCAAAGAATAAAATTGGTACTAATTGCTAGATCATTTCTGTAAATATATATTCTGTTAGTAGAGGTCAAGACTGAAATTACTCTTGGCACCATTTCCTTGTTCCTTTTTTTGCGTGCGTTTTTTCATCATTCTCTTTGAGACATTTGTGTAAGCATCTTTGTGAAAATGCAGGTTTCTGAAAATATTCGCATCCTGCATCACTTTAGAGTCTATTTCCTATTCTTGGCAAATGGAGTTACTCTGGTTCAGACTGGGACTTGTGCTGTCCTTCAAACATTTTATTAAGACAGTGACGAGGGCTACAGGGAGGCAGCGAGAGGGATGCAAAAGAGAACCAGAGATAAGGCAGAATGTAGCAGCACAAAAATATACAATTATGCTAAAATATCCTTATTGCTAACCTTAACATTAAAATGCTCATGTATTTTGCAAGTGTATTTAGCAGCTATCATTGTCCACACTGTCCACACACTCTCCATTATATAGCGATCTGAAGGAAAGGGAAATATATATGGAGCATCTTTCCCTATCTAAGTCATCAGCTGAAAAGCCTGTTCTTATATGCTGTGAGGTAAGGTTAAATTTTGTGCTCTAGTTGAAAGACACATAGTTAAAGCAGTTGAAACGAAGGTTCTGGCTGTTGTTTCAGTATTCGAATGTATGGGGAAAGTATTCCTGTGCTTGTCAGATGGGATACACCTTGGACAGGTCACCAGTATATTGCAGAGCAGAGATATGACACCTGCAAAAGCAGTGGAACTGTCGGTCTACATTTTCCAGATAATAGCAAATGATAGCAGTTGAAATGTCAAAATAGTGGTGAGATAGTAATAATAATTTTAAGAACGTACTGAAAGATCTGCTGAAAGCTAATAATCTGTACACTTATTCTAGCTGGTGTTTTTTTCTCCAGTGGCACAGTATCATTGTAATGTTACTGCTATATCCTTTATGGTGCTTTTTAATTAGAGTCATTAGAGTTACTTGAACCTAAAGTTCTTGGCACAGAACTTGGTCCAGTGTCAAAGTAAATCCTTTCAAATGACACAATGGGTCGTGAAAAGATATTCTGCTTGTGGTGTGAAGGCATTGCTTTTAATTGTGCTGCAGTGGACACCTAATTAGATATGCTAAGTTGCCTTAATGTCAGTGGAGTTTTTTCTGTTATCGCCAGCTTTCAGTAACTAAAGTCGACTCCATACACTGTTCAGCCGTATGACTTGAATCCTCAACTTGAACGTATGTTCACAATAATACCCACGAGAGTCACCAGGACTCATTACTTCAGTAATGGGCCGAAAGTGGAGTAGTTCTCAGTAACAGTAACACCTCAGGCACAGCTTATCTGCAACCTATCATGGTGCCATTTCATCCATCCCCAGGAAAATCTGGCCCAATTCACAGATCCACCAGAGTTGGCCACACTTAACGACCCCCCCCCTCACTTAATGAGCCTATTCATTGCAGGTGTGAGGTGAAACCAACCTAGAAGATAGATTTGTGGCCACTGACCAACTTGCCTCAGACTGAGAAAGTTTTGTGGATGCAGCACAAAACGTCTCCTGAATGACTGACAAGCTGCTTAGGAAAAGCAGCATTTTTGTGGAAGAGGCAAAACAACAGTTGAGTCTGAAAGGTGGCGACTAGAGGCTTGTTTACCACTAATTAGCTTAGTGAGCAAAGCACCAACAAAGTGAAGTTAGGTTCACAGGCTTCAACCTATCTGCACAATTACCCAGCAAGAAAATCTCAGCGTTGCAGCAGTATTCCCATTGAGTGTTTGTAGTACTTAAGCGCTGCTGATGATTCTTTTTTTATATATATATTTTTGCATTCTTATTTGATTTTCTTTCAGATTTCCAAACTTAAATTTCCTTTGAGGTTGGATTTTAAACAGAGGGCTGGTCAAACAAGAAAACAGGTTCAAATAGGGTATTTCTTGGTTTTGAGACCTTGGCTTGAAATTATGCAGCCTTATCATTTGTAGTTCTAGCAGCTAATTAAATCTTAAGTTTATGAATTGTTCTTGGAGCTCAAAATAATTCTGCTTGTCTTGTCCCTCCAATTAGATAGTACCCTACATTTTTTTCATGGTGTTTATCCTGCCATTTCTTAACATTCACTGTACGTAATTACACTGTGTACCTACCCATTACTTCTACTAGTTAACATGCAATCTAAGCAATCCTTTCTTTGCTGTTTATTCTGGTGTAGCATTTACTTGCACTCTGAGGTTTTCAAACTGAGTTTTTTTTATCAACGTTTTATTATCCACCTTCTCTGATTTTGTCTAAATGTCTTAGTTGCCTAACTATAACAATACTTTAACTGTAATCTTTACCTAACCTTAGCCATACCATAATAAATCTTTTAATAAGTTGCTCGAATAGGATTGCAAATTCTGCAATTTACATCATGGTCATACAAATATAGCATAGTGCATTTTTGTACAGTTTTATATTCAAAATGTGAAGTCATTGTAGTGACCAGTTTACATTTAATGTGGGGAAACACTATTACGTACAGATAAACAGGAGTTTCTGCATAGTAGGATCTAAGATATTTCATAGTTTTCTGGTAGCTAATGGAAATATGAAGGTGTAAAGTTGTCATCATCTAATTTTTGCCTCTGTCATGCCCTTAGCTGTGTTCATTTGTTTTCTCTGGGTGATTATGTTGCAGTACTTGTTTTTCTGTCATATCTCACTGACAGCCATCCTCTAATCGTTATTAGTTGATAAACATAAATCACCTGCTCCCACTGCTAATATGAAATATTCACTAAGCTTCACTTAACACATAAAATGCACAGAATATTAATGCAAAAGATACCCTTTACCAGAATCTCTCATGTATTGTATTATAATGCTAATATATTCCTTCAGCCTGTGTAAAACAGACATATTCCCCAAACTAATTTAATGCACCGTCTACTGATCATCATTGAGAATTTACAAGGTCAGATTCCTCACAGTGCTGATTTTCATTGTATTTACTGAACCTTAAAATTATGTGAAAAATAAACCCCTGTCAGCTTAGCCATCACAAATTATTATTTACTATATACTTCTCCTCTGTCTCACTTTCTCTCCTCCTCATCAAAACATTTTTTTGAGCAAAAAAGTTTCACTTGAACTTGGTTTGTGATTGGCTGTAATCCGTCCATTCTGATGTAATGTGAAGTCACAGTGTGCTTGGTGAATATGCGTAAGCATGTTAAAGTAGATTTTTACAAATTTGAAATTTGACCGGTTTTCTCTTTTTGAGTTCTGTGAATCAAAGTTAAAAAAAACCAAACCCACTAACTGGTACAGTGGTGCTGTTTCACTGCTGTCTAGTAAATATACCATTTTAGTTCTGCAGTAAAAACACAATATCTGTCTATGTTTTTACTGTACTATACAGTCAAACTAATGCACAAAATCTGGATCATTAGTACTCTGAAATGTACAGACCTGTTCACCAATGTGCCAGATTTGCTGCTGGCATCTTTTTAAACACACAACCATGGCTTACCATAAACTCAGCTGTTCCCCCACAGCACGTCCGCTGAAATCGAGTCATGTACCACAGTAGATATAATAGGTGATTTTATATATTATATTGAATATGTACATTTTTATCCAATTGAAATTATATCAGTTTGGTAGAGTTGGATTCACCATTAATCCATAACTGTTAGTGTACTTCAGATCATCTTAACAAGTTTACAGCAGATACATTTATATAAGTAAATTGTGCTTTTTTAATTTGTCAGATTCATTTGTTCATGAAGAGACATGGTTATATTAATGAACATTTCTGTGACTGTACCAGAGTTCACCAAAGGTTAAATTTCATTTGTAGTCACTTGATACTTGAGGTAATACCAAGCAGCAATAAAATAATGATAATGTTACTACAATAGAATTTTATGAGCACATCAGCAACAGAAACTTACACAACTCACATACTCAAACCTTTTCGTATATTTACTTTAACAAACGTATGAAGCATTCCTGTCTGGGCAAACATTAACGGCTGTAAGGTGTTACATGTGATAAAGGCTAACTGAAGGAGAGATGGCCCCTAGCTGGCAGTCTCTCTGCCGATTTCATCTTGAACTGCAATTATATCTGTGCATTATCAGCTTAGGATATCAAATTTGATCTAAATTTTACCAGCCCTCTACTGTGTTGTCAGATTTCACAGATGTTGTTACAGCATCTGCTCTGTCATGACATCTGGAAAAAAGGAAGAGACTGGTGCGAAGTGACCAGTTCTTCAGGTTTTCTTCATCTTTTAAGTATGAAAATGAACAGTATACTTTTATAATAACATCTTGAAGTGTGTGCTGACTCTAGCGCTAAATGAGATTCCTTTATTCTCAAAGAAAGGCTTAAATGTAGATGGAACATTAATATAAACTAGAGCCTGATCGAGCCAGCGGGCTAAGATTCGCACATGAGGAGTTGTATGACCAGGTTACCATTAGGGTGGAGTTATCAACAGTGCCACTAGTTAGTTTATATATGTGGAAAATCTAAGATTTATCAATTCACTTTTTGATTATAAGTAGCTGGTCACAAATATTACGCTGTAGTTTGGTAACTTTGGAACGTTTAAGCAGTTCTTAAAATATATGTTAGGAAAGGTGTTGCTGGGTCATATTTTCTCTGCTTGATGTTTTTAGCAAAAAAGTGGCCAAAGAGACTAAACAAGACGTAGAGCTGTGGAGCTCTACCTTTAATGGTGTTTCAGATTGTAGTTTTGTTATGTTACACATCCGTTGTGTATTAAATCCAATTCTGCTCTCAGTGCTTAAAAGATACAATGGGTGTTACTCCATCTCTGTCTCCTCAGGCGAATGTCGCCTAGCTACAAACAAGCCCAACCCGCTTACAACTTGATTTGACCCTGGCACTCAATTTCACTGTCATATAATCTGTGGTGTCAGGTGACGAGTGGGCGCTCAATCTCGTGAAGCTAAACACTTAATCTTATATTGCCCTGTTGGTGTAGATGCAACTGGGCTGACTTCAGTCTACAGGAAATGTCTACACAGAGGTCACGTAAAGGTCAAAATGGACAACACAGTTTATTAACAGGCGAAAAGGGGCTGGCTTTAGACCTTTGTGTGTGAAATTTTCTCGTTCATGCTGAAAAGTGCTGAAAATATGCTGGAAACAACTCAACGGTCTATGCCTGCCTCATAAACAACACTGAATACCCCTGATGTTCATTAACAGAAAGTTGGGATGTTTCTCCGTATGGAATCTTGTTCTTTGCCTTATGTTGATCCCAGATAAAGTTTCATTGCACGCCTTTAGTTTTAGCATCGAAGTGCTATATTGATGGAGGCTTAAGTGTGACAGCCACCTTTTAAATATATGTAATGCATTCAATTAAAGTATGCTTTAGAGCTGCATAAGTGGGATTTATGCTGCTGGGCTTCATCAGCGTGTATACACACTCCAGGAAGGATTAAGGGCCAGAGCGCAGTTTTAATCTCAGATACAGATTATGACTCAGATTTCCACGAAAGGCTTCACTTCTGTTAGATACATTATCAGTGGTAGTAGATGTCCATTGCTTCTATGTGCTTTCATGTGTGTCCAGAGGTTTTAACATGTAAAACAGGGGGTCTCTCTTCCTCTACTGCATTTCTCTAAACATTTCTCCTGCTACATTTTGTTTGTTATTTTACAGAAGATGTGGAAAAAAATGTGAGAAAAGTGGAATAAAAGCAGTGAACAAGAGGCATCATTGACTTCAACTCTGTTTTATACCATTATTAACACATTTTTACTAACATGCTCTTCCAGCACACTCAGGGAGGAGGTTTTCACGCGTTTACACACTCACAGCTGCACAGCGACTACTTGCCTACAAAACTGCTGTTGACTTTAATCAAATAACCAGTACCAGTTTGATATGTTCAAAGTTTATTTAAGTAATACATATCTTCCTGTGATTGACTGACATACTGACAGTACTCTTTTCTGCATACACATAAAATATTCTCCTCTTTGCCTGAGAAGTTCATTGTTTTGCCTTGCTCAAAGGCATGTCAACAATGGTTGCTAAAGCCCTTCATCTGCTCAGGTTTACCTTGCCACTCTGGGGCTTCATATCGGCAATCACAGTGTCACAAGCCCACTTTTCAAACCCTCAGGCTCCCAAGTCATGGTCTATTTCCTCACTGCTTATAGATATTTGCTGGTTGGATGGAAAGGGTATTTTTTGAGTGCAGGCAGGCCCATTGGCTGCCACTGCATGAGGTGGAAGCCTAACTAATGGCCTCTTTGCCAAGCTGAAGCTTAGCTCATTTCATACTATGCTTTACAATACACAAGAATATTTGTTTATATATGTGTTGATTGTGTGAGATGATTCACCACTTTGATCTGGAAGACTGAGATCTCACTATCTAGTATTATCTAATATTTTTCCTACAGTTAAACAGAGACTTGACCAGATTTACCTGCAGACCTCTTTTATGCTAAATCACCTTTATGCTGAAATCCAGACAGGAGCACCCGTCTAGCTAGTTAACGGTTAGCTTCACTATTGGGCAGGCAAATCCTGTGCAGACATATTATCAGAAGTTGCACTCAGACTCTTGTCATCTTTTTAGTCTTAGTAAATACTTTTGATGTGCAATCAGATTCCGGTCCCACAGGTAGAGTAGAAAACAAGTAGAAATGCTTAATGTAAAGTCTCTATAGCCATGCAGCACTATAATGCCTTTTTCATTCCACCCACATCCCTTGATTCAGTTCTACACACACACACACACACACACACACACTCAAATCTAAATTAGGTTGTTTGGGACAACCCTCACTATCTGGAGTTCAAATGTATGCAGTGGTTTGGTTTAGCCTATACACAGGATGTTGTACATGAGTGAACTAGGCTAGTAATAATCTGTCGGATATCATCATTGTCAGCTGTGCTGCTGTGCTGCCAGAATCCTTCTGGGAGCACACACACATGTGCATGTACATTCAAAGGCACAAGGGATGAGCAACCCAGCTGCTTGGGGAGTCAGGAGGCTGAAAATTACAAGGATTATGTACTACTACTACTAGTAATAGTAGTACTAATAATAGTACTAATAGTAGTACTACTTCTAAAACTACTACTACGAGGAGCTACTACTACTACTGCTACTACCACTACTACTGCTACTGTGTGAGTTTGTCTTTATTCAGATCATATACACTGACTTGCCACTTTATGAGTTATACCTGTACAATCCAATCTAATCCTTAACAGCAGCTTTGCCATGCTGATTCTAAACCTAGGCTACCCGGTTGAATCAAAGCCGGGAGTTCCCTACTAATATACAGTACATGAGCCCTATAGGGACCATGGAAGCCCTGGAAAAGATGATCAGTAGTTACATGTGGAGGTGGATTGGGCTGTCTCAGTCGCATCCTTCTTTGTACGACAACCAGTACCTTGCATCTCCTCTGAGGAGTTTAAGTGCTGCAAACCGGGGAAGCAGAGTACAGGGACTGAGTAACCCAAAAGGAGCAACTGCAGGCATTGAAAATTGGACCCCTCATTTAACTCTGGCTGGGTCATCAAGACTTTAAGTGCATCCTTGATGATGCATAACTTGACACTGATATGGCAGAATCTACCCATCTAGTTGCTGTTTAGTAATTGATGTTCTCAAACCCACCAGCACAGATCTACAGATACTGCAAAGTACATGGTATCCGTATGCGTGAATGCAGAATAACCATTTATCATGATATTTATTGCATGGCCCTTCAGATAAACATCTGATGAGATGAAATATTGATTTCGGTACTACACTCACACACCTATAATAAAACTTAGATCTCACAGCATATGCCACAGCCTCTGTGCACTTTGGAATATGCAGTTAAAACGACTATATTAATTTATCACTATTTCCTACATTTGCCACGGAGCAGACAGGATGAGACACTGTGGAAGATGCACTACACTTGAGGAAAGAAAACGGATTGACCTTATTTTTAATATACATTTATCTCAAGAAGCACTCTGATCTGATCTAGTAAACCAAGGGGCTGACAGATGTTGTTTTGCCCATTGTATCCTATGTTGAGGGCAGATTGCCAGAGGTGCTACTAAGCACCCTGGACGGATCGCCAGTCCATCGCAGGGCCAACACGTAGACACAGACAGTTACTCAATCCTTTAGTTAACATATATTTTAACTAAAGGATTGAGTAACTGATTGAGTGATTGAGTCTCCTCCACCCCAGTGATTGTCAGGTTCTCAAAAACACTAACCTCCTGAGTCACCTGCTGTTTACTTCTTTTGAGGTATAAACGTATGGAAGTTCTCTCTTCCCTTGTTAAATGCAAAGTTTCAATGAGCGTATTTGAGGGGTGAATGCTGTTTTGTTGTGTGAGCTCTCCATGGTGTTGCTTTGTGACACCAATAAGTTTGACTGTTGGTTTGTAATAAGCCAAGAAACTCCATCCTACTCCTTGGTTCTCTGGTGACCAGAGTGTAGCCCTGTGATTTTTATTTTCCCAAGAACTGACGAGACGTGTCTGTTCTCCTCAAAGAGGAAGAGAGAGGAGAACGGAGCACTGTGTGCGGTGGGCTTGCACCGGGTCAGCTGGTGAGCCTGGATTGATGTCTTCTCAGGAAACATCGCCTGTTAACAATCTATTTATTTCCAAGCAGATGATCTGGGCATGACGAAAACAGATGCCTGCTGCCTACTGCCAACTGTAGTGCCTACTAAATTATCTTCAAGTGGGCCTGACAGTGACTCCCCCTATATTATGGAAGGTACTTTGTACCTCTGTACCATTATTGGCTTCTAAGACTGGGTACATACTTCACGCCCTGATTTCAATTTATATCAGTATGGCCATTTCACAAATGTTTGAGGAGTGGACATTAGGCTTTGTTTGATAATCTAGACAAGGTCTGTGAGAAGAGTGGCATGTATACAAAAGTAATTGTATCCGGAGTGTCATTTGGGTTGGGTTTTTTGTGTTCTTTCTTCACATTCACTCATTTTCATCTTGTTGCTTGTTGTTTATTATTTCTGGCTTGCTCTCAAGGTTTGAGAATTGCTCTCGCAGAAGGAAGGCGCTGCATGTAAGTGATGACAGCAATCTGTCAATTGTGTTGTTTGCTGGCTACAGATCAGCAGCTTGTGGCGGCTGGTAGAATCTGGTGGGCGAGTGAAACGCAACAGCTGATGTTTTCATGATGCAATCCCATCATTAAGAGGGTAAGCACATCATCAGCTCGACACTGTCTTTTACTTAGTTGTTACTTACTCAGCCGTTCGGCTCAAGTGTGCTTGTGTGACTTTTTAGTCAGCGAAAAAGTACAAGATTTTTTTCCTAATATGAATGTAAATCGGAAACGGATGGACACTTTGCTTTTTATGTTTACTTGAATTCACTGTCAGTTGTTGCTGTTCATGTTATTCTATTATTTATTGCAGACAAACTGCAAATGTAAAATGCATCACTTCCAGTAAAGTATTCTTCCCATAAAAAGACAGGCTAGTCCAAAATGTTTGCTCACTGCAGAGGCTTTTACAATCTGAATATGGACCGTGTCATTATTGTTTTATACCAGAAGGTCCAAAAGACACAGTGTAGTCTTGGTTAAATGTTAAATCTGCACTTATTCATATGTGTATGTTTATAACAGATTGATATTACTTGTATACATCTAAAGCAATTGTATTGACAGTTTCTCAAAAGACCCTCTGAAGACGATCAGTCTGTTCTGCTGAGCATTTTAAAATCTTTCAGCATACAGCTTTAATGCCTTCAGCCAAAAACTATCCCACTGCATGCCACGTTTTGCAGCCAAAGATTCAGATAAGTTCCTTAGTTACTTGACACCAAATGCAAAGCAAACAACAAAAAAATAAATGCTAATGCAGCTCTTTATCTCTATTGTTTGCTAAGATGTTGAAAACATTGGTCAATATATCGGCTAATGCAAGTCTGATTAATAGACTGGCTTTCTGCCCGGGCTATACCCTGGGAATAGAACTGATATCCAGTAGAGTTATGGATGGATCTCAAGTATGTTTTACTTCTGATTGTTTTGAAATCAGGCATTGCAACATAAAATGATCAAACCCAAACTATGGGGGGGGGGGTTCTTTTTATGTATTCTGGGTCAGTTCTGCAAAAATACAAAAACAAGCTTTAGCAAAGCACACCGACTTACACTGGAAACTAAATTAATTGGCATTTACTTTTCCCCAAGCACCAAAGCAGCATATGACAGAAACATGGAGTGCACCCAGTCATAGCACTGTATTCCAAAGGTTTCCAAATGGCATTTTGATTTGCATGTTTCCTCCTGCCAACAAGAATGAGCAATTAAGGCATGTTGCACTCAAGGCAGACATGTGGCGCTTGGTGAAAATCACATACTGTTGCTCAACCCTCAGAAAATAAGCAATTAACACCTGCTCTCCTGCCCTCACTCACCCCTCCTGGCTCCCAAAAACCCACCTTACTGAGTAAAAAATGTGTGTGCTTTTTTTAGCACATGCACGCAGGAACAAGATAAACACGCTTTTGTTCTTTTGCAGTTGAAGTGCCAATAAAACAACATGTTACATTTATATGCTTTACTCTGTATTTTTTCATGACAGATCAGGCAAGTCCTCCAAAGCACCATCTTCACCACACATACACATACAAACGCTGTGTTCGAAAGCCCTTTGCTTATTCCTGCTCCTTTCATCACAGAGTAACATGATGCATTTGCTTATGTACTACACTTAGTGGCAGCAAGGTATACACTCACTTTGTTTTGGAAAGAAGTTTGGTGAAGAGGAGGATCAGAGTTCAGAGGGTGGATGATATAGAGAGTCAAGGCTGTTGTTGTTTTGTAAGGAAAATGCAGTAAGTGCATTAGAATCAGAAATATCACAGATCCAAGGTAACCCTCTCAGTTTCAGAACGAAATGTTCTCTCCTGCATTAATGGTGTCTAAATGTAGACAGCATTAGCATATATGCGGCCCCTATTATGTCTGTTTGTGTTTTTTTGTTTTAGTTTTTTTTTGAAGGAATACACATTGCAGTTAATTAAAACTTTTGATCTATAAAAAAATCTCAGTAGGCTTTGGACTGCTTAGAGCAAATCAAAGCTTTAAACTCAGTTTTTTAGGAGACTTTATGATGACAGATAACAAACAAATAACAAAACTTTTAAAATATCAAGATACAGCTTGCAGACTGAAGGGGGGTAGGGAAATAAAATAAAAGTTGGGAATTATAAATAATCTTGCACATTAATTTATATATTTTATTTGCATGTCCTGGCTGCTATCATCTGCTATAATTTAATTGTGCTGGCTCAAACAGTAGATCAAATAACAAAAAAAACTTAGATCAAATAACAAAAAAAACTTATGTACTGCTGTAGTACCTTTGTCCAAGTTTGTTTGGTGATGCTGTATGCAAGGATTTCCCCACTTTTTTCCTGCTGGGAGGGGAAGCAAGGATGGCAAACGCAACAGGAGAAAGCAAATGTAATGCTGACGTATCAGTTGTCCCATAATTTACCTTGCTGTGCAGCAATTATGATTTGTGGAGAGATGACTGTTGATTCATACAAGAACGTAGATGTACAGACAGAGCAAGATACGGAATACGAGAAAGGCCTGCCATTCTCTGCCTAACTAAAGCTTGAGAAAATGACGCCATGCCTTTCAGAGCAGACATGATTTATTTAAACCAGTTTGCATGAGGGAGAAACATCACGCAGTTTGCCACTCTTCTAATTCTTCTTTCTTTTTTTAGGAAGGGAGGGATAGCTTCCACTAAAATCGCTCAAAATAAACTTGTTCAAGCCCTACTTTTTATATCTGTGTTGTGCTACTGCCGATGCAGCTCTGCTCCCCTGAAAATTAGTTCGCTTTCAGTTGTCATGCAAGATTTAATTAAACGAGCCTACCACGGGAAAGACAATGAAAACAAAAAGCACATACACATATGGAATGAATGGGGGGGAAAACACAAAAACATGGCAGCTGAACAGAAAGAAATACAAGAGAGAATGAAACAAACATGTATTAAACAGTTGTCTAAGTGAGTTTCAGCTTGTTGTGGGTTATTCTCAAAGAAAAACCTTTTTATGTCTGAATAAATGAAATATAATACTATTTAGTTTAGTAGCTGATTCCAGCATCAAACTTGGCAAACATAATTCCATCTGGTCCTGAAGTTTACTTCATCACACTAAAATTGTTCTCTAATATGATTTTTGTAGAGATTAAAAGAAAATAAATACAGAAATATGAAAGCCTTTTAAAGAGGTACTCCACAGGGCATGCCAACTTTACACATAAAGGTGGATTCACTTGTTTTTAAGGGTAGTTAAACAGCGTTGTGTCTTCTGTTGCTCTGTGCAGAAAGCTTTTTAAAGTTTGAACAGGAAATTCAAAGAGAAAACCTGATTTTCAATCTGGGCTCACAGAGTTTGCATGTCGAAGGGACTTGTTGTAATTGCTCTAGTAACACTTTTAGCTGTTAGTGATCAGTAGCGTCAGTAGCCATTTATTTCTTATATAGGTTATTTTCATGTTTGGGTAAACTACCTCAGTCGACTAGAACACACAGAGCTGCACCTCCACAAGAAGTGGGGTGGTTTTCCAGTCTTTATGTTGAGGTTATGTTGCTCATTTGTTATCGTAATCTCTTTCTCTCCATGTAAGTAGGTAGATGCCAACTCTTGCTTATAAAAAATTCCACTCACAACAGTTATGACAGGTTGGTGTTGCACAATGTGCTGGGACACACTATCTTAACAAACCGCTAACAAACAGAAAACAAACAAGTAAATGGACATAACAGCCTTTGCCACTAATTGTCCTCTTTCGTGATATCAGTGCTGCTTTGAAGCTGAGCCTGATAGCACAGCTGTGTGATAAATGCTCCTGTCTAAACCGTTCTTCTTTAAACTGTTCCTGCAGCCCTAACTCTTCCACTACTTCTGTCAAGTGGCTTAAAGTGGATTTTCTCAATGGACTGCAAATAATGCTTTCAGTGAGTTGTTACTGAGTTAGTCTTAAATGTACTATTTTTACATAAACAATTGTTCTAATGACTTTAAAATGACAGGGTAGGGTTAGTTTGTTGTTTTGGTTTAGTCTATTATCTATTCTGCACCAAATGACAAGTTGGTAAATTTAGCGGCACACTTTTGCCACGTAAAGAGCCAGATATGTTTCCCAAAACAGCGCTACAAGCACAGTGAATATTACATTTGTTATGTTATGACTCCAAATAAATGCCAACCTGCTTTGTATCTGTTGTTATTTTGTTATTAGTTGATTGATTTGTCTTAAATTTTTGTCTTGTTTTGGCTAAGGAGCCTACTTTAAATAAGTACAAGAGTCTTTTGCTGGTTCCAATAGTCAACCAATCAGTCTTTCAATGCCGTCTCCTGACAGATTAACGCCTATGTTGGCATGTCCCTCAAGCAAACACACAAATTGAATTTAAAAAGCAATTACCACCTATTTTCCTTCTGAGTGACTCAGCTGTCTGGTGTTATTTATTCCCCATTGTTTTGCTCTCATTGCTTTTGCAAACTTTTTTCAACCCCAGCCGATCATAAAATGTATTTACTTTCAATAATTAAGTTCTGAGAACCTGCCTGCCTGGTCATTATACCCAGTGAAGTTATTAGACAGGTTTTCCCCCCATTTCTTTAACTTCATTCCACTTTTGGCTGCTTTTTGTGAAAATTCACAGTTGGCTGGAAACCTTTTTGGAGTCAGGACATCACAAATATGAGCCTGCTGGGTTAAAGTGATAATCAAGATCACTCAAGCACATTAATACGTCAACTTCTTTGACGAGCAACTAAAAGGGCATAACATCTTTTATCTTTTAGTGACTAGGTTTGAAATTGCATTGGGGGAAAATGGTTCTAAAAGGCTTTTATTTCTTGCTGAAAAGCAACATAAAGCGGTTTTGAACTAATACTCGTTCATTTTTGTATCTTTTTTTTGTCACGGCTAGCTTTGAAGGATAGATGAGTTTTCCTTTTTTCTGAAAGAATTCCCTCAAGCAAGGTAGTTGCTGTGTGAGCTTTCCCCAAGCTAACCTCATCAGCAGGCTGCTCCTGTTAACTGCCAGACCTTATCGCTCTCTCTCTGTCCTTCCTTCTCTCTATATCTCACCCCCTCCTCTATATCTCCCCCTCTTATCTCCCGCTAAGACTTTTCTTTCTCTGCCATTACCCTCACAAGTCTCCTGTCTCCCTTGCTGCTCTCTTCCGCTCTATTTCCGTTTTCTTGCCTGTCTAGCTCCCTCCTGTTTCCATTCGTCTCACTTTCAGCCCAGTCCCCCCCATTTACCCTCCTGTTTAACCCTCACCAAACACACGTAGACACAGGCACACATGCCTCGACTGTGTCGTGCGTCGTTCTCTCACAGCAGGACATGTTCTATCCAACTCTTGATTATTCACCCCAAAACTTTCTGACATCCATCATTCAGTGATGCTACAGTATGAGTCTTATAATTCTTGATAAATATAATGAAATATAATGAAAGATTCTAATTTTTCATGCAAATGACTCGGTACTGTAAGTAATTAATTACTGACACATCATGCTGTTTCCTTCAATCAAATGGAAAAACTATCTTTAATTGCTCTTGGTTTTTGGAATGTTATATCAGACTAAAAATCTGTGATTTGTAGATGTAATATGTATTTATTATGTTAAAAAGAAAGCAATTTTAAGAAAAAGCTTTTTACCACATTGAATAGGATGGTATTAGATGGCATTATGTAATGTACACCGAAATAGTGCAGTTAATTATCAGTATGTTGACAAATCTCGGAAAATATGTGTATTGCCTAAATATCAAGATAACAAGGCAACTATTACTGTAACTCCTGAAAATACCCCAAGGTTGTCAGTTGTGTGCAGGGAGCTTGAATGTTGGATTGTCAGTTTTGGAAACTGAGAAAGTTAGTCGAACGCTTACCCCTGCCCCCATCTCCTCGAGACGACCACTCTAACATCGGAAAAGTGTAGAAGGAATGAGTTTCGAAAGCTGTTTGACCATTTGACAAGAACTTCCACTTTGAGTTCACTGGCCCCTATATTGTGATTTATCATTGGCAACTGAGCAGTACCACTGTGAGCCTTACCTTGTTGCAGCATATTTCCAGGTAGTCGGAACAACAAAAATAACAGAAGTATCTGTACTGAGCTCACTAGTCACACTTTACTAATGAGGACTGTTTGCATTATTCAGCGTAAGAAACACTGCAGCTTTCATTGCATTCATTTTCTGTGTGAATCTCAGTCAAAGGGATCATACTGCCACTGTTTGTGTTACATCTTAATTGCAATGCCACTTTTTCTTAATCACACTCTCTAATACTGGGAAAGCGAAAAATAACGATGAAACACCAGTAACTGTTTGGGAGTAACTTGTGTGGATTTTCTGTATAGTCTACTCTGGAGACTCGTATCCTCTACAGCATACCTGCTGGTTTTTGAGGTTCACCTTGAGTGAACAAAGCTGTATCCACGTAGGTCAGATCCAATCTAACCCTTAAGAAATATTTTTGCTAAAATGTAGCTTATCTTTTTCTAATACCCAAGCCTGCAACAACACACCAATGCAAATATTCTTGTTCACATGTGGCTCGCAGTTCAGTTAAATCTGTGCACGTGTGTCGTCGGTCAGTGGCACTACAGATCAAGACAAATGTGATTATAATAGCAAAGAGGAGGAAATGCGGCGAACTCCTGTGAGGATAATCATCTCTCCAGACAGGCTTACAAAGGGATATAGGAGCTAGGCTTAACATGTTATCAATTATCAGTAATATAATGATTATTGTGATTATAATTACTATGGAAGCATTTTACTAATGAAAAATAATGGTATGATCTATAATCAGCAGTGTCAGGCTGAGCTCTGTGACAGATGGCACCATTCTCCAGCCCGATCTGACGAGCCTCTAAACTGTCTTTGAACCCTGTCCAAGCAAAGGTTATGCTCACATTTCCTGCGGATGTAGCCCAAATAAAAACTTTTATGTATTTATTTATTTACTGCCCCTAAGCGACTCAGGTGGGATTTTTTCACTTAAGAGTTTGACCAGATGAGTGTTTTTCATATCAGATCTGTGCCACTTGATGCATGTGCGGTCCCAGATCCAATCTCTGCATGTATTGCCTTTTGTCATTCATTCTTTGTCTTTCAGCGTTGGCACCTCACAACCCGGTAAAAATAAACATGAAGTAGGGCAAAAGGTGATGGGAAAGGAATGATAAAGTTTTGAGTTTGATCGAGATTTTATTGAGAAACTTCTGCACAAGCCAAAGTGGAAAAAATATGCTGTTTGTGTGATTTGACTGAAATATTATAATTGTCTGCTTTGGCTCACATTTTTTTAGCCTGTGTGAGTTTGTGGTAGTGTTCGAGTGACACAACCTGAATCTTAATCAACAGAAAAACGCAGATGTCTTTTTGAAATCTTTGTCCTGTTGATTCGTTCAGTTGATTCGTTCAGTAATCAGTTATCACTAATTAGTGGAATTCAGATTATTGTCAGATGATAGAACAAATCAACAAATCCCTTTTAAGATAGTTTAGCTAACATATGCTGAATCCACTGGGATGTTGCATTGGCAGCATGAAGCCTAGATACTGTATGTACTAAAAAGCGCCTTTATCTTGGCCTTGTATAAATATTGTAAATCATTAATACATTTAATTTAAGTTAAATATTAAATTCACAAACAATTATGTTTTAAAAGATAGGAAAACAACAAGCACATAGTAAAATGCTAAATTGTGGAGGAAGTTAGAGTGAAAACAGAATGAGCAGAAGCCCTCTGTAAAGCGAGATATAAACTCACATATTTACAAGTGTAATTAAGCCAGTACACATCCTATAGCCCCTTACATTCATTATCTGAAGGATAGGAACATCCATTAGGGGAAAGTTAAATAGGGATTCTGTTAGAGAGTGAACACACACACCTGACATTACTAAGCCCTTCATACCAGAATGACCAACAAATAGAATTCATTTATAGTATTGTGAAAGCGACCATGCAGTGATTGGAAATTACAGATCATATAAATTATGGATAGAACCGTGTGATGGAATAAAGGACATGTGTTCCATTTGTTTGCTAAAGGTTCACTCAGGTTTTGTAGATGTGAACTTTTCGCAGTAGGAGAAATACATAAACATAGAAGCGCACTGTAGGGTTGCCTTTGATTGTGCTTTACATTTTGCTTCATGTATAAATCACAGGGCATCCTCTATGCCTCATATAATAGCTAATATGCCTAAATGTCGTACGCATTTGTGCTAAAGTTATATTAACGTGTCATTTTTTCATTTAATCTTTGCGCTTTATAATTACGGTTGCAGCGCTCTCCTCTTTTAACCGTGGTAGGAGAGTTGTAGAGGGGGCGTTTGCACCATAAATTGAATCGGAACCCTCGTATTGTGAGTATATGCTATTTTGCAAACCTGTTATGGAGATCCATCTGAAGTACAACAGCACTACAGGCGATTTAACTCTGATGAAAACAGATTTTCTCTTGACCTTTGTCATGTGTCAACTCTCCCATCTTATCTAGCATCATCTGAGATGCAAGTATTAAAATATTCAACATTCAAAACAGCACACTCAAGGAACCATTAAATTTGTTTTGAATATATAGTAAGTTAACAGAGAATCCACACTATTGTCTTAAAATCAAAAATTTCTCAATTTATACTTTCACTTTGATCAGAGGAAATTGTAATAGCTTAAAGTACAGTACAGTTACAGTACAGCTAATTTCAGAAGCTGTCCTGTTCTCCTACTCTCAGTAATCCTGTCTCATTCAATTTTAATACAATTTATATTCGAGTCTGTCCTTCAGAGCAGCCATAACCAAATAGTTTATGACCACATTTTCAGACGTTTCACTGAAGACTGGGTCAGAAATTACAACGCGATGCACAAACTGCACTCTGTCATGTTATTTGAACGATTTAACAGCAGAAAATGAGAACTCTCACACACAACAAGGTGTGTCTGAGCTCATAACACACACACACACACAGGCAACTCTTAGGTACATGTACACACTGTCACATCATCCATGCAATTTCCCAACAAATTTCTCACAGGGGTGTCCGTATCACGTGAAGCTCACAAATCAATGCGTGATTGATGTGCGGTGTGGCCGCGCAGGAAGCAAAGCACTTGATTGATGTAGCATGCCAAAGAGGAAACAGCAGGGTGTTGATGAGGTGTGTCAACAAAACTGAATTTTGTTGTCATAAAATACAGCAGATGGTTCAGCATCTAAGGCTCGAGCGAGTGACCGGCTTTTGTGTTTAGTTTGGAAGCTAATGCTGCAGCTGAAATTGCTCTGTTACATCCCCATAATTTCCCACCCCGTATTAACAGGTAATAATGGGGCCATTAGCCACTGCCGATGACAGCGGTCAACCTTGACGCACAGCTTACACAGTGCAGAACCTACTTTCCTCCACCTCTCTACTATGTATGGTGTATCGAATCAGGATGTGGCAGAGGCAAACCACTTCACAGCTCCTCCACCCCACCCCAACTTTCCCTGTGATTTGTAATTTAAGCATGATCACAGATTTGAGCTAAACAACTCTTCAGTCAAGAGGAATGTGTCTTATGAGACAGGTGCGCACTTGGCCAACAGCAAGCTCTGTGACCCCCGCGCTGCCACCCAAATGCTTATTTGCATGGACTGAATCACATGAATTTAAGTAATCTGTCGATAAGTGCGCTCTTGTTTTCCTAGACCTACTTCATCATTTTAACTATTTAGCTTTCCCAGATGTTCCTCGGCTGAAACGATTCTTTTTTTTTAGTAAATAAATTCTATAGACATGCTCAGAACACTTCCAGCTAGGCAATGCTATTACAAATAACCCAAGGAGGTTTGTTGCATACTTTCTCCATTATATAAGTGATATTGGAAGATTTCTTTGTGCCCTTAATCCAACTTTAAATTATGTTTAGTTGCTTTAATTTTCATAATAGTCACTTTTAAGCAGCTAATTTCTAAACGAATAATGTTTAGTCTACCCTTTCCGTAGTTAAAATTACCCTTGATAATCTGTTGTTTTTTTTTTATTATTTGTATCCATTTTATCTGGGTTGTGCATTATTTCCTGAATCACTATCCTGAATCACTGCTATGCTTTGTTGACACAGCCTGTACTTTAATACCGTTTTTATTTTTGTACACTAAAAATACTCTTCCCCGTCAGGCTCAATGCCCTATTTCCCCACTCAGTGACTTATTGGTCTTTTAAAATGTGTTCTTGTTTGTTTTCCACGCTTCTTTTTTTATGTTTGGCGTAGGCAGTAGGCTATTATTATATTACATTCAAATAGCTAGTAATACTTTCTTTTCCAAATATTTGTACTAACCAATAAAGTAATAAATTATGCTGGTAAATCCTGAGAATATAATACAAAAGTCCTTTATTCCCTGAATAAGTCATACTTTATGTTATAAGTTTTCAGATTCCTTCTAGTCTGAATGTAAAGAAATGTATTTTTTGTCTGTACGTTTATGCCCACAGACAAATTAAAACACTGCTACGTTTTTAGTCAGACCTTTATTTCAATACTTAGAAGCCTGTTTGGCAACAATTACAGTAGTTACAGCTATAAAACTTTTTATTGGCTTCTTGGGTATATCTCTACAGACTTCTCACACCTGGATTTAAGCAGTTTATCCCATTCTTCCTGGCAGATCCTCAAAAGCTTCATCACATTGGATGGAAAGTTTCTGTGATCTGCCACAATTTTCTCCATAGATGTTTAATCGGCTTTGGTTGGGTCACTCAAGGATAGTGAGGAATATTTCCTAAAGCTCTACCAGTCTTGTCTTGCCTGTGCCATTTTGATAATTCCATGCTAGTTTAACCATCACTCTAGTTGCACTCTAAAGCAATTCTGATCAATGTCCTGCTTGTCACTGCTGCAGCCACCACCACCGCGCTCTACTCTAGGGTTGGTATTAGCCAGATGACGACAGAATCACAAGTCCTTTAGATGCGGTTTGGCAGACTATGGCTTCCATATAACTACTAATTTATGTAGTGTGGTGTGTATTGTCTGACTTAAGGAAAGGTTCTGGTGTTTCTATATGTTTGTCACAGTTAATTAGGCCAATACTCAAGTGAACTTGAATACTGTAGTAAGAAAGTAAAAAATTTAAATTTCAAGTCTGTCAGACTAATATCCACGGATATGTTGCGTTTTAATGTGGGCCCAGTAAATTCAATTGGCCACACATGTAAAGTAAAGTAAGTAAGTAAGAGCACCTGGCCACATTGCAGCAACAAATCTCAATACTTCAGTTTAAATCAGTTTGGGGAAATGATTGATCTATTATCTGTTAAATGGAGCATTATGTCATGGGGCCCTGGAAAGTATACTTTTTATACTTTTTACTACTTCTCTGTACTGTAATACTATTTCTGTTTTTGCAACCTTAATTCCGTAGCTTCATTTGTTTAGCACGAGTATACTGTATTTACATATATCCTTAGTATGCATCCAGCTTTTTCCGAGATCAAAGCTGCTGAGATTTGAGTGTGTCACGACGCAATTTTCACAAATACATAAACACATGCACGATCTAAGAATATTTATTCCCACTACTAAGATCCACAGCTTGTGGACATCACCTGTCAATTCTGGAAAGATTCTACTAAACGCGCGATTCCGACATTACCGATCAGACACGCACCTGTTTGTTTCTCTATCCTAGCACTGACAAAATAGACAGCACAGTTTCCTTTGTCCCCATGCATCTAACAAGATTTCACATCAAAGTCTGCCATCTGGAGCTACACATCTCGACTTGACAACTGTGATTATTGGCTGAAAGTGTTGTAAGAAGGCACACGCATGTACTATACGTTTGGGCAAACCGCTTCTCCACCTTTCACGCAGGAACTTAAGTTGTTATGTTATCTAAATGACAAGACTATCGATACATAATAATGTCATTTTAATTAGAATGTCTTTTGAGGATTACCACCTGGTACCGTGCACAGGATAGGCTCACTCGTGCACACATAGTACACTCATGTCGGTCTCACGTTGATATGTGGATTTAGTAGCTTTAACATTGATACGCAAGCAAGGGCAGAAACCGTGGAAAGAAAAGAAGAAAGAAGGAAGCTGAATGGCCAAGTGATTAGGTTATAAATACTCTCAGTGGGGTCTCTGCCTCATAAAGATTATCTGTAGCACACAGAGCACAGAGGCAAACGGTGTATGTTTGTGGCAGTGGATGGGCGGTTTGAGCGCATGTCTGTGTGTCTGTGTATGACGGAGATATAGAGAGACAGAGAGAGAGAAAGTCAAGAGTGCGCATTGAGAAAAATTCCATCCGGAGTGTCTTCAGCTTGCAGGGATGAAGCCTGAATATTTTATTTGACTCGAGTGAGCTCAAAAGGAGAGAGGCGCCAAAAAAAAAGAAGGCTACAGCTTCTAAACAAGCCGGTGTGTCTAAAGGTTCTCCACTTTACATGATTGCACGCTTCTTATATATGGGTTTTGTGGCACAAGTCCAATTATGCAATCATGTGCCTGGCTTTAAAAGTGCACTCCAATCAATACGGAGGGAATTTCAGCCCAAATCGTGTGAAACAAGCCTTTGCACCAGATTTATCTAACAAATTAGACAAACACACAATGGTGATTTAATATTAACTTAATGTCGAACCAATCTTTTTTAAATTGTCATCTCCATTTCTAGAACTTCTGAAACAGAAGTAATTTATTCTCTTAGCGTAAGCAGTGGTGACAGGCTGCTGTCGGAAAGGTCAGCACATCTCTGATCAGAGCTTGGCAACCTCGCTCCACTTGATGCTACATTGGCACAGGACAATTTTAAAAGGAATAGATTTAATAATGTTGTTGTCAGCTCTGACTTGAGCTACGAATTAGCGATGTTAGCGTAGCCAAAATGCCTCATTAGATCCACCGGCTCCAGAAAATATTCAGGCCGCTTTGTACATTTAAGAACATTTATGACATTAGTTATACACTATAACAAAGTAAAATGTGCTGTTTGTCAGTGAATGTGTAGGAGTCAAAATCCCTTTGGTGCGGCACTAAAGTAAGACTGTTGCATCGTGTTTACTTTAGTTAGTAGTTATTAGTTATTTTCCTTTAGTTATGTAGTTGCACGTAGAACACCATAAATGTCCACCTGCGTAAAAATAAATTGATTTAATGCAGGTTGTGAACATAATCAGATTTATTCGCCAAGTAATTTGCTTCTGGTCTCATTGTGGCTCTTCAATTCGAGGATCGACATGCAGACGTGAAAAAACAATAAATTACAACCAGTTTGGACAGAAAGACAAGACGGTGTTTGTGAGTATGTGGAGCAGATACAGAACCAGTGATCAGTGCAGTGTGTTGAATTGTGAGCAGTTTATATTCATATAGCAGCAGCAATCAGTTGTTCATGAGTGTTATGGCCTGAGGGAGGAAACTGTTCTTATGGCTGGTAGTTTTTAGAGGCAGAGCTCTGTAGCATCTACCAGAGAGGAGAAGCTGGAAAAGGCTGTGTCCAGGGTGGGAGCCGTCTGTAGCGACCCCCCCACTCACGTTTCCTGTGAGGACAATAGAAGTCTGTCCTGTAGAACTGAGGCGATGTAGAGATCGTGTATAAAACAGTTTATACTGTTTGCTCGTTTGTTTACAGATAAACTGCTGATTATCTAAAAGCGTTGTACCGGTTAAACTGATGTCTTATGTCCACTATTTTACACTTGAGATGATGATGTGTTTAGCTCTGTCGTGTGTCTGTAACGCTGCCCGTTACATAACACCAAACACGCTGCGTTATATGTTTACAGACAGAATTTCTCTGATAATTTGCCAACTAGAACTAGTTTTTCTCTGTAATTGATTAGCGCTGCTGTAAAAGTCAGAAGGGTAGAGTGAGCTCAGTTGTTCTCTTGAACATTGCACCTCTTGTACTATGAAAGTGTTTTTGTCTGTGGCATTTCCTGTGACATCTGGCCTCATCCTCTCTTGAATCCAGAGAGAGCAGTCTGCTAGATAGCAGCAGACAGAAGATTGGTGTCGTTTCAGCCCCAGGTTTAGTTTTTGCTGTTTGCTATTTCAAATGTTAATTTATAGTCTAGAAACCACAGATCGTCATTCCACCTGAATAACTACACAGAATTCCTAACAGCATTGATGCGAAAGCACGGTGGAGGCAGAGGATGGCATGTAATAGAGGTCAGTAAAAGATTGACAACCTTTGTTTTTTGCAATTCCTTACATTTAGGGCTGCAACTATCAAGTAGTTTTGGAATCGAGTATTCTGTCGATTTTTTTCATTGATTATTTGAGTGATCGTTGTCCTTTAACATCTTTGTTGAATGAGTCCATATGAAACACAAATGGAAACTGCTGTTTAACATGAGTTATTTGACCTAAACGAAGCCTTGAGTTATTTGAATAAGTCGAGGAATCGTTGCAGCCCTACTGACATTGCTTGTCCATTACGCCCACTGGACCACCTTGTATGCTCCTCTCCAAGGTCTGTAGCATGAGTCACATAAAATCAGAACAACATGTGCATTTAAGATCCTTTCATTTAATTTTCATAAATCAAATGCAATGAATGGATAGCAGGTGAAGAGAAAGCAGGACCCTGATCACAGTTTGCGTTTTGGCTGGGCTTTGAGTTTTAATCTGCCTGTGAACGGCCAACTGGGACGTCTGGTTTTAAAAAGCTGACACTGAAAAGCCCACGGGATTCTGTTGTTATTCTGCAACACAAGCTGGTGACAACTTGTGCCACTTTGGGCTCAAACCAAAGGCACCTCTACTTTAGAAATGAAAGGCACTGTGTATTTGAACATGAGCTAGAGCTTCTAAGACATAAGAGGGCGCTGGTGAGATCGGCTGCCGTCCTTTTTGTCAATTAAAACATATCTTTCTGCAACTTTAAACCTCTAAAAACTAAGCCATGGAGTACATTGGGTACGATAGAGACACCATTGTTTCTATTGGTATACAATGTACTCACAATTCGAAGCTTTTAAACCCAGATCAGGACTGGCCGAGAAAAATCCTGAGGGAGGACAAAGGACGCAACGCGAAGCGGCGGCCCCGAGGTAAACGAGCCGGCATCAGAACAGGCTGAGAGCCCGTGCACACCGCACACCTCTGCCTAGCATCCTGCTCGCCAACGTCCAGTCACTGGAAAACAAACTCGACGATCTCAGGGCCAGAGTAAAGTTCCAGAGGGACATTCGGGACTGCAATCTCCTCTGCTTCACCGAGACATGGCTGAACCCAGCGGTGCCGGACCACGCCATCCAGCCGACCGAGGCCTTCTCGGTCCACCGCATGGACAGGACAAAGGATACGGGGGAAAGACGAGGGGAGGTGGTGTGTGTCTGATGGTAAACAACAGCTGGTGCAACAGCGCGAGCGTTGTTGCCCTCATACGCTCCTGCACACCCAACCTGGAGCTACTGTCCATCATGTGTCGTCCTTTCTACCTTCCTCGGGAATTTTCATTGGTCATAGTAAGTGCTGTTTACATCCCGCCTCAAGCCAACACTGACACTGCCTTAAGCGAGCTTCACGAGGCCCTCGCTCAGCACCAGCTAAAACACCGCGACGCTGCGCTCATTGTGGCGGGTGATGTCAACAGAGCCAACCTCAAACGCGTAGCGCCGAACTTCTTTCAACATATCACCTGCCCCACCAGGGGTGAAAGGACACTAGATCACTGTTACACAACAGTTAAGGACGGTTATAAAGCACAGTCTCATCCCCCCTTTGGGAAATCCGACCACACTGCCATCTTCCTCATGCCGAGATACAAAGGCTTAAACGCGAAGCCCCGGTTCAGAGGGAGGTAACGCGCTGGACGGACCAATCGGTGGCCGTGTGACAGGACGCACTCGATGACGCAGACTGGGACATGTTTCGCCGCAGCTCCAATAACATCAGCGAGTTCACGGAAACGGTAGTGGGATTTATCGGGAAACTAGCCGATGATACCGCGCAGAAAACGACCATCAAAACATTTTCACCCCCCCCCCCTCCAGGCGCTGACAATCGGCTGCACTATGTCACTACACTATACCCACCCGGTCACTTTATTACATATTGCTGCATTACATATTGTTGCATTCCACTTAGACACATACTGTTAATTTGGCAAATAGACATCTTGTTACTTAGACTTTCTATCATTCTATCATTCTATTGTTCTTGACATTCTATCATTCTATTGTTCTCTGTTTTGACTTGTGTTCTTTATTACTGTGTACCACAAGCATTTCACTGCATATTGTACTGTGTATGATTGTGCACGTGACAAATAAAATCTGATTTTGAATCTGAATCTAATAGCATATTGTGGAATGTATCAGAGCAACCAACTGGGCGCGTGCACAGAGCAGCGACAGCTGGTGCATGTGACGACTTTGACTCAAGTTCATTTTCACAGATCCAAAAACTCTAACAGTTCGGTCGCAGATGTTTGGATGACGGCTGTTCATTTCTCTTAATCACTCCCCCATACTGAGTGTTATGGTCAAAGGATTTCCCCAGAGCTACGGTTTTGCTTGCACAACGAGCCTGGAGAACAGACAGAGGAAATCTGATCTGAAGCATCACTTGTTGATATTTAAGTTACACACTTTCAGTGGGGTGAACTGACATCACTATGGTGGTGACACTGAATGCAGTTGGTTTTCTTTTTAAATCTTTGTTATGTTACATTTTTGGCCACAACAAGAAACAGTTTAAGTAGTTTTTCAGCACTGCTTGGCAGACATCTAGCAACTAGAAAGCCAAATATTTCCCACAGGAGCTGGTAGACCTGGACATCGTCAATGAAATGAGTGAATATTTAGGTTTCCTATGTCTCCAAATGAGTTGTAACGTTGCTTTGTAAATAGTTTGATAGCATAACTTTAAAGATGAAACTGGTGGCTACAGATAAACATTTTTCTGTCACATCTGTTGTCCTAATAATAACAATGTGATAGCAGGGTCAATAAAATTTTTGATGGAAAGATTTCTCCTTGGACAGATGAAAATACATCTCTGACACTTATTTCAGTCAGATTTCCCCAGAGTTTCTCTTCGTTACGTTAGGCAAAGGATTTGGCTTTAATGAAGGAGTCAGTTGTGGGCACACCCCCGTCTCTCTGCACTGTATTGTAAACATTTCTGCATACTACGGAGAGCTAGAAAAACCTAGCCAACAGGCAGATTTCCCTCGAGTTTCCAATAACAAAAACCTTTAGATGAAACCTAAACGTGTTGTGAGTTGTAAGTTGTTGAAGATACATTTGAGCATTTGGCTTTACTGTAACTCTAATGACATACTCGCTTCACACTTTTAAACTCTGAGCTTCCATCCTCAAATTGCAAACACAGTATTATATGAAACGCTAAGAGCCTTAATAAGTTTCACATTAAAGGTATCTGTTTCAAAAAAATTGAAGCTTATGTTTCTCGCCAACCATCCAGTTTTGAATATGTATATGTGTAAATATGATTTTGGCACCAGACAGCTGTACTGCCATGTCTCACAATGTAGGGGCCTGCTACGTGTACCAATACTTTAGTAATGACAATATTACAGATCCCGTGTGTAGTATAAAAGCTATGCCAGACATTTAGATGCAGTTATTTGTAACATTTTAGGCCTCAAATTATTCTAAATTGCTCAACAATGTGAAGTAATGCTGGCAAACATGAAAGAGTACAACTGCAGTAAATTATGGGTCGTGTTTCCATCATTCATTGACTAAAGGAATCGTTGTTAGACAGTATAGGTGTAAATTTCATGTGAGGTTTTCAATTGCATCAAATGATGGAGTAGTTGTTAAATTGTGTGTATTTCTCCTTGGCTCAGTACGTATTTGCTCATTTAGTAAATATCTTATATTTATGGATTTATGACTAGCTTGTGCAGTCCTGCAGTCTCTGCTGGATGTCTGGCGAACTGGTAGCGATGATGTGTATCATACAAAAATGAGAATGGTGTTGAACTTTTCATGTCATTTTTTAAACCACTCTTTTAAGTTGACCAGGAACAGTTTTGTACTCACGCTAAACACAAGGGTATATAGAGGAATTTACTTTACCAGCGTATGACAAATTTCTCTACAACTTGTGCTATTTTATAGTCTTTGAAGTTCAGGTTACAGCGTGTTCTGTTCCAGTGATATTAAAGTTTTATTTCAGTTCTGCTGAGCAGGTCATAACGAAGCCTGCAGTAAGGCCGATTAATGAATATGTTGAATTTATTTAATACTGTCACGGCTCAAGTCTCAGTCACTGTCCAGTGTCGTAGGGCTGTACTGATGTAATACTTAGAATGTATTACACACACACACACTGTCTTGTCTCTTGTCTCTCTGTCTTGTTACAAAGAGTGTTGTAGTGTTGTATTTTTGTCTGTAATTTGCCTTTAATTTATTGTATTGTTTTTCTATCTGTACTGTCCTAGAAAGCTACAAAAGACCAATTCAAATTCCTTGTATGTGCAACATACTTGGCGAATAAAGCTGATTCTGATTCTGATGTTGACAAACAAGGCTGTTTGTTATTCATTTTCTGATATTTATAAAACATCTGGGGTGTAAAACACACTAATGGAGACAATTTGTCAAGGAGGAAAGGAACAGCGGCAGCCACAAGAATGTCACATTACCAAAAATGAGCTAAAGTCTTAACAGCTTTCCAAAAATGCATGCATTTCTTGGTGTTATCTTGCTACGCCTTCTGCCAGGGAAGTAAAATCTGATCGTCGAGCGAGAGGGAAAATTGATGTTGACCCCTGCCCCTTTTCCCCCTTTATCACGGCGAACCATCGCAGCATGCCATCACGAATTTCAGCACCTGGGACAGATTTGGTTGGGACAATCTCACCCTATTCTCACTTATCCCAATTTTTTGACTTATCAGATGATAATGACAAATTTTTCTCTGCCTTACATTATTTTCACATTTATTAGTAAAGAAGAATCTGTTGATCTAATATTTTTAAAGTAGCAAAATTAGTAAGTGAGTAATCCATCCAAAATAACTAATGAATCCTCCATATTAGAATACCACAAAACAAGTTGACTTTAAGTTATTAGATTAGCTTAATGGCTTTTTGTCGGATCCACGCGTCAGCATGGATTTTACTAGTGGCTCTTGTACTCCAGCGTGATTTAGGCCTCACAGATCCCTGGTTTTCATTATATATAATATACATAATGGTTCACATTATTTCCTTTAGAGTTGAATATAATATCCAATGTCCTGTCCAAATTTTACTTGGAAACTGCAAAACTAGTAGTCTATGAATATTTAGGAAAAGTATATCTTTTTGAGACACTTCTATTTCCCAAGACGTGTCACTCCATCTGAAAATCGTCTTTTATTGAAATGCCTGTGACACCTCATCCAAAACTGGAATTAATGCGGTATGAAAAAATTCCCAAAGGCGTAGCATCAACAAAACAGGTCGCTGATTGTTAACCAGATAATGAAATGTGAAATTTCATTATTAGATGTGCAGTGAAGTTTAATCTGGGCTGCATTCCAAAAAAAAAGTTAAGAATTTAGCTGATCTTTTGTTTTTACTTTTCATCACTGATATACAGTCAATTAGGGAATAGCATGATCATCTGATCATCATTGATTTCCAACTCTGAGGATAAACATGGAGCTGTGTCTTCCTAATGTTCAGCTTTCTGTGTTTGGAAAATTAACCAGGGGCGTGTAGGTGGCAGGAGTATCTTACAGGTTTGGTCGTGGTGAAGCTCAGCGCTGTAACATGCACCCATTGACTCCACTTATTTGTCTGTCTCTCACTTGTACTCTGTTCATGCCGCTTGCTTTAAACTAGGTCAGAAAACTCGGGGTAAAGCAATGACGTGCTCATGCATCTGTCAACAGATATTAGCTGTATCATTGTTATTAGGCAGGCAGAGTGCCTGAGGACAAATGTTATTCATTGTATTGTGTAAGATGAGCTTAATGTGTCAAATAGTCCATCAGAACATTACATTATAAGTGTTTTGCTTGTAAATGCTAAACTTGGTAATATTGCACCTTTAGAGACGATACCACCATGTCCTGTTTTGGAAGTGTTTGCTTTCCTAAAACACCTAGAAACTTGAATTAGAGGGAGGATTCCTAACATTTCTGGCTGATTAATGACTAGCTATCTAACAAAAGATTTAATCAATACTTTTTTTTACTGCTAAAAAAAGATGCCTCGTTGTTGCTTGTTAAGGAGCTCCTTGGCAGCGTTTAAGAATATAGTGTTGTATAGCCACAGTTGTAAGCTTGTCAATTTTACATTCCATATGTATGCGTTGTAGCAGTAATAGGGTTTTTTTTAGAAAAGTCAACTGTTGTAGTTTTGGGTGTAATTCAATTTCAGTTAGACTGTAATGCCTGTGTACTACTGGAGGGAGGCGGGATGTGAGTTTTTGAGTCAGAGCTGTGATATTGGGCACTTTAAATAACAGCGATACACATCTGCCACCTCTTTTTGAAAGTAACAACCCCTACTGGACACTATTTATCAAAGTTCTATGCCACCTGTTTACTAGAGCTTCATGGCAATTTCCCCAGTCCGACTCCCTGTTAAAAAGGGCACTATTGGAAGAATATACATTTTCTTTATGTCCTCCCTTCAGCCTATTAAGTTCAAGCTCCTGTGTAAAGTTACTAGTCCATCTTTAGTCAAGGTTGTTTTAGGTATGGGGGGGGGGGGGGGAGTAGCATATTGTCATTTTTGCAAAAAAAAAAATCAACAGCAATATTTCACCAAAACAGTATTTATTAATATAAGCAATGTACCACGCACTAGAAAAAGGATACCTGTTTTCACTCTCAATTATGTTATCATAAAATATCCCCCCCCGCCCTCCAGAAACCTCGCAGACAACCAAACCAGAAGCAGTTTACAAGGTAAACAAGCAGCAATGTCGTGACATAAACGACGCTCCGCTTTTACAGGAACTTTAACGAGGTTGATGGGGTCTCCGGAAGTGTTCATTAAGCTTACCGCTGACGATCCCAGGTTAGTACTCTAAATTCCAGAGACGCTTTATAAATACAGGTCCCAGTCAGCTGAAACACACTGGCGATCATCACTAAGATGTAGAAAATAGTGTTTTTTGTTTTATTGAAGTATCTCAACAAACTAAGTCACTTATAAAGTGTAGCAGTAATATCAGAGGTGAGGAGAGTTTACTGCAGTGTGGACTGAGCTCTGATCAATTCAGTCAGTTCAAGTGCACACAGATGGATCAAAGGTCCAAATTCTAAGTTGATTTAGCTAATGTACAGCCTTTCGTTTGAAATCCTGAATACGTCGGGTCACTAGATATAAACTCAGACAGCTCGAACTAACTGAACTGTACCCAGATGACTCAGGCCGCTCTACTGGCCTAACATACATTCCATATATAACTGTATGAAAATAGAAACATTAATTAGATACATAGTACATAAAAGCTTTTCTCTGAACATACAAACAGTGGGGGAAAATTGTGCGCGTGTTTCAACAAAGAGGAGCCCGATTGTTCTACAAAGCCAAACACCTGCAAAATACACCACAGAACAGTAAACTAAACCAAGGTTTTTCAGAGGCCTGCTGTAAGGTTTGTGAACGTTTCCGCACACTCTGTGTACAGGTTTCCATCTTTGTGGAGGGGGTGTGGGGATTCATCAAGAGTCATCCATTTGAAAACATCCCATCTTTAAAGTAAGAGCGTATGGAGTATTGCAATATGCAGAATCTATTTTCCAGCACCTGTGATCATTGCTGTAGTCACAATGTAGGTCACTATTGGCCACCTGAATTCTGCAGCTTATTTTAACGACAAAACTGAAACTGTGGTTTTGACTATGCCATGTTATCATCTCTGGTCAAAACATAGGGTTGCAAACAGCCTGTGGCTGGCTCGAGTGAGTCGCAGTTTTAGTTGCGTCCACGGGGTGGGAGAGAGGCACAACCCATTGTCCGGCAGTAGTGCCTTTTCTGAGCAGCAGCGTCCATCCAGTAACCCTTACCCTGGCGAAAGGGGATCTGAGTGTAGGTTGCTCACGCCAGCTACAGTGATTTGGATGGAGGTATTTTGGAGCTAACCCTTTGCCAGCTGTAAACCCCATCGCCTGATTAAAACATGAATAAAGCTCACAAATTAGAAAACGATTCAACCACTGCCCCCGACACTAACTCATATTCAACAATTAACAACTGATGCGCAAGCTAGTCGACGCGCCACGGAAACGATTCTACTAATACAAAGAAGGAGAAAGGTTAACCCTTATGAAAAAGAACTAAAAGTCATGTGCTACAAAATGAATGGTGAGAGTAAGTAGCGAGAACTGTGTTCCGTGTTGGTCTCAACAAAGAATAACAAAATCAGCATGCAGCGGCGCTACAGATGAGGTAATAAAGACAAAAGAGGGATCTCCACGTCTCAATGTCTTTCTAAAGAAGGCACTACGGGTGCTTCGCCATCTCGACAACCTAGATTCTGCAACGCTCCGTCCGCGAAGTCGTGCCTGCCTGCCGTTCAGAGGGTAACAACCAGGCCTGTTCTGAGTGTGTGTTATTGTCTTTGGAGTCACCGCGCATAACAGCACATTTTTTTAACCCATCCAACCACAGTTCTTACAAAGCGAATCCTTTCCGTTCCATCCTCCGCATTTCCTCCAATCAGCAGGTCCCCACGGATGGTTGCACCCACTAGAGGTAGAGATAGCTGACCCAGTAGACAATGTTAAAGAGCAAAAAAGACGTGGGAAAGAAAACCCGGGAGTAGGAGTCTAGCTCTCGGATGTTGACGTGAATCCGTCCTTTTTTCCACCCGCCTTCTTTACACTCCTCGTAGCAGCAGAAAAAGCTTTTGCAGTCCTTCCCGTCCAGGCACTCGTACAGGCAGTTTTCTTCATAGTCATGCCAGAAGAGGGAGTTGCCCATGGGCATTGCAGACCGAGGAGCACGACCCACGTTGAAAGACGAGTAACCCTGAATAAAACAACAGACAAAAAAAGTTAGAGGTTATTTCCATTCCGAGACAGCTGTTTATTTTGCATTTCATTCATTTTCTTTACTTAAACGTTAAAATTATTGTATAATGTACAGGTACTCTTCTGACAATTATGCTATATCACAATGTTTCAGGTCATGGTACTTATCGCCTGATTTTAATGCAGCCTTATTTGTAGCATTCCTAAGAAATCCAAGCCCCATTTATGCACTTTAACAGAAACAGTAGCAATCAGGGTAATTCCAAGGCCAAGCGCTTTAGTCTAAATGGTAAATCTGCACGCATGTAACACATGAACAGAAACTGAGGGAATGACACAATTTTAGGCCACGCTGCCTAACATTGTGTCATTTGTAAGTGCTTTACAATTACCTGCTACACACACGTGCTGAATAAATACAAAAGCAACAAACTATTCTGTCAAACAACAACACAGACCCAGCTACAAACTGTTCCAGAATCTAATTGACTAAAATTAAGGCTGAATATTATAAAGAACACATTTAGTTATTGAAGTCGTATAAGTGACTACATATACATTCAGGCTATATCCTGCAGAGACTTCATCCCTGATGTTTGTGAAATTGTGTGGAACAACTTAATTGGGGTAAAATCTTCAAGCATTTTCAAGTCCTTTTAGGAAAGAGTGGGAGGCGAGAGAGAGACTAAGAGTGAGGGATACAGAAAGACGCGTCTTGTGGAGTAAGAGAATCGAGTGGGTGGCACAAAGGGGCCACGCGGGTGGGGAGCAGAGAAATATGAGGCTTCCCCACAGACAGACGGGCCCAAAATCCAGCAGGAAGCCTGAAATGCAGAGGAAGGGACTGAATGTGACGCAACCTAATTGTTCGTCCTGAGATGATTTTTTTTGGCCCATGTTTAGCAGCTATTCTGTACTGTGAGGAAACAACAAAAAATGTAGGAGAGGAAAACAACACAGGCACGTCAGACACCAGAGAGGGACAGCATGTGGTACGCAACGTCTTCTCTGGTGTCTGATGTGCCTATGTAGTTCCTAGGTTGGACATTGCCAGGCCTAAAATACAGATGCTTTATGCCTAGATTCAATTTGCGTCACCTACGCGATAACGGATGTCCGAAAATCAAGGACATTTCTACCTGCGTGTGCCTGAGACTAACGAAAGACGCGAGCAATTCTGTTTCTCCGTCACAGAGGCCAACGTCAACACAAATTGAGGCAGTACTTACCATTCTCTGCGTCTTGGCAGGAGGTCTGCGTATACTGTACGAGTAGTAGTTGAGCATGGCGTATTCAATCATGGCAGCAAAGACAAACAGGAAGCAGACTGTGACAAACAGGTCCATGGCCGTCACGTAGGACACTCTGGGTAGGGAATTTCTGGCGACTGTGCTCAGAGTGGTCATGGTCAGCACCGTGGTGATACCTAACGGGGTAAAGCGCAGAAGGAAATTGCTTACATCGCAGTGAAGTAAAAGTGCAGGATATGTAGCCGAGAGCTAAATGAAAACTAGGAATACACTTCAAAATAGAAAATTCTGCACAGTGGTGATAGAATCAAAACAGTAAAACAGGGAGAGTCCTAGGGAGACATGATAATTACAATAAAGTTAGACATTGCACTTTAGCAGCATTCCTTATGGCTGTTACAGAGATCAGCTATATAGTCAGGCTGCAGTGGGAAGGAAGGATTTTCTGTGCGTTCAGTAGAGCGTCCCCTAGCTCAATCGCCATACTGATCGGTATTGACTGGAAGTCTGGACAGTAGCCACAGTCTCTTAAGGCGTCCAGTTCCTTACCCCCACAGGGCCTGCCTTCTTAAGTAGCTTGTTCAGTGTCTTAGCATCAGCCAATTTCGTGCTGCCACCACAGCAGAGAAAAATATTTCACTTTGACCTTTGTTCTGGTTTCTGTTGTGAGTGGCCAGCGAGTGCTTGGATCAGTCCGGCTTATTGTCCATGCGGAGACTGTTCATGCTGCAGATGTTCTATGAGTCTGTGGCAGCCAGTGTCATTTTCATTGAAGTGGCCTTCTGGGACAGCAACATGAAAGTGGCAGACGCTAAAAGATTGGACAATTTAATCAGGAGTTGAACTGGAATAGTGCGGGTGGAAGTGCGCCACATTACCAAATCGTTTGGAAAATGGTGTTTTGGTTTATGCAGCCTACTTTTATAGGCTAAATTCGACAACCGACTTGCTGTACAGTTGACCGAGATTGCTGCTGGACTAGTCAAATGATACTATGCTAGCAAGTTTGTCACTGCATAAGGTAACTCTTATTGAAATTGTAAGACAGGTTGGTTAATTGGTACCAATAATTACTTGTCACACTAGTTGGATATAACTTTGCTTGTCACCATTGTGACAGAGTATCCTGAAGGACAGTATTTAGCTGCTTTGTGGATTTGAATCAAGTCTTTTAAATGGAGATAAACCCGGAGACATTAATGCCTACTGGGGGCATCAATATCCACCGCTGCAATAAACGCACACAGGCACACTCGCTTTCTCTCTCATTCTCCTTTTCTCCTCCGTGCCGCATCGCACCCTTCCTCTCCCTCTCTGTCCCTTTCTCACTCCGTCTCTTTCATCCTCATCTCCTACACATCTTTCACGGCAGCGCGCCGTTTGTGCCTGCGGTTTCCATAGAGACGAGTCTCTACCATCTATTTCGAGCCATCTTCTCGCGCCGGTCTAGACTCCCCCCGCTCGTTAGATTTAAGGCCCAAAGTAGGTAAATGAACATCTCTGCTTCTAATATCTTAAATCTAACCCTCTGCTCAAATCCCAGCACACTGCAAACAGTGTTCACTCCAGTGAACAGAGCTTCTTTCCTTGCTTGTAAGCTGCCCACAGGCTACTCGCATTCTGCTATTTTAAATCGAGGTCACTCATCTTTTTCGCGCAGCTGTGGGAACTGTCGCCACACGATGCCCACACAGGCAATCTCAACAACATGCACATGCCGGTACAAAGCAAATGGGCCGGAGACACGCTGCGCTAGACAATCCCCATGCTGCAGTCCCAATAATACCAAAATAAAACCTGTTTTTTGCTTTTGTTCCTGTAAAAAAAATGTTTCTTGAAGAAAAAAAGAGGACGCATAATTGAGAGAATTCCCAGATCGCAGGAATGCACAAAATAATACAGGAATGCAATACAGAGAGCACATTTTCCTGCTGGTAGCGCGTGTGTACAGGTTCATTTTCAAATTAATAAATCACATACAGTGAAGGCCTAATAACCGCTTTCCCAACTTTGTCAAAAGCTGAAATAACAGTACAATTTTAATCAATAATCAAATCAATCAACGTGGATATTCCAAATAAAACTTAAATGCCCAGGCTGAGTCTAATATCTGAGTACGCGCGTCCAGACCGGGTCCTCCACTTTGGTAAACAAGGCAACATTAGGGGCGAGGGGACAAATGTGTGTTCGCGTTTTGATTACAGTACGTAAACATCTGAGCGCCCGGCAACTTCGTCCATCCCCAGTTCTAAAATTTCTTAATGCCAATCATTGCGGAATAGCATCTGTATGGATCTCTTAGGATTTTTGGGACTAACGAAAAATGAATGTTGAGGCGAAGGCCAATGAGCTTCAAACAAAAGCTTTGTGACATTTTAATTCTAATGTCATCTAATGTGCTACAGGAACAAGTTGTGATTGCGCGCGGCTCAGTGGACAAGGTATTGCCAATATCTACCCGCCTCCATTTATCCTGTTCGCTAGGCTTCAGCTGAACCAAAAGTGTAGCTGCGTACGGTACCTAAGGCCGTCCTCGCGGGCGTAGCGTCACTCTTGATCCAGAATGAGACCCAGGACAGGACCACGGTCAGGATGCAAGGAATGTACGTCTGGATGGTGAAGTAGCCCATCCTTCTGCTGAGATCAAAGTACACCGTCATCAGCACGTAGTCGCCTGTGGACAGAAAAAAATAATGTTTGAGACGCAGACTATGAAAGATCTCGTTATCGCTGACCCGCGCTGTGCTTTAAGAATGCAAAGCCTGTTACGCTTCTGACCCAGAACCCTCCTACATGTACGCGGATGGATGTTTACAGTGTGGTGCGGGCGTACCGAGGAAGACGCAATTGTTTAGATGTTCAACCTAGGAAGACGATGGCTGCTGTGAGCTTGTGAGGTGTACGGAGTTTCCCTGCCACGGACTTCAATTATTGTTTGTGATAACAGTGTGGAATGTGACTGTTTGCTTCTCAAACGTCCTTCAAGCTTTTCTCACCTGCTGTCGTTGTGAGCACGTCTGTGGTGTTTCTAAGGCCCATGAAGTCAAACTGGTAGAGCCTCCAGTATTTCTGGTCTGAAGTCTCCACTGACTTTCGCCTCCACTTGTACACAATCTCATCTTGGGGGTAGCCGTCTAGAAGTTGCAATGAGGACAAGAAAACAGCTCATTAGGTGTGTGACAGAGAGAGTGCATGAGAAGTGCACATATAGCAGTTGATTTTGTGCCACTGTGCTGCAATTACGAACAGTACTGTACAAACTTCCCCCTTAAAATGAGCATCCACTTTTTATTTCCACACTGATTTCTTTAGCAGGAAGTTTGAGGCGATCACTCTTAATCTATCGTTCAAGTGCCAAGTTCATTGGAGTCCCTTATGTTTCCTTTGTTTTTCATTTCATCAGTTCAGTAAAATATCTTACACTTAGTGGAGATGGTTCGGCCTGAAGCAAATAAATGATAAAAGCCTAAAAGTAGGCATGTGTCTGTTTACAGAAACAATCCACAGTTCATGTCCCATGCCTTTAAATGTGAACTTGAAACTTGGCTTTATATACTGTTTCTGCCCATATTTGTTACTCCATTGAGCTTTAGCTATTTGTGTGTGTGTGTGTGTGTGTAAGTGTGAGTGCTGTCGATGCTCACAGCTGGAGAAGACGAGAGGACACGAGTGTTCGTCCATTGGGAAATTATGGAGTTGCAGCTGGCACTCGGCGTTGATGGTCATCCTGGAGAGGGAGATAAATAAAGAACATCAGACACACAAATACAAAGCTGCACAATCCTGGAAAAGAGCCTCAGGTCCTTATTTTCGTGGAATGCGCATTTTTTGTTACAGTATGTGGCGCATTGGCTTCAAATCAGATGTTAAAGGATGGCATTGGGTAATGACAGAGCGATGGTGTTACCTTACAGGTCAGGCCGCAAACGCTAATATTTAGATGTTCCATGACAGCTAAGACACAAAATATATACCTGATACTGACTCTAACTCATCTTCTCTGCATCTTTCTGTAATATGTCATCCTAAAATTCATTTCCACAGGATGTGATACTAGCTGTAAACGTGAGACTGGCGAAAAAATGGGTTGTTGTGTCTTTGTCCTCTGTATAATTTCTCATTAAGTGACTTCGAGCACAAAAGCGCAGCCTTGATCAAAGCGGGGAACGGCTGCCTCTCTTGTCGTGTTTGTAGTGGAGATGATGTACGGCTCTAATTTGCATACATGGTACACTTCCATCTATTATTTTTGGGAGTCAGGATGTCCAAATTTAAGCGAGACTGAGGTGATGAACAGTGTTAAGAGATGTGCTTATGCTTAATGTCCTTTGAATGAAACACATTTTCGGCGTTAGCAGAGATGACATTAGATGCCGTATTAAACCACTATTATATAATCAGAAATAAAATACTAAAGACTAGGTGTGTAGGTAAACCTTTTCATTTGTATGTAACTGGACTGATGCCAAACAAAATTGCTTGTTTCAACAGGAATCTGCAAACATCATAAGGGAGCATTAAGCCACTTTCAGAAAAGGGTTATTATTTACACATTTGTATGTCAAACATTCTGGAATCTCATTTTTATTTTCTCATTTTGCTGTTTGAAACCATGAACCTCGAAACACTTTGTGGTTCACCACAAGGTCAGAGTTGTGTTTGGGCCCTGCAAACTCAAACAATGTGCTGAAGTCACAATAAACAAGCAGCAGAACTGGGTAATAATTCCCTGTGAGCTTGTCACATTACACATAATCTTTAGGTCCACTCTTTAGTATTATTCGGTATTAGTTTATCGACAGTAACGCAAATCGTTGTCTTATAAGTATGAGTAGGACTTAAGGTAATAATTAGATTACTAGATTCCTCTACGTTTCTTTTTTCCCTGTGTTTAAAAATAGAAGCTGGCTGTCTGAAAAGCCACGTCGCTGTCTTCTGAATATCTGCGCACACTTTGACGTGTCACAATTTATTCAGAGAACTAACTCAAATTTGCCAATTAAGACAAACACAACGACAAACTCAAAAAGCTCAACCTTACAGTCATTTTGGTTGATGTATTTGTCCGTTTGCGACATAATCTGAAATATCGAGCCGCTGCCAGAGTTGTGTGTCCTCAGAGAGCTAAAAACAAACACTAATGGTGGTAGGTGCTTTTCGGTCGAGGTTTGAAATCCTGAATTCCCAGGTGACATAAGATCCACAAGACAGAAAAAGCTCATGTCAGAGCCTGAGGGTTCATAAACCCAGACGTCACTCAAATTTAAAACGAATCCAGAGAGTTTTTGTTTCAGTACACACCAGCACGGTGAGTGTTATTTTGTCGTGGTGCATTCATGTGTTTCAGGTGTTTACCTCAGTGTGTAAAGTATTTTTCCATTGTTCCAGATCCGAAGCAGCTGATTGGGCGTTGTGATCCAGTGAGAGTCTGCCGTCTTGGAATTTCTGAAGATGGTGTCGGGCAGCCAGATCAAGCCGACCATATTGCTGGTTGAATAAGAGAGAGAAGGAGAGAGATGGAGAGGGGGACGGAAAACGTAAGAGATGACTGCTGCAGCTCCACTTCCAAATAAGAGGATAATAAAATACCCGGGCGACATGGAGAAAACAAAGCGCATTAATCAATTTGTTCCATTAATTATAGGCCTCTGCCTGAGAGAGAGATTAATATTGTTCTCAAATGAGATATTCACAGTATGAAAATGCTGAAACAGAAGAGCTGCGGTGAAAAGACACATACACAGCATCTTGGAGTTGCACTTTATTTAACTATAAATATATGAGTATGTTTATTATTCATTGAAATCAGCAGTATATGTGCAGCGTATCCTCTGTAAACGCACAATACCTGTTGAGGGTTAGAATCCGCATGCTGCTGCTGTTATACCGCAGACGGGTGTCCACCCACGTCTGGGCAAAGATAATATCGATCTGGTACTCCTGGGGAGAGAAAAGTGGAGTCAATACACTGATCTCTCAACGCTTTCAGAGTAGTATAGAGAAAGGACGGAGACGTGCTGGATGATGTCTGTGTGCTAAGCTGTCCCAGTGAAGTGTTTCTGGGGGAGCTGATCATTGTGTTTGTTTGAACGCTGTACGAATGTTCACTAAAGTACGTGTTTGTGCTTTTGATATGGAAATTTAATTACCCTCTCTCAAAAATTGTTTACTTCAGCACATTTTTTATCAGCTCGCCAATGACCGCCCTTGTAATTGTACAAAGTTTCAACGTGTAACAAAATGTTCTCAATAAACAGAAAAGATGACTCAAAGTCTGTGTCCATTACTTTTTGAATCACTTGTTGTTCAGCGCTCGATGAGATCCTGACTGTCTATAAAGCTGTATGTTGATTTAGGATACGCGTGGCTTGCGCTGATGGCAGACAACGCGATCGTCTTTAATCGTAGTGTAACTGCCTCAACAACGGGTCAAAGAGGAAGTCGGCTCCTAGACTCGTTCGCTGCCGTCTTGCACTGAATGAACCAAAGGCAGTGGAGGAAGTGATGTTGTCACACTGCATAGATGCAGTGTAGTAGTTCCACACATATTCTACATAGCTTGTTTTCATGGGGAAAACCATGAAGCCTCAGTTTGCCCTCTGGGGCGGGGTGTAAAGTATTTTTAACTGCACTGATACGAATGCTCTTATCTTCCAGATGACTACAGGGCTACAGTAATACGGATCATAGCTGCTACAGCTGGTCCTCGCTCAGGCACTGAGGACCTCCAACACTGCCAGTAGAAGGTCAGCACATCAGCTGGAGGTCCTCTGGAGAAACAAACAAAAAATAAAGAAGACTAATACTTCAATGATAAGGTCAGACGCTGAGAACTCTCTGAAAGCCACTCGCAATCCTTCACCGATATGAAACGCAGAAAAAGAAATACTACTGTCTTAGTGTCTATTACGCGAGACTGCCTCCGAATGATCTTGTTCGGTGGAAAGCTGATCCGGGTTTAAGAAAAAAGTGTGCCATAATGGGGGATTTACTGTGTGAGTTTGTCTTCAGCAAAAGTTTCTAGTGACCCAACAAAGATACGTCACACCAGTGGTGCTGGACGATGTGTCCAGACGTGTTGTGAAACTTGCTTCAAACGTCGTCATTTCGCATACGCTGTCACCTTCACTCGACTATTCTGACCTTTTCCAAAAACAGACAGATGAGACCCGACCTTCCTAATACATCTGTCACCAAAAGCTCAGTTGCTACCCTCGGCCTACGCGACCTTTGCAGGATAATTATAGGGAGACGCGACGCCGACAGTGACGTGACAGTAATTCAGACGGCAAACTGCAACGTACACCTGCCACCCGTGCACTCTCGCGGCAATCCCAAATGGGATTTTCCCTTAACTTTGGGTCCTTGTGGGAACTCTGGGCACCTGCGACACGAGGCGCTGAAGCAGGTCCATTATTCATGGACATTATGCAAAACAATGAGGCAGAGTACTGGGAGTTATCTGGCTGAAATTAACTACAGAGGCTTGTGCTATTCCCCTGGGGATCTATTTCAAAGTCAGAAAATGAAAGCGTTAAGGGAGTCCATTACTCACAGCTATTGACAAACAATGAAGCAAAGACTCGTAGGTCAGATAATCATGGGTGACTTCTACTGTTAAATTCTCTGCTCGCAAGATCCAATGTAAACAAAAAAAATCAAGAGACTAGGATTTGGAAGTACATTATTTAGTGTATAATTATTTAATGTCAGACTGTGATCAACTATTTCCCTTCGTTCCCTGGCTAAGTTTCACACAACAGGAAATTGGTACAGGAAGTTCTAGGAAACCTTCACATGATCAACAATGAATAATTTCTTTTTGGGGTGTGAGAAAAAAACCCCGCTCTCATGAAAGAAGTGCAGAGGATAATCTGCAGACTGTGGAGAATTGTGGCACTGTGCATAAAAGCTGTTTCTATATGTGATATCTAACTAGACAGAATACGTTTCCCTTACCAAGTGAGACCGATAGATGTGTGACTGTCAAGTTGTCTTTGGGAATGTAGGCGCCGAGCAAAATCTAATAACGTGAAATCCATTATTAAAGCCAAAGGATGTTGACAGCAAAGCACATCTGACTAAATTAATTAGTATGACTTGAACAAATAGCTTCTCTCTTTATCCAGCCTCATCATTTTTGCATGAAGCGGGTTCACTATCCACCAATTACAAACGCCACGTAACCGCATTTCTACACGTTACAAGTGGGCAGATATACTGTCTTTACCTCTTGATTGAATCTTTACAGTCCGTGAGCCGCGACCGAACCACAGACCATCAATATAAAAGTGTCTAGATAGGCGACGACAAACGTCTCGGGCATGAACACTTTCGAATCGGTAATTACAATGAGTCATCCATTGTTTGCTGCTGATTACCATTTATCACCTGTTGTGGTGTCATGTAGAAAGAAAAGCAGAAAGCTACACACAGTCTGTGTATGTTTAGCACTGGGCGCATTAAATCTGCGTCGACCGTAATAACACCTCATGACTATCAAAGAAGCAGTTTAGATTCTGACAATAGAGGTTTAATTAAAATATCAGGTGCATCACAGCTAATTAGCTAAAATGCCTTTCTCCATGTAAGAGTACTAAAGTCTTTTGAATCGTATAATCTTTGGATCTTTAAGCATTTGTAAAAAGAATTTCAACTGTTTTTCAACCAAGTTGTTGCTATATAGATCCTTGATAAAGCAGCTTAACAAGCTGCAATAAGGTCTTTGCATTCTTAGGTCTAGCCTCGGGTCAATCACGTTTGCTGCGGCTGTGTGCAGGCTGAAGACAATGCTTGTAGATACTACTCAAGACTAATTAAAAGGTACCAATATTTATTAAATTATTGTGCTATAGAAGCATTAGATATGAGCACTGAGATGTGTGATGGGATTCTCAAACGTAAGCATTAACTAATTTATTTCTTCAGGCAAAACTGGTGCTGCATAGCTGATATAAATATTTATATGTGAAATATTCATATCTCCCAGACCTTGGAAAATTGTTAGCTCGACTACATTTTAAATCCCTCATAAGAAAAACGCTAAACATGAGGAATATTTGATTTCTCCAAGTCACGTGTCCACTCTGGCTTCCACGTCTCATTATCATGAACGATATTTAAATATACAGTTTTACTCAGAGTCCACACACGCGCGGTCCCGCAGGCAGCCTCTCAGTGATGCTACGTTTGTTGTGGGCACAAATAATGGTAGATATAAATGGTATTTAAAGATTGCTCTGGCGCGCGGGTGTGTGTATATAGAGCTTACTTCATAAACATAAGGAAATCATTTGCATACCTGACCTGATTGAAGTTAGGAAAAAAAGACAAAATGGAAAACAAACAAACTTAATGTTCAATCGACACCTGTTTGTCTAAATCAAAGAAACAGTTACACGTTTTTTCCTTCTTGATCACAGCGAGCGGCGTCCTACTGTCTGCACACACCCTCGCTTATGGTTAATTAATGCATGGACATGGAACAAACAGGGAAACTGCATGAATCTTAATAATCTGATCCAAAGTTGTGTTTATACCGTCCTGAGCTAGAAATACGATTGGACGTCTTTTGTTTAACAAGGCCATTTAATGCTTCGTTTAGGGCCCTTTAATTCGGAATTCTACTGCTTTTCAAAAATCACTCAATTGGTTAGCGCATACTCTAGTGATGGGCATCGAGAACCGGTTCCCACTGTTTCAGTTACCGTCTGTACCAACGATTCCAGTCGCCTCAAATTACGTCATTTACCCAGCAGGAAACATGGCGCCTGAACGGCACAATCGCCCAAAACTAGTGAATCTCAACCAAGCGGCAGCGTAACGTTTGCACATGCTCTCCGGATAATACGGCAGGTAACTAATCAACTAACACTGGATATTATGTTGGCGCGATTATTAACTTATTGTAAAACCTGCTATTACTGTGCATTGCAGTTAGACGACCGTGACGAGACGGACAGAGTCTACTGGTCTCTTCTCCTTTCACAGAGGCAGGGAAGTAAAATGACACAGGCCAGGATAGACGAATGTCACAGAGCACTCACGCGATAACGAATTAAACTGTTAAAGAGATTTGAAAATGGAATCGGAATCGGAAAAATCTTATCAATTCCCATCCCTTGCGAGCGCACACACAAACACATTTAGTTTGTCAAAAGGCGATAAACATGGTAAGCCGCTGCTATCCAGGAGCTCGCGTCTACTTTTAGACCCCAGAGTCCAAACTAAACACGGTGAAGCGGCCTTTACTATATGTAGCTGCCAACAATTATGAGATGTGCCCATTTGTTTTTAGGCATCTATGCCGTTGTTTTGTTTTTCGTTCAGGTCAACCGCATTGAACTGCCTGTTGTATTAAGTGTATAAATAAATGTGCCTTGCCCATTGAGCAACAGTAGTCTCCCCCCCCCCCCCCCCACCTGCCCTGGTGCTATTAGTGTAGCAGCTGGAGAGGCATAAGTAGGACTAATAGTAGAAATAATAAATCTTGTGAGAGAAATAAATCAGCAGATGTTTCGTACATCTCTACTGAGTCACGAAATACAAAACTTATTTTGTATTTCTGTAATGCTACTGACGATATTTAAAAAATGTATCTCTAAATATTTCACCTTCCAACACAATATCCTCTCACAGTGACTCTGCGCTTATTAAACTTTTTTATGATTCAGTCCCTGGCAGTCAGGGAAAGATTGTGATCTCTTTCTGGGTCAATTTTTCTTTAGCATAAGCCACCTAGGCGGTCCCTGTTGTACCGCCGTCTTGGGGAGAATAAGTATTTTATAGATTTTGTCATCTTGAACTAATTGCTTTGTAAATCAATTTGGAAACAATATCTGCTGACTCCAAAAATCGTATTCAGACAAGTCACATTTAATTAAGTCTTTATAAATTTGTGGTCACATAATGCTGCAGCTGCTTGTTGTGCTTCGTTCCACCTGTACCCTCCGCAGATGATTAATAACCACCTCCAACACCAGGCTCCACCTGTTCTACTTATTGCTACACTTGGCGATGGCATCTCCTTCCTTCTTACAGAATGTAAGGAGGAAAGAGATGAATACCACTGAAGCATATTATGGTTTTCACTGCTTGGATTTATAGGAAATAGATGTTTTCCATAATCCTATCAACAGAATTACAACAGGCTACTTTATGCTCTTAGTTCATTTCAATTCCAAAGGGTGTGTTTACAAGCTAAAGAAACTATTGTAAATGAAAAATCCGTTACAACCATTGCATGTTTTTGCTGTCTTAATACTGCCTCAGTGGAAAAGGTGAGGAACGGCGACCTTCCGCGCTGCAATCAGACGACCTTTTCTTATGAATGTTCAGCCCCACTCTGCAAGCACCTAAATGAATCACATCGCTGAAGGTCGAGCGTAGAGAAGCACGGAAAACACAAACCGGCACGCTTTCACATGCGCAACGCGAGACTACATTAAAAGGCACTTTAAAGTGACGTTTGACATCTAGAAAAAGCATAATGCTCTGATCTACAAGACTAAAAAGAACTCACCGCAATTCCCTCTGAATCATATCAACAGAACACTTAGCACTGATCAGACTGTGGCATCTTAGGGTAGCCGTTATTTTTCCTAGATAGAGTAGTGGAAATTATATTTGATGATTTCACATTAAAATGAAAATCCTACAGATGACTTCATTTCCCACTAAAAGCAACAATGCCAGACGTATTACAAAGCCCCAAGGGCATCGTGTCTGTGTACATTATCATCAGACGAAAACATGGACACCACACCTTGAAACTCCTTGTCACTGTCTCCTGAATTGATTTATGCTCTCAGTCATGGTAAAATGATTACAGTGTGGCATGCGATGGTGAGATGGAGCGATTAAGAAACGTCCTACACTTTTTTTTATCTTTCACAGGGTGTATACAGAAACCCTGACGATGAATTGAATACTTTTAAAAAATCTTTTTCAATACCTCCTGGATACTTTTTAAAACCAACACGACGCTGAGCTGCAACCGTTTCAATCGACAACCAATCGACTTTTAAAGAGATTTTCAGATTTATACAAACGGGTCCAGTACAACACAATTTAAAAAGTCAACTGAATAGAATAGAATAAAAAATATCTTGCATTTATTTAACTGATGCTATCAACCAGCTGTTTATTTGAAGAATGGGGGCGAATCCCCTGAGAAGATGCACCCAGTTGCAGTGTTGGTTCATCCAGTCAGTACAGGGATATTTATTCTCAATTAATGAATAAGGAAAAGGTGCAACTGCAAAACTTTGCTACACTACAACTTTGCACCGTTACTGTCAATGTTATATTTCTTTTCATTACCACTTTGTCCATAATTCTGCTCCCTGAAATGTACTCTACCTTTATTGAATGCTAGTATATGATAAAACAACCCCCCCCCCCGCCCCATTCTGATGTTTGACGCTAACATTGACTGAAGCTTCTGATCTGTAGCCACGTGATGTTAGGGACTGCAGTATATGTATATGGCCACATGTGCACAAGTGAAGCCACTCTCTACACGTCTCTGCACGCGAGCTCTGTCCTCCCACTGCCTGTCCTGTTTATCACTGCCTTTCTGTGCGAATACAGGTTCTGAAAGTGATGTTGTGAATGACTGAAGGTTAAAACCATCCCACTGATGTTAAATGCATCTCCACCCTGGAACAAACGCAGTCTTTATCACTAGACTATGCTCGGTAACCCGGAACAATCGACAAACATTACCAACAGTGCATAAAGCTAAAATGAGCAGCAAATATTGAAAAGAACTGAAATGAGAAGTGGAGGGAGGAAAACGCTCTCTTCTGTGAAGCCTTTGATGTATGCAGCTTGCATATGTGTGTATATTTACATGACAGAGGTGTGTGTGTGTGTCTGTACGGGTCAGTCCCAGCATGTGCTTGTCTGTGTTTGTTGTAAGCAAGCGTATCCACTACAAAAATAGCATTTGTCTCTTCAGAGCAAAGGGACAGTATGTCCTTCAATCTCTATGGACTCAATTATTCAGTGAGTCCATCCCATTTCTGTTGTGCCAGCGGTGCACACTTTCTCCCACACTGATGAGGTTTAAGTGCACGTACAGAACGAGGCGCTTTGTTGGCAAAACAAAAAAAACAGGGCACAAAAAGGGTAAGACAAGAACAAGAACAAAAATCCCTAAGTCCAGCATGCACTAATTTTTCCCTTATGCTCTCAGACGCTTCTATTCCTACTGCAGTGCACCTATCTAACTGGAAATTCATCATTTTCAACGATCTACCTAATGGTATTGCTAATGCATGCGAGATTTGATTTGGCAACATCGCTGAGAAACAAATACATCTACACATTTAGAATATTAGCGGAGTCAACAGCCTCGCTAGTAACTCTCTGAGGCCGCACAGATTAAAGTTGTTTATCTAAAGAGCGAGTTTGAATTTACTGAAAAAGCTAGAGGGCACAACAAGAAGACAAAGAAAGTTCATGAAGTTATCTTCATGTGTTGTGTATTTTAGGTTGGATTTTCGTTGTGAGCACGCTGTTAGCACACAGCTGTAGTTCTACGTGTACTTCGGCCATACAGTTTGAGGAGTACTAAAAACTTTCATAATTTTTAAAGTTGTTCCAGCACTTTGTATTTTTAAATTCCATTTCCCTCCCTTTCTCTTTCTACAAACAATTTACTGTTCTCTTTGGGAAGCATTTAGTTTTTTCTTTATTACTATTTATGCTGTTGAAGAGTACATTCGTACGGTAGCTGTAAATTTGGTTTTAGCTAGATTTAATGATCATTTATTAGTATCAAACCACTTCTTTCTTTTTTATTTCCCATGTGATCGCCTCCAGAACTTGTGGGAATTCCACCACTGAACAAAAAATCTTTGCGTCATTTTATTTAGTTTACATCGTACACTTAGTGGTGACGGAGCAGAAAAGACGACAGTTAATTTTCACAGTTTCTCAGCTGCACTAAGTTAGTGAGTAGGTTTTTTTTTATAATTCATAATTTATTAGTAATGCTGTCATCATTATGAGATCGGGCTTTGTTTTTTTAGCCGGTCAGCGAGAGGCCAAAATAAGTGGACTTTCAATTGATTGAATCTATATTGTGAAACGTTTGTGAATGAAAATGTTTGAAATGAAAGATCACTAAACTAAAATGTAACGCGTGTCGAAAGCAGTCGATCACAGTCATTTAAAAGCATGGCTGTGCTCTACTGCCGTGACCAGGTTTGTGTTTTCGTTGAAATGTGCACAGGGACTAGTACATGCAGAGTCCGTGTGGCAAACAAGATGGACGGCGTGCCAATGAGAATAATCATTTTTCCTCTCCATCTCTGGCTCACTGTCTCTCTTCTTTGTCTTTCTTTTTTTAATTATGAAAGGAGAAATGTGTTCACTGTCAAAGTCATTGTCTGGACTTGAGTCTCCGCTAATTTGGTTCGCTTGTCTTTAGCGTCATCAACTTTGATCTCAAACCTGGACGAGTAAGGATTTGTGATGAAAACAACACATGAAACTGAGTTTTGTCTTCATCAGCCGATCTTCCATCAGAGAACAACATAAAAGTAGAAGAAAGAAGGAGATCTCAGTAAGTCGAAGTGATCAAAGATGAGAGAAAAGGAGTTGAAAAGTGTCTGAAATCACTCGAACGGAACTTGTACTTCAATGGGTTTATCAGTGCAAACAATGGAAGGCACACAGCTGTATATGCACACACATACCCGAGAACGCACATGCAACGGCTCTGAAATATTGCGCCTGTCAAACGGGGACTGCTTTTTTCTTGGCTCAGAATGACATCTCTTCAAAGATTATTCATGTAAACACATTTATCTGGACTAATGTAGACGGTTTTCTGTACTGGATGTATCAATCGCTTTCTGCTCACTTGAGACAGATTTGAAGTGACACGTTGGGAGAAATGACTGAAGTGTGATAATACTGTTGACAAAATGTAGATTGGGGAACTGGGTAAGTGATTATCCTCAGTCGCCACACGCGGAGAAACATGGGAGAATTTAAATGACTCTGTAATAGCTTAAACTGAATGGGTCATAAGCTATGCACAAAGACATAATTGGAGCTAAAGTACCACACAACTAGGGATTGTGAGATTAACGAAACGCACGTAAAGGGTTTGTCGTGTGAAAACGCAGACAATCAAGAGTAACTGTGAAGGTAGTCTAATTAGTTGCTATTAAAACGTCAAACAGCCAACAAGTTTGGGTTTCATAGTGTGTAAATGTCAATTAAGTTAAACGGATGACCGTCGTCTGATCTGCGCAGGAAAAGGCTTACTGACCAAAGTCAGTAGAGTATCAGTGTGTAAATACACCAAGATTTGATATATCTGCTGCTGTGTAGACAGCATATTTATTTTTTACTGTTCAAACTGAGCATATTTGGCACAAGCATTTCATACACTCAGATTAAACAAGCAATCTGAACACTGGATTCAGGCTGGATAAATAACTGTGCCCCTCAAGCAAGATAACTGTTGCCACAATTTGGGCTGCAACAGAATGATGTAGCCTAATAAAAATGCTACGCTCTCTGTACCAGTTACTTTCTACACAGGCTCCACAGCACACGTCAACACTGATAAGACTGAGATCTAGATTCTGCTTCAGACTGTGATCGTCCACCCACTTTTGGCGCACGTTATATCTCACCAAACTACTTTATGCAAATTCTTCCCTAATTGAAAAGTAAAGCCAACACAAGTACAGTGTGTTTAGCCAAAGCCTGACATGTGATGGACTGGATGAGCTATTAGCAGTCAGCGAGCACAATGATATATAGCATGTTCCACCATTCTGATGGTCACCGTATAGTATTACTTCATTATTATTATGACTTTCAATTGCACGTCTAGGATAATGAACATATTCTACCACAAACTTTCACTAGCATGCCAAATGTATACTAATCCGCCACTTGTAAAAGTCCTCAACAAATGTAAATGTTTAGCACGTATTTATTTTATTTTACTTATTCAGTAGTAGCAAGTATTTCCTTAACTCCTTTTCATAACAACAAATACTATATTTATCACCAGCCTTTTTAATTAAAGTGTACATTCCTAATAACAGCAATAAGAAAAGCACCCAGTGACGTTGTCATTTAAGACAAAGACAGAGATGATAAGCATCTACTTCCACTTCCACCTCAATGTTTAATAACTCTGATCTTGGCTCTGAAGCGAGAAAAACTAGACATGAGATGTGACAACGGCATCAGAGCTGTGCATTTTACCAATCCACGTGTCAGAACTCACTCCATTTCACAAAAATAAGTTTTGACACTGACACGCTCCGACTTTCACTCAAACAGGCCACGAAATACTCCCACTGTGGAGCCCAGCTGTCGAGCAGCTCTACAACACAAGCAGCATGTGGCGAACACACAGTAAAGAATAGTAGAGAAAGTATTTATTTTATCTGATGCACTCCATTCAGATTTGCCCAGATATATAGTAATAATAATAATACTAGAAAGTTCCTGGGGAAACTTTGAAGGTGCCTGCCACCTTGCACCGCTGAACCTTAGACCCATCTCCCCGAC